>JAZDUA010000156.1:2570000-3261917 GCA_038098605.1 Gryllus longicercus
ATAGGTGATAATGAGATGACGTGAATCATGGTAGAGCAATGTCGAAATAAGCAACAGGAAAAAAAGGAAGAAATAATGGAGCACCTGGCGCGTACGCTCTTTCAGCTTTAACGTGCAAGAAACCAAAAAAAAGGCATTTTCCATTAGGCTTTCTTGTTGGGGATAATACATCTTCATGAGGCAGTAGGGCAGTGACGAGGCCTCACATTTAGCGTCGATCGACCTGGATTTGAACTCCGGACAACGTGGTGGCTAGAGATCGAACCCGCAGCCCCGTTGGCGGAATCAGTCGCCCGCTCGCGCCCGCAGTTTCGGGGGTATAACGGCTAGCGTACCGAGCTGTTGTACCCAAGTTCGTGTGTTCAAACCCGCTCGAAGTCGTGGATGTTTCAGGGCAAAATATTATACGAACGCCTTCCTTCGGAGGGGAAGTTAAGCCGGCTGTCTTATGTTGTAGGTTTACTGCATGTCAAAGATCCTCAAGCCTAAAAGAAGGCTCTGAACTAAATTTATACCGCCTCTTTCGTCGCCCTCATTTATCCGCTAGATGGCGACAGTAGCGTAGCGAAAATCGCTTGTTCAGACGGAAGAGCGGGCGGGACGGCGCGTGTCTCGCCAAGTAAAATAAGGCCTTAACTAACTAACTTTTCCTCCAGCGACTGAATGGAGCGAGATGCGGTCACCGCCGCCCACGTGCGCAGGTCGCGGGTGCAGTGGGCGTGGGGTGGCGGGCGCAACGAGCAAAGGCAGCGGCGCGGGGCGGCGCGGAGGCGGGGCCGTGCTTCCGCAGCCCAGACGCAGCCGTGATAAAGCGCCGGATTAGAATATTTAAAGGCAGCGGCCAATTCCTCTGGACGTTGACGGATGACGTAATGAGCCGGACGCAGCAGCGGCGAGAGCAGGAAGCGGTGGGCGCGGGCGCTGAGGCCACGCGTCGCTCTCGCTCCTGGGTCAGCCCGCGCTCCGCTCGCGACAACCCGCCCCGCTCACTCGCGCTCCTGCACCGGCTAGCCCACCCGCCCCGCTCATCCATCGCACCCACCCACTCGCTCCTGGCTCCGTCTCCGGTAGCCCACCCGCCCCTGCCCCTCGCCTCCACCCGTTTTCGCCCCACCTCCGCCTCGCTCACCTCCGCTCCCGCACCGCTCGCCCCTCACCCCATCCACTTCTTGAACCCCCCATCCCCTTCTTCAAACCCCTCGCCCCATCCGCTTCTTCAAACCCCTCGCTTCCCCATCCACTTCTTCAACCACCCCCATCCCCTTCTTCAAAACCCTCGCCCCATCCGCTTCTTCAAACCCCTCGCTTCCCCATCCACTTCTTCAACCACCCCCATCCCCTTCTTCAAACCCCTCGCCCCATCCCCTTCCTCAAACCCCTCGTCCCATCCCCTTCTTCAAACCCCTCGCCCCATCCGCTTCTTCAAACCCCTCGCCCCATCCGCTTCTTCAAACCCCTCGAACCATCTGGTTCGAGAGCTTCCATTTCTACAATACGAGTAAAATGTAGTGACAAGTGGTGTCACAATGAAAGACCTTGGCATCGTTTTTGAAAGTATATTTCCAACCTTACAGCAATTTCACTAATTTCATATCAAACTACAAATCATAAAACGGTAATATTATCCAACTGTGGTTGGATACCGTTTAGAAGAAACTTCTTGAATTTTCGGATCATTCAATGACGGTGACATCTAGACCAATGCATATCACTCAACAACAAATAAAATTATAACATGATAGCGATTTGCTCCAAAAAAATGTAGCCCTCAAAAAACTTTCACCTGCCGCTATAAATGTCTGTAGAATGAAAGATGAACTCCTGGGAAACAGCTCTAGAAGCCACATTTCGTAAGCGGATGCTCCTTACTCATTCTGGGACAGTATTATAAATTTGTTTAGGTTGTGTTGGATGTTCAAAAGAGAAACCCAGTTGCCATGCATGAATGACATTCGTGTCCTTGTAATTTCTGATGAGCAAGCCCACGCTTTGTTGAATATTTATCCTTCTCTTATAACACTTACTACATGTATCATTATAACGTTCGTAAAAAAATTCAACTGTAACAAACAAGAACGAAAAAAGCATTATACAAATAGTCACGTGTTGATCAAAGGATCCAGAAGAGAAATATTATGATTAGCGCCCTGGCTTCAGGCATTTATTTTATGTAAAATAGGCAGGCAAAAGCCATTTATTATCAAAATAGGCATGAAAGAAAAGCTCTTTTCATGGCTAAGTACGGTTGGAAGAACGCAGGAAACATTGAAAAATTTCCATTCAAAGTAATTATTGTTAAAAGTTACTAATTAAAATTGTTCACATTTCATTATTTACATTAGCACTTACGTGGACGGAAACTACCTTTTCTTTGTATTCTTGGTTGCACCATTGGATGACCATTCGGTATCACAAATACGAATTTATTTTACCTACCTATGACACAATCTCTACGAAATGCTATTATGAACTCGCTTTTGAATATAGAAATGGTATCATTTAAAACGGAATTATCGATTTATTCCTTGGCACTTTTTTTACGAAAATTCGCCGTTTTTCGCGCAGCATTACATAACTTTCTCTCTAATCCACAGAGAAAAAGAAAAAAATAGGGCATGTCTATTTTTTTAACTCTCTGCATTTTTGAAACTTGCAAAAGTTAGAAATAATATGAGAAAGTATGTGTTGTAGTCCTACTAGTTTTAAATCTCTCTCGCGTCGTTTATATTTACCTTGGAGGCTTATGCTACACATCATTGCATTTTTTGTACAAGTAACTTAAATAAATTTTCTCGAAACCTCAGAACTTTTCTGTGAAGATAAGCTTACAATTCTGTATTTTGAGACATGCTTAACGACACTTTTTCAAAAATGGCTTCAAATTTGTAATGAAAATTTGCATGGATAAAAATGTAATTTTCGCTAGCCATATTTAAATTTTGCTATTAAGGAAGCTAAAAAATTGACAAATTATGAAAAAAATGCGCTGAGGAGTAGGAGCAGGGAAGAAGATTGGACAAACGGAAAAGTTATTTCCACCCTAAAGAGAGTAGGAAAGTAAATAGCACGAAAAATTATGTACCATTCTTTAGCACAACTAGTTATAAATTATCAGCGATCGTAATATTTCTTGTTTAGAACTTTTTCCACTAAAAACGTAACACTTCGAACAACCAAGTTATATTGAATCTCCCTCTCTTTTTCTACTCGATGAATACCATCGGAAAATCATTTTTGCTAATCTCTTCCATTCAATTCAAATACAATGTTGTGTTATTTTACGTGGCGAGACACAGGCCATCAGGCCAACTGCCCACTCAAATTTCGCGATGTACCCTTCACCATCTGGAGGGGAAAGAAGATATCACTTGGACAACGAAACAGGCGTTATTTAGAGGCATTTTTGAGGCTTGAGGATCTTTCAGACGCAGCAAATCTACAACATGGGACAGCGGGTCTAATTTCCTTTCCGAAGGAAGGTCTACATATTATCTCCCCCCCCCCCCGGTAAAAGTCGAATCCGAACGGGTTTGAAATCGCAAACTTGGATATAAAAGTCCGATTCGCTAACCATTACACTACCTAATTCTCTAAATTTGCCTTAATCTCTATTCATAAAATTGTGGGAGGTGGGGGAGGGGCGGTGGGCGGAGAGCGTCGCGGCAGAGGCGAGGGCCTTGGGGCGAGAGGCTAATGGGCGGCCGCTGTCTGTCTGTCTGGCCGCCCGCCCTCGCGCGTTGCCCTCGCTTCCGGTGCGTTCAGCTGCAGTGGGCCAGATCAGGGCCGCCCACCGCGCGCGCCATTTGAATTTCTAAAGGCGGCGCGGCGAGCGGCTCATCGCCAGGGAGGGGCGGGGAAAGGGGCGGGGCGGCCCAGATCAACAGGATGTGGCGGTCGCCGACACACAGTTCGTAAGGAAGCCGCAGTGATTGACGCAGCGCTCCATTTCCGGGTTCCCCCGCCTCGCCCAGCAGTCGTCGATGCTGGCAGAAACACTGGAGTGATCTTGCACCCTCGAACGTTAAAGCACTATCAATCTTCTGCGCATTGGCAGTTCAAGTTTCGTATCACTTTAGTGTATTTGCGCATGCGCAGAAGATCGACAGTGCTGTCCGCTACGACGCGCACCAAGTCCCTACTTCCTATTTCTCACCATTGCTTTCTTTCTCATTCACGGACGTAATACATAGTACGGACAAACATATGTAATCACGAAAAAAAAGATAATTTTTCTACCTCCTTTATGTAGTAAATTAGTGTCTCTAATACGTATCGTAGTCGAAATCCACATGATTCGTTCATATGAAAATAGTTTTTTTTAAACGTCCGTCTGGGAACAAGAGTAGCACCTAAACTATTCGTGGGACTTCTTCTTCTTCGGCACTTCAAGGGTTTTGTTCTTAGAATTTTTTTCGGTGTCCACTTGCTCTTTGGCCCTCCTTCATCTTTCCTTCCTTGCAACTGAGAGGGCTGCACTGCGAGTGTTGGTAATGTATCTGGCACTCTTTCTACATGTTCACACCATCTCTTCTCATTTCTTTTCAGTTTCTGCAACAGCGTCTCCATCTTCGCACACGACACGCATATGCGCGGCGGAATAACGGCTTTTTTCCTCTACACCATCACGCCCATGAAAAACGCGCTGGTAGTACGGTTGCAAGGAAAATAAGCGATATTAGTGTATGTTTGCGTTACACGTGTGGGATTTAGATCCGAATCCCTCATGCACGACGCACGTATGGGGGTCATCTGCGCACGCGACACTTGTGTGAACGGGTTATGACTTCTTTCCTCTTCGTAATAATACCAAAGTAAGATCCACGTACAACAGCGAGAGAGAGAGAGAGAGAGAGAGAGAGAGAGAGAGAGAGAGAGAGAGAGAGAGAGAGAGAGAGATGTATAAGCTATGTTAGTTTACCATGTTTCCGTCGCACTGATTAATTTCTGACTCCTCCAACACTAAATAAATTGTTTGAAGCGCTTGAAAATAGTTATATCACCTAACAATAGTGCGATTCTTTTTTGACCCGAGTTCGACGCGTTGATTATTAGAGAAATCGTTTTCTCTGCTGCGATCACGTTGCTCTGAGCGGTAATGACGACGATGTACAGATCCCCCATGTCAGTCCTCGAGAGGTCATAGGTTCGAGTCGTGACGGGAGCAAGAATTTCAACACTAACTAGAGAGCTAAGTCGAATTCAGCTGCTGTATGGAGGAGAATTCTTCCGGACGGATGCTCCGGTCGATAGTTTTCTGTGATTTCATCGATCAATACTAGGCGAATGCCAAAGCAATATCCTATCATGCAGGCGTGATCTTTCCTTCCTCTTCTTTGTCCTATCCTCACCGCTACACACTCTTACACTTACATGCACTGCACTACCACATATGCCCGGAGATCGCTCGAGAGCTTAAAGCTTGTTCCGGCTGGGATGATGGGAGATGCCTGGTTGGGGAAACCCAGGTAGGACGGAACCGGATCTCACCATCGGAAGGGGGGGGGGTCACTGCCATTCCCGAGGGAAAATATGCAATACAGTTACGGGACTAATGACCTTACCAGTTGACGCGCCCAGAATCTCTCAATAAAGACTCCAACCCATCGTAATGGGTTGGAGTCTTTATTGGTGGGTGTCATATACCCATTGGTTAAGAAAATCCTGGATCTGTGCGAGACCCAGACGACAGTGCTACGTCGCGCGACACCCCAGGCCCTGTGTGTTGCGTGGTGGTTCACCCGAAAAAAAGAACTGCCGCTCTCTGCACAGGACGGAAATCCTCCGCTCAGGGTTTGTCACGCTGTCGCGTCGCATGCGTGAGGAATCGGGAGCCTAAAGCGGACAATGAGGGTCGTCGGAGAGGGGCCGCGCGCGTTGTGGGCGTGGCCGCGGCTCAGCGGCGCCGCTTCATTACGCGCGCCGCCGCCTGTCCGCGCTGTCGGGCGCGCGTTGGCCGATAACCCCGCTGAGCCGCAGCGCTTCGCATCTGATGGAGACAATGGGCCACCTCGGGCCCCCGGGGCCTCGACACGTGAGCGCACACGGCCTCTGGTACTGTTGCCAAACAATGTTCGGGGAATGTACGGGTGGGAACGGGAGCGAGAGGCTGGAAACGAGTAGGGGCGAGTAGGGGCGAGTAGGGGTGAGTAGGGGCGAGTAGGGGCAAGTAGGGGCGAGTAGGGGCGAGTACGGGCGAGAAGGGGGCGAGAAGGGGCGATAAGGGGCGAGAAGGGGCTGGTAGGGGCGAGTAGGGGCGAGTAGGGGCGAGTAGGGGCGAGTAGGTGAGAGTAGGTGCGAGTAAGGGCGAGTAGATGCGAGTAAATACGAGTAAGAACGAGTAGGGGCGAGTAGGGGCGAATGAGGACGGGGGGGGGCGGTGGAAGTAGGTAGGAGAGGTATCATGTGGGAGATGTAAAGAACGGCTGGGAATGGAGGGAACGGCTGGAAAAGGGTGGCAGCGGGAGCGGGAAGGAGCGGCTGGGACGGGCGGAGCGGGACGTAGCGGGACGACCGGGAGAGCGGATCGGGCTGGGGCTGGGAGAGGCTGGGCGAGTCGGAGCGGAGCGTCTCAGGACTGGAAATAAAATTATTTTCATTTTTAAGTTCATAGAATAAAAATTCTGGGAGTGTGAAGGCAACTGCTTAGAATTAGTGTTCTGGGATATTCGAATCCTTTGCAATAAACGACTATGGTATATACATGCCTGCCAACGTCGAGTTACTACTGCTACTTTGAAAATAAAAGGAAATACTGCGATATTTTATCTTTGTCTCCTTACGCATTTCTTCTTAGGAACAGAAAGTTATGTAATAGTGCGCCGGAAAACGGCGAATTTTTTAAATTTCCTTTTCGCCTAGATGTAAAATTAATATTTCACTACACTGACTATAATATCACATATTTGAAAAAAACAGCGGTCATTTTGATTTCTAACAGATTTATTCATAGTTTGATTCCTAAACCGCATATCGTGTTTTTCAGTTTCTTCTTCCCCTATTCTGTATGCCACATTCTCGAAAGGTATTAGTTCATTTCTTCGTCATCAGCACTCGCTACAGTCTCCTACCTCAACGAGTATGAGCGTACATCTGCATACAATAGTTAAATAGACCTTCAAAAGAAAAATGAGTCATCTTGCTCCAGAAAACTTAACGATGAACACTCTACTGAATGTTTCAGAAGGTGACTCCAGAAAGAGCAATCATGAATTACGAAAATGGAGATAAATTTATTCTGGAAATAATGTTATAAACTGATAGCAGAAATACGTAATAATAAAAATAATAAATGTAAATGATAACACAAAAACATTACCAAAACAAATTAATAGGCTATTTAACTTGTACTAATAAAGGATTATACATTTTTATTAAATTTATCTTTCACTTCCTCAATATTCTTTTCACTCTTCACATCCCCAAACTACTCATTTTCCCCTTCTTTTAACCAACCCCATTAGATTTCTTTCGAATACCCATTCGAAAATTTTAACACTTGCGCTGGACGGGATTTGTCGAGAGACTTTATTTTTCACAGTCGTGCCGTAGGCTTTACCGTTTGACGGGTAGGAACACATGAACTCGTGTTTTGGAAGCCATTGTGCTGGCCCCATACAATGGGGTAGATTGATTGATTGTTAGTGATTCCGAACTCCGAGATTCAATTACTGAAGTCATTAGTCCTGTAAATGTAGTGCATGTGTGTGCTCGGGAGGCGGCGATGGTCATCCCGCTGGATGGCGAGATCCGGCGCCGACTTACCGACGGCTAGCGGGGTAACCAGGTATCACCTTCATCACCTTCAACCAGGTATCTCCCACCAGCAGAACACCGCCCCAGCCGCAACCGCAAGTTCTAAGCATGTTGCGGCATGTGTGGTAGTGTAGTGATGTTAATGTCACAGGTGAGGATAGGACAAGGAAAGGGTAGGAAGGATTGCGCTCGTCCACCTGTCCCGTTGGTTAGGGTACTGCTCCGGCATTCGCCTGCTGTTGAAGGGAATCGAAACCACGGAAAACAACCGATCAGAGCAGCAGGCCTCTGGAATTATTCTCCAGCGTATGAATTCAACCTAGATGTCTAGCAAGTGTCGAAATCCTTGCCATCATCGGGATTCGAACCTAGGACCTCCCGGTCAGAAGCACTGCCTTGACATCAGTTGATGCCCTGAGCAACCTTCGCCGGTCTGCCCATTGACGTTCTGCGGGTCTCGGAATGTCATTGGTACGCCCCCGTCAACCGCTTCTGCGTCGCGAATGATTATTGGTTGGGCAAATGAGGCATGCGCAGTGTCGGCCCTCCTACTTCTGCCACGTGTTTAACTGCGCACACAAAGGAAGCAAAGAGTGCTCGCCGGGGATCTCCAGTCCCACGCAGCCGCTCACAAGAGAATAATGAAGCGGCGAAAGATTCCGCGTCATCTCGCCAATTTAACTGGCCAAGTCAAGTGCACTTGTAATAATATGGACGCGAAAAAGGCTTATTAAAGTCCAACATAGTTTTACTAGAGGCGGATCCAAGACGGTGAGAACAAGGAGACCGGCCTTCCAACAAAGCCATATTTTTTTGTTGAAATTTCACTAGTTTTTTAAAATAATTACCTTCCTTCATTTTCCTATAATTCCTTCATTTTCTTTTATTTCAAACTCATATTTGAAAACAATTGTTTCAAAAATATTTTGAAATTCAATTTGATTCCTAATTTTCTTTCAGGATTATCCTATTACATATCGCTCTGTGTACTCACAGCGTAATCATAAACAAGTTTCATTACAAATCACTTCCGATAGAACAAGAAGGGCTGTAAGCAATAGGTTTCTGTTACTCCTAATTCTTTAACAATTTTTAAACTCTTTTTAAAATTTGTTACAGAGCAGTTAAGATGAACAAAACCCACAAGTAACATAAAATACAAAAACGTGAAAATAACACAAAATACAATAGTACAAATGCAAATACAACAACACAAGATATAAAATAATGAAGACAAAATTTCATACAAAAATACAAAACAACCTGTACCAAGTGAGGCTTGACGCATTACAGATTTGTAAAGTACTAAAAATCAATCCCGAGAGTGCTAATAAAATGTGGCTTTAACTACGGGATTTTATCATAAATATCCCTAATTTCAGAATTGATGAAATAAAAAATGTACAGAGTTTTCGATTTTTCTGAGGTTTTCTCAAACAATTGGCTCATTTTAATTCCATCAAAAGTATTTATGGTATCAAACGGAAATTGTGCCTCGCTATAGAATGCTTTCTGAACTTCCTCTAGGTTTTACTCTGCCAATCCATTTTTTTTATTTGACCCAAAAATGTCAAGCCGTGCTTTCACTATTCGCTTTCACTATTCACCGAGCCTTTACACATTTTCTAGGAATTTAAGTAATGTTGCCAAAATATTAGATTTAAGGATAGTTTATTAAATCTGATTTCGTATCCATTTGTGTTATTTCAGTAAATATATCTTCCATAGACTGTACGAACATGTACTGGATTAAAAAAGGAATTATAAACGTTTTACAGGATTTTATTTTTTCATTTCTTATACATTGGGTTTATACACAAAAAGTCAGTTCACAGTACTTTAAAACTGATTAATAATATTTGTTCGAAGCCTGCCTTGCGTTGTTCGGGTTGAATGGACTGTATTCTGAATTAATTGTAAAACAGTATCGAATCCCATACGATAGTTCCTGCACGATGCAGGGTGCGTTTCGGTTTCAATTATAAACAGACGAATTGCTCAACAACTTTTTTCACTTTGAAAAGTGATGATTTAACATAAACACACAATTACAGTTTCAGAGTTCACATTATATTAAATACTTCAACTTGTGACTTATGTGACTTCAGCCACATAACTTACACAGTTCAAAATACTTATATTACAAATTTTTTACACTGCACGTTCGAATAATTCAACTTTGTTCAGTGTGAGCACCACATAAAAGCCCTACACAAAGGAAATGTGTACCTTACGAAATCTGAGGCGGCGCACGCAAACTTGCGTTCAATTGCTGTATTCAGCTCAGACCAAGAGCGCAGAAATCCTTTTTTACGTGAGGGAATTAATAACAACCTCACAGAACCTGAGGTAACTTGCGCGGCACACGTCCATACGCAAGTTGTTTACGACTCAGACTAAATATACAGAAAACTTTTTACGTGAAGGAATAAGTACAACTTCACGGAACCTGAGGCAACTTGCGAGTAACACGTCCACACGCAATTTGTGTTCCTCTCAGACTGAAAATCCGTTCCGGCAGCGATGCGCTGGAGGGTTCGTGGAGTGGCAGCGACGGCGCGGGGAGGGGATTGGCAGTAGCCCATCGTGGATTAGTATTTGAAATATGTTTAAAACCTTATAGATGCTTTGGGCAGTTGGATCTTTGTTTGGCGGGTTGCATCGGGGAAGAGTCGTGCAACGCGCAAGATTTCTGGGTAGCACCGTGAGGTGATCGCTTGCAAGCCCTGCGGCCGTTGACCGGAAAGTCACGGCGTCCACTCACATCCGCATGCGCGGTGCGGGAAGGCATCGCGCAGATTCTGTCCAATGCTAAGCACATGCAGTAGAATTTCAGTATGATTTTCTGTTTTGCTTTTGGGCCCGAACAATATTCGTACGTGACACGATTCATAAGATTATTTTATTTTACTACAAATATGCATAATATTTTATTACATGGACCCGGAAGTTAAGAAAAGTGCCTTTTTTGATATTGTTAGTATTTTATGACTTTTAATCATAGGAATCACTTAATTGTTCTTCTGGGGTTGTTTTAGAAGATTTTCATTTTGGTACTTTTTACCTACTTCAGCTTCAAATGCCAATTTTTACCATTGAGTTAAAATCTAAATGAAAAAGGAATATTATTCCAGTAAATATGTTTGATTTGGGTCATTGATGCCGTTAAGCTTTGCTCGTTCACGAGGAATCCCATACTTTTGAACATGGCCTCCGATCCCTTTTGAGGTCAGCCCTCTGTACATGATATTCGTGTGTACAGAGCTAGCGATTACACAAGCTTCTCTTCTCAGTGCTGGCGATTACACAAGTGCGAAGAATAAAAATTTAATTCCGTTTTCTCTTATAGCATTTCAAAATTGAAAAGACAGTCCACAATAGTATTTCGAAGAGACAACGTCGCGGGTCAAACAAATTCGTCCCAGATGATCCTGTGGAATAAACGTTACAAAGAAAACATCGTTTCCTTATACGTTAAGTGCTAATGTAAATTTTAGAGTTAAAATACAAATTTGAATCATTTTAATTATTAATATTTTACAGTAATTCATTTTAAATGTAATTTTTCATTGTTTCCATGCCGTTTTGCATCCCTCCTTTAGTTAGAATAAATCTGCTTGCCTATTTCAGTAAAAATTAAATGCCTTTTTGCCTACCTATTTTACGTAAAATAAATGCCTGAACTTTTGAGTTCTACGTATTACAGATGATTGTTTCTTAACTTTGGTATTATTTAGCTTATTTGAAAAGAATATGTCTGCTTGAACAACAACTGCACACTCCTAATGCCCTCTCTCTTCCCTCCGTGGTATACATTAATCGAAGTCATAGGGATGTTTACCTCCAGTGTCTTGTTTATTGGCAGTGCGTGAGGATTACTTTGTCTTCATTTATTTGACAACGCAAATAATCTTTCTGATATAATCCAGGTCTTCCACAACAGAGATGCTCTGTGAACTCCGGTTGTTTGTAGACACAACAAACTAATGCCCTGTATTGGCTCAAGCCATGCTTTCGGTAATTTCGAAAGTATTAACAATATTGGATGAAATAAACAGATCTACGAGTACCCAAAGGTTATAAAATAATCTCTGTTCTACTAACTAAATAACCGTGCACACCACAAACATCCAAGAGACCTATTTTAAGATGTTTCAGTTTCAAAATATTGAATGTTCTTTTATTGCTTCCCGAGTAACTGGACTTCACTTTTCCTTCGAAAATAAGAAAGAGACTTGCCACTAACAAGAGAGACTTGCCAAACTGTACAAATAAATAACAAAACTATTCCGCACTCACATTTCCCTCCGCAATGAAGCACTCCTCCACATTTTTTGTATAAATTGCATGAACTTTAGCAAACATTACGCGAAAACGTACTATTTTTTGAAATAACGAGTAATTACCTTATTTAAAGACCCGTTTTATTTAGAACATATTTCATCTTAGAAACAAACGTATCAGGAATATTTTACTTTATTACTTTTTTGTGAATTCCCAAAAAAAAAAGAATTTGCTAAAATGCGAACAGCATGTATTTTCCTGTTCTTTACGAGAAAAACAAGGAAAATTTTAATGAAAAAATGGGAGCAGTTTTGTTGAAAATAAATGTTTAAAAATTGTCATTTTTCTATAGAAATAATGAGAAAACAACTCATATTTCAGAAAAATTATACATGATGTTATTTCATGTCTGTGAACAACGGACTTCATTTAGAACAAAATCTCTCTCTGCAAATTGTCGTTGTAGGAAGACGCTGAACAAATTTTAAACGTTTGCAAGATCCAAAAATCTAGAGATTTGAACGAAAAGTAAGTCCTGTGCCATTTTAAACGTTTTTTTTAAGCTTGCCGAGAACAAAGTATTGACAAAAAATTTAGATCCATTTTTTGAAAAAAACTTGAAAATTTAAGGCTTTATGTAAAGTATTTTCTAAAATCAAAATATCGATTTTAAATTCGCAGAGCCGCGAGATCGATCATATTGATTGGGAAAGATAAATTCTAGAGAAAATCGCCCAAATGATTTAGACACTAGCGTTGGCCACTGATGTTACAGATTGACAAACGTTTTGCTGTCAATCGATTTTTCAGTATCAAGAACCCACAATTGTGGATTCAGACTACACAACCTGTTAGAGGAGGAATTAATTTACTACAGAGAAACAATAGTTGCCCAGTTTTTCGCTTCCAAGGTCCGACAATATAAGTTTTCGTGTCGAAAAATCGTCGATTTCTCCGCAATATTTTAGAACAAGGAAGGGGAAGAAAGATAGCAACAAGCGGTCCTGGGGCCATTTGTCAGGGTAAACCTCCTGTATTCGCCTGGCAGTGATCGGAGAAACCACGAAAAACTATCGGACAGAAGCAGCCGGCCGCTAGAATTCCCCTCCAAACAGTGAATAAACTCAACTGCACTACTTAGCTGTTGTCGAAAATTCCGCCAGCACCGAGACTAGGACCTCCCGGACAGAAAAACTATAGTGGTATGAGTTGGTGTTGTGAACATTGTCTCTCTTTGACTTCGATGTTACAATAAATTAAACATTTATTGTAAAGATGACCAACAATTAATTACGTTTCAACGCTTGACTTGAAATTTTGCTGATTGGTTGGAAACCTGTTCTATAAAGAAGTTATAAGATAATAACAATCATTCTAAAAGAAGCTGTTGGCATCTAATAAGAGAGTTATACAATACGATGGGGTGGTGAAAACGGCGTTTCCTTGTGTACCAAGGGTTAGCCAGATACACAATACAGATCGGTGGACGGTGATCATTGGGGCTTGCTGACGTCAGCAGGAGCTATCACTGCCGCCTCCTCACTGCGCGGCCTACGCGCCCATTACGCCGGCTGACGCAAGGGGTTAATTAATTTTTCAGAGCCGCTGATCCCCGGGTGCCGAGGTCGTCGCCCCCGCCCCCGCCCCCGCCCCCTCTCCCCCACGATGATCCTCGCCAACCCGCCCTCTCCCAGCGGCGCAGCGAACACGCGGCCCACTCAGCCACTGGGGCACAGGGTCTCTCCTCCGGGCTCTCGTGACCCACAGCCAGGAGCGTCACATGAGTGCGTACCAGCCCGCTCAACTTCTGTTCAGGCCTGCTTTAAACAAGTGTGTAGCAAACATAAGTACTGACCGAGAAAGGTGGCTCAGAGCACATCACTGCAGTACCTCGGACCGGGGGGTTCTAAGGTTCGAGTCCCGATGGTGGCAGGAGTTTCGACACTGGCTTGTCAGCTGGGTAGAATTCAGTCTGGAGGAGAATTCTAGCGGCCGGCTGCAATGATCGATAATTTTCCGTGCGTTCTGCGACCAACACCAGACGAATGCCTAAGCAGTACCCTGAAAACGAGCCACGGAACGCGCGCGATCTTTCCTGCCCCTTCCTTGTCCTATCCTCACCCCTTACACACACACACACTAACATGCACTACACTACCATACATGTCGGGAGACCTGCCGGTGGCTTAGAACTTATCCCGATTGGGGCGGTGTCCCGCTGGTCGGGGAAAACCTTGCTAGCTGACAGTAATCCGGCGCCGGATCTCGCCATCCAGAGGTGAGAACACCACCGCTACCTCCCGAGGAAAAACAGGCACTGCACTTACCGGACTACTGACCTAAGCAGTTGACGCGCCCGGAATCTCTATCAACTAACCCACCATAAGCAGTGTTAGTAGGTACCTCAAATAATTAAAATATCCCATAAAAATAGGCTCTCTTATCTGGGCCCGCCCGCATTTCGGCCCTGACGGTTCCGAAAGTTACGCCACTGCCCTAGGCGCGACTCGAAAATCATGCAACGGACTGCTTCTCGCGATTATTTGAATGCATGTGAAATGCTAACTCTTAGTTTGCCCCACGTAAATCAATACTCTTAGCAGTGGTGGTTCCTGGTAGAATTTGTACATCGGTTGTCGTTATACCTATAAAACTGACGTAGTACTGAAATACAAAACCCAATCAAACATTTTAATATTCGAAACAAGGTCAACAAAAACAACATTGATTTTTATTTTTGAACGATGAGTCGGATTTTTTAAACAAAAGGGCGATTGTATTCTCTGTAATACGAACTGAAAAATGTACACCAAAAAATAGCATAGTGATAAATGGACATAAACCGCCCCTTCATTTTAAAATAAATTGCGTTTATGAGTTTTGCTGTTCTCCCCGAATATTAAACCGAAGTGTCATTCGAAGCAACGAAGCCGCGAAGCCTTGACCCCAGCGGCGGCAGCGGCGGCAGCGCCGGTGGCGTCGTCGGGGCTCGATCCGCCGACCTTTGCATACAATGGCACTTCCCCGGCAGCGGAGGCCTGATAGAGCGGCCGCCGCCCCTCCCACCGCCAATGAGCCGCGAAAATGGAACGGCGTCACTCGTCGAGCGCAGTCGGCTGCCGCACCGCCACATCGGCCTTGTACCTCTTGCAACTAAAGTTTTCGACATTTTGAACGCCGAAGGAATCGTTTCGGGCAACAAAAAACACGTGTTTCCTAATAAAATGAGCAATAAATAAATAGGCACGCAGAAAAGACGGCAGACCAAAGACTTGACATGTGTGTGTCTACGTATGTCGACGCGCTGAATTAGAATCTGTAGCCAGAATTGCGCCACCACCCTCCAGTTTTTTTTAAACAGCAAAAAACCACCGTGAAATGTACAATCTACAATTTCACGGTGTTTTTTCGCGATTTAAACAAAATTGGAAGGTGGTACCGCAATTCTGGCTACAGATTCTAATTCAGCCCGTCAACTACTTCATAGAGAAACAAGCGTCAAGTCTTTGGGTGTGACGACATTCCCCGAGAACAAAAAAAAGTACAATGTCACGGTGGATTTTTGCGATTTAAAACAAATGGAGGGTGGTGGCGCAATTCTGGCTCCAGATTTGGATTCAGCCCGTCGACATACATAAGACACACTTGCGTCAAGTTTTTGGACATGGGGCAATTTTTTTTGTTTTGTATGCCTGTGTTATTTTACCGTTTTGACTGAGAACCATAGGAACCTATTCAGTGTTTTGGTGACATTTGCTATTTCGTCGCAACCTGCGTATCATCGCAAATGGGTGCGCATTTCAAAGACTGGAAGCACTGATAAAGACTCGGGAAGTAATTAAGAGTCATTTGCGAATCGGACGTGCATTCACGTTCACATTACTCCATTCTTACATGAATGTTAGAGAAAAAAATTTAAGACAGTTATTGAGAAACATTTGAAAATGTTCCAGAGGCTTCAAATGTAGTGTCCCCAAAATTCACAGAATTTTGTTCAAAATCACAGAGCTTTAAATAAAGCCAGATCAATCGAAGAATATTCATTTTGGGGAAAAAGATCGCACGAATAGTTTAGACGTTCGTGTAGACAAACGGAGAGACAGGCAGGCAAAAAATTGACAGACGGGCACTTGAAAAAACACTTTTTTGGTAACAGGATACTTCAAAATGTGTACTTTTGCGGCATTACGTAACTTTCTCTATTGGACGTATATTATACTCCGTATACATGTACTAATACGAGAAAGTAAAAATCAATGCTTGCTCTTTTTAATTATTTTCCCCTGCTATCATAAATTACTTTAATTACTCTTCAGAAGCAGTTTCTTCGAAAAGTTTCTAAACTAAATGAACCACATTCTTAACCCCAAGTACAGAATTCTCCACGATAAATCGCTCTTATTATTTTATGAGTTGTCTCCTTTATGGTTGCTTCCAACGACTGGCTTCCCTCGTTCGCTTGGTCGTTCAGCCCGAGTCGTGAGCGCGAGCCAGGTCGTACAAGAACAGCTCACCGAGCAGGTTCGTGAGCATGCCGACATTTCATGACCACCTTGCCGTCACCTCGAAATATTTTTATTGTAATTTATAAGTATTTTCTTTGTTTAGAAGTGTGAAAAGTATGAATGGATGTAATACAATATTGTACGTAAGTAATTTATATAACTTATGATTGTACTATTTAAGAATGGATGTATGCTAAAAGAATTTAAATGTATTGTTATATTAAACAAGGATAAATTCATTATTTAAAAAAAATACCCTTGGCACTAATACTGGGGCATCTAATGTCAAAGGCTCATTTTCTGAGAATACTCTGACATACCGTGCATCGGTGTGGCATGGGATTTGAACAGCCGCAGGCTTCCGGTTCGAATAGTTCTTCGTGCGTGCGGATGCGCCGTCTTTGGAAGACAGAGACTGCATCGACCTCTTCACCTTTACATGGAGCTCTAACCGGAAGACACGACCCCAGGCCTTCTGCACGTCCGCAAACGCATCTGCAAGTCAATACCCTTCCCCACTTCCCTTCCTTGCGTCTATCACACTGGCGGCAAATAATAAGCCAAGTTTTAATTTTATAATAGACTTTTCGAGGATTTTGAAATGTCTCAAGGTAATTGGAACAAATAACAACTAAAAGTTTATTTGAGCCTTTTAAAAATGGTTCAAACCCTCAATCATACCAAAAACAATGCCAAAAGGAACCAAAGCATCAGAAGAGAATGAACAAACTCAAATGCTAGTAATCGTCCACCAGAAGAAGTCCAAATACGTAGACAAAGTATTACAGTTCAAAAAGAGTATCAACTTTAAGCAACTCAACTATCTCAACTATCAAAACTATCAAGAGTAAGCACAGTCGGCGTAGCAGGTACTGAATCACAAATGTCTCAACAACTCGCAATCTCTCCCAAAATTAATTTGTCTTCTCATGCGCTGGCCAGCTCTTTCTATAATCGGCGCCGCTGCCAGCGTAGACTCGCTCTACGGCACGGCGCTTATTGGAACGAGTACTGCCTCGTCGACTTCCGTCGCTGCAATATAGAGCGCGAGCCGACCTTGCCGCGCGTGCGAGCTCAAATGTTCGCCTTGCATACAGCAGATTCAAAGAAGCACAAGTATAGTAGAAATTGGGCTGTAATGCTATTAATGAGTACATTGGCGGTGCCTACGTCCCGATCACGCAGTGTTCAGCATCAGCCCGGAGAAACCCTGCTGTGATTATGATCGCTGTGCTATCGAAAACAACTTCACATATTAAATCATTAGATACCTAGAAAATATCAATGTCTCATTACACATTTTAAAAGGTATTAATCTCTCCAACGTCTTCTGTATTATGTCTGAATTTGTTTTTATTTATATACATTTTGACAATCTACATATTTGCAGTG
Source organism: Gryllus longicercus (assembly GCA_038098605.1). Classification (NCBI taxonomy): domain Eukaryota; kingdom Metazoa; phylum Arthropoda; class Insecta; order Orthoptera; family Gryllidae; genus Gryllus; species Gryllus longicercus. The sequence goes on from JAZDUA010000156.1 coordinate 2,587,934, forward strand.
TATTCACGTTTGTAACTGTAGCACGTATAAATAAGATAATTTACCTGACTAACACAAATACAGTTGCTCATTGCTTAAAGAAACGGGCTGTTTATTATACACTACAAATTAATAAACTATTTAGAACACCTACTTTTCATGGTCGAATTTTAATGGAAATTAAATATCACCATTGTGTATGATTTCGGACCTATTCGTCAAGATTTTTGAAAGGAGTCACTGTTTCATCATTTAGGACTTATTATTAGAACCTTTCTGAACCCTTAGTGAGTTTTGCGTTTCAACATACCGGATGTTTAAAAACCAATTCGAAATCGTCGACATGCGTCATCGCTCCGCAGAAACTCCAGCGTGCTCTTCCAGCCAGTCGTGCGTAATCCCCTTGAAATCTTATTTTACTGTATGTCGATGTATAGAAAAATTGTGCCACCGAAGCTCGCTGAAGAGTTTAGTGATTATTACAATACGTATAGTGAATGTTCAGGAGCGAATCTAGAGGCACATTTTGGTTGAAGAAATTCAAAATGTTGTGGTCGAATGTGCCATATTACAGATTTTGTAAAATGTGCACGCTACACTCCGCTCATCCTACGATACGATTTTATTCGTTTTAATGATTATCAGAAAATATTTTTGATTGAAGTTTCGTCAAATTTAATAGTTACTAACAAATTTTAGAGAGGGGATTTCTCGTATTTCCCTCCCCGTGGATCCGCGCCTAGAATGTTGAACTACGTATATTTCTTCAAAAGAAAGGCACGAGACCATCTCTATTCCTGCAGAAAGGACCAGATGTTTTTCTTATTTTTCAATTTACTTTTGAAAGAACTACTTTAACATTCGTACTTGTCATATCTCGAAAGATGAAAATATTTTAATTCAAACAGGGAAAAATAACATTTTGCTAAAAAGAACATTTATCATTACTTCTTACAATTTAGCATTTCCCTTTAATTGTATTATACTCTGTGGTTCGCCGTCGCACATTCATGAATGACCCTACCCCACCTCACCCCACCCACTCATTGATGTTCTCCTGTTACTGTAATGGCATAGGTGTGCATTTGTTAATTAAATTATTTTTTCTGTCAAGTATTTTATTTTGTATGTTTTTTCACATATCCGGACCAATGCATATTTTTTCTTTTCTTAATTTTCCCCGCCAAACATTTTCATTAGTTTATAAACAAGAAATAACAATGACGGAATTAAAATTCCATTCGAAGAAATCAGACATGCTAAATTTGTTGGGATGAGTTTAGTAAAATTTTTAACAAATCAAGTAGAAGAAATGATAAATGCATCTTTAATGAGAACATTCCGTATTCATAAAGCTATTGTGTATTGTGTGCAAATGAGTGCACGATTTGAGACAATAATTTATTGCCAGTTCGAAAACGGAGAGAACGTATAATTTTCTGGAACACATGGTTTGCAGCGGAAAATCTCTTTCGACATGGTTGATTCAATTGATGCGCTATTCACCGTCAGCTTCACTGCGAATAATTAATTACGCAAGAGCATGAAGAAGCATGCGTGTACGAACTTCCTTTCATTATGCATGTTTCCGCATGTTTTCTTACTCACATTCGATGATCTCTCAAATAAATTATCATACGGTTTTTATTAGGCTGCGAGAAGAAAAAATGGAAATGGACTCAGAATTTTCCGCCGCTGTCGTAATAATAGAATCAAATGATAATTGGAGCAATTCCTGGAATATAGTTGCTTTAACACAATATGGAGAATGCTAACAAAGTAAAAGTTTAATGCCAATTAATTAAATACTACGTTTTCATTAAGACCACTTTATATAGAGCGTTTCTTGTGACCCAATTGGACGAGAATCTTATTGACAGAGAAACAGGTGATGCCTAAATGGTAACACCTCTCGTATTGGCAATGTGCCAAGATACGGCGTTAAGATTGTTGTAATATTTAAATCATGTCATACTCCATGCAAGTGGTCTAGAATATTTACATTCCTACAATTTTTCGGAAGTAATGATAATAAGATAAAGCAAACGTTCACAGTACGGCGAGCACAACATACGATTACTATAGATATAAGTATCGTCATTTTATTAACAGTTTATGAAATATTGTCATATTTCATTGATAACTTTCGCGTAATTGGTCTGTTTCTACACCTACCTACTTTTTTTCATCGTAGCTTTCTAAACAACCACTTTGACAAATATTAGGTAGAATAAAATCGTTTTAATCAAAATGTGCAAATGGAGGACTGTCTGGCATAGTGCAAAGATAAATAGACTGTATGATGAAATGGTATTACATACACTAGCCAGAACCCTAAGATAGCCCATTAGAATAATTTGAAGGAATGTGGATCGCGGAACTCATCGTATAGTGTTCACACCACAAATATAAAAACAAAATAAAATGTATTCCCGTCAAATGCACCAACTTCCTTAAAAGAGAAACGTATACGCCTCACGTAGAAAATGGGGCTTGAAGTGCTGGTACTCAGTAGACTGGCCGACTGGTCGAGTTCGCTCGCCCAGGGGAAATTTTTTCCGGTAGCAAGTCGTCATGACGTGCACTTCAGTACTTGTGAAGAAGTTCTGTCCACACCCGGGACAAATCCGTTTAAAACACACTGCCGTTGGCCCGCGCTAGAGATTTTCAGTTCATGTTTCGGCAAACAAGCACAGTTTGGAACTGTAAATCACATGATTAATAACTTTTCGTTTACTTGCCGATTAACGCAACATTAAGATACAGTTTAATTTTTTTATAGTTTTTAAAACATTGTTTCCTACTCGTTCGACCCTTTAGGCCTTTCGGGGGTTATTATTTTCAAAATATACATTACATGAAGAACGTAACAGTCTCATTCAGTTACATCAGTGTACAAGTACACGTACTTGAGCTTAGACTCTTTAAAATGACATGCACAGAAGTGCTAATGCTAAAGCAGCCTAAAATTCGTCTTAAATTATACTAGGGCAAAAAACTTGACACAGAGAACACGTTTGCATTCAACGAAGATCACTCGGCATCTGACTCCAATTGAACTTTGCAGTGACGTAAATGAGTTAGGCAAGTTAAGAAGTGGGGACAGGCTGTCCAATCTAATTTCCCTCGTAACCACGATCCTCTCGAGTGAGATAAGTTATGCAGTGAATATCGAACTCCGTATCGAAGGCAATAACAAGCAAAATGTATCAGTAAAATAAAATAACTTTTGCAACTTTCGAAATTCCAGAATTTTTAATAGATATTGAATCTAAGCTTTCTTATTAACTGAACATTGTTCTCTTTGATTGAATATTTGAACCCCATTGTTCCATTAGAGCATTGCACTATGGATTGTAGAAGAACGCTGACAGTCTGACACCACAGCCCTCACGCCTTCGCTGACTTTCTTCAGCGCCTTTATTACACCAACTCCAAAATGAAGTTCACTATGGAGGGGGAAAGCGAGGGTAAATTGCCCTTCCTCGACGTGTTGGTGAGTTGGAAAGGTAATGGCAGCCTAGGGCACAGTGTTTACTAGAAACCAATCCATACCAAACGTAGCCTACTCGCCGTCTCGTACCATCATCGGCAATTGGATGGAAGGGAGGGGAAGGGGTTGTAAACTCTGGCCATGAGAGCAACTAAAGTGTGTAATGAAGAACCCTTAGACTGTGAAATTGAGCTCCCCAAGGACACGTTTTCAGCTAATGGTACAGAGGTAAGTTTCCAACTAAGTCGTGTGGTTACGAGTGAGCATATGAATGAAACCGAAATATTAAAACATATCAATGATGCTGCACGTTTCCTTACGGGCGAAATTATGAAAGGGAATTATGGTAAGAAATATGAAAAGGCAAACCAGTCGAGTTAACATCTAGTTAATTAGTAAATAAGGCAATCTTAATCATTAAAATTAAGTAAAAAAATAAAATATTGTATCTATCACGGGCGTTAACTGCTTCCAATAATCTCGACTTTCTGTCGCCTCTCGATGATTAGAACACTTATAACGCCCTTGGTGCGTAAATAACTATTTTTTCAGTCACCTTGAAAATTGAAGCAAGGAGTTTTTATAATAGAATCTTTTCCTCAATATAAAACAAATTATTTTATATACATTTTTTTAAAATATTAAATGTTCATAAAATTTCGAGTTGAAATTTGAAGAATTATAAGATGAATATATTTTAAATCAATAAACGTGGTTGATAGAGTAATGTCTGGTTGATTCAGAGGTAAGGCGAGCAATTCTAGGGAACCAGTTTCAATTCCCAATCTAGTACATTTTTCATTAAAATTTTGTAAGCAAAGAACACATTTCAATGAAAGAAGAAAATTCATTGAAAACTTTAAAAATTTAAAAACATAAAGATACGTATTTTTTTTATCTGAAGCGTACCGTTCGACCGGTTTAGATGTTTCATGGGGTCAATTGATGCCACTGCAGTACCTCTGATTGGGAGGTCCTAGGATTCGAGTCCCGGCGGTGGCAGCATTTTCGAGACTGACTAGATAGCTAGGTCGAATTCAGTCGGTGTCTGAAGGAGAATACTAGCGGCCGGCTGCTATGATCGCTAGGTTTCCGTGGCTTCTCCGATCGACATCAGGCGAATGCCAGAGCAGTTCCCTAACGAACGATGCGCTTGATCTTTCCTTCCCCTTCCTCGTTCTAACCTCACTCCGTACATTTACAAACACTGCACTTCCACATTTGTCGGGGACCAGTCGGGAGCTTAGAGCTTGTCCCGGATGCGGCGGCGCCCCGCTGCTGGGAAATATCTAGTTGGGGGAATTCCCGCTAGCCGACGTGTAGGTCATCTCCTGATCTCGTCATTTAACGGGAGATAATCATCACCTGCAGCGATAATAAAACATGCACTGCACTTACGGGACTGATGACTAGCAGTTGACGCACTCGGAAACACTAATCAATCAATCAAACAAACAAAAATGGTCCGTTCGATTAGGAGTCCAAGTGATTGTGGAAATACGGTAATAGTGTTATAGATGTTGCAATGTCATATCATTACGTAATCGTACACGCGAAAAGACATGACGGTGTTGTACCACTAGTTTGTTTGCTGCCAGGAAGCCAGTGGGGCGCTTATACTGTACATAACGCGCGCTCTACGCCCTTAATTGCCCGGTTCGCGAAACAGGGACTCGGAGAGGCTTCCGCAAACGAACCTGCTAAGCGCACGGGGGATTCGGCGAACGGGCAGCACGCAGACGCTTCTTCGAAGAGGGAGCTTCCTGTTCGGGAAACGCCAGTCGCACATCTAGATTTCGAGAATTACTAGTGAGTGAAATGATAAGCGCCAGACGATGGGCAACATCGTTGATTTCCGTTGAAACGTTTTACAAAATGACTTTCCAGGAATATTTATGGAATCAAGAACCGGTGATAAAATCGTAATAATTTCTAAACGTAGTATATCTCCATTGCGGTGGCACTCCTAATTCCAGATGTCAAAGTTTTCGTCTAGCCATAAACTGGAAAATGGCAAGTTGGACAATCTTATGAAGTTACGACCGCTTTTAATTTCTGACGAGTATATACAATTCACAAGTATTATTGCTAACTGCCAGAAATTCAAGAAAACTCATCGACTAATCACAGCGAAATCATCTTGGAGAAAACAAAAAGAAAACGCCGTGGCAAGCGCTCTTAAATTCTGTGGGTTGTAACACTATTAAATTCTTGAAATGTCCATTAATTTTTAAAGCACTCAGTATAACAAAGTTATTGAACAATTTTTATAATTTTATTGTTTTATTTTATTTGTTCAATAAACTTTCTTATACTGTCTGCCTTAAGGAATCAATGGACCTTTCAAGAATTTTAAGCAACATATCAAGAAAGGTAGTCCTTAAGTAACTGAAATTTAACCTTCGTAAAGAAAAGAAACACTATTAATTCCGTACTTACAGAGATTATGCAAGAAGAAAGGTGATCGATTGGGCCGCTCCAAGGGGTGACCCCACGAAGCTCTCACGATGTTGTGCATCCTGAAGAAGAGGAGGTTTCAAGTGGAGTCTACTTGCAACATTAATGTACAAAATAGAAACTTTTAAATTCTTCAAGGTTTTTCCTGTGACCGTCTGTACGTTTAATGGATTATTGCATGCCTTAATTACAAACAGCCAAAGACAGGCATAAAATAGTTAATATTCCTTTTTGTTACACTTAAAAGCATTTCACAGAAACATAAATGATAGCACTACATCAACCACTTTGTGTAAACCAAAATGTTTTATTACATTATGGACTAGCATGTTAAATAATTATTCTAAAGTACAATATTTCTCAGATCGATGTGTTTGCTTCTTCAAGTACAACAGCTAAAGTACAGGAGCGCTCGGAGAGAGGGGGAGCTGGGACAAATTGTCTCAGGCGCCCACTTAAGTGGAGCCCCAAAATGCATTTCCTTCAACACATTTTTGCAAACTTTCGTTGGAGATAAGGAGCCCCCATGGATCTGCTGCCCCAGGTTCTTTGTTTTCTCATGGCACATCTGCTAAAATAGATAGAATACCATCTATTACGATATAAAGATCTATTCTAATTCTATCTATCGATAGATAGAATAGAACTCTATTAGTATATTTTCAATGAGTATAAGTTACATTATTAAAATTCCATTGTACAAGACAAGAATGAATAGATATTCACAATCACCTTGATAATATTATTTAATTCAAACCTATTTCAGACTAAAATGTCAGCATCAAATATTTCTTTTAAAATTAAAATGTACTATAAATGTTATATTTGGTATTAAATTTGAGAAAGTACATCGGATGTAGTAAAAATTACAACTTTTTTTCCAGTAATATTCTAGGGGTTGTGTCCCGGGTGCGGTTGTCGTTCGGCCATTGAGAGGCGCACATTGAAACAAAACAGCTGACACTAGCTGCGACTACGAACTTAGGGGGTGGGGAAGGGGTAACCACGAATTGGAAGAGACAGTAAATAAGGTAAGGGAGGGGGAACTCAGACAGCAAATTTTATTTGCCATGTACTGAAAATGAATAATGATATTTCTTGTTTTGTAATTTCTTCAGGATAAAATTATACGTTGAAGTAAATAAATTACATTGGAATTAGTTGTTGCATTAAGTTTTATGAATAACGTTTCAGATATGTCTGGCTTAGCTCTTGTATCCCAAAAAGTCAGTAGGAAATTATATTCAACTTTTGCCTTTCGCTCGAAGACCAACTGCGCTATCGAAATGAAATAAAATCTATTTAGTGGAGTCATTACTGGACTTTCAATGAATTGAAATCTATGTTGCACGAATTTCTCATACTTTTCGAGATATTTGAAAAAAACTTAAAGATTGCGCTCTTAAATCCATTTTTAAGGGATGAGAAAGACTGATAAAAGAAAGTTTTTTTCGAAATCCTATATACATACAGATTTTCAAGTGCTTCAAAAGTCTGGATCTAACTAAATATTGTTGGACAGTCTGGACTCGATATGACTAAACGATTTGGTTCTACTGCCTGGTTTTACGAAATGAGAGGGAAGATATTTATTAAGGCTATTATGGTAATCGTTTGATTCTTGTGAAAAAGCTTTCAACTTAATCCATCGGGGATGGTGACAATTTTTCATAGTTACGCTGATCCGTGTCGAACTCCGTGTGGAAGTGTTCATTCATGCCCAGAGAGAAGTTTCAAAAAAACCGTGACGCAAATTACGACCCGGAGCTTCGTGACATGTGAGCGGAGGCATATTTTTGTCACCACCAGAGAGGGAAGAGCAAAAGCCCGAGGTAATGGACTGACGTCAGCTGCATTCTGTAAACAGAGTTGGTTTTCCGCAACTGCAGAGGCGGACTCTGGGTCGCAGTTGGTCTCATTTCTCGTGGTCATCCGTACCACAACCCGCACTGCGCTGCTTCTGAATATCTCTAATGAGGTATAATCGGTGCCTGAACGTGTGTATAACTGAACCGCGTTCAAAAAAATCCACGGCAATGCTCGAAAATTCTTATTGACAAGTCCATAAGCAACGGTTCTTTCTGAGCCACTTCCCCGTGGAAGGAAGTCGCATCACGCGTTTCGTATCGGTGACAGTTGATGCTTTTGTTTCGCACGCAAAGGGCGTCCAACGGATGGAATCGATTGATCATTGAATCGCCTGAATACTAGCACCCGACCACCGATTTGCCAACTCGTTGACGGGCAGTCGAGAGTTGAGAGAAGAGGGCGCCTGAATCGGAACTTTTCCCCAACCCTTCCGAGGCAGCTCAACTCATTCAACTTTTTGTACTAAGAAATTCATCTAAAATATCAAGTATATATGGTTAGTATACCACAAACTCGTAGATTCGAGCCCAAACGGAGCCGTGTTGAGGAAACGTTGAACGCTTGAATATTTCACCTCATTAAATGTTTTCTTTTTATTAAAGTTAGTCTGTTTATGAAAAATTTTGAAGTTAATGAAAGTCTCGTAACGCTGTTACGTCGATATAAAAAATGTTCTTCGTGTCAGTCTATTCCGCGACTATATGTTTTCAGTTTATATAAATAGTTTATATATAATTGTCACCTTCCCGTCACCTTGTTGGACGCAATTACGCTCGGAGAATATGTTCCGCAATCGTAAAGAAATCCAAATTGTGACCATGTTACTGAATGACAATGCATTTTAATAATTAAATTTGTTCAAAGATTTGTTTGCACCGACCGGGATACTAACCCGCGCCTTCTCGTTTACGCCCAGCTGCTCTAGAGCAGTTTAGAGCGGCTGAGCATAAACCAGAAGTCCCGAGTTCGTATATTGTTCGAGGCAATCAATTCTAGCAACAAATTTAATTAATAAATATTTTATATTTTTATGGGGAGGGGGGTTACTACACCTACGTAATCGCCCTTGTCTACAACAGAAAATTCTCGTGCTACCTCTGCAGTGGAAGGTTGGAACATCACGGGGCCGTCGGCGCGAGCCGAGAGAGCGAGACGCGGGGGCGAGATGGAGGAGGGGGAAGAGGAGGGGAAGGGGAGGGGGCGCGCGAGCCGCCGGAGCAGAGATTCCGGCGTGGGCGTGACGGCGGTCCGCCGTCCTTCGCCCCCACCCCCACCCGCCCCCGGCCGCCGGGCAGCCCTTCGCCGCCTTAATCGGCTTTATCCGGTGACCGCCCACGCGGCGGTGGCGGCGGTGAAGGCTGTGGCGGCGGTGGCAGTGGTAATGGTGACGGCGGTGGCGGCGATGGCGGTGGTGGCGATGGCGGTGGAGGTGGCGGTGGCGGTGGCGGTGGCGGTGGCGGTGGCGGTGGCGGCGGCGACGGTGGCGGCGGCAGCGGTGGCGGCGGTGGCGGCGGGGGCCCACAGCGGAGCGCGGAGCGGGATGGGAGGTTGCGATGGAAACAAGGACGGCGGCAACGGAGATGAAGGCAGTAGCCACCCTTTGGGCCCCCGGCGTGTCTGCGGCGTGTCAGTAAACCAACATACGCGACTCAGCTGTAGCTTGATCCTACTTTAAGTGATATTTTTAAAAAATCGCAATTATTCCTATTTCTCGCCCCATCCTGCCTTATATAACAACTCGTATCCCTCAACTCCATCCCCAATTGAATTTTCAATTTCGACCCCGTCTCCCGAGCCACTGTCAAATAAAAGTACAAATTAAACTTGTGGTGCTTCAAAAGCACATACTTCCTCGAATTTTTTTTACAATGAATAATGTTATAATAATATCGCAACTGATAGCCTACAAATCCTTTACTTGTGAAAATCTGAACAACTGAAGAAAAATCTTCAGATAAAACCGCAACTTCTTGCCTAAACAAAGATAGAGGAGGGTAACCTTACCCTTACCTTACCTAAACAGCTGAGCTTGGGTACATCGCTGACCCGCATTGGCGAGCGACTGTTAGCAAAAGGGCACGGACCGCGCGCTGTCTGTACTTCTTCGTCCGCCTCCCCTCGGCTTCTCTGACAATTACACTTCTCACTGCACGCACTTCACTACCAAACATCAGGAGACGAGTCGGCAGCATAGACATTGTACATACGATGTACATTAAAAAAAATTAATTTGTGTCCGAAATTTATGAAATTACTCATTTTTCCCCCCTAATCCGCTCCAACTTTTTTCTTCAAACATTAATACGGGTAAAAGAAGGACGTTTAAAAGAATGGCGCGAGTCTAATTTTCGTTGAACTCCAAAAACTACAAATTTAGAAATAATGTGAGAAAGTGTGTGCTGTTGTAAGACCACTTGTTTCGTAATGAAAGCAATTGCTAACCTTTTGCGGGGGCAATGAATGGTAGAGAGCACTCAAACAAGAAATATTGTCATGTGATTAGTTCTGACTTAGTACTCCCTTGTTTGTTGAAATACGATACTGGTGGTAAAAGTGACATTTTTTGAGAATAAGAAATGTTACGTAATGAAGCCGATAGGCCAAATGGCGCAATCCTACAAGCAAAATAAAATCACTTCTACCAGGTGTGTCATATACTATTTTTTAGACAGTCTTATTTTGTTTCATTTTTATTCTAGTAAAAAAAGAAAAATAATTTACAAATCACTTAATGGTACATTAAGTCAGTCGTTGTTTATGCGTACAGACGAAAGTATTTCGTTTTCTTTATTGCTTTATCAGATTTCTCTTAACAGTTGAGCATCTTTCACTTTTAGTACTAGTGCTAAAAATTGAACGCTATGCATTACCTTGGAAGTACCTCTTTTACTAGTGGCTGTCGAAATAATTATTAAACAAATCTTTGAAACACTTGTTACCACAATTTATCTCACAAGATTTGTTCCTGTAATATTAATTGTCTCATATTTCCCTTAACTAGTAATCTGGAGCCCCAAAATTTATTCAACTTTTTAGCCACGTTTTCAAAATTCTCTCAAAACAATTAGATTGAAAATATAATAAAAAATTGAAATCTACTGATAAGTAATATAGATAACGTCGTAGCAATATGATGCTGATCAACGTTCTAGCACACTGGTTGGAATGAAAGTATTTTTCCCAGGTTCATTAGATTCAGTTCACTTAGAAAATGATTGTTCGTCGACATTAGAAACTACTTGTGGTACAATAATAAATACTTTCTTGCATGATTTGCATATTGGTCTATGGAAACTATGGAGCGCTACTTCAATTTCTACTAAACTTCCGAAGCTCAAAGCCAATAGGGGAAAAATATTTATCAAAAAGTCCAAGCCCTAGTTATGAAGAATTGTGTCTCAGATATGAATGATTTCTTCTAATTAACAGTTATCAACGTAGCAAATCGAAAAACAGAAAGTTCCACTATTTTCAAGTCTGCTATTTATCTACACAATAGCTATTGAAGTTTTATATTATATATGTTAGAAATAATATCAGCTCCCGTCGGTAAAGATTACTTGACACGCGATTCAAACTAGCCTATCACTCTTCCGTAAGGGATCTTTGATAACCACATCGAGAGCAGACCCAACCAGAGCTCCGAGGTGCTGTGATTGGATGGCGCAGAGACCGACTTGCGTTTCACAGGAGCAATGTGAAACGTTCCTCCGGAGCCCTGCCCCAGTTACCCTGAAGATAGTTGCAGCGCTGCATGGAGGTCTCTTGTTTTGGTGTGTCTTATCCCCCTTTCCACATCCGTTTTTTAACTTTTCCTCTCTACACCATGTTACAGTGTACTAGTGGAGTATACTACGAGTATCTGTATAGTACCGTTCTATAGGAAGAAAGTGTTCGCATTCCCTGAATAATATGGTTTCGAATATCGGTCGTAAAATCCATGCTTAAGGTTCTTTTGAGCTGTGACTTCGCACACGTCATCGTATAGCAGTAGGTCTATTAGTGCTGTTTCAAAGACGATTAAGATTGGTGATAGTGGAGAGGAGTTACATGCAATTTCGTTCCCGAAAGTCGATTTGTACATGGATGATATGGACGTATTAACCGAGCCGCAATAACCGAGCTGGATTAACGCGCCGGAATAACGATGCCGGAATAACGATGCCGGATTAACGAGACGGATTAACGAGACGAACGGACGGACGGAAGGGAGGGAGGGACGGACGGACGGGCATACGTGTCACACATAACTATCAGATGAGAAGCTTTTGAGCTGAAACTTTCCAAATTCGTCAGATGTAAGATAAATGTGTAATGTTTCTGAGATCATTGAAATATTTTAATTTTTTCGGTGTACTTCACGTGATGTCCGTATTTCTTGGAAAATGGCTGAAAATCTTTCTTGAACTTTTTGGTCATATAGAAGAAAATGCATTTATATCAATGGAATACTACTTCCGATTGTCATTAAATCTTCCAACATCTGTCTATTTATATTTAAAACATCAATGGTTTTCATTTAAAAAGAAGTTTGAACATTCCGCTGAACCACATTTCGTGATTAGTGCTTAAAATGAAAGATAGTGGGCTCCATTTGTTTTGTCGCTTGCTATTTTTAACCGTCATTATAGATTAAACACGAAATTTTAAGTCCAAATTAATAACGGACGCTGAATAATTTGTTCATTATTTTATTGTAATATAACTATTGAATGATCGCCGCTAGCACTTCGCCGGCAAGAATACATGTGAGTGTAAGGTTGCTAGAGAAAGCAGAGTTTTCTTAAGTAGATTTAATCACTTTAAATGAAAAGTGCGCCTTCAACAAAAAAATTACGTGAGCAAGAAAACGTAAGGACTGGTGGACCTAGAAGTTAAGAACAGGCATCATTTTGCAACAAATGTCACCAATATGACAGACGAATGCAAGCTCTAATATTAAAAATTCAAAGTGTACACTCGACAAGACATTAGCCATGCACGACACCAAAGTACATCGATTGCGCTGTAGGATGGAAGCGAACTCTATTAGCGCTCTCGAAAACCTCTTTCAGAGTTTAAAGCGCGAAGTTTGAATTCACAAAGTATCGAGTACCACTATTTTAGTCTTACAAGTGACTTTTATGTATAGCAAGGAGACCTCAAAAATTGAACTCTCTTTAAAGGTACATTCAATAATATGTTTCTTAAAAAAATGTACAACAAAAGAAATAAAAAAAATATTTATTTTTTCCCGACATCATGTATCTTAATTCAACATTTCAAATTGCGGATGATTATCTTATGACCTTCAACTAATGATGCGCCATCGCCAATAAAAAAAATTATATTCGTCGATGCGCAAAATTAAAACATCGATGTTAATAAAATATCGACCCCAAAGTATAGATATTACTAAATAACGATGTTTCTACGACTTGATTAGTAACCATTTACGTTTACGCGGGAGAGATTTAATTTGAAAGTAGTTGTGTTTATTAATTTTTAATTGGGATATAACTCACAAAACAAAGTCAAATATCATAATGGCAATTAAAACACTTCTATTACGGTACCTGGTTCGATTTTTTAAATATTATATAAGTTACTTTTTTTGACGAAACCTCGATTTAGTATTTTCAAACTTTGTCACGTTGGTCTGAAGAATATTCAATTTTATGGACATGTGAAAAGTAGCACAGAACAATATGCTAGACGTATTCATTTGAAAAAAAAACGGCCACGTAAAAGCATCGAACACAAAACATCGATGTTAAAAATCATCGATAAAAAATGTATATTATTGAATGCTTTGTTTAATGTTTTGAAAACAACGACATTAATGTCGCATTTCTACCTTCAACCAACCATTTGGAACGTCTACCGTTTTTTTAAAAATAATAATACTCATATTTTTGTTAGTAAAAAGTTAAGGTGATTCCTCTTAATTCTATGTGATATGTCTTCTGAAATTACAAGCACCATTCAAACACTACAAGAGCCAGTCACATAACTGGAATTTATACGATTTACGAACTACAGAAATATACAGCCTGATATAATAGAATCACATTAAAGATCACTTATATAAAAATTTCTACCATAAATTTACATTTCATTTCCATTTTTCCTCGCGCACATCTTATTGAACAAACTTATAGACATGAACTACGGTCAATTTGATCGGTCAACTACGGTCGATTGCAACTCTCCCAAATTGATGGAAAGATTCAAGCACAACCTGTTAACTACAATCCACGGTACAAATTCTAAAAAATATTCCAAAACAGAACAAATGTCCTTACCCGGATCCGACCACATGCGTCACCAACCTCAAAAGTGAAATGGATACTTTGTACACTCCTAAATGCTTAGTGTTGTTGTGCAATATTTGTGTAAGCCTAGTTGTTGTCAAAAATAATTCTGTGGGTAACTGAGAATAATAATGGCATATTATATCCCGCGCAAAAAATAATGAATTCGCATACAAACCAACATTTAAAATAGACTTCCTAAATGTCTTTCAATATTATTATTAAAGAGTTGTGGGCCACAACTACTACAATATTTGTGTTCTTTATTATGTTTATTTGCAATTAGTTCAGTCACAGAGCAACAGGGAAAATCACATACTTTATATAGAAATAGGTGTGAAAAACTCGCCCAGACCTTTCCTACGAAGTAACTAAAATCAGACTTAAATCAAGTGGCTTCTCCCTATTAAGCCTATTTCTTTCAAGGCTGGTATTTAAAATGTTGATTTCTAGGTGGTTTGGGTGTCTTTCTAGTCTTTGCTGATGTTCGAGGCTACTTATGTTCACTGTCTCGCATATTCTTCTGAAGAAAATACTAGTGGCGCTCCACAAGCACATACTTTCTCGCATTATTTATAAATTAGCAATTTTAGAAAATTGAGAGAGATCAACGAAAATGAGAGCTCCGCCATTCTTTTTCAGCCTCCCTTGTTCTACCCGCGCAAAGGATTTGAAGACAAAATTTGGTGCGTTTTTTTTTTTTTCGAGATGGGTGTGGGGTGATGGTTTTTTCGAGATGCGATTGAGATATTAAAATATGAGTTTGGTGTCGAAGACCTCTAGAGCTATTCCTAAACTAATAGTATGTAGGTGCTACAAGGAATTGATTTTGCAACTTCCTAATTCTTCGTTTTTACATCCTCGCCTTACTTTGTAAGTAGTAACGTGAAAGTATTGAAATCGTGCGGGCTACAATCCTTTTCATAATCGAATAAATTTTGTTTTAAATTATGGGTAAAAAATATTTTGTATTTAAAAACTGGTTGAAAATCTTTAAACCCCTTTACAAGAAAATGATATTTTTGTGTGAAATTTTCAAGCTATTGCTTAATACAAATGTTAAAAACATTGAGAATGTGGTTATGTAATTGAGGAGAAGAAAGAAGATAAAGCGTATACATTTTTATTTTGAATAAGAATTATTGTTCAAAATGGTTAAAATAATTTCTCTCGGAGTAATTCTTCACACGTCATTACATTGCAGCCAAGGTTTTCCAGAGAATCTCTCTCCAACGTCCGTGTGATCGCAGGAGGCCCTGCGGCAAACAAAACACTACGCCGCAACATCTTCCAGAGCCCACAGGTTATTTTGAAAGTCGCAGGTCGCGTACCTTGGCGGACGGCAGCCCGCAGCCCGGGGCCCGAGGGGCGCAACGCAGGGCGCCGGCACCCGATGTTCCACAACACCTTCTTCCTTAGCCCCTCAGAGATCTTGGGCAACGTCGAACACGTGGTGGAAGACACGACAGAATTCCGGCCGGGTGTCCTCGTTTGTTGCGGTCAGGAGGCGGTGAACGTAAGTACACAACGCTGCTCCAGCTTCTACTGTAGTTTATGCTCTGATACTGACAAGCTTCGGAAACTGAATGAAGAAAAACGAACGTAAACGTTGAAAAATAAGCGACCATTCAGACTCTGAAAACGTGATTAATTTAGCATTTTCATTGCATAGTCAACCGAATAGATCCATCTCGTCGTTACTAGACCTCAGTTCTATCGGAGGAATTAATTTCTCAAATTATTCGTCCATGAAGCAACTCAAATGATTCAAAGAATGTTTACTATCGAACGTTGCCCTTTTTCGTTTCCACCGCACTCCATTTCTTAAAAAGAGTACAAACACTCATCTTCGATAAACAACAGTGTGGGAGTTTGCATAGTGAACAATCCACAGTAGTAGCAGAGTAGCACCACTGACTTCTGTAGAAGATTCTGATATTTTATAGTCTTGGATATGTCAGTCGACTGATATTTTGATCGATATTCGTTGATTCGATATTCCTTCCTGAACATTGTCACTTAGTTGCTAGGATACGTTAGGAGGCCGCAGTGATGGACAAGCGACAGCTTCTGATCCTCCGTCGATCAAAATGGCGCTAAAATTGGACGTAAGTGGCTAGTTGTCTTTCTAAATGCTACTTAGGCTTTCTGCCTAATTTGCAATCACACTCCGCGAAACAAATTCTCCTGTCGTCACTTGTTAACATCGTGATTTTTTAAAATTATATTTTATTGTGATTAAAAGATTTCTAATTGGGAAGAGTGCAGCAGTCAGCGTAACTTATTCAGATCCAATTTCATACTTTATTTTTAAAATCTTCATTACCTATCAATTACTATATATACTTATTATTTTATTGAACGTGTATTGTTTTGACGTGCAAATGTCAAATCATTTCAAAATTAAGAACCTGCAAGCGGCTGTCAAATCTATTGAGAATCCGACTTTTATACCAATAACATGCTTCTGCACCCAATTTCTACGGCTTCCGAATACCTCTTACACAATACATAATTGATTATGATAAAAATGTAGTAACTAGCGTTATTGTAAACATTTGATAACAAGAAATGTTCACTCTTGCGAAATAAACTATTTGCTATTACGAAAATAAGCTACAGATTATATTTGATAATGCTGTCGACGAACTAAGAACTCCTCTCATCTCATAATACAAGGACTTAAGAAACGTACTAAAAAAATAGTACCAAGTGCAGATCATATCGAAACGCATGACGTCGACACTGAAATCGTGTAAAAAGATTGCGCCTTGTGCGTTTCATCCCTCGAACAAGTCTAAAGTGTTATGATGAGCGATAATTGTTGTATCTCATTCCCTACCTCCTTGGAAGCAATTTTCGTTCTTAACTAGAGGCCTGCAGCAACAAAAATGGTGCTGAACAAAACCACTCAAAATGGTTTTCCAAAATGTTGCACGCACACTGCTGAAGAACAATTCATAAAATTCTCTTATGAAACTTCAATAATTTTTTTTAAACAGACTTCACAAATACTGCAAAAACATAGTATAGTATATAGTCTTCAGTTCTTTATATACCAAGAATGTAAAAAAAGTTGCTGTTCCGTAACGCAACACAAAAATAGCAAAACTTTAATGGTAAGGGTCTCTTCTTTGGAGCCTTGCTGTCGCACTACAGTTTAGCTTAGCTTAGATTAGCCTAGCTTAGCTGTGTCGTTAACAAAGACGTGCTGTAAATAATGGTGCATTCGGTAGGCGCAATATGAGAAAGAAATAAAACGAAATATTTGCATTTTTCAGTCAAAAGCGAAACTGTTTCATTGGTTTTAGATTTCCCTCGAAGTTCATGCGTATTTAACGTAACTATACTCCTTTCAGAAGCTTCTTTCAATATCTACTCACATAAATAATTATTTCTAAAGATTAGTAATACTATAGATACTACATGAACATACCGAAACACTAGCCACACAAAAGGCTGGAAACATACTGTTACTAGTTTCAGTTCGGAAGATGTTTAATCCTTGATTTTCCTCTTTTTAACCCAGTAAATTGTTATAGATTTCGGGAAACGGCGTGCCAAATCATCTGGCTACGCTAAAAATTGTTCAACATAAAATCTGTTGCCATTATTGTGTTTTTAACCCCTCAACTACATTTTTTTGTTATAGAAACTACTTACTGGGAGTCTCATGGACCCAAAATAATTTAAAATGTTCAAAAGATCTGGGAAAAGGTTTATGACTCAGGAATGTATTAATCTACTTTATTTTCATTGAAGAATGCATGAGACCAAAAAAAAACTATATTTTAATTATTCTTGTAGTGTACTTACTTATTAGTAGAATATCTCGTATGGAAGTAACAAAGTTTAATAGAAAAGGGGGTCCCCCTTTGGTTTTAGGCTCTGCATCCCTATGTAAGTACTTGTAATGCGCATTAAAAATTATAAGGTGTCTCTCAGAAGCCCACAGTAGAAGACACAGTAGTGGTGCTACAGAATGGCACAGGCTATCCTGTATTTGTTTTTTTCTTATTTCCTTTGTTCTCTGCTAGCTACTCGGACTTGCCACATACTCTTACCGGCTGCTTTCTATCGCCGCCCAAGAACATTCCCTATTAAATTTTCGTAATTTTTCGGTTTCCAAATAGTGAAACGGAAATATTATTTTAAGAATATTAAATAACAGTAAAACCTCGTAGTAAGTGGCGAATTTTCTTTGAAAAACTTGGAGCCGTTTTTAAGAAAACGATGTTTAAGCGCTTCTGTACATTCGACATTAAAAGCTCTTTCCCACAAAAAATTTTTGACTTTTCGAAAAACTTCTTTAGAAATCATTTGAAGCATTTTAAATCACAAATACAATAGTGTTTACAAATTGCTAGAAATGTGCATATTAACGCCGTGTGAAATCATTCGAAAAAATTACATTTGTATTAAAAAAAACAACTTCAAAATTAACTTTATGTCATATCAAAGAGTGCAATTAGTACTATCCGTTCGAAGTTCGAAGGAAAATTTGGATCCGTTTTTTTTTTTTTTTAAGCCTCTGAGCGTTTCTGAAAATGCGGAATTTTGAGCTACTTTTCTCAGAATACTGTTGAGTTTTCGAGACACTTCATATGACATTATTTAAAACACATGTACTCATCAATATAATAATGTGAACAAATCGCCGCTAATGTAAATATTAACAACGCGAGTGACAAGTAAAAAAATACATTTTTGTAAATGTTGAAAAAAACAAAAGGATAGAGCAATATCGCGTTTGTCATCTCTGAGTATATTTAGCACTATCCCTACCTAAAGTTTAAAGAAAAAATTTGGATCCGTTTTTGAGAAAATCGTGTTTTCTTGATTTAAAAAATGCAAATATTGCACGCACTATTGCGCGAAAACTTCTAAAATTAAAAAAAAGAATTGTACATGGCCTTAATGAGAGAACTCACTATAGACGATAACTTTCACTTGAAGGAAAAATCCCTATCTTAAATTTTGTAGTTGTAGAAAGACCCCGAAAAAAATTTAAACTTTTGAAATTTTCGAAAATTCACTATCTACAGTCCACCGCTCTACTAACTAAGCTACCAGAGGAACTCAAAGTTCACACAGGAATTCAGAGTTACGATATGCGATGACCAAATTACTGGATAAAGCTTGCGTGTCAATGGCATTTAAAAATAGTTCATGCACCTGATGTTTGCTTGGCGCATTGCGTTTGTCAATTGTTCCTTTTCTAAAGATGGATGCGGCCATCTGATATGTATATGGCATCTTAGATCACTTGTAACGATTGCGTGCTATTAAATGTGACGTGTGCTGCATTATTTAATTTAAATATTGTAAATACTTCAAATAGAACATGTTCCGAACTTCGGTATGATTTTTTGAACATATAAAAAATATTCCATAGCCTTAACCTGCTTTTGAAAATGGGTTATGTTACGTGCGGACATCTAATATTATATTCAATGAATGTGTTAACGCATGCTAATAAAAATAACATGTTTGATGTTGAGATGTGAATAATTAATGACATAATGTATTCTTTGTTGTAGTATTTTAAAAAGTTCCTCCTTTCTGGAGGTACTTACGCTGCTACCGCTCTCACATCTGGGGACGGACAGGGAGGAAATTTAACTGGAGGAGACAAGGAAACTGGAAAGGATGGAAAGCAAGGACAGGGTGAATCTGGTGACAACTGCGACCCTTGTACGGGAAAGTTAATGCGACGCACCGACTTGCCATTGTATAGTGAAACCCATCCAGAAAAGTATGTATGACTTCATCTCTTTATTCCTAAGTAAAATTATTGTATATAGATTATTTTTTTTTCATACTTTTAGAGGGGATCCATGTGATGAACCACCAAGTAACCTAGAAAAAGGAATTAGTGCGATACGGAAAGAATTGTGGGTATGGTCTGATAAATACGAAGGTTACAAAGAGAAAATTAAAGATGTGGTAATAACTGGAAAAGAGCACTCATCTGGTAAGTTATCTTAAATATTTTAACTTTTACTTGTCAGTAGCATACAATCTTCACTGTAATCGAAGTCCTCTCCAACAAAATTGAATTTTTTTAACAGTCACATTTTCCTTCAATGATAGTTTGTGTGGGTATTAGTCAGTTGTAAAAGGTCTTGACTGTAAGGGAGTATAGTGGAAAGTCACTTCTTTTTCAGCAATTACCAGGAGAGTAAGTGCATTTTAATTTGTAATATTCATTCAATATTGCATTGTTAAGAGCTTGAGGGGGTTTATCTATTTGACTTTCTGCTCTACTTCTTGACAGTAAATAAAAGGGTGGCAAGAAATCCACATACATCCAAATTGCATACAATCAATTGATTTTTTTAAAATGTATTAACAGTGAGTTCTGATCAAAAGCAACAAATAAGCAGATGATGTTGCAAGTAATATCATTCTTATCTTCCCTTTCAAGCTCCAAATGATGCAATTGAAGATTCTGAAGACAAAAGTAAATGCAAATGTGGACTTGCTTCCTGTCAATGTCACGCTGTTGCCAAATCCTGTCAGTGTAAAAAAAAATAAGTGACCTGCTAGTGTTTAGTGCCTTGAGATAAAACATTTTGCTATTAAGAGAGAGGTGTATTTATCAGGCACTGATAACATAAAAACAAGAGGTGAAGTTTTGTTTTGACAACGTGCTGCAGAATTATTTTGGGATCAAAAGCCGTTGGTACAGAAGAAAGGAAAACAATTTAAAAATTCAGTGGCTGATGATATGTATTCTTGTTCAGTCGCAGTGACATTCAAAAACCAATCAAAACCATTGTAAATGCGATGAAAGATTTTGAGATGCATAGGATACTTAGAACAGAAATGAATGTAGAAAAAGTACACAAGATTGAAAGAAGGCAAATGTCACAAAATGCCACGGTGCCAAAACAAAGAAGGACTACAGGTTTTAGGAAAGTAGGAGTGGGATAGGAACAGTTACCTTTAGAAATGTCCTGGAAGTTGTCATTAAAAAAAAACAAGCATTGAAGTTACCATTATGTGATACTTGCTTGTCTCTCCCTGCTTTAATGTGATCCTGCTATACTTCTGCCAACTTGAGCGAGGTACGTCTCACATTATATTGATCCTACCTACATAAAAAAATTACTTAATTCAAAATAAATATTGTATTATAAAACTATAAAAAAAGAACTAATAAACTAATGCATATTACCAACATTAATCCAATACCATGTTGTATTATCTCCTGATTGTAATCAGACAAAATTTGTGATCAGATTAAGCTGCCTTGAAGCGTAACAGTTCCATAAAACTAACTCAAAAATATTAATCTTTAAATTCTCCCCAAGGCAGATGTGAATTTTCACAAGAAGAAAGAAATATCAATAAAACAATGAGTCTTCAATTGCACTTTCAACAAAATTATGATTCATGGTAGATTTATAATGGCAGTAAGTGTGATTGAGTGGTGGTTGAAACCCTCAGTAGTGGCAGTTGAGCTGCATGCACAAAATGAAGGCACCTTACTATACTATTTTTTGGGAAATAAATTTGAAGCTATGTATTAATTTCTCATATTGCAATCTCCCCCTCCCCTCCCCATGAAAAACACTTAGTTCTTAAAAGGCAGGACAAAATTACACTACTGAGAACAATTTTTTGGAAATGTGCAGAACATTGAGAAGGGTTGCTTTTGGATAACTGTATTGCTTTTTCAGAAATACATGATAAAAAATCATTTAGGATAGCATAAGTCTTCCTAGTCATTCTTCAGTGTACATTGCATTAAATAAATTAATTTGTTTTCAGTTTTAATTGAACAGCTGAGAAAAGATGAACTTCCGGTGCCTCGAGCTGGGGCAATAGCAATCAGTGGTTTGGCCGGTGTAGTCCTCGGTTTGCGGGGTGGATGGTTTAGGCGAATCATTTATGGCTCAACATGTGCTGGTCTTATGGCAGCAGTGTGCTACCCAAACGAAGTAGCTGATATTTCTGAAGATACCTTTGAAACTGCCAAAAAGTATATACTAATAACGTATAATTTTATTTATGGAGGTAAGTTTCAAAAGAATTTTAAGAGTACTTACATTTCCTTTTTCGGATAAGTAGAACAGTGGCAGCTGATATTACGAGGAATTCTGAAGAGATATGGACGAACCTGGAATATTTTTTTCTTGGTTGTGGCTTTTTGAGAGTTGTTGATACATCAGAAATTTCATAATACTGTGTTAGTGGAGTTAAGGGTGTTCCAATGATTCTCTCAAACAATATTTTTAATTTCTGAAAGCTTGAAGTTACACCTCACAAATCTAGTGTTACATTAAAAGAGTAAGTCAAAAAATGGATAGAATATTTGACCGACAGTTTGAGGGATAAATTGTTTCTCTTTTGGTCTAAGAAGTATTGTAAGTCACGAATAATTCCAAAAATATGTCTTTATACTAGTTAGTCCAAAAGAAAGTGATCATATTTTCAACTGGTGAACTTAATTCTCTCCTTTTGATCTTATTTGTCTGACTTTTTCAACCTAACACTCTAGAATTATTGTCTTAATTTTTTTATTGAAACATTTGCTTAAAAAACATATGGAATAAGTATTTCTGCTTATTCACATTGTAAGTTAGTTTCAGAATTCTGATCTAGATTTATGTTTTAGTGAAACCAGAAAGTCTGAAACTGCCATCACCTTCTCAACTGTTGGGTAGTCCTGTGGAGGCTCCTGTTAAGGGAAAAAGTGATGTGAAGACCTCTGTTCCGGCTGTTTCAGAAAAGGAACCAGAGGCATCGGTGAGAATTATTCAACCTCACGAATGTCCTGTCGAACCTGACGGACCTGATATCCCTGATGCACCTGAATGTCCAATGATCAATATCCTTCCTCACGAATGCCCCAGCAAGCCTGACGGTCCAGGACTTGACGAGCCCACGCCTGAACCAATCCCAGAGACTATCCCTGAGTCCATCTTTGAGCCCGTCTCTGAAGACCCTAGTTGTACCTGCCCACTCGCCACTGGCCGCTACAAGTCAGAGCAAGGTCCCCCCTTCAAATCATCTTTTCGGTCGCACTTCGACCAGTTCGCAGAGGAATCAGCTGATGTGGTATATTGGGGCTTTCGACTCAGTCAGTAACTGTGAAGCTGAAAGTAAAGTTTTTGTAATAACACTGTAAAACACATTCCTTTCAGCGGAAACAGCTTAGATAATTGTTTTTACTGAATAGTTCTGGGATCTGCATCCCTGACTGAGGAGGCCATTCTGCTGTGGAGGGAATGCAATTAAACTATAGGATGTAAAGAAGTGCTATCAGCAGTTGTCAATGGCTAATAGTACCTTTTTTTAAATTTCACTATAATGCCTATTGCTGGTCCTGTTGTATTCTTTCAGAATTCTTTCTACACCCCTCTCTGTTGATTAGGAGTCCCTCAAAATCTCATAAAATCACAAGGGATGCAAAACTTAGAACTCAATAGAATAGCATTCTTTTAATTGCACTCTATTTTTGCACACATTATTTTGGATTGTGTAGTTTTCAACATAAAAAGGTAATTTTGCCAATAGTATTTGCTGTTCTAACTTCTAAGAGTTCTTCGCTTGTTAGATTTATAGTTGCACAACTGTTTTTAGTTGAAGCTTGTGAATTATTTTATATACAACTATATGGAAAATTGAATTGAATTAATGCCTTATTTTACTTGGCGAGACTGTACAAAGGCTAAAGAAAACAATGACGAAGGAGAAGAATTTTAAAACATTTTGAGTCTGAAATGAAATTATTCTTTGATCATAGGTCTCCTGTGAAATATGTGGGCCTATAAAAACACATGTTTATTCTTTTGATGAAAGGACCTAGACATGTTTAAATGTTTATATGTTGTTCATTTATTTCACTATATGAAATGATAAAACGTTACTGACTAATGGAAGCAAACTAACTTAAGTGTATAAATGGTTCTCTTTTATTGATCATATGTTCATGAGTTTATTCCATGCAGTTGTTTTGCCAATTATTTGTAAATAGGACATTTCTTACTAAACTTGCATTTGACCTATTGTATAAATTGCTAATCTGCTCAAAGCATCTTCATATCACAATTGCTGAAAGTTTTATTATATTTCAGCGTAATGCACCTTTAAATGCTAACTTTAATGAAATCTTTCAGTTCAGTAATTTGTGTATGTTTTGTTCATTTTATGGAATTGGATGATTAGATTTCAAATGTTTTTGTTTTCCATGTAAATTATATTCATGTAAGATATTGTATAATTCAGGTTATAATTATGACTTTTTTGAAAGTTGATGGGAATAAGGGCAATCAATTTGACTAAATATGCTTCTGAAGCATAATGTAAATATATTTTTGTTGTAATAAAAATTGAAAATAATATCAAACCCAGCAACCTCAAACAATTGGTTATTCTAAAGTTGACTATCTCAAAAATACCAAGTAGAGAAGCGAAATGGCTTTCACAACAGCATAGGTATTGTTTTCTATAAATAATAATTTGCTAACATTGCAAGTCTTTTGGAACTTCTCAAACTTACTGTAGTATTGGGAATGAATAAAGTAGGGATGATAAAAGTCTTCTTAATGAAAACTCAAAATGTTTTCTTTGACTTTATGGAAAGTTGGCAAAATTCATATTCCGTGAGATCAAACACTTAAACTGCCCAAGTAGTTCCTTTGGACTCAGTGGACTTCATATTCCAAATGTCAATTTTATAATCCTAACGTGTACTACTGTAAAAGGAAATATAGAACAAAATGTATTGTAGTTGCCAAAATTTGTGTGCCCAGAAATTTGGGCAATGACAATGTCTTATTTTCACATTTAGAATGCTAACAAAAACTCGCTAATGAACCAATAATGTAAAAGGAAATGATAGCTTATCAGGCAGAGTTTGCTAGTTCCAGTGAAGGGAATACGTCATGATCGCCCTGTCTGTCTTACCTCCAAAGCATGGGAATGGCCTAGTCATGGGGGACACTCTTAGCTAGCTCACAAAGTCAGTCAACCCCAAATCCCAAATACATCTGTAATGTTAACTTATTTAGATAAATAATTGTTTAAATTAGTAATAATCATTGAATCCTAGGGAAACTGGTTAAAAGAGTTTTGACCTCTAACAAAATCATTCAAACTGAATATCAGTAGGTTTGAAACTAGTCTCCTCAGTTGACTACAGTTGATAAAAATTCATTGGTTGTGGTGGAACAACATTTTTTGCTTAATTTAAGTTTCTTGAATAATTATTTTTATTCAATTCTTTCAGTATTAAAATAAAAAAAAATATTGGGAGTATTCTATTTCAAAAATAAATATTTTAGTTCATTGCTACTCGTCTCTTTTTCAGTTTATTACTAGAAAATGCAATTTATAGTAATTGAAACTGAATCTAATAAAAAACCAACTAGAATTAAGTCCTGTGTACCTCTTATTTAAATAATACTTCTAAGACTTTTACCCAAAATAATTGTGCTTTCAGAAGTTTCGAGAAGAGTTTCCAAGTAACCGTTTGCATTACACTTGTCAACACTTACTGTAAGCTTTTAGTTGGTTCTGCTTGTTTTCTATATGCCACGTCCACAAGAGGAAATTACTCTCTGTGCCTTAATCTGTACATAAGTTAAAGAAGTTTAGACTTTGCTTTTGTTTCATGGTGCACATTGTAATGCACCTTATGATTTATGTCTTGACTACCTTGGTTCTTGACCGCAATTATCTTTTTCTTGTAAAATAAATATTTAGAAATGTAGGTACAACTGAAGACAGTGGAAATGGATATTTAAAAACAAATTTGTTTTTTTGGGTTGCTCATTTAGGTTATTCATTCTGTAGTCACATTGACTCTAAAATCTTTCACCTTGTGATCGCAGAATTATTATTTTGAATCCAATAAAATTCACATTGTAAATTAATCTAATATCTTGAATAGAATAATATCATAGAATAATGTAGTTGAAACAAACATGTTTTGTGTCCACAGAAAAAGACCTCAAGGCCTAACGACCAGAGCAACCCATCTGACAAGGATCTTTATTCTAGCAAGAGGTAACCAGCTTGATAATCCTTTCATGGCATCACTGCCCCACCTCCCACCTGTCATGTCCTCCTAATAATCACCATCTAAGACAAACCTTCCGCTCACCTCATCACAGCGAAGTGATCGGCTTCCTAACAACGTTCTCAGTCAGACATCACCCTCCAGTGCCTCGGGTTGCTAGAACAACTATTGGGCCAGTGAAAACGCTTTTGTAGTGTTTTTAGAATAAAGGCTGCCAATAAAACATCGTAAAATCTAACTCAGTGTTTTATTTCAATTTTTTATACTAGTGCTTCTCTACCTTCGTAAAATGTACACAACTTATTTTGAGAATTATTAAATGTAAGTGTCGATGTCAGGAAAGGAAGAAAATACAATAATACATATTTTTATTTGAGAGTTTCTTTTTGCAATTAATTTTAAGTCCATCTTTCTCTCTCTCTCCTTTAATTTGTTGCTTTTACATATATGCAATGTGTCTCCAATGCCCTTGGGGGGTGTTGAGCGCTTGTTGAGCTCAAAGTTCAGTTGCTGTGTGTTTTGGTTCCTTTCTGCATCATTTGCACTTGCACTAGAATGCAAGTGGGAAGTCCCCAAATCATTCTTTCACATTTTTTATCTGGAGAAACCACTACTGATATCTAAGTAGTTATTAAATGACTAATAAGACGGTAAAAGTGCTAAGTAAAAAAACACTATTACAGTTTGATAAATAAAAGGCAGGTCTCAAGGTGATGCCTCCCCTTATGTCTAACTTATCTAGAGCATGCTCTAAGGTAAGGGCTGTTCTGTATCTTTCATATGTACAAAGATTTAAATGTATTGCAAAATAAGATGAGAATGAGAGGCTGAAGTAGATAATTGCATGTATTTACAGTGTGTGTCTGGTGACACCATAGTACATATGATGAAAACATGTTTAAATTTAAAAAATATAATTTAAATGGTTTAATTGAAAGTTGCATTTCTTTCAATTTAATATTTAATTAAGATTTTTCTGCTGCTTTAAAGTTATTCTGATAAAAAAAGTAACTCCTATAATTAACATAAAATTAATTTTACCTTTTATTACAATGATGAATTTCCAACTATCTTTGACATTTTTCAATTAGTAAATAAATTCAAAGTAGATAAATGTGATTATAGGTTGACCATTTATTTTAGTGGGTATCATTTTGTGAAATGATTTTTTTGCTACTGGTTACTTTCCATTTGATATTTATGAGCTTTGTTTTAGCAGTTTGAACAATTTTTTATTCAAATATGAAAAAGAATCCTCTGAACAGGTAATCATTGGACAGATTAGTAATATTTTTCGTTTTACCACAAAATAAAAGTATATAAATCTCACATGTGGGCACAACTTAGCTTTTTGCAGAGACAATGCTTACTAAATGCAGCAACATTGAGATCACAAAGTGAGGAAGCTTTGAAATCTTATTTTGTTTTTGCAATGGCTACAACAGAAGCAGTGGCCATACTTGGTGTGATTACTTTAATCATATCTAAGTAGTAAGCCTAAAACAAAAGTTGTGACATTAGAAGTGCTAGGTGAACATTATTCAAATTTGATAAATTAATCAAATTGCAGAAATGAAAAGTAGAATGGGTGTACGTTATTTTTAATTTTGCAACTTTTTTGTTTTACTACTTAGACATGATTAAGATAATGACTTGAGCACTGATAGCAGCAGTGGCCATTGCCGTAGTTGTAGCCACTGCAAGCGCAAAATTTGAAAAGTAAGATTTAGAAGCCTCCAAGATTCCCACTGTGTGATCTTCAAGTTGGTGCTCTTTGTACGACTTTTTCCCCATACAAGCTCTACCTCTTTTAGTCCACTCAAATGGTAGAAAATAAGAGAACGTTTTGATATTTGTTCCTAAAGCATTTGGAAAAGGAAATTATCTCAATATAACTTTAAAATTATAACTTTGTACCTTTTGGTAACTTTGGATGACAAATTTAATAATGGAGGGCTGGGTCAGGCGTTCTGCACCATCAAAAACTTATGTTCAAAAATATGTGAACCAAATGTTTTTTTATTTCAACAGAACTACATCTTGTAAAAGATTTTCCATAATGCATGACAATTAATAGATCATTAAAAACTCAATGAAAGCACCCGAGAACCAGGGCACACGCAAAACACTCAGCACAATTTCGCTCACAAGTTCATACTGAAACGAATTTCCCGTTTCGCCAGGCATTCCCTTCCTCTTCCTTGCACTACATAACGGGACAAATTATTCGATTAGTTGACGCGCCCGTAATCACTAACAATCAAGCACACCCTCTGCCTCGCCTCGCTCTCATTCGCATTCACAAAATTCCCACTCAAGTACTTCGCCTCAGTTTTCACTCCCAACTCTCACCCCCTAAATCCAGTACATGAACATGAAATGGAACAAAACGTAAATAATTCACAAACCACTGGACCTCGCCACATAAAATTCATCTCATCGACACCTGAGGTAGCTTCTACGTCTGTAGCTTTTTAAAAGTGTTGTTTATATACTTAAAATTGAGGTGGTACGCAATGGCATGGACTTTCTAGCCTTGTTAGTTTTCTAATCGCTTTAGTTAAGGCTCGCTTTTCTGTATTCCCCATTCTCTTCTCAGCTGCTACCTAGCGGCGCCAGAATGATATTTTTTCACATTTTCTCAATTTTTCGGTCCCGTAATAGTAGAATTAAAATATGTCATTGAGAATATTACAGAAGAGTAAAGCATAATCATAAATGCACTTTCATTGAATAATGTGAAGCCGTCTTGAGAAAAAGTAGATTGAACGTTTCTGAAAATGCGACATTTTCATGAGCTCATTTACACCGTAACGTTTTGAGATTTCGAGAACCTTTATAAGGAGTCATTTGTGTTTATGAACTTAATAATGTACAGAAAATGCCCGTAATGTAAATAATAACGTTAGATATTTTGAGTAGTTTTTGAAGAAAAAAAACATCAAAATGGCGAGTATATCATGTTCAGTGCATGGACGACTACCTGTACGAAACGTTTCAAGAAAAAAATTGCAGCGTTATTTGAGAAAATCTTGTTTTTAAAATTGCCTTTATTTCACGCAAAATTACTCGAAAAATATTCATATTTCGAAAGAAGTATATGTCCTCATTTATAGATTTAATTTTGAAGAACATTTTATTCAGACTAAAAATGTCCATTATCATATTGTATTTGTAAGAAGTCGCAAAAAAATGTTTGAAACTTTGCAATTTTCGACAATTCGGATATTTCAACGAAGCTGATACCTGTGCAATTTTTTAAACGTCCTTTATGATATCCTTAACAAAATTTAATCCAAAAATTTAGAATCGCTTTTGAGAAAAAAATTGGAAACGTCCTTGAGGCTTCATGTGGAGTACCTCCTAAAAATAAAACATCGGTTTCAAATACATGGGACTGCGACATCAGTCAGATTGATTGGAGAATATCGATTTTGGCGAAAATTCCGCTCACCGTTTAGCCGGTACCGTTGTTCACACGGATGGACAGACGATTCGCCATAAACAAATTTTTCGGCATCGGTATCAAGGACATTCAAAATGTGGATTCAGAATATATGTGTTAGAGGAAATAATTTACTACATGTAGGAACAAGTATTATCCACATTTTCGGTATCAAATACACAATACGATTTTTTCTGCCAAAAATAGCTTTTGCTACAACATTACATTACTACGTCTATATTACGTATGTAGTTTACGGGAAAGTGAAATTGGACTTTTAAAGACACGTGGGCAGCCGGAAACGCACTGCCTCAGCACCGCAGCGTTCGAAAGTGTTGGGTCCTGTGCCAAAGAAAGTTGTATTTCGCCGTACCTCGATTGACCGTGATCTTCCGGGGGACATTGTGACAATGCCGTAACAAGACAGAGATAAGAACTTCGCAGAGGTCGCTGACCAATTGGCAGAGGAAAGACGTTCTTCAGAGTTTGACCTGCTCCAAACTCTTCATAATACTGTTCAGTGACTACTTGAAGGGTAGTACTAGTGTGCCATGGCACCACCAACAAAAAGGAAGGAAAACAATTTTCACCACAAATGTGTAAAAAATATCCTTTCTTCAAAATATTTTTTCTTTACAGTAATTCATTTGAACGAGCGTTTAATCCTTCAATGCTCTGCCAATACTCTCTCCAATTGCCCAGTGCTTCTGCCGGCTTCTTTCTAAATCGCTGAGACACCTACGAACTGGATCTGTTGGAACTGGATCTACGAACTGGCGCCATAGTTTATATTCTGTACCATATACTTCAATAATGACCTCTTGAGATTACTGTGGGCGCCCTGGCTTTTAGGTTGAGTATTTTTATTTTCTGTTTTTGTTTAATCTTCATTGTAAATTAATAAACACGGTCCCTGCGAAATTAAATTTTGTTGCCCACGAATTTAATGTTGGAGATTACTAAACCAGTTATAAAACATCGATGTTTAAAAAGATCGATGGTTATTTATCGATGTTTTTTAATATCGATGTTTTAATTTTGAACATTAATATAATTATTAACACTTTGTTATCGATGTCGCATCACAAATTGGCACCACCAACAGAATTCCGTACCGGCCGACACTGGTACTATACAGGAGTTACTCTAAGAAGGGACCACTTTGACAGGTCGGAAAAAACATCAACGTAGTGCAGTCAAAATTCTTTGGAAGCAATTTGTAGGCGTTTTAATCCCAATTCCTATACAGTATTTGTGTAACTGCGAGTGTGCGTGTGTCTTGATGGGGAACTCATAGTTTGTTTTCGGATCCGGCCAGAAGATTTTAAGAAATTTCCAAAAACGTGTTTTTGCATGTTTTGGGGCTGCGATCTTAGTGCATAGATATGGAATTAAACCAACGCCACCTAAATAGTGTGATGGGTTATCACAAGGGTAATTAAATATTATAATAAACTTACGTAATTATAAATATGGTCGAAGCAACAATGGAGGCATAGAGAAGAAACCGAGGTGAGCTTTATTTTGGAAACAATGCAAGGAAAACAGAATTGATAGTGCGGAAAATACATAGTATGTTAACAAATAATGCAGTGAAAAGACACGTGAGCAAATTCCGTGGGACAGAATATAAATTAAGAAGACGATATCGATATATCGAGCAGGAAACTAAAGAATATACAGATATGTTAGAATGTGTGTGACCAATCAGGAGTTAGATCGTGTGAGAAGAATCAAAGGATCGGCGCGCGAGAAACGAAGACGAGACGTGTTTGAGTATAATTTCGCGCAGATGAGAGACAGATGAAAGGCGCGCGAGATGATAAAACGGGGCAGACCATGTTCGGACACGGGGTGAGTCAGAAGTAGGAGGGAAAGCTATTTGGTTGCGGGAAGAATTAGACTGAATTGTTGGTTTGTAAAGGCGAGGTTTAAAGGTAGAAAATGTACAATTAGAGAGAAAATAGAATTACGTGTTGGATAACGCGAATTCTTTTGGAAATGGAAGCTGGACGACATTCAAGATTGCGGTGGATCTGCGCAAGGAAAGCAGCATAACGTGGAACATTTATTTTTATTTGTATTTGTCTTTGTAAGAAGACCAAGTGTTGTATTAAAGTAAAATTTCTAAATTTATAATTACAAGGGAATTTGGTCATGCATACAAAGCGGGAGGGATTTGTAGCGAGTATTAGATAATGAGAATTTATGAGAAGACATGTGTTCATGAAAATTGTTATTGTTGTTGTCGTTTCCAATAGAATATTTGAATTAATATATATGCTTACAGATTAATACAGATAGAAATGTTGTAACTGAAGTAAGTATAGTTATTTCTGAGTAAAAACAAGAGTTCCCAATCCTACGTAAAAATAAAATAAAATAACTTTACGTAAATATTTCGTTACCGAGTATCTGTATAGACGGCCTATTAGACCCACACATATAAAAAATGTTATCATGACGGAGCGATCTTGGGATGACCTACGGGTAACAGTCGGGTGAAATGTGGATTTTGAAATAGTAAATTCAAGAGAATAATTAAACAAATAGGTACCAAGAACGGTCCCCAGTCAGAATAGATCGATTATGCAGGTAGCGTTGATAAAGTCCCTGTACCCACTGGCAATTTGGGCGCTTCACGACGCCATAATTTTCTTTCCCGAGGATGGCAACTCTAATTGTTGGTATTTAATGTATTATTTACCATTTGGATTGTGTAATTCTAAAGAACCCGTAACAAGTATTGTACTTCAGCTTCTGGGTCAATGACCCCCATCTCGATCAAATTTTAGTCCAGTTTCTCTGGTACTTGAGCAAATGCTGAGATGGCCCATTGTTTTGCTTCTGGGCATAAATGTAACCTCAAATTAACTTCTCCCCACAGCACGTCACGTAGAGTTTTTAACGGTTTTGGACGTAAATAAATAAAATAAACATACCTGCACGTATTTTTACCACGATGACAATTTGCAATAATACCAGTTCATATCCCGTTCATGGCAATAGGTGATATAAATGTATTGTAATTCGGTAATTTTTGTCATTTTTTGCCATTTTTCAATTTTTAGCTCTTTTTTGGACCTTTTCCTCATTTTTATCAATTTTACGCATTTTTCTTCTTTAGTATTATTTTGTCAGTGGATGTTTCATGAATATACAATGACTCATTAAAACAGTTTTTATTGTATCATCAGTTCAAGGCAAAATTCAGTATTGAAATTAATTCTTCTTCGACCTCAAAAAATTTTCGAAAAATTATACTGATCTTCGGTAATTTCCTCGACCTTTCAAAATCGAGCTGTTTTGCGCGCTGCGGCATTACACTTACGAAGTCCTAATTGTATACTCTCTTTACAAATATACTTTTCGAATATTAACAATATTTATATCATTGCATTTCATTTTTAAAGAATTTTAGAATGATGCAGAAAAATGTACACTTCCATTTAAAAAACTAAAGTTGTGTCAATATCTCCAAAATTACGTACGGTACTAAAAAGAAAACGGAATATCTTGTTTGCCCCATCATCTGCAACAATATGGCACAAATAGCATCTTGATACCTTAAACCGTTTCAAGATATTTGCTGTGCCCAACTTAGCGGGGGTTTTCCCAACCAGGTATCTTCCACCAGCGGGGCATCGTCCCAGCCGGGTCAAGTTCAAAGTTCCCGACCGGCATGTGTGTAGTGCATGTTAGTGTAAGGGTGTATAAGGAATAAGGATATGTCAATGATCCTTCACGGTCCGTGGCCTGTTTGTTAGGGTACTACGTCGGCTTTCGCCTGGCGTTGACCGAAGAAACCACAGAAACTACCGATCAGAGCAGCCGGTCGCGAGAATTCTCCTCCAGATAGCGACCAAATTCGACCAAGCTGATTCACCCGTCGAGAAACAAGGAATGACAAAGGGATGTATTCGAAATGAAGACGACAGAGCCAGAACACCCCCAGTCCCATATTTCAAAGCAATTTGTCACGCGCAAGTGTTCAACAAAACATACCCCTTGCTCTGTGTAGAATTAAACAAGTGAACAAGAAAACAAGTAAATCAGTAATGTAATAAGACGTTCTCGTATGAAGGTCAGGAAGAGAGGGAGACACAGCCGTCCAAAAACATTACGAACCCTATAGAATGTTCCAGAAGACACTTCAAATAGTCAATCCGAAACCGTCCTGCGATCAGTGGTGGTTGGGAAGCAGTGACAAAGGAGGGCATAGTGGCAGGGTGGTGCCAGAGCAGGGATCGACGCTCAGATTCACGCAGACATTTTCACTGAGACACTTTCCGAAATGACTGAGTTTTTCATGCCGAATTGTGAATTTGGCATCTTTTGTCGTATGATGTTTTGGCGATAATGCGTACGAGTCTACCGTGCTAATGACTGGTACAATTAAGGTCAAGCCCGGCTCGCATTTAGCGACACTTGTCGTACATACGCTCAACGGTCGTGTGACGGTCGCAAGGTAGAGGCACCCGAGATTACATGTTGGCCACATATCACGTCATGGGGCGTTGTCATCATCATCATCATCATCATCATATCGGATGTTCGTGCCTTACCCCTGCTGAGTGATCTGGACGGGGAAATGCGGAATTTTCCCACGGCATACTCGCCCATTCCTATCGCTGCTGTTACCCATCCCGAAAGACCAACCGGAACGCGACACCAATGTGGAAGGTCAGCCTACAGAATGCGTCCCATGCAATTGCCGAAAGATCAGGTCAACGTCAAGGTAATAAGCTGAATTTGTTTCGTACAAGCCACTGTTTGTTGAATTTGTTTCGTATACAACATTGAATTTGTTTCGTATACGACATAAGAACATCTAATTATCCTAAATAGATTTGTTTACATTAACATGTATCCGTCACTTTGGTGATGCGATTGTCAGCAATGAGAGCGTTTAATTGCAAGTGTAGAATGTGCATCGTACTATGAATCATAACGCGCATACGTAAGCAGAACGCGCGTGCGTCGAGTCTTCGCTCATTCCGGGACCTTCTCGCAGAATACGGCGCCAAATGAGGCAGCCTCCGACCGGGACTTTCCAGAGATCGCGATAATAAAATATTCATTTTGTCTAGATAAAGGAAACTCACACATACTGTAAGAGATATTTAAAAGTTATGAATGAAATGAATTGAATTAGAAGATCTTTATCAGGATAAGCACTATGTGGAAGACGGAGACGCTACTGAAAGCAAGTCCCACCAAACAAAGCAAACCACGTATTTGCTCATCTGTAATAGAATTTGCAAGGCATTTATTGCGTGTATGAATGTTCCAAACCTCTAGATTGTATCCGCAGTTTTATCACAATTACGTATTACTTTTATTTCGCTTGCAAGTAATTCGCCAAGTCCAATCTTGTCTCATAAGCAAGAAATCACAAATTTCCTTCGTTCTCCGTTAATTGATCATTATATTCCCGAGTAGAAATTGATGTTTTAAATAGTGGAAATGGATGTTCGTCGCAAAGACAGTGAGCTCTGATTTCGCTGCGAGTTGGTGGACCAGATTTCGTAGTGGCAGCAGGTTTGACAACTCATTTTTTGTGCAACAAGCTGTGTTCTAGTTACACACCTTTAATTTAATTAAGTAAAAGGTTACGTAAGGTTTTTAATTTCTTGCAAATTTGAAAATACCGGTTATACTCTTCTTCTGCTTTCGCCTTCAAATATTTTCAAGTAGTGAATGTATCCCCTATAAGCCTGACGCATACTTTTTAGAGTGTGCTTACAAGAGTTTCAGAATGCCTGGGGTTTGTATGATTATTTCAAGGCAAATACACGTTTTTCCAACAACCCAAAAATTCGTATTATTAAATATCGAGTTTTCCAGAGTCAATAGAAATCGGTTAGTATAATTATTTTAAGATGAATAAACCTAGTCCAAATCTATTAAAAATATCCATTTTTAGGTGTCAAGTTTTCCATATTCAATAGAAGTTGGTTTGAATTGTTATTTAAAATAGAATACACGTTATTCAAATTCTCCAATAACCCGCCTTTCCAGAGGGAACAGCGGTTGGAAGGAATTGTAGAGGCGGCGTGCCTTCCTCAGAGGACGTACCTCGTGTGCGCAAGTCTCGGCCGGAAATGCAGTCTTCCCACGCCGTTCCTGCCGGAAGTCCCCACCTTCTCTCTGTTTGTCGCCCCTTGGCCCTCGTTGCCTTATCCCTGTCCCCGAGTTTGCTGCCGCGGCCTCTTTGGAGGGCGAGGCGCGTTGGAAAGCAAGCGGCCGCTCCGTGTAAAATTTGACACTTTGCTCCACGTACATAAACGGCCAGAACGACGCAAAGGAGAGGCATGTTTTACAAATAGATTACGCAGGAATGTGTTTTTCACAAATGCAAGGGTCTTCCGATAAGATCACTCAAACAATACGATAGTCATACGACAGGAATCATAAGAGACGCATATACCTAGAGCTGATTTCAACATTTAACGACATCAACGACCAAAGAGTTGCGGGGAAAATAGTTTTCTTTATTATCTAAATTAACAATGTAACTTTCTGAAACTACAATTTCATAAAACAATAAAAACTACAAACACTCTACATCAGAAGAGCGATTTTTTTAATATGATTAATAATTTAATAATTATGATTTAATTTGGTAAAATTTACAAAAACTTTCTTCAATATTAAATTCTTCAATATACAATTTTGATACTCTCCACAGTTAGAGAAATATGATAAATGACTCTCTTGCTAAAATTAGATAAATGGATATCAAAGCCATTATCTTAATAGCCAACATCCCTAAAGCATTCGTAAGTCTATTTCTGAAAAGAACAAAAACAGTAACAGACGACTGGGTACCAGGTTACCAATTTTGGTATGAGAAAAGGTACTTTACTGAAGAACAAATGCACAGGGTAGTATACACTAATTACAAGAGCGGAGGAAATAAGTGTTTTCTGCTGTAGTGAAAATTGATCTTTGGCTCTATGGCCAATAATTCGTTCATATATGAAAGCTGAATTTTTGAAGGTTCCTTCGAATGATGTGCAAAAATTTAATTGTTTTAGCAAGTTTGAGAGATTTAGCAATTGGAGTATTATTCAGAATCAGTAAAATAGGATTTAATAGTTGCCACGAATAAATCTAGAACATAAATGAGGCATGTCACTGAAAGAGTTAAAAATCAAGTTTTGCCAAATTAAATAATGGAGTTACAAATACGCATTTTCATGCGAGGTATTTAAATCACCGTTTATTTTTCTGATCGGATAACTTTTGGCTCGGTAAATCTTAATTTCTTCCACAATATTAACAATATGCTCTTAAAAATCATCATAAATGACTTATCTTCAACATATATTAATCCAAAATAAAAAGGACTTACATTCTCTTGACAAAATACATTAAAAGTACGTGTTATATACAATTATTTAATATAAAGTTACATCTTTGTGTATATCAAAACATTGTGACTAATATACCATGGATAAATAATCTCTAATTCAGAAATTTGTTTTTAAATCTTGCTTAAGATAATTTCTTGAAATTACTCTTCTGTTTGTTTCTTGACTGTTGACTTATCCTTCTCACTTTTTTCGAATATATTCTCTTTCTGCTGCTTGTAATTTGTCTCTCCAACCTTTCTTTTATCTGTTCACGACAGTGACAAAATGGTATTTGCCTTGGATCATCAAATAACTTATCATTTGCGTTAAGACAAGCCAAAGGAGGTTCGTAGTATACATCTGACCAATCAATAAGTACTAAAAGAGAAGAAGCATTTTGATCGGAAGAAAGTTTTCTCTGTGAATAGATATTTCCATCTCTCAAGTCAATAATTTTGTACATGAACACAAGAGGGTCTGAATTATATCATTTCATTAAGTCATACAAAATTACACCTCGTAGTTGTTAAAACAATATATGCTCGATATCAAAATTACCACGGTATTTTTGTGTAACTTTGTTGGTTTTGGTTCTTTTATT
Organism: Gryllus longicercus; assembly: GCA_038098605.1. Classification (NCBI taxonomy): domain Eukaryota; kingdom Metazoa; phylum Arthropoda; class Insecta; order Orthoptera; family Gryllidae; genus Gryllus; species Gryllus longicercus. The sequence continues at coordinate 2,625,460 of JAZDUA010000156.1, forward strand.
GAAAATTTGTATTAATGTCAATGTTGTTAGGATTTATTATCCATTTTTTAAATTTATTTAATTAATTTTAATATTGTCCTTAGATACATTTTTGTGTTATGTAACCTCGCCACCAGGTGATATTAGTTCACCTGGGTTGCCGCCAGAGTGCTACTGTGTTGTCCATCATTCATTGCGCGGTTTCTCCAGTTCGAAATCAGCGCTCTGCAATGACCTCGTTCCTTGCCTACCCGCTTCAGTGGAGGTCGCTTTTGCCAGCCAGATGAACGCCTAAATTACGCGTTCTTGTATTGGTTGCCACTGGACGCTATTCGATTACAGTAACTTGTTTAATGAGTTGTAATTGTCCTAAATTATCAGTGGGTGATATTCTAAAACTTGTATTTTGTAAATGAAGTATTATTTATTGTAATTTTGGTGTTGTTATCGAAACTGATAAGTTTTATGATCCCAAAGTTGACTCTCAAGTGCTTTGTGAGTCCAGTGGGGTAGGTTTTGTCAATTAAAGTTTCATGTTATTTTGAAGGCAATGTCGGGCCATTTATAAATCAACTCTGAATTTCTTTTTGCTAAGCAGTTTCCAACAAAAACCTTTTCTAATATCATGTGCGGCATAAGATCGTTTTCTTTAAGTCCTTCTTGTAATTATAGAACCTTTAATTATGGGCTAGTGAAACTAATTGTTGTTTTGACTTCGCCACACATTACTAATTCAGTTAAGTGTTGTTGCAATCTGGATTTCAAGTGTTGGGTGCAAGAAGATTGTTATCCCATATTAAACTGCATCAACTGATTCCGAAGCAGTCCTGAAGTCAACCTTGTTTTGCTGTGTGTGCACACAGGGACATAGTATCGCTAGAACATCACCGCCAGTGCAACATGACTAGTATCTTGAACATTGTGTACGAGATCGAATCTTCATATGGAAAATTTTGACGCTCACAATTATACTGAAGTTAAGAACTATAAATTGAGGTTGGATTTTTATGTACAATCATACTGAAACGGTGAATCGGTCGGCGGCAATAAAATTGTGAATGTTTCAAGTAGGATAACTCCTATTTGAAACATTTACAATGTTATTGAAACTTATTTTTTGTGGGTCGTTTGACTTGATTCTTTGTAATTAGTATTTTGTGCGCTCTTTGAGCCACCCTTGTTCCTCAAGTTGGTCGAGGGTTTTTGTTAGGAAATGTTAATTGTTTTTATGGCTGAAAATTCGGCTACTTATTTGGTTGCAGTCAGACATTGATGTGCCGTGCATAACTTACAATTGGGCATTTTGTTGTCACATGGGATCCAATATTTGGTGAAATTGAAATGTATTGGCTAAGACGGGTTTATATGGTTGTTACGTCTGTAGGCCAAACATTCATCACGATTATTGATAAGTTAAACACCCACAAATTATTATTAAGATTTTACAAACCTTTTGAGGCTGAGAATGTGTATGCATCTCTTTTTAAAGGCAAAAAGAATTGTAATTGAATCAATTTCGGTCATCACTTGAAAATTTGTTTCGAAAGGATTAATTCATGTGAGTCATTGATAGATTTTTTTATGTTGTTTTAGATTTAGAACTCATTATTTAAAAGTGTGCATGTGCAATACAATTCTTTGTTATTGTTGTATGTCTGTATTTCCAACCACCCCTCTTGGAGTCTATTCAGCTCGCATTGCCTTCTTGGCTCTGTGAAGAGGCACTTATTGCCAAATTGGCAAGGTTAAAACGTTGACAGACTAAAATAATGGATACCAAACCTTTCGCAGCCTTTTTATAAAGTTAATATCACAAAAGTTTGGAAGCTCAGCTTCTGGCGACCAATGATTTCTATGCTAATGATTTGAATTTCTTGAACGTCAACAACATATTACATCCGAATGTAAGTACAATTGATACAAAACGTGACATCGGTCTTCAATCCAAGAATTCTTAGCTGTGATGTCAACATTAATAATATACTAAAAATGTACTCTTCATAACATTTAAAAATTTCAGTATTTTTCTTCGAAAACAGTGTTATGAAATCCAAACGTGACAAATTCTGTTAGCTACTGTGAACCTGTGTGAGTGTTTTACTAAACCAATTTCAATGAAAGTCAAATTTGAAGGAAGTGTTTTTGATCTTTTGTCCTGTGGTGTTATATCCGTAAGATTAATTAGACGAAGAATCTTATCGCATATCTGGCGACGACTTACCATCTTCCCAACTGAGAAAATTCGAATTGATGGATTGATTTCCAATACATTTCCGTGGCAGTGTCAAGCACCAGACTAATCAATCCTGTCCACTTCAAGTTTGAGAATGTTTTGCTGTCTATGGATTCAATTATTTGTCTCGATGGCCACTCATTTATGGGGAGAGTACAAACTAATTAGCGCAGTTTATGATACAGCTCAATGAGACCAAATGCTCAATCAGTATTCAAAATTTCCAATAGCCTGAAAATCCCCAGACATGAACATTATTGAGCATATCTGGGATGCATTGCAACGTTCTGTTCAGAAGAAATCTCCACCCTTAGTATTCTTGCGAATTTACGTACAGCCCTGCTGGATTCATGGTGTCAATTACCTCCAGCACTATTTCAGACATTAGTCGAATACATGACATGTCGTGTTGCGGCACTTCTGCGTACTCGCGGGACCCTACACGAGGGACCCTACACGATATTAGGCAATGTATAGGTGTTTTTTTTTTTTTTTTTTTTTTTTTTTTTGGGGGGGGGGGCTCTTCAGTGAAAATAACATTTTAGTCTTACATCTTCACAACACTCACTTGTGTTTGTTACTACATTACAATACAAATTTAACCTTCCGGTATACTTGATAATTTGCGACGAGAGTACCTCCCAATAAGTAGAATTTAAAATACACCCTTTTTCATTTTTTTGCGAATATCTCGTCGTTGGCACATAGACGGAGAAATTAATTGACATTTGGCGTGACATTGAGAATTCAATCATTTATAACAATTCTTTGGCTCTAAATAACAGCAAAGAACACACATTTCAAACGTACTGCGCGGGAGTGAGAAAAATTTTCGCCCAAATCCGCCGGCAAACTTTCAGAGGAAATGAATGACATGTCTTTCAAATGTAACTCTTTTTAAAGGTTTTAACGCACAGTTTTTAAAGATAACCGGTAGATCGCACCATCTCCTGACCTGCCGGCGAAGCAGTTTTGCGCATTGAGGCAATTTTCGGAATCCGATTTTGTCCACATAAGACGCGACGAGGTCGCATTGTTTGAGAATCTGGGAATCCGAGCAGTTTCGTGGCGACCCGCCTCGCTCACGTGTAGAAGCTAAGCAATACGCGAGTGGCGACTGCATGTTGATGGTTGTCAAGTTGGTATTACAGATGCAAAGCGGGTTTACGCGCGGGCCGCGTGCTAATGTCAATATCCACTAAAATTACAAGCTGAAAGGAGAATGCTTTCAGTTCTTCAGAACCAGGTAACGCTGGCACTTTTCTTCATTCAACACTTAATTATTCTTACGCTGAGAATGCTAACTGTAGATTTATTTGAACATTTTCTGTGACAAAGCGTTAACAGACGTTTTAGCAGATGCCAGGCAGAATTTCTTTAGAAAAGCTCTCCCATTATTGCTGCTTCAACACTCGCCAAGGGCGAGGAAATCCATCAGAGGATAGCAGCCATTTCTAAATGCCTATAAAATTTCCTAATAAATGCATTTTAATTAATCCCTTTGAAGCAATTAAAGTTTCAGTGATTCAAAATTATTACTGAAAGTTTGCCGAGAGAATGCAGTATTGTATCTGCATGTATTTTACTGTAGCATTAATGGTGGTGTCAGCGATGATCACATTGTACCTAGCGACCATGGTAGGGCGGCGCAGGACAAAGTGAAGAGGATCGAATGGGACAGGCCTAGGCGGTACGGGCCTGGGCGTGGCGAGCCTAGGCGAGGCACGTCTAGGTGGAGGTGGCCTAGGCGGAGAAGGCTTGTGGGACAGATCTATGCGGGTCAGAACTAGGTGAAGCAGATCTAGGCGGGAAAGGCCTAAGCGTGATAGGTCTAAGTGAGGCAGGCCTATGCGTAGCAGGTCTAAGCGAGGCAGGTCTAAGCGAGGCAGGTCTTGGTGGGGCAGGCATAGGTGGGGCAACCCTAGGCGAAGCAGGTCGAAGTGAAGCACAACGAAGCAGAGCAAAGTATCGACGCACTAGATCGCATTCACTTCTTTTCCAGAGTAATAGATTATCGTGTTTAAGCAGTTGGGAGCCGGGATGGAAGCTGTCAACTGAAGCGACGGCGCCGTCCGGCCTCTTGCTGACCGCTGCTGCACCCACGCCGCGCCGCTGCGTCGGGCGCTATAAATCTTGTCGGTGGCTACACCCTCCCCCTCCTCTTCCCCCCACCCCCGCCCCCGTGCGCGCTCTGTCAGCGCCTGCGATTACCCCGATATTTCAGGTTCGAGCGCTCTCACCCGAAATTAACAATCGGCCGCCCGCCCGCGCCGCACCGGCCGAAGAGCTGTCGGCGGAGGCTTCCACGCTGCCTTGGGGCGTGATGCACGGCCGGCGGCGCCCACATCCGCGCCCCGCTCCCCGCGCCCCGCTCCCCGCTCCTCGCTCCCCGCGCCCCGCTCCCCGCGCCCCGCTCCCCGCACCCGTCCCGTACCGTCCCGCCCCATTTTCAACATTAACAATGCACGAGTTGGTACTGAAGGTGCCTTCAGAACAAACATTTATGTCAAGTACGACATGACACAATTTCATACGTAACCAGAAAACTCTTTGTAAAAATGTACTCGATTCTGGTTGAGCTGACTCACGAATAACAGGACGTTTAGACGTAAGGAGAAAACAGACTCGGGTGACGAAAGATGTAGCTTGCTAAAATAGCAAAACGTTACACAACGACGAGAGCAGTCATTTTCACTGTAATGAATTTTATTTTCTTTTGTACCGATATTTATTGATTTATTTGTTCGATATTTTGTGACCTTTAATATTTGAAAATGTTCTGTAAAATGGTTAAATATAATTCTTTTAGACATCTTAGTTTATGAGATAATAGCTAATTATTAATGGTATACCTTGACTGCTCGTTATAAACACGACTGGGATAACGACAAATGGCCCGAGATCTCACTGTCAGTCGCTGGACTGTACAAGTATTTTACAACATCATCGATTTAGGTGGCATCTATTCCTGCATTCTGTGTGAAAAGGTCTCGGAAAACAACCTGTCTCCGCGGTCGTAATTATTAAACCTGGCTGAAGAATTTCGCGCCCCACTGCTGTGGACTCGAAACTTGCTATGAGGGCATCACTTGTCACAGTGCACTTCAGTACAAACAAAAATTTAAGGGACAAATAAGCTTTGATAGTCACGATTAGCACATTGTAAAAACAACAAGTCCAATGACACTCGTTCTGAGTGCGGAAAAATAGCTGGCAATAGGAAAATGTGCCGATATGTATAAGGTAGTTGTCTGTAAGCCAATATATATATATATATATATATATATATATATATATATATATATATATATATATTGAAGCGCGGAGCGTTTCCTTAATTAATTCGAAACACAGGGCATTTTCTTCCAATTACGCCTATTTTGAATTGCGCGGCAACGGCGGCGAGTAACGGACGTGACAAGGGAACGGGTCAGGCGCGAGAAGACGGCGAGAACAGGACGAGACGACGGCAGGAGCAGTGTGGAACAGAACTCTAAGGAGAGCGGAGCGATGTTGGTGCGCGCGGTGAAAAAAGGACAAAAGGAAGTTAAATAATGTAAGGGAAGCTATCAAGAAGTGAGTTAAGTGTGACAGTGGTAAATGTTAAACAGTGCAAGCTGGTGGTCGTGGAATTGGCGTCAGGAACAGTGGTGAAAAAGGCAAGAACTGTAAGCCGCGTGGCTGGTAACGGCCTGGGTAGTGGTCACGTGCCTGCGTTATTGTAAAAGGAAAGCGAAGGAGAACTGGTGGATTGTGCCGCAAGAAAGCATCGAGATAAACTGCAAGGGAGAGGTGGACAGTAATATAGAAGTAGTGCCTACTCGATTTGGAAGACACGTGCAACGGTCGGAGTTGAAGCAGAGGTATCGTGTAACCGCCGCAGAGGGCCGGTGCCACGGGCGTCCACGCAGCCAACCGTCCAAAGGGGCGCCGAGTCGCGTCGAAGGCCGCCGATCGTCGCAGCCGTTGGGAACCATCCGAGAAGAAACGAACTATTTTTGGTATTCAAGGTATTGTGAAATCTAAGATCAAGGGTATAGTTTTGGTACCAAACAGGGAGTAATTAGGTTGAAATTGATGTACTAAATGTGTGATTTCGGTAATAAATTGCTTGTTTGTTCAAAGAAAATTATAATTGAGTTTTTCCAATGTTCTTGTCAAACCTTACGAGACCCATTCACGAACCAAGACACCTGTCCTTTCTAAAAATAAATGTAGTGAAAAGTACCGAAAACCAGGTACGTCCCTATATATATATATATATATATATATATATATATATATATATACATACATATATATATATATATATATATATATATATATATATATTACTTTAATTTTTTTTGTTTGCCCTAAAACATATTATAAGACTTGAATTATAACAAAGGTTTTTCAACATAAAATAAAAAAAAGAATTATTTGAAGGAGTCATTTTGACTTCTCGCAGTCGTAAGTCGAAAAACATTGCCGTCTTTCCAGTGTTAATGAAGTGAATTTTGATATTTCGTTCTCATCAAGTATATTCCAGTCCTTGGTGAAACTCAAACCCCTGACCCTGTCAACCGAAGTGCTTTGATGTTCTCTCAACGGTCAGGGTAAACTGTGCAAGCTATAAATTGTATTTAGTTAATGCTTTTTTCCTTTACGTTAATTTTCCCTTACACAGTAAATTTATTCACAATAATAAAGTTAAAATCGGCAATCTGAATTGTGGAATCCTTCGAATAAATACTGTTTCCTGGTCACTATCGTGACCTGCAAAGAAATAAATAAGAGTGTGTTGGTCAAGTTATATTAATCTCGTACCTACTTACAGACAAGAAACAAGCCAAATATTTAATGTGACTGACGTAAAACGTATCTATTAAATTAATTTTATTATACTAATACGAAATTGTAATAAGACGAACGTAACCATCATGTAAGTAGACGTATATGAACTTGAGTAATTATTAGATTTCATATATTTATTGATTTCCATATACCTTTATTAAAAACAATGAAGACTGTGTGAGTTTTTTTAAATTTTAACTAGCAATGTAATCAATTAATAACAAAAAGTTTGCGTTGACATGATTTTTATATTTGGAGAAACTGAGTTCCTACGGCTCTTGCGTTTAAAGAGTTTCTAAACGTCGCCGTTGCAGGCGACAAAAATATTACATTGCATTATTTCACCCCCATTTTACTGCTGTTTGAGAACTAATGTCCTCTAACCTCATTTAAACAGCATCAATGAATGATTGCGAGGAGTAATAAATCCGACGCCTTCCCCAATGCCACCCAATTTACGGCGCCTTTTGCTTCAGCAGCGAGCGCCGACAAAACGCGCCTTGTGTCCTACGTGGGCGTTACGACCCCGATCGGCGACAGTAAGTAATGGAGGTAAGTAAAGTAAGTAAATAAGGTAATGGAGAGCTCCGCACAAAAGAAAAAGCGCTCAGCGACTGGCTATTATTGTTGTGGAGAAAGCCACTCTAAAAACGACCACTTCACAGGCAGGGGCCACGGAAACCGGCTTAACCAGCGCGATGCCACTACGGTGCACACCCAGGAAGGTCACAATATGTGTGGATATGACTCTGTACGGGAGGGGAGGGACGGAAAGGTGTGAGAAATGAGGGAGGAGGAGGGGAGCGCGCGAGAGAAGCGAGAGACAGGGCGAGAAAAAAAGTTTAGGAAAAGGGAAAAAGTCGGGGAAATAGAGAAGGGAGGGAGAAGGACGAAGAGGGGACCGAGAGAAATGTTGGAGAATGGGAAGAAGTGGGAGGATATTGGGGAAACGACTGACTCTCTGGCCGAATCCTGCTTAATGTATCCCTAAACCGAATGTGTCGAGTTTATTTCTATCGTGCATCAGATGGCAATTTTTAAGCAACTTATTTAAAGAGCCTATAAAACTAAAAGACTGTGCACGGAAAGAACTATGCATCCTGCAGCGCTACACGTCTCTGACCTTCAAACCCTGCGCCAAGTCGCAGAAAAGTGCTTGAGTGATGGGGCCCAGCGAGTGAATAGTGACAAACAAGACAGTCGCGCTGTCATACAACACTTGCGGCGGCTTCCGCTCGTCCATCACCGCGAGCGCAAACGGGCCGACGGCTATCGCGGATCTCATCGCCGCGCGGTGCGTGGGGGCCGATCGGAGGACCGAGCACTCGGAGCGACTGGTGAGGGGGCGAGCGGGGCGGGTGGGGGGGGGGGGGGGCGTGGCGCTGAGAAATAACGACCACGGGTGTCGGCGCCACGGCGACCGCCTGCCCGCCACGCGACGCCGCAAACAAATCACGCTCCCATAACGAGGCGCACTTCCTCGCCCACCGCCCCGCACCGCCCCAGTCGCCCTTCTCGCCTCCGCCCCGCCCCCCGCGTCGCTCCACGCCACACACTTCCCTTCCCTATTCTATCCAGCACCCCTCCGGCCGGTTCAGCTCATCTACGCCTGTATCCACCCCGCCCCACCATCCTCACCACCACTTCGGCCCGTCCCGCCCCTGCTCCCGTCCCGCCCCTGCCCCCGTCCCGCCCCTGCCCCCGTCCCGCCCCTGCCCCCGTCCCGCCCCTGCCCCCGTCGCGCCCCTGCCCCGTAACGCCCCTGCCCCCGTCCCGCCCCTGCCCCCGTTCCGCCCCTGCCCCCGTCCCGCCCCTGCCCCCGTCCTGCCCCTGCCCCTGCCACCGTCCCGCCCCTGCTCCCGACCCGCCCCTGCTCCCGTCCCGCCCCTGCTCCCGTCCCGCCCCTGCTCCCGTCCCGCCCCTGCTCCCGTCCCGCCCCTGCTCCCGCCCCGCCCCGCCCCGCCCCGTCCCGTCCCGTCCCGTCCCGCCCCGTCCCGCCCCGCCCCGTCCCGCCCCGCCCCGTCCCGCCCCGCCCCGCCCCGCTCCGTCCCGCCCCGCCCCGTCCCGCCCCGCCCCGTCCCGCCCCGCCCCACCTTGCACCAGGCAGCTCTGCACATCAACTTGCGGATCTACCCGTCCACGTTCATCCCTGAATCACGTGAATTGAATTGCCACTCCGCCTTCCAAAACGCAATTCCCAACTCGCCCTACAGCTCCTGCCCTGCAGCGGAGAGGTGGTTCACAGTATCAACTGATGTCACTGCAATGCCTCCGATCGGGAGGTCCTAAAGTCGAGTCCCGAAATTCAATTTTCGACACTAGCTTGTTCGCGAGGTCGAATTCAGCTGCTCTATGAGAATTCTAGCAACCAGCTTCTCTGATCGGTAGTTTTCCCTGATCAATACCAGGCAAATGCCGGAGCAGTACCCAAACAAACTGGCCTCGGACCATGCGAAATCTTTCCTATCCTTCTTTGTCCTATCCTCACCCCTTACTTACACACACTTACACCAACATGCACTATACCATCGCACGTGCCGGATGATCGGTCGGGAGCTTAGTGATTGCCCAGTTTGGGGAGATGCCCCACTGCTGGAAGATGCCTGCTTGGGGAAAACTCCACTAGCCAACGTATCTCGGTGCCGGATCTCGCCATCCGTCGGGGGGAAATCACCGCTACTAGGAAAAAACATGCACTACACTTACGGTACTAACGACCTTAGAAGTTGTCACGCTCAGAATTATTAACAATCAATCAATCCTGCCATGCCCCTACTAAACCCTTCAGCATTTACGACTTCGCTCTTTTCGGCTCTTTTCTACAAAACTTTAGCGAGAGTTGAAAAAGCATGTTTATAAATGAGTGAATGTTTACACAAATGTTTGCCTTACATTCGTTATATGCACTTAAATTCTTTTTTCAGAAATGAATCGCCCATACATGTGGCAATTAAGTTTGGAGTTTTTAACGCTCGAAAACATTATTTTTATTCTCAAACATCCATAACAAAACAAGTAATTGAATATACATACCATTGACGGAAAAAGGAAAGCATTTGAGAGCAGTTTCTCAGAGTGTTCGCATTTTCCAAGAAGTTGGAGAAATCGGTATCTATTGACGAGCACGCAGATTATAACCCGCCCATTTTGAAGGCTTAAAATGTTCCTGTCATCTACTTCAAGCGCACTGTTCGAAAACATATCCTAGAACTTCATAATACTTGTAGATAGTAACATAGCGTGATAAAATCAGACTGGTGAACGGTTGCTTCAAATAAGAAATGTTTTAATGTGGACATTCCTAAATATAGTACTCTCGTTAGGACTTTAGGAAACAAATATCTATAAGTTGAAAAGCACATATTTGTTTTGTGAAAAACAAAATTAAGCGAAACACAACTACACTCCGGTGCGGTGACGAATCTCAGATACTCCCGAGGAAATAGTCTCATTAACAGTTATCGGCTTAAGCTATTTTCTTCACGCCAAGAGTATTCTCCTCGTATCACTTTGGGTCGTCTTCACTGAGATGTGGGCGCTGAATATTCTCATTAAGTCTGGGAGAACAGATCGGAACCCGTCGCTCCGGAATTCACCAAGTGAGTTTCCAATTTCCTTGCTGGCAGAGTGTTCATTTGGCGCCACTTCAGCCATCCACGATTAAAATACTCAGAAGAGAAACATTAGAATATGGGAGAAGAGAGTAGAACCCCGTTATAAAAAAATCCTCCTTGTGGGAGACAATATGGGCTGTTCTCCACATTCTCCAGAATAGACCTACGAGCAGTTTCTTGCACTACACTACCACACATGCCGGAAGACCATTCGGGAACTTAGAGGTTTTCTCGGCTGGGGCGGTGCCTCTGGTGGGAGATGCCTGATCGGGTATATCCCGGAAAGCCAACGTGTAGATCAGCACTAGATCTCATCATCCAGCGTGTGAAGATCAGGCCAACCCCCGCGATAAAAACATGGGATACACTTACAGGACTGATGACCTTAGCCCGGAAACACCAATCAATAGAGGACGTTTAAATTACTCTTAGACGAACGACAGAGGCGTTCAGAGAGCGGGAGGCATAGCTTTGCTGGTGGAGAGCAGCGCTGCAAAAGGATCTAACGGTACAACTTCGAAGAAAACGCGTGGCTGCATCTGCTACGGACGCGAAACGTTTCCGCGTAAGCCCGTAGTTCTTCTGGGCGTAGATGGCAGCTCTTCCAGTTGGGCCGCTAATGTTCATTGAGCCTTTGGAGGCAGGCGCGTGCTCCTGGTGCCATCCAACGGGTAATAATGTCACCAAAGATGGCGATAAATAGGTGGCGATAAATAGATTGCGATAGTTAATATAAAGCGAAATATCCATATTTCCTGAAAGCATGTACATTACCACGCTAAAATGTTTAAAACATTATCTTCAATTTTTTTATAATAATTTAACTATTTTTAATAATAGTTACAAATGTATTTAATTTATTTTGATTATATAAGAATTTACAACGTTTTAATTAAATACGCGTTTATCCTCATATTATATTAAATGAAGGGCCCGAGAGTAAAAGATGGTAACCTTCAAAGTTATAGTTTTTTGTGATATAAAACTTTTCTTACACTTGCATCCATGCGCTACTGTCCATGTTTTATGATTCTCAAATATGGCGCACGTACAGCTGTCCCCCGGCTGTTGACATTTTACCTATTTGAACACCTTCCAGCAAAAATGTTTACTTGCTTTTATCTCACAAACTGTTTCTCACATGTTTTACACCCGAACCTTTCAAATATGTGCATTTCTTGGACACACAAATCATTTAAACATTACTTCCCAATTTTAGTTGACAAATTACAATAATACATTAGTAGTCAAGGAAATTTAATATAATGAATTTATATTAAACCTTTTCTCTGCTAAGAATAATTTCTGACCGCATTCGCAAATAATGTTTTCCGACACTCTGAAAATTATTCTCATGAACTTATTCTTTTAACACACTCTTTATGTTCAATCTTTCATGTCTATTTTTTTAAGTAATGTGATTTTTATGACGTTGGGGTCAGAAATGCTCCCAAATAGGTTCCACGTTACACGTAAAAATTATAAGAAAAATATAAAAACGCATCCATTTCTGTTTTATAATATTATGTTGTTGTTGTTGCTGCTGTTTTCTGTCCTATTTGTCTATTACGAGCTAGTAACTCTGATTCAAAAATTATCATCCTGGCATGATAGACACCTATGTATAGTTATGAGGATTCGCTAGGATATTTTTCTGACATTATTTATTGTTTTTAGTACGCTATAGTAAATAAAGCAAATAAATTCCATAATTTTCCTAATTAATAATTCCAAATAACATACGCGCATGAAACTCACATAAACTACAAAATAAAATGCGTGGGATTAAATCTGACCCCAAACAGAGTCCCCGTAAGTAATGTAGAACCAGAATGGAAGGGTTAACGCGAGTCCAGCTGTTGTCCAAGAGAGGCGTTGGACCGTCGCCCACTTCATCCCCCGCGCGAGCCCAGCGGCCAGAGCGCCGCCTCCTGCCATATGCCCCTCCACTTAGCGCCCGCCTCGCCAGCGCCGCGCCGCCTTCAAGGTTTATTGCCGGTTTAACCGTACGCGCTTTTGCTGCTTGCTTTGGGCTTCCAGGGAATCCGGCAACCGCGACTTCAACTCCGAGACTTTTCTCCTCGATTCTCGGTGACGTTCTTTCACAAACACTCCACTGCGTAAATGCAGTTGCGCTTGAAGATTCGAGATTTATATTTGTACTTATTTGTAATATTATAGTAGCCCAACACACAAAAATGTGCTACTGTAATGGCAATTCAATTTTCGCAATTATTAATAATTACATAATAATTATAATTGAACTCGTACAATTAGTAATAACATTCATACATTCCTGCGGGAAATATCTACGCATTGATATGCATTTAATTTAATTATGACAAATCTACGCACAATGCATGAAAGTATTCCAGGTTACGTCTACCGTAACAATTAAAATTTGTGTGATTAGTATCGTTTTTAATACAATTTAGAAATTTACTGTATGTAAATTTGTGATAAGTATATACTGAAGGATGTAATAAATAAGCCACACATTAAGATTGCAGTTAGAAGCGACGTTTGTAATTGCGTCATAATAAATTGTGCTAAATAAGAATGTAGTACGCTACGGTAATGTAGTCCCTCAAATCAGGATGTCCAGTGACAAAGAAATGAAAATCAACAGAAGTATGTGGCACAAAACACACTCAAAATCAGGTACTCGCACCAACAAAATGCATAGTCTTCTTTCAATTAATATTGTTCTTAAAACGGTTTACTGCAAATCTCACAGGGCATGCTTGTCTCTTGGATATTGCACCTCCTTTAACTTTGGTCCAAAATGATAAATCAAATGTAATTGTTCAGTGAGAAGTCCCCCCCCCCCAATTATTTCATTGAACATTTCTCAGTTACATTTTGTTATTCAGAAATGTAATCAAATAAAATTAAAAAATAATAAGCAAATAAGAATGTGGTATGCTACGGTAATATAGTCGCTCAAATCAGGATGTCCAGTGACAAAGAAATTAATATCAATAGCAGAAATATGTGTCACAAAAAACACTCAAATTCGATATGTTTGCTAAGTAATATGAATACTGATGAAATATTAAAAATTTTTTGCGAGTGCCCAAATTTATAAAGGGCTCTGAGGATCAAACCACAATGATGTATTATCCGTTCCCAATTGTTTGATTGAACTAAACTCTGAAAGATCTAAAACTCTCTACATTTTTTTTATTTCATCAATTCTAAAATTACGGGCACTTATTATAGATGAATAGTTCAAGCTAAATTCTACGAATACTAATGATTGAATTAATTATTAGTAGTACAAATTTGTAACGTGTGAAGCCTCACTTCATTCAGGTCGTTTTGTAAAAAATTGTATGTTCTGTTGTTTCAATTATTTTGTATCTTATGGTATTGTATTTTTTAGGTTTTGTGTTAGTGTATATTTATATTTGTGTGTGTATGTTACTGTATTATTTGAATTTGTGTGTATTACTTGTATTTGTAATATGACAATCCTGTAAACAAATTACTAAAAAATTGTATTCAAATTTAATTGAATTGCTATGGAAATGTAATTAATAATAACAATCAGAGCGTGAAAGCTCACGACTCTTAACATTTAAAAAGATATGATTACCCTTATGTATTGTATTAACATTTTAGAGCGTCGACATTTATTCATTGATTAGTATTTCCAGGCACATATATTACTAAGGTCATTAGTCCTGTAAGTGTAGTGAATGTATAATCTCTGGCGATGGCGGTGATCATTCCGTTGGATGGTGAAATTCGTCAATAACCTATACGTTGGCTTGCGGGGTTTTCTCTAACCAGGTATCTTAGAGCTTCGCAGGACTTATTGCAATGCACCGACGTGTAGTTTCAATATACTGATAAATAATATTTATGACTATAAAACTTGAGTTTTTTTATTTTCACAAACATTACGATCTGGTCTTAGAGACCAATGAGCAATTTTCTTAGGACCTAAACTACTATGAAACAAAATTTGTTCTAAGAGCAAGCCCATTAGCGTTCTCTTGGTATCAAATTGAATTTAAAAACACATTTTCTTGTGTTTGTAGACACTCTGGTATTTACACTTATTTTAATTCTAAAAACACTTTGTAACCTCACTTTACACTAGTTCGAAAGGTTTCTTTCTCGTCTATCTTCTTACTAGGTCTGTGTTGTCTAGGAGAATTGCTTCGGGATTGTCGTGTCGGTGCAGTCTTTCTTTGTGTTTTCAAGCCTTCATCCACGGCTTTAAAAAACTGAAAGTCTTCCGTAAATTTCCGTATAAAGGATTTCAAAACATCAAAATTCGAAGAAAAGTGGCGAATGAGTTCACATTCAGAACAAATGTTGTGCTGTATCTATATTAAATCCACACGTCATGATAAACCGTTTTAAAAATATCTAAAGCGCATATACAATAACTTTCTATTCCTTAGTGGTACCTTTTCTCTTGTGTACTTTAATATTTCTCTTATTACTCCTCAACCTTTGTTGTGGATTCATAGAGTGCGTACATAATTCTGAGAGTTTGGCGCTACATATTCCATATAGATTTCTAAGAATTTATTACTATCATCTTCTTACCCACAAAAATGTATTCATGTTAATTATAGATTCCTATTTTCTAAAACAATGAACGAAGATATGTTAAATAGACCTAACTTGAATTTCAGGCGAGAGAAACAATCTACTGCAGCCAGGGTAGTGTAATTATCTATGTACAGATACCAGGTATCTCCCAAGTATGTTTCCCACGACTCATACGACTCATACGTTTAGCAGAGAAGACGGATTATAATACCACTGCTTATGAGCGCACATGCAAATGAATGGCTATCGAAATGCAAATAGAAGGAACGTAAAAAGAGCCGAAGACGGCATAATGAAAATACCAGACTCGCAATAGAAAATACAGTACTGGGGCATACGTCGAACAGAATGGTGTTGGGGGCGGGTGGGTCAAAGGGTATGAGGAAGTCCAGGATTTCAAAGATTATGTCGATTGTTTGCAAAATAAACCAATACTGGAGTGGCAGTGATGTGAGGGGTATTAGAAATTCTTCTATGTATATATTTCCTGTATATCTAGACAGGAAATATATGCATAGGAGAAATTTCTACACAAATTTATTGATGGACAGCACGAGGCTTCCTGCAGAGAAGATTATTGATTAACAAAAACTAGAGCCAGAGGAAGTGGAAGAAATACTATCGCCACCGAAATCTACCAGACATTGTGAACCGCCACTTCAACTCAGATGTAGAAGCGATAGGAAATAGATGTAGGAGCGAATTCGACAGCTTTTCGAAGGGCGTGACGAGGGAGGGAGCGGAGGCGGTGACAGAGAGGGGGAGACGAAGGCGCTATGAACACTGCGATCCAGACGGTTGGCTGGTTCGTCGTTAGTGATTCCGGGTCCAACTGCTAAGGTCAGTAGTCTCGTAAGTGTGATGCATTTCTATCGCGGGAGGTAGCGGTGATCTTTCTCCCACTGGACAATGAGATCCGGCCCCGACCTACCGTCGGCTACGCAGCAGCGAGGCACCGCCCCAGCCGGGACAAGTTCTAAGCTCCCGACTGGTCTCCCAGCATGTGTGGAAGTGTAGTGAATGTGTGTGTATGTGTGTGTGTGTACACGTAAGGAGTGAGGATAGTACAAGGAAGAGGAAAGGAAGATCGCGCATGGTCCGTTGCCCGTTTGTTAGAACAATGCTCCGGTATTCGCCTGGTGTTGATCAAAGAAATCACAGAAAACTACCGACCAGAGCAACCGGCCGTTAGAATTCTCCTCCAGACAGCGGCTGAAATTAGCTCTGTAGCTGGTATCGAAAATCCTGCCACGGTTGGGATTCTAACCTAGAACCTCCAGGTCAGAGGAATTATAGTGACGTCAGTTGATGCCCTGAGCCACCTATCCAAGGCATCAACAAATAGCGAAGACAAGGTGAGAATGGGGATCCAGACGGAGAAAGAGATAAGAAATAGAGGGGGTATGGCACCGGGGACGGAGGTGTAGTCGGGATGGAGATGGGCCAGGGTAGAGACGGGAGCGGGGGCGGGCGTCGAAGGAACTATAAATCCCCTGCGGGGGCGCGGCCGCCAGCGAGAGCAAGGGGGGAGGGGGACACGATAATTAGCGCCAAAGCGAGGGCGGGGGCGGGGCCAGGTAATAACGGGGCGCGCAGCCGCTCCTCCCTTGGCGCCAGCGCTGCGCCCTTCGCCGCCTCCTCCTCCTCCAGCGCCTCCTCCGCCGCCGCCTTCGCCGCTGGCGTCCGCGGCGTCCGCTCCGCGCGCCTGTCAGTCGCCGCCCGCCCGCGGCCCAGCTCGCATCCCTGCGCCGCTCCGCTCTGCTCCGCTCCACTCTTCTCCGCTCGGCGCGGCGCCCGGCACACGCAAGGTAGGCTCCAGCTCCGCTCCTCGTCTGGACGAAGCCACGCGTTGTCTCCAAAGTCCTCTCGCAGCGACAGTTACGCTTCCTCTGCTTACTCTGTGAACGTCGCTTCTGTCCTACGTCTACGATTCAAAACTTTTTAAACGTCCTGGGGTTAATTGATTGAATAGTATTTCCAGGCGCTGAGATCATTACTACCGAAAGTGTAGCGCATGATTTTATCCCTGCAGGGGGCAGTGATCTTGCCCCGCTGGATGGCGAGATCTGGCCCCGACCTACACGTCGGCTTGTGAGGTGTGGGTGGGGCACCGCCCCAGCCGGTGGGGCACCGCCCCAGCCGCGACATCTCTAACTTTCCGACTGATTTCCCATTACGTGTGGTGGTGTAGTGCTTGAAAATGTGTGGATGTGTAAAAGGGGAGAAGAGGAAACCAGAGGAGGGAAAGATCGCGGGCGGTCCTTGGCCCGTTTGTTAGGGCACTGCCTCGGGGATTTGTCTGGCAATAATCGCATATATAACGCGGAAAATGATCAGAGAAGCTACCCTTTAGAATTCTCCTCCAAAATGCCGCTTGCTATTTAGCTAGTGTCACAAATCCTCCATCGTAGGGACTCGAACCCTAGTACTTCCCGGTGTATCAGCAGTGGCTACAGTTGTTGCCCTGAGTCAAATCATCCGGTTTCGGTAGGGCAAAAAAGAGTATCTTGGATACTTTTCATCATTTTCGTAGTTTCTCCTCCAAATCAGTTCATTTCATGAATAACACCATTGAATTGCTTTTGAAGCGTCTTCATTCTCACCATTATTTACTTTAATTACTTAGCGTATGGATGTTGGATGGCATCATGTAATCTATAACAATTTAAACTACAGTAATTTAAAGTTACGTTAAACAGGAAAGGGAGAAACAATACAAATCAAGAAAACGATCTAGTTCTAAAAGATACACCATGAAAGATTCTTGTAACCGGTCTCAGGTCTCCGCAAATTTTTATGTTGCGTATTGTTATGTCGCGTCGTATGGATGCTGGTAAGAGTAATCTTGCTTTTCCAGGTCTGTTCATGACCACCAGTTATTTAAGTTCCTCCAAAGAAGTTCGAGAAGTGATTTCTGTTGTGTTTTTTTCCATTGCTCTTCCGGAATTGCAATTGGTATTTTTGACCTAACTATAGTTTGTTATACGGAAGTAATATTACCTGTCCTAAAGAATTTGATAGTAATACTTATAATGAAAATAATAAAATAAAAAGATGATCCTAAAAATATCCGCATTTCTGGAATGAGAATTCAACACAATGACATCATTGCATTAACTTTCTCTTTTATTATTTTTAATTAATGCTCGGCCTAAATATAAGTTTATATGTACACCACTTTCAACTTTTCAATATCACCTGAAACGTTTTTATTCAGAAGCAGTAATATAATATTATTTAGATTACACTTCCAACAATTCTTTTGATTTTTACGACAATTCTTTCATGATTTTTTAATCGCAAACTATTTTTCCATGCATATATATATATATATATATATATATATATATATATATATATATATATATAATATGCATATGACAATGATGGTCATATGTTTATCACAAAACGTTAATCACGATCCAACGGTGGATTTAATAACCAGAGCCCCCCAAAAATCACGAACCAACATGAGAATAAAAATTAATAATGCCTCCGTTTATAATTTTACTTATTTTCACTATCAAAATTGTGAATGATTTAATAACATAATAGTGTTCTATGAAATGACAACGTAATTCCTTACAAACGTTTGAATGAACTAATTGTTTACATGTTATAATAATGAATGAAATTTGTATTAATATGTAGTTAATCCATAAAGTCATTATAACATTATGTTCGAAGTAAACAATGTTTTGACACTTGACAATATTAGGAAATTCGCAATATTACGGGGTTTATCTCATTTTATAAATGCAAAATATATTTTTAAATGCGAAACTTGTATATTTAGTAATTTATTCAGAGCGTTATAGTTTAGATCGAAATCCCGGCATTACTTTGTTTTTTGATTAAATCATATTTATAATTGCGTCATTTTCTCAGTTTCTTAACATAATTCACTCAAATCATTATTAAAATCTCTAAAACATTTTTTTCGGAAAGTTTGTGTGCACTGAGGACACAAGATCATGACGTACATTTCCATGACAAAAGTAGTAATGCAATTTTTTAGTAGTATTCTTCAGAAATGTCATAGAAAACCAGAATTGTGTAAGTGGCATTTTATAAATTCTGAGAAAATATGTTTATTTAGAACTATATTCAGTGGCAATATTTTTTCGTGGTTTTAATGAACAATTGAAATACCGTGTTTTTAATGATGAAACATAACACCATGACTTTACATTAATATGGACTTTAATAAACATATCTATTAATTTATAAAATGTCACACACATCTGATTTTCACGCATTCAATTATAGTTTCATTATAAAGGATTATAGCATTTCAAATCATATCGGACGTTGTCAGACAGGGGAAATACACCACTGGAATAAAGCCTTTTTAAATCCGTCGAAGGACTACACGTGGATCTGCAGCGCCATTCAGGAGATAAAAATCGTCTATCACAGAACTAAACCTTTTGAGCATGTTAGGCTCACTTTTACCCTAGACATGTGAATAAAGTCATGAGTCGCACGCGAAGGGCCCGCGAGTGGCAGAAGAGTGCGTCAGCCGCTGCAGCGCCGTTCTCCGTCACGTCATCCGATACGTCTCCGCGACGCGACGCGACGCGACGCGACGCCCGCGCAGCTCGACCGCGCGGCGGCGGCGTGGGCAAACGGGCTCCCCAGCTGGGCGCCCCGCTTACTCGCGCGTTGAAGTCTCCGGCCGCGGGGAGTGAGATGGTGACACGCACGTCCCCCATCTGCACGTTCGGCTCTTCCCACTCCACTACATTTATCCCCATCTTCTTTTTCTTTCCTCGTCCTTCCCTTCTTCTTCTTCTTCTTACCTTCTTCTTCTTCTTCTTCTTCTTCTTCTTCTTACCTTCTTCTTCTTCTTCTTCTTCTTACCTTCTTCTTCTTCTTCTTCTTCTTACCTTCTTCTTCTTCTTCTTCTTCTTACCTTCTTCTTCTTCTTCTTCTTCTTACCTTCTTCTTCTTCTTCTTCTTCTTACCTTCTTCTTCTTCTTCTTACCTTCTTCTTCTTCTTCTTCTTCTTCTTACCTTCTTCTTCTTCTTCTTCTTCTTCTTACCTTCTTCTTCTTCTTCTTCTTCTTACCTTCTTCTTCTTCTTCTTCTTACCTTCTTCTTCTTCTTCTTCTTCTTACCTTCTTCTTCTTCTTCTTCTTCTTACCTTCTTCTTCTTCTTCTTCTTCTTACCTTCTTCTTCTTCTTCTTACCTTCTTCTTCTTCTTCTTCTTACCTTCTTCTTCTTCTTACCTTCTTCTTCTTCTTCCCTTCTTCTTCTTCTTCCCTTCTTCTTCTTCTTACCTTCTTCTTTTTCTTACCTTCTTCTTCTTCTTACCTTCTTCTTCTTCTTACCCTCTTCTTCTTCTTACCCTCTTCTTCTTCTTACCCTCTTCTTCTTCTTACCCTCTTCTTCTTCTTACCCTCTTCTTCTTCTTCTTCTTACCCTCTTCTTCTTCTTACCTTCTTCTTCTTCTTCTTACCCTCTTCTTCTTACCTTCTTCTTCTTACCTTCTTCTTCTTACCTTCTTCTTCTTCTTACCTTCTTCTTCTTCTTACCTTCTTCTTCTTCTTACCTTCTTCTTCTTCTTACCTTCTTCTTCTTCTTACCTTCTTCTTCTTCTTCTTCTTTCCTCCTTCTTCCTTTAACTTTTTTTCTACGGTTTACTAAATGAATGCATGAGTTTTTGCCATATTTGCGGTCAAGATAACCTGCAATTTTCAAGGGAAATTCTTTTTTGTTCATTCAAACTCTTGGCCATCGGCTTCTACACACTTCGCTTGTTAAGCGCGAAGCCATTCGTCGAGCCATTTGTCAACTTCCTCGCAATTGTTGAAGTGCTGCTCTGCGGGCGCGTGCGTCATTGTGATAGATTGTGCCAGGTCGTGGGTGTAGGGCGAGTGCGGAAGGATGTCCCTTCCAAGCGATTTCAAGGTGTCTTTCAATGGTTTTGCTGTGTGAGGCGGTGCATTGTCCTGCATTTGCAATTTTTTCAAATCGTGTGGGGCCCATTTACGGAGTTTAATGATCTTCCCCATTGCTCGTAAACGTCTGATTGATTCTTGTTACACATTTAATGCTTTTGCCAATTTCTGTTGATTTTGAGTTGGGTCATCATCCAGTAACGTCTATAATTGCTAGTCACTCGTCACACGTCGTGACATACCCGAGTATTTTACATTATAATCATCACGTTTAAATTGTCGAGATTATGTTTCACATGTTCTAATCGATGGAGCGTGTTCACCACATGTTTCTACAAGCAAAAGATAACTATTCACAGCCTTTTTCTTTTTATTAAATAAGAAAATCAATGCGCGTCGAAAATGTTCTTTTTGAGAGACAAACGTCGACAAGATCACCGAACGATACAACACAGACGCGAGTGTTTGGCGGACTCGCCTCACCAAGAAGAGGGGAGAGAGAATATCGATAAGAGACGCTTAGTCAATGTGAGCGTTCTAGACTCCAGTCCGCCAGCGATACGTTGGAGGGAGCCGTTCTTTTCCTGCGTAGATCTCTTCTCGACCGCGCTGCCGGGAGGAGAGAGGCAGATGCTGTGGGAGACGCCCTGCGCCGGGACCGCAACGCTTTTCCATCAGTTACGACGAGGGAAAGGATTAGAAGGTGTAGCGCCTTTGCAGAAATATTGCTGTTTTCATACAGATAGCTTAAAATATGTGTTTGGGGTGATGAAATGAAGCGAAATGAACAGGAGTTGCTGCACGTTATTCCACCTTTTCATGAGATTATTACATTGTGCCTCCCCCTCCCTCTTTTTTAATGCTTCAGCACCCTTTTCTCCACTTTTCTGAGGAACTTTCACTTTTCTTTAAACGATTAGACAGAAAAAAAGTATTTTTCTCTTCTTGAACAGCTCATTTAATCACAGATCAACAATATTAAATAAATAGTAAAGTATCTTTAAGTTAACCACAAGTAATTATATCCCAGCAACAATGGTCTGTTGCAGTTGTAAAGTCAAATTTAAATTTCAACTGTGTTGCTGCAACAGTTTAACCCCTTCCCGCTGGATTTAAAGTGCTGCCCAGACAGGCAAATTAGGACATTTAAATGAGGGTGCAGAAATCCACTAGTTTGTGACCTGAAGGAAATGTTAACTCTTGCCATTGCATCGTCGTTAATACCAAAAGAGAACTGGCAGTGCTTGTGGATTTGGAGGGGTAAAGAGGGGAGACGGGGGAAGTGCCCCCAATAGCACCGAGGTTCCCACGCGGGCAAGTGCTCATGTGGGCGCAGTTTGACGCGCCTGCGAAGTACTTTCTACTACGCGAAAAATAAATTCAGTCAGTTCTGGCAACTGTTTAACAGTTTTATATCTACTACAGTGTTAAGTAAAGTTCTATAAGTACTATGAATCATCTTTTATGGGCTACATAAAGAAGAAAAAATTGGTACAAAATGATATGTATATTCTAGAAACTGAGTTCGTGTAAACCTTAATGCAGTTGTTTCAACAGCACAAATTTGCACATTTGTTATGTATTTTCAGAACCTTCTCCCCTCTTTATGGCCATAATTTGCACCCCAAAAATCCTTTCCCTAGTTATGACACCTAGTGCTACAAAGCTTATTAATCGCGTGATAGAAATGAAAAAGACTCTTTAAGTACGCAGTGCTAATTGAATAACATGATCCTTACCATTCTAGCCTAGCTACGATATGAGCCAATCAATAAAAGGCGTTGCAGGAGATTTATGGAAATACAGGTTATTATAGAATATATAATAGTTAATATAGAGATAAAAGGTTATTTATAGAAGAAAGTGGAATTGACTTATTCGAGTTAATTAGAGCATGCATTTTAATGATAAAATTAAGAGCAGATTTTGTTTGAGACAAAAATCTCAATCGTCAATTTTGTAGTTTTGAAATGTTAAATTTCTGCAATTACTGAAAGTACAGAGAGTTCACCGGAAATGGCACAAATTTGTATACCATCCCTTTGTACATAAGAGAAAAAACTAGAGAATTTTTTTATTAATTTAAAAAATAAACCATCACAATATATAAAAGAAAGAAATTTAATTTCAACAATAACGTTTAATAACGGAAGAATTGTGATGCGTCTCTCAGTTTCTTGGTGACCTCAGTGCCAGAACGCATTTACAACCGATGTTTTATTGAAATGCAACCCATTTAAAACATTTTCATTAAACATTTCCAATATATTACTCATGACAATATACAAGATGTAATATGTCCGTATCTTTTCGTATAATACACTACGTGTTGAGCAAACAACTGAAAACATTCATCGCAATCGTCGTTTTCCAAATTAGTAAGTAATAATAAGAGAAATTATATAACACGTAGTGTTAAATAAGAGTGCATCTATTCACAAATTGTAGCACTATTATTTAGGCTAAAAGAAAAAACACTGAGCGCTTTGTAAGATGAAAGCGCTGTGTAACCTGGCAACGAGGCAACCAAATGAGGGGCCCTAAAGATGGCATGCAGACTCCCATAAGAAATGAGTGGTCACTGCAAGTGTCGACAATGAGTTGGGCGCATAATATTTCAAGATTAATTTCAACACCTAACTCTTCAAAGGTACTACAAGATATGTTCATGAGTCGCGTAGCGACGAGTGTACTCATCTGGGAAACTCAGAACCTTGAATGGTATTCATGTGGATTATTTCACGAATGAAAGTAAATATATAGTTAATAGTAAATCGTCTTACGAACAGTACTTTAATAATTAATATTAGTATAAGCACCAACGTTTATATAGAAAGTACAGCGGCATCGTCTGTGACATGAAGGCCCTCTATACAAATTAGCCAAAGTGAAATCAGAATATTGTGTTAACAATGCAAAACTTTATTTCTTAAATTAGTAACATTTCTTAGAATAGTCAGTAATTCACAAACAAAACAAACTTAGGTACATGAATGTAACACCTCAATCAATTTTATATTTAACTTAATGATCACTCTTGAAATGTGCTGTTGTTGAAGTTACAAGTAGCTGGTGAAGTTGTATATAATTCTAGAGCATAACTTGTGGTTTCTGAATTGCGTAGTTTGTTCAAAGTTGAAGAAGTGTGTTCCTCATTTAACTGAAGATTCGATTTTAAAGAGGAGGTATTCTAACCAAGGGGACAATTCTTATATCACAAGTTAAATTTTAGGTAAAAAGGATTAAAGTGAGAGAGAGAGAGATCCGTTTTCCCTGGTTTACCTCGTTTCTTCATCAACTATTAGTAAAACAAGTACCAGAGGTTACATATGTAGGTTTTGTTCATTTGGAATTTTCTCGACTATGTTGTACTGGAAACAAGTGCATGTCGCGGCGTTAAAGTCACAGCGATAAAACAAAAACTATAAAATTTCACGGATTGGACGAGGCAGATATCATTCTTACATTTCGATGGTGAATATCTCACGAGTAAAATAAATCATCGAAATCCTCTTTCCGAATCCAAATATTACACAACATATTCCGACAATAAGTAATCACTATTGAAATACAATTGCACTTCCTCTAAATATAAATATTGCGCAAAGCATATGCTACGCTGTAAATGACCTACGCTGTTGATTTCAGCAAGGACAGGCAACACGTAACAATGACAATTCTCTAGAACATGATTGCATGTTCAGATCATTTCGTATCAACTGTGGTCTTGCATTGCATTTTCTTACCAAGCGTGTGAAGTCGTATCTTTATTTACACCATAACACCTCATATTATTATAGTGTGATATCCGAAATCTGTTAAAAATGCATAGTATAGAGAACATATTATTTCACATGATTCGTAATTAATTAAGAAGCAATTAATTAATTTTATCGAAACAAATTTTAAATTTTAAAAGAGGTTACAACTAAAAAGATAGTGTTGTTTCGAACAAAATAACTAAGAAAGTTCTTGATTTTGGAAATAGATATCATTTTAGTCATTAGGTTTCGATTGGAAATATCTTTCAGGAGAGATCTGTTTTCAAAGTCTACAAGCGAGTGTCAATTTACGACACTTCAAACCAGTTCCAACTGATTTGCTTAAGAGTTTGTTTTCACAACAGCGGGTCTTAATAACATTCGCAATGTAAAATAGATTAGAGCGTTGAATGCTGATTCCAAATCGAGAAGGAAGATGTGAATGCCTTCCTTACACCTTCACGGAGCATTTAATACGCCACGAAGATACAACCCCAAAGGAAAAGAATGCACCGGCTTTTGTGGCATGCGTTCACTGGCACCCATTGACAAATGACTCACCTTTACACACCGACATTAATTTCCGCTCCCTCTTAAGCTACTTGTCTTTCTCTTTGGGACGATTCGCCACGGCACATGCGCCCTGACACGCCTGCAAGACGGCGACCAGGCCAGTTGGAATGCGTGAACGGAGCGCTTCGGAGCGGTTATTACAGCCACAAATCCACGCCGTCTGGGCGACTCCACCTTTGACCGGCCGCGAGTAACTCGCACGCCTCCCAGCGTTTATACCTGGCTCGGTTTGGGGGACGACGAGACCTCTCTTATGCCTGTTGTGCCTTTTTAGACACTTGGAAATAGGTCGGAATATGACTCGTACAACTAGGGTAGGTAGACTTGTGCTTCTAATAGTTTCGTG
Organism: Gryllus longicercus; assembly: GCA_038098605.1. Lineage (NCBI taxonomy): Eukaryota > Metazoa > Arthropoda > Insecta > Orthoptera > Gryllidae > Gryllus > Gryllus longicercus. The sequence goes on from JAZDUA010000156.1 coordinate 2,651,275, forward strand.
GATTGGGGACAGAAAATAATAACAACAACAACAACAATAACAATAATAACAATAACAATAACAATAATAATAATAATAATAATAATAATAATAATAATAATAATGTCTCTTACTTATGCTCCCATATAATTTCTCTTACTTCATTTTAACTCTGAACATTGAGCTTACAAATACTGCACTGCACGTCTTTACATTTACACTTATTCACAATATTTATTTATTCTAAGTAGTAATTTAACAATATTATTGATCATATAACCTAATTTCAAAGTAAATCTAACATTTTTCTAAACATTCGAGTACACAAAAAAATTTTTCCATGACCGTCAAGAATAAGTATGTCTATTTTTGTACCTCCCAATTAAAAAACAGTCATTTACTGCTTTTAATCAACTTTATAGGATTCCCCTGCTGTCGTAGCACGCTCTTTCGATTGAACTCCAAATTTTCAAAAATTCATAAAAGAGAAAGCTCATATTATTTAAAGTACTTTGATTAAAATCGATTGACTGTTATTGCCGGGCACACCAAATGCTATAGATTTTATATCCATTACTGTACTGTGTGTTTTATTCTGGGAGGTGGCCGAGATCCTCGCCATGTAGATTACTTGATACGGCGCCGACCTGCACGACGGTTTTTATGGGATTTCCCTCTCCAGGTATCTCCCTTAGAGGCACCGCCCCAGTCGGGGCAAGCTCTTAGCTTCCGACACGTGTGGTAACGAAATGCAACTGTAAGAACGCGTAAGTAAAGGGTGAGGATAGACAAGGAAGAGATTGGAATAATTGTGACTGTTTGTTAAGGTACTGCTCCGGCATTCACATGGTATTGATCTTAGAAAACGAGGAAAAGAACCGATCAGAGCAACGGAGGTCAGCGGCTGGATTCGATCTCGCCAGTATGGCAAACCGGCCTCCGAAGGGATTCGAGCCCTGGCTACTCGCAGCCGTAGAACGGCGTGCGGAGGAAGGAAGCACAGGAGGAGTCGGCGGGCGGCCTGACTAATGGGCCGTGGCGGAAGCAAATGGAGCCGTTTGTCCGAATGGTTTCTGCGCAGGCGCACGCGTATCATTCTCGATCTGAGCATCTGTTCGCTCATGCGCACAGCGGCGCATGCATCCGAGCGAAACAGACGGAGGGCGCCTAGTAATTGATCGCGATGGGATTGGTTGCCGGGAAGAGTGAGTCAAGCTGCAGACGAGATACGTTAGACTTTAAACGCGATATATTCTGGAAACGTGTCGAGAGTATTTAAGAAAAACTCCTCAATGCGACACAATCAAAGAACGTTTATGAAGCGTATTTTGGATTTAATACTAATAAACTTTTGAAATTTATTTATTTTATTAGAATGCCATTTAGTACATTTTCACATGTGTATTCTCTTCGGGCTCTATCTGAGGCTATATCTTGGCCTATATTTAAAAGACGTAGTAACGATGTAGAGAACCAAAAACAGAAATCACATTTCGTTTTTCTAAAATAATTACAACCCCCAATCATCATCATCATCATAGCCGTCGTCGTCGTCATCGTCGTCACCACTACCACCACCACCTCCACCTACGCAACTTAAATATTTTTCGTTAATATATTTTCAGCAAATCTAATCCCATACCGAGCATCCACGTGGATCCACACTTCTACCCATGTAAATTTAAATATTATTTAATTAGTCAAAATATAAGAAAGTATATTCTTAATATTAGATTTGTATTAATGAAATATAATATAATATGAAAATATTTTATTTCACTTATATTTGCAGACTGTCTTTTATATTTTGAGGACCTAAGATAATTAATTTTAAAGAGTTTCAAGACGTGTGCTCTACGGTAACGAGATATTACTAGGTGTTTAATATTGTTTTGAAACTACGAATATTTCAAATTAAAATGCATTCTTCTATTTCACGAAAAATGAAATCTTTTCGGAAAAGTTATTAACTATTGCAGCGTCAAAACTTACTCTTGCAAACAATGGATAAATTTTCCTATAATAAAATAAATATTGACACAGAATCACTCATCTCTTTAATTCAATTTCTGTAGTAGTAAGGTATAACAACGCATGTTCTCAATACTGAACATACCTTTATTAGGCATTCAAAATAAAACACTACTTAATCTTCTTATCCATATCCATTTTCTATACATCAGAGGCTCCCTCTGCCTTACACACGTAAGTAAACTTTTTTTGGTTCTAATTCGCTATTTCACACATTTTTTCTGCCTAGCCAATCGTTAAACTAATGTCTGGTTAGTTCCTGGGTTTTATTATGTCATAAATAATATTTTTCGACAATTAAACTCTCATTTTACATTAAATTCCTGTTTTCATCGATACTTGCAGGAAATAAATGCTGTTCGCGTTGGTGGTGTGTACACATCTAGAAATGTTGCTCTCTTATTTCCGATGAATTTTGTTTTGGTTTTGACATAATTGATTTATTTTCTTTATTTATTTCGCAATAGTAATAACATGATAATACAAAGATTCGAATGACAAAACTCTACCATATAGAGTCGCCAAACAACACAAACCGTTGGTTTAAAAAATGGAGCGACACAATTTTCATATATAATATTGTGTTATTTGTCTATGGATTTTTGACATTTTCAGCTGAAAGGGTCCCCAAGCGCTTGAACATGTGGCGACGGCCATAGGCGAACGTTTCGGAGAAAAGCAATTCCGCACGTCGCACGTACTGTTCCATCGGCCACAGCCCCCCCCCCCCCCTTCATTTCTCACCCGGGCTGCGTCATAAGCCACCGCCCGCCGCGGGCGCGCCCGGTCCCGGAATGTCCTCGTGAGGTCAGCGCCGACAATTAGAGGCGATGGATATCTGGGCGATTTACGAGCATCGATAACGCCGCAGCGCCACCGCCGCCGCCACCTTAGTTATGTTGGCTGCGGTCGCGGTCGCCCTTTGCCCGTGCGCCTGCCCGTTCCATCGCCCGCGCCCCCGCCCGCGCCCCCGCCCCCACCCGCATCCCCGCACGCTCTCCCGACCGGCAGAAGTGGCTAAGGGCATCAACTGATGTCACTGCAGTGCCTTTGACCGGGAGATCCTAGGGTTCGCGTCCCGACGGTGGCTGAATATTCGACACTAGACAGATAGGTCGAGTTCAGTCGCAGTCTGGAGGAGAATCGTTGTGGCTGGCTACTCTGATCGGTAGTTTTCCGTGGTTTCTTCGATCAACACAAGGCTCATGACGGAGCAGTACCCTAACAAACGGGCCACGGTCCGCGCGCGATAATTCTTTCCTTTTCGTTGTCCCATCCTCACTCATTACCCACACACACACACACACACACACACACACATGCACTACACTACCATACTAGTTGGAAGAGTGATCGGATGCTTAGAGCTTGTCCCTGTTGGAGCAGTGCCCTTCTCGTAGGAGATACCCGGTTGATGAAAAATCATCCGAGCAAAAGTATGCACTACACATACGGGACTAATAACCTTAGCCTTTCACGCGCCCGGAATCACTATCAACCAATCTATTACACGTGTTCCCACTTTCATTTACATACCAACTGCGGGAATAATAACGAGACCACAATGCTCTATCCAGCGACGAACATCTCGTGACAGAATCTCCTCTGCCTTAGAGATATGATATTTTATCCGAATGGGTGAAGTCAGCAGTGTTACGGTTTTTGATGGTGAACATTGCTAGGATACTAATATGCAAACTTCGCGATCCGCCTCATGACCTGCCAGATGTCTCACATGTACATGAATAAAATGCTAACCCACTGCGCGAAGAATATGGAGACCTGAATGCGCTGTCGAGACAGTATATTTAGAGGATCTACACTTCTGCAAGATTCTATGTGAATTTACCACACTTAGCAAAATATTTAAGTGAAAACAGGGTGAAATATTGAGGTGAAAGAGATGAGGTGAAAGAAATAATTCAATCGATATCTGTATATCGAAAAATACTTAGCAGTTCTTGAGAATCACGGAGCTAAATAGTTTCGTTCTCAGTTGCAGCCGTCGTCGTAATTGAAATCGCCATAAAGTACTCGGCATTTGGCTGTTTGGGCTGTGTGGCTAATTGGTAATGATGGTAGAGAAAAGTATCATTAAAGGAAGAGTCTTTGAGATAAAAATGTATGCTTTCTAGATTTTCCTATTAAAATTAGGAAATAAGGGAAACTAAATTAAAATTTCGCCATTTGTAATTAGCAAATCTAAAAGGAGCGCTCAGGCTTTCAGGATCAGTTTTTTTTAAAATTGTTCATATTATTTTTTTCCTTTTTTTCAGTTAATTCTTAATTACAAATTAAAAGCTACCACTCTCAAATTAAATGATTTCAAACGTCGATGTAGTTTGAGGTCGCTTTCAGAGTTAGCCGACACGACAGACCATCAAATGCAACTTAGCCATTATTTCGTAGATTCACGTCCATTTTGCACGTTGAAAGTAATTTCTCATTTTGCGACCGTTTCGCTTTTTATTGCGGATTCAAAACCATCAGATATATATTACCCTTAAACATTAAATTACTCATTTTTTCAGCGTTTGGTAATATTTCGCATTTTTATCAATTGCTAAAATATCTACTAATTGGACATAAACGCATGTAGCTTCAGTTTCGATTATTTTTTTTATAAAATATTTTGTCGTGAAAAATTATTTTTTGTTAAAGGTTTTTAAAAATATTTCTGATGGCTTTGGCACTCTTCGCTTCTAAAAGCAAAACTAGAGCTGCAACAGAATGGCACAGCCTTTCTATCATTAATTATCTAATCTCTCTGGTCTGGAATAGCCATTCAGTTTGCACCATCTTACCCTCAGCTGCCTAAAATACATTTTTTCACATTATTGCAATTCTACTATCCCATCCCCTAAAAGTAGAACTGAAATGCGAGTATAAGAATTTTATAGAACAGTATCACCTCCTTCTGTAAGAAAATTTGTCCTAAAAATTGATACTGCTATTTAGAAAATCGTATTTTACAAATTGTCCACTTTAACTCATTACGGAAAAGCTACTAGAGTTATCAAAAAATGAACATGATATTAATTAAACAACTAAATGTTGAAGACGCATCTATCTTCATTAATGTTCCAGAGGTCTAAAACATTTCAATGTCTTGCAATTTACAAAAATCAGAGTTAATAGTGGTAATTAGATGTATACCATTCTTGAAAGTGTATTTCAGTCTAGTTTACAAGAAATTTGTTGTAAATGTTGTTTATAAGGAAAAACAAACACTCACAGTTCTACACACACAGACACACGCAGACCAAACGTACTAGGGACAGACACACGCAGACCAAACGTACTAGGGACAGACACACGCAGACCAAACGTACTAGGGACAGACACACGCAGACCAAACGTACTAGGGACAGACACACGCAGACCAAACGTACTAAGGACAGACACACGCAGACCAAACGTACTAGGGACAGACACACGCAGACCAAACGTACTAGGGACAGACACACGCAGACCAAACGTACTAGGGACAGACACACGCAGACCAAACGTACTAGGGACAGACACACGCAGACCAAACGTACTAGGGACAGACACACGCAGACCAAACGTACTAAGGACAGACACACGCAGACCAAACGTACTAGGGACAGACACACGCAGACAGACAAACGGCCACGCAGACAGACAAACGGCCACGCAGACAGACAAACGGCCACGCAGACAGACAAACGGCCACGCAGACAGACAAACGGCCACGCAGACAGACAAACGGCCACGCAGACAGACAAACGGCCACGCAGACAGACAAACGGCAACGCAGACAGACAAACGGCAACGCAAACAGCCACGCAGATACACAGCCACGCAGATACACAGCCACGCAGATACACAGCCACGCAGATACACAGCCATGCAGATACACAGCCACGCAGATACACAGCCACGCAGATACACAGCCACGCAGATACACAGCCACGCAGATACACAGCCACGCAGATACACAGCCACGCAGATACATAGCCACGCAGATACACAGCCACGCAGACAAACGGTCAATACTTTAATGCAACTAGGAATACTCTAAAACGCGAAATTGTATGATAACCGGATTTACATTAATTAATCGTTCTGAAAATCTACCTTCTCATTTTTTTCTCCCTACAGAGTAGAAAAATGTTATGAGGGAGGGTTCGGAGCAAGTTGTCACACGGGTTGTCACAAGTTTCAATTCTCAGATACTGCTGGTCCCTGTCGACGTAAACTGAAACCACAATAATATCACATCACTCCGAGGTAGCTTACGGGGTTTTTGTGTTCTCGACGATAGTTTTCTGAATGTTATTGTTATTTTTGTGTTGTTTCAGACATAAGTTTTAATTTATTGATATAATTAACGCTCATAATTCACTCTCTCTATTCCACAAAATATGGATTCCAACCATTTAGTATTATTTGTGAGCTTTTGCACAAAGTTATTACGTAACGGCGTTGGTGTTAAATGTAATTTTGTGTTTCCAAGTCAGCTTTGGCTCAAAATGTTGTGCGAGGTTGCCTGTCACAAAACAATGCGGGGATGGTTGTCACATGTGACAACCTACCTCGGGAGGTCCATTCATTTGTTCTTATCGTTTGTTTCAGTTATAAGTTTAGAAACTATAAACATCATTGCTTTATCAATAACATTGTTTGATTTTTCTTTTCTTAATACAAATATTTTTCCGTACCAATGAATGTCTATTTTTTCATCAAAACTAACCCGTGACAACCAATCCCATTGTCTGTGACAATCAACCTTGTACCGGCGCAAGTTTTCTCAATTATTACTCCGACAGAACTTTTTTTCTGACTAGCCAAATGTTGTTATGACTTCAAATTTGTGAGAAAATTTAGCCATATTATGCAATGCTTTAATAACAGAAAAAGAACCTATTAACACAGCCTCTTCAAAAATCTAAGATTGTGATAACCTGCCCCGGTCTCACGAAATGCTGCGCGAAAAAACGACAAATTTTAGGCAGAAAATGTTTATTGCCTGGCCCTGGTAACGACAATGTAAATAAATCCAGTTGCTAAATTTAGAGAAAAAATCCTTTAACACGTGATGTAGCCAGAATCTATTGAAAATCCGTCCGTCCGTCCGTCCGTCCGTCCGTCCGTGCCAGCGGCTAAACCGTTCACCCTATTTTCTTTAAAATTGATATTCTACAATCGAATTGGATGATGTCGTGGCTTCTTGAATTTGAAACTGATATTTTAATTTTGGGTGTTACTTTACATAAAACCCCTGATTTTCCAAATTTGCAAAAAAATTGCTCCAAACCTTTTGATTAAATTGCGTTGTTGGATAGTGTGAAGGACGTTTGGGTGAATGATGCAGGTCTGATGTTCGTTGAAAACACTCATTTATCGAAAAATGTAAAACTTCTACAACTAAATCATTAAAGATATAGAGTTTTCCCTTAATAAAATATGTTCCTTAAAGATATATTTTGAAATAAGGTCAGGTATCCGTACAATTTTTCGAAAAATTGAGTATTTTTTTGTAATTGTGTGAAACACTTGAGCACATAGATTGATTTAATTGAGTTTTTTGCCTAAAAATATGGGACGTAAAGTACGTACTGTTTTATCACCTCTAGATTAAATTTTGAATATAAGGAACCATGTCAAAATAACAATCAACAATCATTATAAATCAAAATATTTTTTTTCGACCATTTGAACAACAATCGTGCTATGAAATTCCATATTTCTATTTGAATCCCTTTTTTGTGTTCGTCTCCTAAAAGTGGGTGGAGCTTCAGTTGGCCAACTGAAGTTTAAGAACGGTCACGGCGATTTCGCGCGCCAGTTCCTCGCAAACGGTCTGCCGCCAGGCAAGCCACCCGAGGCCCGACCTGTATGCAAAGCGAGTGGTGTCGAGTGAGATCTCATCCGTGCCGGGCGTTGCGATTGGCCCAATAAATATTTATGTCCGCGTAATGGATGTAGAGAGACCGGTGTGTGTGTGTCACAGGACGAAGGTCTGCACTATAGTCAAGACACAAGCAGATAAAAGAGGCAAACTCGTACATGATGCAGGGCAAAAGTTAATTGCATTAAGTTTATCTTTTGCAATATCTGAAAATATTTGTCAGGCGAAAAACAAAGGACGAAACGTGACGTTGTTCCTAAAAATACCAACTGCACTGCGAAAGGCTCATTGCGTAATTTCGACTGATTTAAATCGTCAAAACCGACCCTTCCCGCCTTTTTTTCACTGAGGACATTGTTTTTGCGCACTATCTTTTAGTCGTCTTTATACAGTACTAATGAAGAAAATGTTATAATTAATAACAAATTTTATGAAAACTATAAAGATAATAACAACAACAAAGCACATAAATTACATCCTCTTCTATGGTAGACACGATATAATAATTGTTGAGATAATTTGAAAGATGGAAACAAAACCTTGTCGGTAAATTTTAGATTTCTGAATATTTGGAGGTGTATGTGTGTTTTTGTGTGTGGGGGGAGGAAGCTTGAGGGTTCATCAAACAACAAACAAAATTAAAGAAAAGAGAATTGCTACATTTAACATGTATCTGGGAAAAATAAACATCTATAATTATTTTTGTAGGGTAAGAGACAAATTGCGACGTACCGTACGTTCCTAGATTACCTGCATTGTACATTGTATGATTGTCTTGATACATATATTGTCTTGTCATACATGGCTAATTCTGTATATATGTGACAAACATTATTATTATTATTATTATTATTATTATTATTATTATTATTATTATACCTGAACATCTTTTTAGATTGAGGCGTTGTTGTATACAAAATTTCTTGGTACAATAATATTTCTATAATGTAATTATATTACATTACATTAGTGTATATATACGTTCTCGCAGTTTTCAATTTGCAATTTTCGAAATTTCAGGAAGTTCAGCGAGAATGTTTCCAGAACTGTTCTTTTAAGCGCTTTCTTATACATGTCTAAACGTCCACGAATATTTTAGTTACTTACAGAACGAAATTATATAGATGTACATGCAAACACAACAAACTAGACATGGTTGCGTCAGCATGTGTGGTGTAGTGGATGTGTTAAATGTGTAAGGGGTGAGAATTGGAGAAGTAAGAGGAAGGAAAGATCGCGTCAGGTCTGTGGCCATTTGTTAGGGTACTGCTCCGGCATTCGCCTGGCGTTGATGGGAGAAACCACGGAAAATTACCGATCAGAGCAGCAGGCCGCTAGAATTCTCCTCCAGACAGCGACAGAACTCAAACTAGCTATCTGGCTAGTGCCAAAATTGCTGCCACTGACGGGACTCGAAACCTAGGACTTCCCGGACAGAGGCACTGCAGTGACATCAGTTGAGCCCCGAGCCGCCTCTCCCGCCTTCAGAGAATAAAAGTGGTTAGCAGTCGTGGAGAGGGTCTCGCCCCCGCCTCCTGGTGCTGGCCGCGCCTCTCTCCCACGGAAAGCGGTGTGCGGCGGGGGGGGGGGGAGAGCGAGGTGCGTTGCGTCAGGCGGAACAAATGGATAAATGCGGAGTTCGAGATCGAGAGGCTCAAATACATTTTTTTCTAACAAATTATTTGGTGGGAGGCAAAAAATGGATTATGTGTATGATGAAATGGGAAATACCCACTATTTTATATCTCGAGAAAATGATTATATCCTATTTTCCGTCGTACAAAAATGTTATATGAAGTTCACCTATGTGAAATTATTTGTTTCCACCTCGTGGTAATATGTCTACCGGCGTTACATAAATGAGAATTGTAATTTACTGGCACTAGATAAATTGACTTTTTTAATAAGACATACGTCTCTTAACCTACGTGGGAGAACCTAAACTTCGTGAAATTGTCATTTCACTGCTTCTTCTCCAATTCAAATGTCGTTGTCCTCCTTCAATCTCTCTTTCTCTTTCTCCTTCTGTTTCTGACTCCATCTTGTCAATGTTTCTTTTTTTCCTCCTTGGATGACTTTCTACTACTCGTTTCCTTTCTGCATTTCCTGTCGTCAACATATTATTTCTAAATATATCTTTCAATCATCAAAAATTTTGAGGCCATTTCCCTCCAATTATTTTGGGTCTCTTCTTTCCATGTTATTGATTACTCCTCGTCCAATTGGAACCTAGCAGGAAATATTTTCTGTCAATAAGTTATATGCCCAGATAATATTGATTTTCTTATATACTTTTTTCATTATCTTCTCTCTTTCGTGGTAGCTGGAAAAAGTTGGTCGACCGAATTTGCGAAGGCCGGGTAACTCACAATATTCAAGAGAAATTGGCTAAACTAAGCATTGGCGATCCTATGTTATCTTGGCTGCGAACTTACCTTAAGGGCAGGAAACAAAGCCCCGGTTTGCGGGTTCTCTTAACTGATATTGATGATGAACTGATCTGATGTTCTCCAGGGATTACATCTAGACTCCTGGCTCAATGGGTTCATAAACAACTTGCCATTCGTTATAAATCACAGTAATGTATATCTGTTTGCTAATATCGCCGAAATTTATTCGAAAACATGAAGAATGCTGATAAGCTACAACTTGTTCTTTCATCCTGATGGACTGGTGAGTGAACAATGGCGTGGCGCTGAATGCTGACAAATGCTACGTTATTAGCTGAGGAAGGACACGTCAAAGTGTTCAATATACCTAGCCCATCGATGATCAACCACTGAAAGTTGTGAGACAACATTGTCCACCTCTGGAACACAGCTCTCGCTTAGACTTAAATTTACACATTGATTTAACTCGTGGTAAGGCTAAGACAATGTTTTGCTTCCTGATTTTTAGTGTATCCAACGTTCGTAAAATAGAAACCCACAAAATGTTATTCTCCTCACTGAAGACATCCATTCTGGAATATGCCTTGATTGTGGGGAATCCTCATACTAGTGAATCATTGGTGGCCCTGGAGAGAGTCCAGGACAGGCTTCTGCGACATTTAGTCTTCTGGAATAGCTCCGATGTCAAAAATGGATCATGATTATGACGACGTTCTCAATTTGTATAAGATACCGAAATTAACGGTCAGGAAATAATTTTATGATATGATTTTCCTCTAGGCCTTAATTACTGGAACCATGTAATCCCCTGATATTTTATGGGAAGTTTGCTTTTGTGCTTTGCATCGCAGAAGCCGAAACTACGAGAAATTTCTACCACCGAAACGCAGAATTGATATGCTCTCTAAGACGTCTAGAACAGACTGGCATGAGTTTGCAGTACGGCTTGAGTTCTTACTATTTTAATAAAATATGTACTATCATTTTCTTTCATTTAATTATTCAGTATAGTGTTATCTAAGTCTGCCCAGCATCTTGAACTACTATTTCCTTAAACACATATTTGTAAATTCCCATCCTTTTGGATCATTTGAAAATTATAATTAATTCATAATTAAAATTTGAAAAATACATGTTAATTTTTATATACATAAAATTCTTGTATTTATATACATTTATATTCATACTCCAGTTGTATGTATTATTACGAATAATTGAAAATTTCATGTAAGAATAAACTACATTCTTCACAGAAAATTTAGGCAAAACTATTGGTGTCTGGGGTTTTCATGTGTTAATTTAATGGTATATAAACATTCCATCATAATGTTCATTCCGCTGCCATTATAATTTCAGTTTCGTTTCAATAGGTCAGATAAAAGCAACACAATGTGGCCAAGTAACAAAAAAGTATGAAATGACATTAAATAACATGAAGTGCCCATTTGATTTTAAAAATTCAAGGTTTAAATATGTAAAAATAATTTTGAAAGCTGAATTTAAAAAGCATTACGTTTTTTCAAAGAGACTGTGATATCGTGGAATGTGTGATAAATTTGGAAAAGCAAATGTGAAATATTATTATATAAACAGAGCTCTTCTGGGATGCAAGATAAAAGACCGTGAGTCACTCAGGCACGTTATATGAATCTAATAGTCGCTTGTAAAACAGTGTGCTTTTCTGAGAGATATCAATTGCATTTTTCCCTAAAAGCTTAGATAATACACGCTAACAGACTTTTCATGTTTCTTCTTTCGGTGCTGGACAAATGATGCTGTAAAGTTTATGTCCAACAATGTGAGAATGCATGAACATAGCAAACTATTGCAACACATTCCGCGAAAGTAAATTTTCCCTCGAAAGGCAATTTCCTATTATCATCGTCTCCATCTACATACCAATATTAGGCTTTCGTATAAACTCTTACAGTGTTTTTAATGTTCAACTAAATGTAAATTAATTATTGTTGGTGATTAAAATATAATGCATTCTTTCTCATTTAAAGTCCAGTAGAAAATCCACAAACACATTCATATGAATAAAAAATAGACTTGAAATAAATGCCTATTGTTTTCACCCAACCCTTCTTCTGTAGTATGTATTTATCGAGGACTGAAAAGGAGGAAGAAAAAATCATTCTCGAGTATAATAATAGTAATAGTAATAATAATAACAATAATTATAGTAACAATAATAATGTATTTTTAAATAAGAAACCGACCAAACTCGTTTCAAGGATTATTCCCCATCTGCCTGGCAGCAGTTGACTGAAAAAAGCTATTTTATGGCAAATGTGTCAATGGGTGACATTCGGTTGTGGATTACTTGAATCACGAACATTTTGTAAACAAAATATAAATTTGTAAAATGTTTAATATTATTAAGATATCGAGAACAAAAGACTTCAATAAAATAACGTAATAATAATAATAATAATAATAATTTTTATTATAAAAATGGAAAAGTATATGGATATTTATGGCAAGGATGACCGATTGCATTAAATCGTTTTGAATAAATGAGGTTCCTTTTATCACCGTATTGTTCTTCAAAAGATTGTCCAATTCCTTATTCCTTTCTTTCATGGCAAGAAAACCTAATATGTCTAAACTCGTTTTTTTATTGAGAGAAACTTTACCCTTATCAATTCTCTAAAAACGTGTAAATTTTCTCAAATGACACACCACGTCGATCAGACGGCCTAAACAACTTTTTCCAAAACGCGTAACATTATTATATTTTTTCACCTTGCGGAAATAAATACTTTTGGAAATAACTGTAATTCAGTTTCTCCCAAGCACACGCTGGAAAATGCATTGTCATTTTGACTATCCAATTTGCTTGTTGTATGTTTCGAGGTTTTTAGTTCTATTGTTTAATGGTATGGCAATTTTTACACATGATTCTTCTTCACTGAACAACAGAAAATGAAATTGCTGCAATTGGCTGAACGTGTGATGACGCAATCATTTGTGCCGTAAAATGCTAATACGTCATCATTTGTGTCGTAGAATGTCCCATTATGAACGATTTCTTGGGACAGAAAAGGTAGTTTATAAAGCTAATATACAAAAAACTGTTTTCAAAGACAAATCAGCTATAAATTTCAGTTGGGGCCGTTGGGGCCTTGCGAGCGCCGAGTGCCCTTCTCGAAGAAGTTATACATTATGGATGCGACATCGACGTTGCCACACATATATGTTAATAATGCATCAAACGAAAACCATGGATGTTTTTAAACATCGATGTTATAAAGCTTGTTTTGTAATCTCTCACATTAACCAAATTTAATTCGACAGTGTCCCTGTACTTTCATTTATAATTAAAATTGAACTCAAAATGAGGTTATAAAACTCTCCATGTGCAAAATTCCATAAAAGACGAAAGATATACTAGGTCATTAGGATCATCTCGCACGAGGGGTAGTGTGTTCGATGAAGGTAGTACAAACCGTGTTCGTTGGTTGGAACACATATTATTATTTCATATTTTAAGTTTCACGAAATTTTGAATAGAAAAAAAATTTCATCCACGAACAAAACATCGAGCATTAAACATCGATATTCAAAAACATCGGCTTCCATATATCGATGTATGAAACAACTATGTTTTCATAGAAACATCGATGTTATGAACACATCAACATGGACGTCGCATCCCTCCTGTGCGTGTGGGATCCGCGCGCGGCCGCGGTCGCGTGAGAGGCTGGGAGGCGCCGCGTGCGAGCGGCGCGAAAGGCGCGCGTTACCTTTTAAGGACGCGGGGAGCGCCACGGGCAACGGGCTAAGTGGCGGCGCGAAATATGTCCTCGCCGCTGTAACATCCTGCCGTGCGATCGGTTGGGAAATGCTTTCATCGTGGCGAGATAACACGTGTTACAGCAACAAAGATTCTTTCTTATCAGTTCTCGCCATTTATCTCTATACAATATCACTAGGCTTTATGTGTGAATGCCAAAATGTGCAAAGAAACTCATTTGTACGTAATAATGGCATGGGCGGTTAACAAATTGATATAGTAAGTACATGCACTATAGTTAACTTATTAAATGTCAAAGGAACAGTGTAACTTTGAACATTTGTGGGACGAAACCAGCTGAACCACTGTAGCTTTATCTTTTAATAATAAATACAATTAAATAATATACCAATTCACAATTACTATTGTATTTAAGCAAAACCTCTAGCTATGAGTCTCAAATAAATAATATGCCGAAAAATATGATGCCTTAGGATGCAAGGCGAGTGTGAAAGTACATTTCCTTCATCTTAGAATGCTTTCCAAGAAACTTGGGAGCAGTGTGTGAATAACAGAGTGAGAAATGTTAAGAACATTGAAATGCGGTACCAAATTAAAATATTTTACCGGACTTTCGGGTTTAGATTTTATCAGAGCTTGGGACAAATATGACGTTGATGCAAAACGCAATTTTGGGGAATAAATGTAAACAAATTGTATTTTTACAATTATTTTGGTACAGATATATTGAAAATAGTATGCCAGCATAATCTCTTCATTAATGCCTGGAACATTCCTTTTCGTTCGCCAATCACAAAATAAATCATAAGTGGTTACAGATACTTCGCACGAAAATATCTTCTGTGGCTTCGAAATTTTCGAACATTTTTTTTCAATCAGCGTGCATCAGCAGAAAAAGCATTCAACTGTTTGATCACAAACAAAGCATCTAGTACAATCAATCCTTTCTACAGAAAAGCAAGAGTAATGACAATTCTTAACTCATGAAAATGAAAAAGTTTATTTTGAATAAGCTATAAACGAGAAATAACAAAAAACCATTATATTTAACTCGTCCTCTGTTAGTCTTTAAGAACTCATTTAGAGGACTCGTGACGTAAATAATAATTTTTCGATCAGAAACAATTGCAGGGCGCACCCTAAAATACATAAGTTACCCTATTTGATAAAATAGTTTGCATCAAAATTATATTATTAAAAACAAATAGACTCACGTTTCTATTCAACACACGAAAATGTGTTTATCTCGTAGAAGAGCATTTTAGTGCCCGAGATTGAACATTTTGTGTGCGCATGTTGGAGCGAGTTGACTTCTACACACAGTAATAGGATAAGCTTTCGTCCATCCAGGTAAACTCGAAATCTGAATGGCGTCTAATGATTTTTGGCGCTCGTATATGATCACCTTATAAATTAAAATATCTTCGGGATATTTAGTATATTCATTATTATAAGTTTTATAACAGCCATTAACCAAACAAGACTATAAAGAGGGGTATAATTGCTTGAGTCTTCTTATATGCCACAACTGGAAAACAATTGTGCGAGAGCCGCCTTCCCCTTCGTGAGCACGCACTCAGAGAAGCAGTGCGAGCGAAAGGGGGAGGGGCAGACGGCGGTCGCCGATGACGAAAACCTCAGCAGTGGGCTTCTGCCGGTGTTTCAGGTAACATAAGTGGAAAACCAACTACATCAGTTAATTTTCTTTCGGTTTGGGAAGATAGGTTTCATTTTTTAGGTACTGGAATAATAGCGAAGTGTTAAGTATGTTCGAAAGAACTTCAGTATGTTAAAAAGTCCAACCTACAGATGCATTGCGTAGCTTGGTGACCCCTAGAAACTTACGAGATAAAAATAAATTCTAAGAATTAACACAGCTCGCAATCATGGGATAAGTAAAGGCATTTTCAGATTGAAGATTATGGAAAAGATACTCAAAATCACGAGGATTTACAGGATTCTCAAGCAAAATTGTACATAAAAATAATCGCCAAATCATAATTATCCCCCGTGACCCCTACCGGGTACCTATTTGTTAACATCAATTATTGTTTCAGAACGAACTAATTCGTAATAGAGTATATCATTGTACAAAAAGTATCATTGTACTAAAAAGTTAAAACTGTCTTTTCCAAAAACGGTATCTAACAGTAAAATGGAAGTGGAATTACAGTACTGATTATGATAAAGAGTCGGATATTGCATTGACTTTTGAAATAATGTATATTCTATTATATAATTCTTCATATTGTTATTAAATTATAAACATTCTAGAACATTCTAGAAATAATAATTACCATTTAAAAACGTAATTATCGATTTCCCAAACGAACCTCCCCCCCCCCCCCCCGCCGACTTCCGTTAGAACACTGCGCCCGCCGCCGCGTCGGGCACTTTCTTTGCTCCGCGGCTCAGTTCGCAGCAGGAGAGTGGATTTCTGTGAGATCACAGAGCACGGAGTTGGCAAGCACTGTTTTAGATAATTGTGCGAGTTTTAGCACTTCAACGCAGGTAGTGGCGAGCGTAAAGGTTGAAGCACACCATTGATTGAGAGGTGCGGGTTTCGATTCCGGCGAGGTGCCAGAAACTTACTGAAGGCGAGTTCGTGGCGCCTCCCGCGATCGAATTCGTAGGCGGACGGCTCCAATCAGTGGAACCTTACCTGATTACTTCCGGGCGAATGGTGGGGCAGCATCCTGTAGAACGGGTCACGGCGCGCGCGAAACCCTTTCTTCCCATTCGCTTCCCATCATCTCCGTCGCGTCACCCGGGCTGCGGCGTCGTGGCAAGGCCTTGCGAACTGCGCTCCACCAGGAGACTGACGCTAGGCAAAAGAAGCAAAGGAAATAACATTTGAGCTGTGTTACTACTTTATGTGGCGTTGAATGAGAACAGACAACATATGACACATTCCTTACAGTTTAATTCCCGGATTCATTTACTCTCATCAGAACTAATTACATTTTAAATAACATTTTCAGTTCTAAAAGTTTTTCAAGTTTTTTTAGACG
Organism: Gryllus longicercus; assembly: GCA_038098605.1. Taxonomy (NCBI): domain Eukaryota; kingdom Metazoa; phylum Arthropoda; class Insecta; order Orthoptera; family Gryllidae; genus Gryllus; species Gryllus longicercus. The sequence continues at coordinate 2,668,321 of JAZDUA010000156.1, forward strand.
CATCAACAGCGTGTTTATTAGCTGTTACAATTATAATAAAACAATGGAAAAATATAACAGTAAAATTTCCAATCAGCGTACTATAGTAACAATAGTTCAACACAAGAGTTGCAATTCACATGTCTCCGTTGGAATTAAATGTCCAGGAATATAGTAATGGCTATACAAAATTTAATTATTTTTTCTCGGCCTTTCTTAGAATGGAGTATTGATTCGTGATTATATGCAGTTAATTCTCTTTGACTGTTATATGTGGGACATACTTTGAAAATGTGATCAAGATTTGGAGGTGTATTGCATTTTCACCTGTATTCTTTCTAAAAGTACTCTTTCTGCGAAGTTTTGCAAAACAAACGATTATATTTGCTTACTATTCATTGCGTCAAATATTTCCCTCCGAATACGAGATGTCTTCTCCGTTCTAAAGATACTGGCATTTTTCTTATACATCAGGTGTTCCCAATGGAGTCGGTATAGACCCCTAGGGATTGATAAAATTTTGAAAGGGGTCAATGATGATCAAGGGGTTGATTAGGGGTCAATAGCCGAATAAGAACCGACATCTTATGGATATAATTATGATCACATTGATTACAACAAAGTATTAACTAACTTAATTAACTGTTCAGAGACACATATTATCATACAATTTGTTGCTTTATTACAAATTTTCTTCTCTTCTTTCGTATTCGTCTCTCGTCCTCAGGAATTAAGAAATTAGGATGTTTGAAAAATTCAAGAAACAATAACTATGCGTCGATGACAATACTCCATCGCGTAAGAAACTACTCTCCGCAACAGGTACTGGCAGAATGTTATGGCCAGTTCTTAAAAAACACTCAACACTTTGTAACCATTGCATTTCAATGAAGATTAGAAACTTGATAGAGGAAACGTATTTGATAAATGAATAATGCAGATATTTACATGAAAATTGAAGCACGAAATTGTTATCTTAAAGGCATGTATGTGCAATTTTTTGTGTCATAATTATGAATGATGTCTATTATAGAGAAAACGTGGGGGAGGGGGTCGATGAAGCAAACATTATTTTAAAAGGTGTGGATGAAAGATAAAAGTTGACATCCCTTTTATATATGCTCACAAGAGAGATAACATTCGTAATACTGACGACACATTTATATGAGCCTCCCAACTAAATGTATTTAATCAACAGAAACCAAATTTTAATGAATTTACTCTCATAATGTCATTGATTAGTTCATTAAATTTCACATGAAAACTAAATCTCAATTCATTGCACGCTAATAAAACAATAAAGGAAAAATATCTGCATGACCAATAAAAGGAAATGTGACATCACAAGCCGGATTCGTGACTTAAGAGAGAAATAAAGTATACAGCAATAAAGCCGGGACAATTCAATGATAGCAACTTCTCATTAGCTTTTTTTTAATGCTCTTCACTGACTGTACCTGCTATTCGGGATTCCCAGTCTGCTATTAAGTACAGCAGAGGCAAGTTGTTCTACGCCTTCTATCTCCCCCAAACATCCTCCCGTCTAGAATAGGAAGGGAGTTGGCGATGAAGGCGACGCTCTTGCGAAAGCAAATGCAAGAAACTATATACTTTACGTTGCTCGCCACCACTAGATCATGCGGCAGCTTCGAGTACCACCCATCGTGCGTTGCTATGAGGTCATAGACGAGCACCATCCACGCTCGCATTTGCATCTGTGGATGGCTTTGCATCCGTGCGGACTTACGACTCGTTCTAGAGGCGAGGTTCTACGAAAGCGAAGATTAGTGTACAATTCTTTTAGCAAGCGATAATAACGGAAGGTGGTGCGACCGAAAAGTGATTATCTTCTGTTTACATATTATCCTTTCTTCGTTGAAGAATTGTAATTTAACGATTCTTACATCTTTCTGTTTGTTCAAGATTTAATTGATATATTCTTTTATTAATGAGCGAAGAGACCAAATTACTTTTTTGACAAACGAAAACTAACATTCAACAAACGAAGCCTTGAAATATCGAAGGATATGTGTAATTTCTGTTAAACTTATAATTTTACCAGAATAATGATGAATGAATCAAACTCTATAACATAAATAAGAACCAAAGACCAGTCGCATTTCTTGATAGTGATGCGGGGTGATTATAAATGGCAGGAGAATGTGCCAACAGGTTTTACGTAAATATACACTCCTTTATCTCGAAAGTATGAAAATGGCACTTACATCCTTATTCATTTCAAGTCTTCAAATGTATTGACACGTGGATATGGCAATCGGTTTTTAACAAGTGTAGTTAAGTTCTTTACATCTTATAATGTAAAACATTTCTTAATTGCTATTTAAACATTATTTCTAAAATAAAAAAGTGCAATTTTTGTAAATACATTCTTTGTGAATCACTGTGTCTTCTTGGAAAAAAAAACTTCAAAATCCTACACATAGTTGTAAGTCAATAGTTGCATAGCCCATACGGCTGTAAATGGCGGACGCAAGAGTATTTTAATGAAAAAGTTTAGATCAAAGTATGAGCATATTTGCCAGAAATTGAACAAACTGAGTAAAGAAAACAAAGTCAAAAGATAAAATTTTATGTAAATCCACTCTCTAGAAAATTAAAACTGAAAAGTTAACCTATTAATTGCGGCAATACCAACATTTTTGTCTGTTTATTACAGTTAGTCTCCTTTAAAAGTTGAGAAATATTGCACAAGTTAAAATAAGAATATAATAAATATGTTTAGTATTACATGCGCATATATTAATACGAAAAACAATAGCATGGGAAATACAGTTGCAAGTGGATCATCAAGTTTCCCACTAACTTTAAAATTCAGGTAATGAAAAAAATATCGTAGACAAAATGAGTAAAACAATCACTTATATCACAAAATTCAATATCCAAATTATGCGTATCACTTTCTTGTTGATGTACTGATGCATTAAATTCACTAATTGGGAAGTGGATATGAAAGTGGTCTAGAGAAAGGGAAAAAAATATAACTGGAAATAAATGCCTGTGAGATGTAATAACCAGACATAGAAGTTACACATGACAGTCCATAAGCAAAAGATAGTGAGTAGTACCATTTATACGATCTATTTCAAATTGAAGATTTATGACCAATTCCTTGAAAGGTTGGGCAAGTTGTCACATGAAACAGAGTTCAGTTGCTGACAGAAGGAGTTTCAGAAAATAGTTCGGTTTGTAAGAAAGGAGAACTCATTTCAAATATTTATGTAAAAGTTAAATGTTTATGCTTAGCATAGATGACAGAACACTTCGTTTCTAAAACATGCAAAAATCAATTTAAAATACCGAGATATTGGTCTACAGAATAGGGATCATTCTAGACTTGCTGCAAAGAAACTTGCAGCTATGTGTCGTAATCAACAAAATATAAAAAATTACACTTAAACCACAGAATAAGCAAACTGCATTCACCCCCAATATTTAATTTTAATTTCTTATCTGTTTTTAAAGAACACAAATTTTCAACACACTATTTAACACCTAAAATGGTATTAAAATGTAAAACTATGTAACAGTTTTCTACATAAACAAGGAACAAAACTTGAATATATTTTTATATTTAAATAAATCAAGGTAGTTGTATGAAATAAACAAATTCCAAGTATTTATCTATTTTAATGAAACACTTTTATATTCAACATCGTTCAAACATCACACAATATTATCTAATTTAATATTAAATATTTAATAGTTTTACTTGACATAAATTGAAGCTTTTTAAAAAATAAACAAATTAAGGGCAATGTTAAAAGAATTTTATATTAAAAACATTTTATATATAATTGATATTTAATAATAGGAAATTTGAAGTCGTCGTTTTATCTAGCACGGAACTGTGAAAATTTCGGAGGAAATTGGGAGAGACTGATTGGGATCCGATTACACTGGCTTGTGATTGTTGTCTTATATTGCTTTTTAGAATTACTTTTGCATCCTGAATCAGGATCCGACGTTACTTTTCCCCCATTACGTCACGTTTTTATCACTTTCATGCACTAATGCACTTCTTACGTGGTCGCAGGAGAAGTTGCTTTAATTAAAATTTCCAAATTAATTTATTAGATCAATTTCCTTAGCCATCTGATAAACCTGTAGAGCTAGTAACACGGCAAAATGCAGCAAGTTTTGCTGAATGGCGACATTTTGTTGTGGTTTGTCCGTTAGTGTGAGTTGTATTTCGCTTGCTAGTGAAAAGAGATTTTTTCTCTTCTCAAGTGTTCTATAGTGAGTGACTTACGGTATTTAACACATATTTCAATAAAGAACATTGTCTTTTTATTGAAATTATATCAACATGCCATGTCTATTGCTGCAAGAACAGTTCAGATACATTGTTATATGTATGGAAGTTTCATGCCGATATGACAGCAACGCAAAATTACAGAGTTCGTGAGAATATACTAAGTCTAGTTCAGCATCAAACTGGGAGACCAATACAACCCCTGAGCACCAAATAGGTCTTGTAGAATACCTATAAAGCAGTTACGACAGTGGGTGAACGGAGTGAGAACAACGTTGCCATTCGGAATTCAAATTGCGTGACGACAACCAACACACCACAGTACTGACTGCCATTTCTATTCTGTGAAAGTGAAGGGATTTAATAGCAGGAACAAAAGTATGATTGTGCCTCCAAGCAATGTTATCTGAAACTATGATTACCACAGTTTGACCCTACACAATGGACACTTTTTTATCGATGTCTCCAAGTGTAGTTTGAAGTATGTGAAGTGCGTCACAATGAAAACAAACTTTCATCCAGTTCCATTGCTCATTCTGTTATTTTGCGAGAAACACAAGGAGAGATTGAGATCATGTCGTGTAAAATGAAGTATCAGGAACACAAGTTGAAAGTCTGAGGTAATTTTAGTCATAGGTATTCTGTTAGGTCGGTGTCTAAGTGGGACATTCGAGTAAGGTTACACCACTGGGCTCGAAGAAAATGGCCTCGTAGACTGTCGATTGTATGCTCGAAAAACATAAACCAAAAGATTCTTTTTGACAAGTCCGACATACTGTTACCACCGTTTCATATGAAACTTGGACTTATGAAGCAATTCGTTAATGCTCCAAACAATGAAAGTGAATGCTTTCAGTACTTATGACATCGATTACCTGACATCAGTAAGACCAAAATCGACGAAAGTTTAATCACATGTCCAGATATCAGGAAAACTTATATCTGATGTTCATCTGATGGAGATGTTATGTACGCTGCAGAAAAATCTGCATGAAAATCATTCCGGGATATAATCAAAAACTTTTTAGGCAGGAGAAAGAATTCAAACTACAAAAAAAGGTGGATAGAAGACTTGTTTCTTTCCAAGATTTAGGTTCGTAAAATGAGCTTAAAAGTGCACATGTAACATTCACATCTAAATTATTTCCCTGAGAATCGAGTAATGCTGTGCGAAAAGCAAGGAGACAGATTCCATTAGGATCTAAATGAATTTGAACGCAGATATCAAAAGAAATGGAACAGAGGCATGCTTACAAATTACTGTTGGTTACTAAATGGAGAAGATACAATTTCATCTCACACGCGTAGAGCAAGGCAAAGCAGTTTCGTTAACTAAGTTAATACGTTATAATATTGAAACCGAGGTATTAGCATTCTCAATACATTATGATGCATTTGGTCCATTTGGACGTGTTTTTCTTCGAATCTATATATGTGTGTATCTGTACTGTGTAGGGCGAAAACAGGCGCAAATTCAATCCGCAAACCACGACGTTTCAAAACACTTTATAATTTTTCACAGCTCTAAAACAGTTGCGATAACAAATCTTAAAATAGGATTTTCTTGACAGTATCCTTGAGAAATGTTTCTTAAACAGAATTCTACAAAACGAGCAGTTTTTGAACCGTCTACTACGTTTTGAGAGGCAAGCTTGCCGTTTTTCCGGGTACCACTACTCCGTAGCATGGATGTTCAGAAACTAACAGAAACTCTTAATCTACGTCAACTTAAATTGCAAGATTATGGACAGAATTACATTCCACGGTAAAACTGAAGTGACTTTTCGATATTATGTTCAATTTAACCTCATCGCTTAGCAGTATTATCAATACTTCCTCACGAATAATACAGACCTACACGGCAATAAGGAACAGTTCAGGAGCTGGCCGTTTAGATTGGATTTCTATATGAAACTATTTTCACTTTTAAAACCATGATTTACAAATTTGGGAATATTCGAACGATTCCAACAAGTTTAAACTCATTTTGAATTAAACTCCCTGTAATGTATTTTTCAAACATCTTCTAATCTCCCCTATAAAAGAAATTGACCTTTGTTGCGTCATATATTGTCAACAATTTGTTCAATCAATGCGTCATCTACGCATCTCAATTCAACAGAACTAGTTGGCATGCTAAGGTTGTTCAGCTATAAATACTTAGGCTTTCACACAGATTAATACATATATTTCTGCAAATTCACGAACTATACACAAATTAATATAGAATACAGTATTAAGATACTTTTTATATCTTTTTTTACCTCTAATAGTTTAATCCGAATGAGATTATGGAAATATCATAGCAGATAAAACGTCTCTTCATATAAAAATTTTCAAATTAAATTGCGATCGAAACGATGTTTTTGAAGTGTTTTTTTTTTTTCAAAATGCACTGATTTTTGTGTCACACAAGGAATCCTCACTTTGAGAACCACTTCAAGAAACCTCATCAAAAATTATTTCAAGCTTTCGTGTCTCCAGATGTATTAAAACATTAACTACGTTTATTATGTAAATATCATATACCTGCGAAACATATGCATTATACATAATATTTGGAAATTCGGATGTTTTAATGGGAATTGTTCTAATATTACATTAGCGCGTGTTCTAATCAAACACATTTCAGGAAATTTTGTTTAAGCACTGTTAAGCATCTGGTCAAATTTGATTTAAAACTACTCAGAAACTGCTTATCATTTAGAAAACCTTTACATGACATGGCTTTAATGTTGTATAAACTATTTCATCAAGAAAATAATATAGTTTAACTATATGCAAGGAGAATATTCATCTTTTGAAAAAGTCACGTTAACGGGTTTAGGAGCTAGTGTTGTATACAGACGCAGAGCGATGTAGACTGAGCGATGGACATGCACCGAAACTTTACAAAACGTTACAAAACCTAAAAACACACTTTCGAATGAACACCCTCCAAAACATGTATATCGACGGAAATTTTACGATGAAGATTTTACCCAATTGCTTATCCTTATCTATAACTACAGAAATTACCGGGAGAAGTGATCCAGGGCATCAATTGATGCTACTGCAATGCCTCTGACTGGGAGATCCTGCAGTTTGAGTCCCGACGGTGGAAGGATTTTCAGCAATAGCCAGATAGGTCGCTGTCGCTGCTTGGAGGAGAATTCTATCGGCAAACTGCTCTGATCGGTAGTTTTCCGTAGTTTCTCCGATCAACACCATGCGAATGCCAGAGCAGTACCCTACAAACGGGCCACGGTGCGCGCGCGATCTTTCCTTCTTCTTCTTGTTGGTATTATCCTCATCCCTTACTTATACTTACATGCACTACCCCACATGCCGGTAGACGGGTAGGGAGCTTAGAGCTTGTCCCGGTTGGGGCGGTGCCCCGCTGGTGGGATATACGCGGTTGGATAAAACCTTGCTAGCCGACGGTAGGTCAGCGCCGGATCTCACCAGCCAGCGGGGCAAGATCATCGCCACCTCCCGAGAAAAACATCACGTACTTCACTTACGGGACTAATAACCTAAGCCGTTGACGCGCCCGGAATCACTAGTAATCAATCGATCAATCACAATGGAAATGAGAAAGTAAAATGGAGTCAACCAGCATGATGAACAGCGAGAGCGAAAGAGTTCGTTGCTGTCCGCGCATCGGAGTCTCCGTCGGGGTCGGCCATCTTAGTGGCGGCGCGGCGGCGCGGCGCGGGCGCCGGGGCTTCCGCCGGGCGGCGCCTGCGGGCAGACACGCCGCCTCGCGCCTCACGCGCTAATAGCCGTGTTTACAGCCGCCGCCGCCGCTGCCTCGCCGCGGGCGCACGCGCCAGCTCCCCCTCCCCGCGCACGCACGCTCGCAGCGCCTGGCGACCAGTGGCCGCGGAGGCGCCTGCCTTCGGACCCGGCAATGGCGTAACGTTGGAGCCCGCAAGGCGCGGCGCGCCCAGGCAAAAGAGGGCCTACGTTTAGGCTGAAGGTTGGGATAGTGAGAAATAGTTATCACTTTCTCTGATACTTGACGATGGTTGAGATATAAAAGATTATAAATACCATTTTTCACAATAGTTTTTCCCCGAGTTGGTAGCTTATGTACCCGTGTTTCTAAATCAATGAAGATAAACAATTCATTCAGGTTTTATAACAGTTTTATTTTCATAAAATTAAATAATAAACGCATATGTTTTCACTTTGGTTATTAATCATAGACTGCTAAATTCGAATTTGTTGATGGCTATTTTTAGTACTTATGGTACTAACACTACTCGTGTTAGCTGTACACTTTTACAAAGGGAGCTCGGATAAATGTTTGGCGGGCGTGCCCGCACTTATTTCGTCGCGCTGCTGGGGCCCAGCCAACGCCAGCGCAAACGCCCAACGCACACGCAGCGGGGCAGTTGCTCTACAAACGCTAGCGGTTTGTGCGAGCCAACGTCTCGTTGGCCGGCTCTTTTGCTCTTCTGTAGCAAAAGATTGTTCGTTACATTTCAGCTTCTTGATTACGTAGAACTGAAAGATAGAAACGGGTACGCGAATGCGTATGTATTTATGTTTTTTGCAACGTTTGAACCCACTTTTTCATTAATACTTTAGGCGGGATATAACTTGCCAGTTTTCTTTTTACTTTACATACAATACTTGGTTAAATACAATGTGCAATTTCTAATTGTTCAGGTGCTCTTTAATGGGTTTCGTTATTTAGAGATTGCGGAGCAGGGGCGCGGTCAGTGGGGGCTAGTTGGTGGAGTAGGCGAGGGGCTCCAGGGAACAAGTGGGGCAACTCCAGTGATCGAGGAAAGAAGTGCAGTGCAGTGAAGTGCAAATGAATGGGAAGAATGAATGGTTTTGTATATAATGAAACTAGTATGAATGATGAGTGAATGTAGATAAAAAGAAAAATTACCTCACCCGTAAAACAACAATTTATGTAGTATATAGTACAGCAAAACTGATCTTAGTGTAAGTTAGTAATGCCAAAGTGCAAGTAAGTTAACTTTAGGTCTAGAATGTACAATTAGCTGTAAGAAAAATCCCCTCCTCTATCTTCTTAAGCCGCAAGGCAGCAGTACAGTGTACAAAATATAAAGAAAATAAATTCCCCTTCTCCACAGGGTTACTGTAGAGGGGACAAAAGAAAAAGGAGAGAAGTGTATGGAGCAGTGAGGGTAATTTGATGTTCCCATTCTTGGTGATTTCTCAGGGCTCCCCTCGTATCTTCTCTTAGATCAATACTTTCAAGATCAGTAGTGGATTTTTAACTAAGACGGAGATGATGTTTACGCTAACTCGACAACTATTCCAAAATCAATAAGTCATTACCATCTATGAACACTTTTCTTTAAAAAATACATTTCTTCCTGCGCAGCCTACATGTTTTTCAGACACATGGAATCTTTAAAACATTTGAAATTCACTGCACTGTAGAAAAATCCGCACTGTATGGGCTATTTTTTCGTTTTTAAGTTTTCTTATGTTCAACAGTTCTTTTTTTTCATGTATGATGAAAATAGTAAACTGTAGAATGATAATTAATTTATCTTATTAAAAAGTAGCATTTGTTTTTGGAAATCGTTATTCGATACCTAAACGTCCATCTCCTGTTCTTCCTAAACTAACAACTTTTCGCAAGTCGATAGGGACCCGATCACGGCTACCTGCGAGCACCTGTGTCGGGCAGGGAGTTTTGGCGGCGCGCCCGCGGGTGAGAGGTGAAGTGTCACTCACGGTACGTCAGTGGCTGCGAGTTCGCGTTGGCAGCTGACGTAAGCTACGCAGAATCTGCTTACATTATTCTACACAGACGGGCACCGGCCACGATCAAGTTCCCCTTACCCCAATAAAATTAAGTCGTGGAGCGAATTGCTAAACTACGAACAGAGAGAGCAAGGTTAGCTGCAGATGGCAATGGAAAACAATGAGTAAGAAACTTAATCCCTTGCAGACTATTACATCTATCGAAACAAGTGAATATGCATTAAAGGCTGTACGTAGCCTCTACAATGAAATATGTATTTTGAAATCTAGGTGCGTTTTGTTTCATGTTGTTTTGGCGTTATTAAATTATAGAACACTAGAAAAATATTTATAAACAGCAATTTGTAGATAATCATCGAGGTTCACATCTATGGTTACTAAAGACATTTGAATCTGTGACGTTTCTTATGCATAAGAATAAAACGGATGTGTTTAACATCCTGTTCTCTGTGACTTTTCTTCGTAAAAATAGTTGATTACCCTAGTTATTAGTTCCATACTTAAAATTATAACTTCAATTTTGTGCTGCTATGAATTCTTTAACTAGGAGCCTCTAAGAAAGTGTAGACGTGCCAAGGACAACTTTTGTTTTTTGTTTTAGAGTTACTCAACAAAGCAAAACATTATCTTTTGTAGAATTTAGAAATAAGCCTTCCAATTCAAAGATAATAACACATTTTTAATTTACAAGGAAATGAACGTTTGTTCACATTTTCATAATAGTTCGATCTAGGATGAACTGCAGCCGTAAATATTCGTGACAGAAAAATTTAACACATATTTTTCCTTTTATGTAAGCCCACGCTCAAAATCATTGTTCAAGCAGACGCGTTCAAATCTGAAGTATATTTTCAACTTCCGAGAATTTGAAGACCTATAGCAGAAAGGATTCATTGTACAAGTACTCCACGATGTGGTATCAAGTCTCGGACCGTAAGTCGTGAAAACCAAGTCTTAACAAGCAACATATTTCTCTAAATTGGAACTTCTACTGCATACATTCTTGGACCACGTTAACGTTACGAATATTTATTTATATTCATTTAAATTTTTTTTTCTAATGTAATTTTGATTTTACACGGACCATAATAGCTTAAATTATTTTTCTGTATTTAACTATGCAAGATGTCCAACAGGAAAATCAAGATAATTTCGAGAAATACGACCAGTTTGGTGTCCATTTGAGAAGATGATCACCCTGATGAACTCTCTAACATGATACACATTGTCTCCAAAGCAACACAACAAAACTGGGGAAATACTAAAAATATGAGCAAAATACGATTTAAAACAGAAAGTTACTATACAAGTTTATATACGAATGGGAAACACTTTAGTGCACATTTTCGAAGTTTGTACCGCGTAAATGCGTACATATTTAATGAATAATTAGGTACATAGCATAGTGTTGTGCCTCTGACGTTTTAAATAGTTTTAAAAATATTTTCATACGTATAGAATATTTACTACGCCAGTTCGTAATAAAAATAAACTTTCAACAAACTGTACGTGCAGATTCCGTTAATAGTTAAAATTAAATAATTAAACTAGTGGTGCAACATAATGACGCAGACTTTCTCGTACTAGTTAGTTTTCTAATTTCCTTGGTCTGGGCTAGCTTTTCGGTCTTGCCCCATTCTTTTGCAACTGACATCTATCGCCACCCAAAATACTTTTTATTGATTTCTCATTTTTTCGGTTTCCTAATAGTATATTTGAAATATTACTTTTAGAATATTAAAGAAAAGTAAAACCTCGTCCTCATCTTTCACCCTAATGTCAGTGAAAAGAAACAATGACATTTCATTAAAATCTGCCCCGTAGTTATTACCATCTCGTGCATCAGGAAGTGCTATGGCTGTTGCAGGCGGTGATCGCCGTGGCCATGGCGGGCGCCGTGGTGGGGCTGGTGCCCGCGCCAGCGCCCGCGCCCGCACCGCCTCTCCTCCTGCTGCTGCCGCTGGCGGCGCTAGTGGCACAGTTGGTGGCGCCGCCCCAGCCCGCCGCCGCCATCCGATGGCTGTGAGTAGCCCTTTTGCCCTATCTACGCCCTGGCTAATACTCTTATTAAAGAAAGTTTTCTATTAAATGCCAGTGACTCGGGCAGAAAATCATTCCAGATGATCTTGCGGCATCATTCATTAGTGATAGTTTATCGCCGAACTCAACGAATATCAAACAGAAAAAAATGTCAAAATGGAGTCATGAGGTTGAATAACATAAACATCTTTTCTCTGAGCTAGCTTGTCTGTTTTGACCTTCCCGGCTGCCAGCACATAAAGAATTTTTTCTTATTTTCTCAATTTTCTCCCCTAATAGTAGAATTGAAATATGACTTCATGAATATTAAGAATGAAAAAAAATTGGTTCTGAATGCTCATTTTTTATTAAAAAATTTCGAGTCGTTTCCGAGAAAATGTCGTTTGAGCGTTTCTGAAAAAGCTTAATTTTGAGGTAATTTTTACAAAAAACTTTTACGTTTTTGACAAACTTCGCAAAAGATAATTTAAAATACTTGCATTCATTCAATACTGTGTAAAGATAACTATAATGTAAATATAAAATCATGAAAAATATTTCAAAATTTATTTGTCTGTTGCCTTATTCCAAATACAAAATATTCTGATGAGAAGAACGGCCAGAATCAGCCATTTATCTGAGGCGTGTAAATGATGCCGAGTCTCTTATAGATAAAACACAAGCCGAAAGAGAAGTTTCTGTTAAATTAAATTTAATATATTCGCAATTGGTTTACTTAACAAAGTCGGGCGAGTACATGTTATTGCATTCATTTTATGTACCAGAACGCAAGCCAAATTCTTCTACTATGGCTCACAAATATTCCTTTTTTTGTATATCAGCATTAGAAACGATCTTTCCTGTAGCAAGAAATCGTTCTTAATCGGCCATTTTACGGCACAAATGATGATGTATTATATTTTACGGCACGAAAGATTGCGTCATCACACATTCAGCCAATCACAGCGAGAGAATGGCGGGGAGGTAGCGGCGAACGAAACAGCCTACCACCGTTTTCTCGCACAGATGCCAAACACCAATCATCACAAGAAAGTTGTTTCGCAAAATTAAGATTGATTCTCCTATAAATTTATAATGCTGTTATAAAAAAATAGCGTATGCAACTCGTTTCTAATGTTACTTTACTGCATCAGTACAAATTTAAAAACTCACTCCTAACGTCGCTCGTTTTCAAACCATGTACTCGTGCAATAAAGCTTAACATTATAAACTAATTGCATAAACTACTAGTACGAAGTCACTTTGTCCGCGACTAGTTTATTGCGGTCGTCCGAGCGATCCCTTTGTGGCGGCTGCCGATCGCCAGTTCCCTGTTCTCGCGTCGTAAAGCCCTTTCGTGCGCGGCGCCCCCCGCCCACAGCCCAGAGCCCAGAGCCCGCGGTGCTTTAGTGCGAGAGGCCTCGCGTCGGGGGCTCCGATCCGAATCCCTCGCAGAGCGAGATTTGTAACTCTTATCACTCGGGAGGCTTTCTCCCCCCGCGTTGGAGGAATGGTGCGAGGAAGTCTGCAAACGCCGGAGGGTTCTCTAATAAAAAGGATCATTTCACTAATTCGTTATATAAGTCGAAACCTGTCTTCCTGCCCCTCCTACTCTCTCCCTACCCCTCTGTTCCACTCTCCCTCTTCATCTTTTCCCCTCCCTTTGACATCAAAGAAGTCTTAATTTTAAATCTTGATAAACACTTTGACCATTATATAATCACGACCTTTGAAGAATAAAGAATTAAAATCGGTTCATGGGATTGCTCAATGTGGTTAGAGAAACAATTAGTTACGCCAACGTTACGAAATATTTAATTTCTTCATCAGGGCTTAAGTATAAACCAAGAACACACATTACAATAAATTGATTGTTAAATAATGTACACAAGTATAACCAAAAAATTAAAAAAATTAGATTAAATCCTTTATGCTAGTTTATAATTTTATTTTTTAATTTTTATGTATGTTGTCCTCGTGCACTGTTAATTGTTTATACTTTAGCCCTAATAAAGAAATTAAATATTTAGAAACGTTGACGTAACTGTTTCTGCAACCACATTGACCAATCCCGTGAATCGGTTTTAATTCGATAAACATTTTGTTATCCTCAATTGTATGTGGGAAATTATTGTGTATTCTTAACTTTATGGCCCCGACAAAGCCTGAAATTTCTCCAAGAAAGCCAACATTAAATGTTCGTATCCTAAAAATATTAAGTTTCCAGTGAATTCAATAGTATTCATTGATGTCCAAAGAGAAAACATAAGTTGGATTGGTTTACACCAGTTTGCTTTTCTAGACAGTACTGAATATTATTGACTAATTAAAATGCCTACGGGACAAGAAATTTCAAGGAATATGCAAAGGTAAAAATGTAAACAGGAAATATCAGCGTCTTCTGGGATAATTGTTTTCGAGGATAGCGATGATGACAGTGAAAAAATGAATTTACTCGGCGGTTTAAGAAATTTGGAAGAGACTGCACAATAACCTACAATCAATAAACTGAATTAAGAAAGATTGGCAATTCAAAGTTAGAACCAGTGATAGAAAATGCCACCTAACTGGAAATCGATTCCAATACTCACAGTTGACCAACCTCTTATACCTTGAATGACCGTTCCAATTATTGTGCCATGGAAAATTACTTGTATTGGAAATTACGTTCGTGTTCGGTTGTGAAGATGATTTATCTACTATAAAGTGCCCATTGACGTCTGCTTTAGTGAAGTAATTCAGACACGTTTGTGTTCAGGGCATCTGGAAAATTAACTTGAGAAGTGGAAATATGTATCTTCACCAGAAGTTTCAGTAGGGTCCATGAAAACACCATTCGACCCAATTACTTTTCTTATAAAACCTATTTATCAGTCATATATCAACAAACTCCTTTGTCTGGTCTTAAAACACATGATATTAAGAATTATGACATTATATGATATTATGGTGTCATTGGTCATAATATTTTACATACAAAATTACCTTTGTATGGAATTTGTGGTACTTTCCTAGAGTAGTTATGTTCGTTCCTTAAACGATCTCAAAGATTAGAAATACCGTACTGGAATGAGGACATTATTTACTGCCCTTTATGATTCATCCGAATTGCGCATGGAGTCTAGGTTAGATTTTAGACCCTATTCTCTTCTTACAATACGTAAACAACATTCCGAAGGCAATTCGAAACTGCTCTCTTTGATATAACGAATATTCTTTGCAAAAAGGAAGAGAAATCAGTACAATAACAGATTTTCAAATTGGTTCCATAATAACAAGTTATTAATAAACAAAGGTAAAACGGTTTCAATCGAGTTTTCCATTTTAGAAGAACAATTATTAACTCCATTAAATATGAACGATGGGCCACTGACTGGTGTTAGACACATTTTTAGATCTCTCAATTCAGTTCAACCTCGAATGGAATACCCATATAAATGAATTAAACCCAAAATTAATTTCATTATGCTAAGCGTCAAGAATTATCTCCTTCGAAAAGTCACACAGTTTTAATTGATTTCGACGTGAAATAAATAAAAAAGTAAGTTAATTAATTTTGCATTTTATCTACCATATTATCCCTGAATCTGACAAGAAATCTGAAAGATGAGACAAATATGCTGGTAAGCAACAGGCAAAGCATGCATACACTGAAAAGAGACAAGGACACCAGAAGTCAAGAAACAGCAGATCATTATTTTATGGACAGTGAATCAATGTCCATAAAAAAAACCTAAACGAGAAGCAGGAACAGATTCCTGTATTAGAGATCGTTTAACCATGGTAAATTAGTTAAAAAGTTTATACACACAAAAGTAATTTTGTATTAGATAGAATATATTTTGTCAAGAGGAATGCGAGATTATTTTTGTTTTATCCCTTCATCTTTATGTATGTAAAGCATAAGTCAACCTTGATTTTTCAGAAAATTTTGTTAATATTGTGCAACAAACTCAGATTCAGCAAACTTAATGTTATCCCATCAGAAATATGGCAGATTTGAGTCTCTCTACCAAACATGCGTTTTTTTATAACCCGCCTTGTTGAAAGTTACAAAAATTTACTTTCGAACCTTCCAATAATACGCTGTAATGTTATAATATTGTTCTGCAACCGGGAAGGTGTCAGTAAATTCATTTAAAGTAAACAATATGGTATGTATTTTACAATAAAAATATTTATCTCATTCTTAAAATACACTACAAAAAATATAAAATCTTAATATTAATGAATCAATTTGAATACTGCATATATACATGAAGCAGTCAAATTCAAAACAACTCCCTCAGTTAAAAGATGCCGGGAAAGCAAAATATGTTTTTAGAGCCATTTCTTGAATGTGTAGGCGGAAAGATCGTTAGCACACAGTGCCATTGGTGTGGAATATTTACCGCCGGGAGAAGGTTCGTTTGGCAGGAGGGCGGGCGCCGGGGGAAACGGGTCGGAAGAGATCAAAGCGTCGGGACGCGCCGCGCCGCGCCGCGCCGCACCGCTGCTGTTTGACCGACTGTGTACAACGTCGCGCCTGCCGTACAGCAAATAGAGACGGGGCAGGACGTTGGGGATGATGGGACAGCAGAAGTAGGGGTGGGGTTGTTTGCTGATGACGGAAATGCGATGATGCTGTAGTAATCGGGCCATGTAGTAATCGGAACATGTAGTAATCGGGCGAGATGGTGATAAGGTAGAGGATAACCCTGACAATGTTTAATGGTGGTGAGGACATTATTCAGCGAGGTAATGATATTAAGCGATATTCAGATCAGGCTAGATTTTATTTAACATACAAATAGATCAAAATGATGTGCGATATATAAGAAAGACATAATTTTCGCACGTTTTCTTGAGTAGCGAAATCCCAACCACCGCTGTTTTAGTGCATTAAGTTGAAAAATTACACATGCAAGAAATATAATTAAAAATAATCATTGCAAAGGCAAAGGAGCAAAACATTTCCAGTGGTATACCTGATCATGTGTCCGATCTTTCTTCCGTCAGTCAGTCAGTTCGTTCTTTCGTTCGTTCGTCAGTCAGTCAGTTCGTTCTTTCGTTCGTTCGTCAGTCAGTCAGTTCGTTCTTTCGTTCGTTCGTCAGTCAGTCAGTTCGTTCTTTCGTTCGTTCGTCAGTCAGTCAGTTCGTTCGTTCGTTCGTTCGTCAGTCAGTCCGTTTTTTCGTTCGTTCGTCAGTCAGTTCGTTCTTTCGTTCGTTCGTCAGTCAGTCAGTCCGTTCTTTCGTACGTTCGTCAGCCAGTCCGTTCTTTCGTTCGTTCGTCAGCCAGTCCGTTCTTTCGTTCGTTCGTCAGCCCGTCCGTTCTTTCGTTCGTTCGTTCGTCAGCCAGTCCGTTCTTTCGTTTGTTCGTCACTCAGTTCGTTCTTTCGTTCGTTCGTCAGTCAGTCCGTTCTTTCGTTCGTTCGTCAGTCAGTCCGTTCTTTCGTTCGTTCGTCACTCAGTCCGTTCTTTCGTTCGTTCGTCAGTCAGTCCTTTCGTTCGTTCGTTCGTCAGTCAGTCCTTTCTTTCGTTCGTTCGTCAGTCAGTCAGTCCGTTCTTTCGTTCGTTCGTCAGTCAGTCAGTCCGTTCTTTCGTTCGTTCGTCACTCAGTCCGTTCTTTCGTTCGTTCGTCAGTCAGTCCTTTCGTTCGTTCGTTCGTCAGTCAGTCCTTTTTTTCGTTCGTTCGTCAGTCAGTCAGTCCGTTCTTTCGTTCGTTCGTCAGTCAGTCAGTCCGTTCTTTCGTTCGTTCGTCAGTCAGTCAGTCCGTTCTTTCGTTCGTTCGTCAGTCAGTCAGTCCGTTCTTTCGTTCGTTCGTCAGTCAGTCAGTTCTTTCGTTCATTCGTCAGTCAGTCAGTTCTTTCGTTCATTCGTCAGTCAGTCCATTTGTTAATTTCCCCGCTCGTTCCCCGCTCGTCGTTCGCTTAGACTCGTTGTCGATCTTACATGACACCTTTTGTTCATACATTGCGTATCGCGTATGTTTTTGGTTTGAATCTACTGATTGTGCAATTTTAACCTTTACGTTTTGTCTACAAATGTATTCGAGTATTTGATTACAGAACCTCCCGGAATAAGACATAAATGCGGGCTTTATAAGGCGCACTTTATAAGACGGTTGGTTGCTTTTGCGTATAAAGTGATTTTGCGACTTGCCTGTTGCCATCGCCATTACGCCATGAAGCTTGATGCGAATTTATAATTTAAGATAAATAGTTTCCCAATCCGGACATTTGCTGTTGGATTTTGAAGATTCGAGAAAATGCGTGCGAGGGACGAGGGAGAAGAAGAAGATGAAGAAGAAGAAGGAGGAGGAGGAGAGAGTAGTACGATAGAGGACAAGGGAGGGGACGCAGCGTCCGAGTCTGACAAATTGCCCGCGCCTGCTACTCTTCGCGCCTATCCTCTAAACGCCGCCCCCGCTCGGCACACACCAGGCCGCCCCCGGCCCCGCCGCTGCCGCCTCCCCCGCCCCCGCGTCGCCCCACGCCGCGCTATGCCGCCAGTGCATACGAACACGCAGTGCTGCCTTGTTTGTTTTTTTGTAGTTGTCATAATGAATGTTCTCTTTGTTGACTTTAACTTACTTATGTTCTCGAAACAAAATTATTTTATTACATTGATGGCGTCGTTTTAATATTTGTTGGGATCTCATTCACGTGACAAAAATGCGACTTAAATTAAAGTAAAATGGAATGTAATTAATTTAAACTACAAATAATATAAAACATCATAGCAGCTGATGAGAAACCAAATCCTCAGCATACAAGTGTCACTAAGGCCATTTTCGAGTTATTTTCCTTCGTCATTTTTCTATTTTTAATTAATGAATTTATTGAGGTTATGAATATTGGGTGTAATAAATTTCCATCTATTTTTTTAAAAAACAAGTTATAGGAAAGTGACATGTATACAAAAAATATAGATTTGATTATTAAGAACTATCGTAATAAATGACGGACGTTTTAATGTGAAGATATAAAATAGTGAAACGTTTATATCCACTAAGATTATATTTTGCCCTCAAGAATTCAACCGCCGTCCCAGCACACCCTTCTAAAACCCCAGTTCTTGGATTCAATCCCGGCTGAAACGGTATATTTTCGAAGGGAGGAAAGCCTCTGAA
Organism: Gryllus longicercus; assembly: GCA_038098605.1. Classification (NCBI taxonomy): domain Eukaryota; kingdom Metazoa; phylum Arthropoda; class Insecta; order Orthoptera; family Gryllidae; genus Gryllus; species Gryllus longicercus. Next base: position 2,687,439 of record JAZDUA010000156.1, read on the forward strand.
GTACCATTGCAGGAAAAAAAATAACCTGCAAAATTAAATCCTGCATAATTCCGTTTTTAACGTTTCCCTATATGTTCGGCTAGAGAAAGGAGGCAAGTAAAGGAGAAATGAAACTTCGATTTCTCGTACTAGGACCCAGCGGCAAATTTGGGAGTCAAAGATACTAGCGCTGAGAGACCATGAGTTGTAAAATTAACTTTTTTTTGTAAATGATTATAGACATAATTTCAGAGACCGGGTATTAGACAACAATAACCGTAACACCATGCAAGGATCACTGTTGAGAATACATTGCATTGTTTTAAAGCCAACTGGGGAAATTTGTCGCGTAAAAAGTTACATAGCTTTTCAACAATAACTGAAACAGCAATGAGGATAACAATAATAGCGGCAAACACATGTGAGGTTGAAGGTTGAGAATACAGTTCGTTGTATTGTTTTGAAAGCAACTGGAGAGTTTGTCGCGTGGCTTCCCCAGGGGGCTGTGCAATGGCTTCCGAGGCGGAAGAGGAGGTGGAGGCGACGCAGCGACGCGTGACGGCCGCGGAGGCGGGGACAGCGCTCCGCCCCTCCACGTCCCCTCCCCCTCCCATTCCCCCGCCACACGACCGGGCCCCGCCCCCTCGCGTCCTGCCAGGCTCCACCCCCTCGTCAAGCTTCTTTCGGCTTTTCTTCCGCAAATTCAGGTTCATTTGCAAATTTGTTTAAAAAAAACACTAGAAAAAGTAGAATAATTACAAAACTGACGTATGTAATAAAATGTAAAGTAGAGCTTTATTTACGAATGGCATTATTATTTCTAACGAGTAAATCTCTTGAAGTTATGTTCTCCCTGTTAATGTAGTTAACAATCTCTTTCATGTCGTACAAAAAGTTTATCATTACTAATACGAGAGTAAGGAGGTATGAAATTGTGTGTTTAAATAAAATGATACATTTTACTCAGAGAATATATTCATAATTGTATTCTATAATTAGTGCTTACCAACATCGAATAATATTCATATCATTGCCGCACCGAACTCTATGGATGAATACATGGAGAGTAGTCTGTCCGTGTGACCAACACGAGTGCCTAAACTATTCGAATATACCAAGATTTTTGAACGAGGCGCTTGAGGTATATCAGCTGTTGACGATGTCATCCCAAGGGGAGTTAAAACGTCTCCACAGTGACCTCACCGTGATGACGTTCAAGCCCCCGATTGAATGACACCATTACAATTGATTTACGACAAGCGCCACGTTAAAAAATTGAAGTATAAGAATAGGAATTTTACAAATTGAATAATTCCAATCAATGTAAACTGGCTCAAAGACCTGCGATTTTGAATAAATATTTAAATGTCGGGAGGACTTAACATGAAGCTCCTGGGACATTTGCAAAATGTCATAAAGCTCCTATTTATTTCTTTAAATCTGGGAAGGATAAAGTGAAATATGCTTTAAAGATGGGTTCGATTTTCACTGTTAACAATGAATTTACGAAAATTACCAATCTTCGAAAATATTTTGTTCTCCTCGTAAAAATTCATTACTGAAGAAATATTTTTCTTTTACTGAAATTCGTTTCCCGCTATTAGTTCTTTAATTAATGTCATGTATCTACATTTTCTTGGTAAATATTAGATGTATTCGCCTAATTTTGAGCAAAAATGGGCAATTTTAAAAACAAAATTTTCCCCAAAACCGGGTACCATTTTTATTGAAATTTTTTGAGTAGATACAGTTGAGTGCTCTAAATAAAAGCCATTTTAGGGAGGGGTGTGAGCGAGGGCGGACAGACAGCGACAGACGAGGAGGGAGGAGAGACAACGAGGGAGATACTGGTATAAAAGGGAAGAGGGAAGCAGAAAGGGAGGATGAAGGGCAGAACAACGTCTGCTGGGTTACGCTAGTAATACATAAAAATAAATGGATGTTGGTTTATTTGAGATCGATAAACTTCAACACTGTTCGACCGATCTCCATTAATGTTGACATATTTTTGTGTTTTTATCATGGAATAGGTTTTTATGCTGTTCATTTTGTTGAAACTCTCCTCTAGATGTCTATGCAACACAAGATTGCATGAGTTAAGTCCCAATCCCCCTGGTTTCGTTGTTGCTGGGAGTTGCCGTTTCACGCGTTAGGGGGGGGGGGGGGTCGAAAAGGAAAGGATATGCAGGTGACGAAGAAAGGACGAAACTAATGCTGAGCTAGGAGACGACAGCGAGGGGGCGTTTGAGGCATGAGAACACCAGCTCGTAGCAGTACCGACGGCGCGGGAAGAGGGCAATGGGGCATATGTGTGCGAGTAGTATCTAAATATAAATTTTTAATGTCCAAAAATCATTTGTAAAAATTAGGGGGCGAATTTTGATGAACTAAAACATCGCAAAATTGGTAAATAAATACTCTTAAATGATTTAAAATACCCAAAAGGTACAGAAAAATCGCGTAAAATGTTTAATCAAAACCAATTCAAATGAACAATTCAAGCTATTGGGTTATATTACTGATGTAATCAAGGCATCTTCCTGTCTTTCAATAAACTCAGCTTCCAGACGTTTGGCCTGTTCTTTACCAGAAAATGTCTGTCTTTAGCAATCCCGAAATTGGCGGAACCGACAATAGGCGGGATGGCGATAATAGGCGTCACAGCAACCTTAGATTACAAGCTCACAAGGGCTGACAATTTAATTTCTGACCCAAGATATCGAATATGTTACTTAGGAATTCTGGAGGGAACAATTGCTGCATCTTTAAAATATTATTTGAAGCAAGTATCATTAAAATGCTATTGAAATCGATTAAATCAGAAAAATGCTGTACAAATGACAGGAAAAGGTAAAAAGTGACTTTTTGGTCGAAATCGATGAAAAATGCAAAAAGACATAATAACGGGCCACTTCCTTTTGTCATAACATTATAGTAGCTTATTCAATTCGTTTTTAATGTTAAATTTCATTGCACGAGTACTTGTTTTGAAAACAAGCGACCTCAGGGTTGAGTTTTCAAATTTTTACAAATGCAACATTACAAACCAGTTGCATACGCTATTTTTTATATTACAGAATTACACATTTATAAGAGAATCAAACTAATTATCCGAAACAACTTTCTTGTGATGCCTCGGAAATTTGACATCTGTGCGAGAAATCTATGGTCGGCTGTTTTGTTCACTGCTACCTCCCCATGATTTGCTCGCTGCGATTGGCTGAACGTGTAATGACGCGATGGTTCGTGCCGTAAAATGTGAAAACGTCATCATTTGTGCCGTAATATGCCCTTTTATAAATTCCTTGCAACAGAAAATTATTATTAATATGCTGGCATAGAAAAAGAGACTTCTTATTCGAACTCAACGAAAAATGCAAAAACATGACATAAAAATGGCTCATATGTTTTGTCATAACATGCAATTGGTTGTGCTAAACGGTATTTTTCTAAAGTGAAAAAAATCCACTCCCTACGGTACAGGCAGCGTATAAAGGACTGAGTTCTCACGTCACGTGCTGAGGTATGTCATGCGACCTGCTCTGAAGCAATCAGCTTGCGAGGATTTGTTTACTTTCTTACAGCCAGGGTTCCGCGTTGCCGCTCATCTGTCTCGCACGTAGTCGGAGAGGCGGTAAGGTTCGGCTGTGGCGATGGTTACGAACACGATATCAGGACGGGTGAGCGCGTGCCGTACGAAGTAATGTTTCGAGATTTAATTTATCTGTCATGCAGGTGATGCCATGTACGTAGTAATGTGTAGCGCATCAAACTGTTAGAGTCGCTCATACGCTTTCGGTACTGAAGAAATAACTAGGAGCGTATTTTAATGTCATTTTTTCCTTTGCACTTTCGAACAATGCTGATTCGTATAGAAATTCATTTTATGTTATGACAAAACAAAATGACCCATTTTTATATTTTTTGTTGCATTTTTAGTCTATTTCGGCTAAGAATTATTTTTTACCTTTTTACGTCATTTTTAATGCATTTTTCGCTGATTTTATCGATTTTAACATCAATTTAATGATATTTGCTTCATGTAATATTTACGAGGTGGAACAACTGTTCACCGCAGAATTCCCGAGTAGCCCATTCTATTTCTTCGCTCACATATTGTAATGTCAGCCGATGTGAGTACTATGTAATCTAAGGTACCTCTCACGCCTATCGGCGCCATTGTCAGTTCTGCCGATTTCGCGATAAACAAAGGCAGAGATTTTCTTTTAAAGAACAGTCCAAATCTATGTTTGCAAGCTGAGTTCACTTGAACAAAAAGAAAAAGCCTCTATTACGTCAGTAACGTATCCAACAGCTTGAGTTGTTCATCTGATGTACATTTGATCAAATTATTTACGTCATTTTTCATTGTGTGTAGGACATTTTTAAAGCATTTTAAGAGCATTGTATTGATAATTTTTGGCGATGTTCTGAGCCATCAAAATGCGCCCCCTTGCAATAACAAGCGTGTTGGCGCGCGCGCGCGTGCGCAGCGCGCTGTCGCAGGCGGCGGAGGAGTGGCGGCGCGCCAACGCGTCGGGGCCGCACCAGGCGCTGTGCGCGCGCGCGCGCCGCTCGCTGGGGCTGACGCGGCGCCAGGCGCGCCTCTGCCGCGCCGCCCCCGACGCCTTCCCGCACGTGGCCGCCGCCGCCGCCCACGCGCTCGACACGTGCCGCGCGCTGCTCGCCGACCGCCGCTGGGACTGCGCCTCGGCCGCCGCCGCGCCCAACCTCACGCCGGACCTCACCTCCGGTGCGTAACGCCTTTGCCATGAAACAACGCACGTGTGTGGTGCACCCTGGTCTCCGAATACCCGACCTCACCTCCGGTAACGCGTAACGACACAGCTCGCCTCTGCCCTGCTCTCTACGTGCAAGAACTCATAGCACAGGTTGTATTCATAGTGGCCCCCTGAATGAATGATTAATTGATTGATTACTAGTGATTCCGCGCGCGTCAACTACTCAGGTCATTACTCCCGTAAGTGAAGTGCATGTTGTGCTTTGGTGGTGGCGGTGGGCTTCCCTAACTAGGTATCTCGCACAAGCGGGGCACCACCGCATGAATTCTCCTCCAAACAGCGACTGAATTCGATCTAGGTGACAAGCTAGTGTCGAAAATCCTGCCGTTGTCGGGACTCGGACGTAGGTGTGGTCCCCCCAAGATAGACACTGCCTTCGGTGTGCGCTCAAACGTCAGCTGGTCAAGCACTCGGTTGATCGATTAAATGACCATTAGACCCGTAAGTGTAGTGCATGCTTTTATCGCGGGAGGCGACGGTGTTCTTCCCTCGCAGGATGGCGAGATCCGCCGCCGATCTTTTCCCTCGCTAGCGGCGATATCCTCAACAGGGACAACTTACATCATCGGGGCACCGCCTCAGACGGGACAAATGAAGCTCCCGACAAGTGTAGTGGTGTAGTGCATGTAAGTGTGTGGGTAAGTAAGGAGTGAGGACATGACAAGTAAAAGAAAAATCGTGCGCGGTCCATGGCCCGTTTGTTAGGGTTCTGCTCCGGTATTCGTCCGGAGTTGATCAAATAACCATGGAATGCTACCGATTAGAGCAGCTGGCCTGAAGAATTCTCCTCTAGACAGCGGCTTAATTCGATAAACCTAAGTAGGTAGTGTCGATTATTCTGCCACCGTCGGGACTCGATTCCTACCACGTCTTACCCACTCACCGCCAGGGGCGGATTAATATTTTTGCCGCCTGTAGGCACATCAAATTTGCCGCCCCCTGTTTAAAATTAATGTTACATTTCTAATTGTAACGTTTCAGTAACAATTCCTCATTAATTTAAACGTTTTAACTTTAAAAGTAACATTACATTTTGCACATTGTTTTCATAAATAAATAAATTTTGTGGATTAGCTAATTTTGGATATAAACTGTATCTTCATAGCAAGTAACGTTCAACATTATTAACGTTTCAACACTGAAACGTTAACTTTAAAAGGAAACTAAAACATGACAACTAGAATTGCAACATCTTTTCTTTCGTCAACGGGCCTTATTTTCAGATTCATATACTTCTGAAATCATAAGGTATACTCTAATGAAGTAGACAAATAAATAGCTTGTATTAAATATTAATATGATATTTTTAAAATAAAAATATAATTTATGCTGTTATAGTTTTAAGAGAACCTAAATTTGTTTCAGAAAATATCAAGAAAATTTTGCACCTTTGAAAATTTGCCGCCCTTCAAAATTTGCCGCCGTAGGCACGTGCCTACTGTGCCTATGCGTAAATCCACCTCTGCTCACCGCAGAGCACACGTTCTCGGTGATCTCAAGCCAGTCATGACCTCCGGCGTGTATTCAAGCCTCAGTCACTCGTGCACTCAGAACCAAGTTTATGGACGTGTCCTCGCGACAGATCTCACCTCCTACGTGTACTACCTCTAGCTCATCCGTCGCAAAGACTTCGTTCATTGCGGCCTCCTACCGCCAGACCTCACCACACCGGAGATCCTGACAGAACGGAGCATTCATCTTTGGAGCATTCTTCTGACCATGAAGGGAATTCCTCATCATTGATCTAACCTCCGATGCTTGCTTAGCTCTCGCTCTTCGCATCCATCAACCAGACCACGTCCATCGTGATCTCTTCACACTTCACCTCACGTACGTTGTGCAACATTTCTTGCCCACGCATCACTAACCCCACGATTACAGTGTGTTCTCCGATCTCACTTCCGCTGCGTCCTTTGCACTCACTCACTCACTCACTCACGACCGTCTAGGGTGTTCAGGCAAGACCTCAATTGCTCTTCCTACTCTGTTTTCGCACATAACTCATCGAACCACATGCACTCTACTTAATCACCCTCTTTTCTAAGACAACCCTCTCGCAACGCCTGATCTCTCATAACGGTGCATTCAGCTCGCACACATCATTCATACAAATACTCATGGCGAGGTCTCATAACCGGTCTCACTTCCAGCGCTCTTGCTCACTCTCGTCACCCAGACTACTTTCATTGTGAGATCATTTCTCTGTGTGTGTGTGTGTGTGTGTATGTGTCTGTGAGTGTTTGCAACAACAGGACTGCAGTTATCTATCCTCGTAAATCAAAACACTTATGAAGCGGTCTTGACATCAGCTCCCATGTTTTGCTGTTCATTAGCCATACCTCGTATCTAGAACCTGTCAATATCATGCCTCAAATGAAATACATTATAAAACTTGTAGTGCTACAAAAGCACACACTTACGCATTATTTCTAACTTTTGTAATTTTCGAACATTCAGAGAGTTTAACGAAAGGAGGTCCTCAATTTTTAACCGTCATTTGCTCTATCTAAGAAAAAATTTAAAGAAAAAAATTTGGAGCAATTTTGAGAATTATATAATTATAAATTGCATTAATATTTACGACAAAACTTCTATTTTCTCAAAAATTGTTCCTTATCTTGTATAACTATGTGATTATGAAGAAAAGATACATTGAGTTCGAATTTTTTTAACGTTCGACTCTCTGATAATAAAAATAAACGAACAAAAACCTTTGAGGACTGAGAAAGTAGGAGGGCCCTTACAAACGTTTGACTAAAGGCACATCAAATCATGGGTGGATAATCTCGTATTAAAAAGGTTACAATTTCATTTATTGTCAAAAACGCTATTGTTTTTCTTGTCCTCATTTTATGGAATACATTATATTTTAAAAATTCTCTTTCCGTTGTCTTCAAAAGAAAAGTGTTTCCTTAATATCCCTGGTCACAAATGGTCTTATATAAAAATTATTGTCTTGTTGATTAAAAATATGAAATTATAGAAGTACCTATTCCAATTATATTAATTTTACAATTTTTTATGTTATTTAAGATTATTATGAAATTAGGCTTTGAAGTAGTAAGTCGTTAGAAACTCACTATAGCAGTTGTTTTCTTAAAACATAACAATACATATTATTCGATGACTTTCCTATGCATTTGCACAAAAATTCTTGATACTGAAAGAAGTATTTCAGCGTGAAGTGTAATTTTAAGCGACAAAAATGAGCATAGCCATAGCGCACTGGACCGGGGACACAGTGACAGTGCGATGAAGACATCTTCCCTGCAAGCAGCAACAAAAAGTAAACCGTACTAAATTGCAACTTCCTTCTGCAAAAATGTTCTTGTAATGTTTCCTGCAATGTCTTTTATTTTCGCCGCTTCCTTCCGACACACCTGCGAGCAAATTTTCTTACGAGAGAACGAGATCATTACACCGTGCCCAAATAAACCGCGACAATCGAATGGCGCGGGTTTTGCCGTTACATCGGGTCCGAAGTCCGCCGCCCAGCCAGTGTGGCAGGAGCGGCGGGGGGAGGAGAGGAGGGGCGGGGAGAAAAAGGTGGGAGGGGTGGGGCAGGGAGGACGCCGGTAGCGGCGCGGAGGACTGGAGGTGGGTGGACAAAGAAAACACCGAACTTTTACGACCGAGCGGCTTCCGGCTGCGGCAAAAGGTGCCGCTACTTGCTTCCCTCCCCTTCCCTCTCTAGCCCAGCCTCGCCCCGCCCCTCCCTGCGGTCGATGGCGGGGGCAGAGGCCGGTGCTAATTGCCGGAAGCATCCGACTCCTTCCCAGCGCCGCCATCGCGCAAGACACTCCCTCACGCCTCTCCTCGAGGGATGGAGATAAGGAAGGCAAAAAAATCGATGTTTTTAAAACGATATATTAATTAATATCGACAGATTAATTAATATATAATAATTAATATATTAATATATAATAATTAATATATTAATATATAATAATTAATATATTAATATATAATAATTAATATATTAATATATAATAATTAATATATTAATATATAATAATTAATATGGAAATATACTGGGAAAATACTATCCGTCCCATCATATTTCAAGCATGGATGTTTTTAACATCGATGTTTTGAGTTCGATGTTTGCTTGACATCGATAAATTTTTCGCAATAAACATTCGATAAAAAATATTTTTAACATTTTATTTATACGTGACCAAATAATAAAATATTACTCATTTAAATACAATAATTAAAATGAATATAGGAAAGGTAAATACCATCTGTCTCATCATAGATGTTTTTATCATCGATGTGTTTGTCGATGTTTTCATCGACATCGAAAAATTGGTGGTGATGTATCAAAATATCAATGTATCGATATTTGGGTAAAATTTGCTCTCACTAGATGGAAAGTTTCCACATACAGAGGCGGCTCCATAACTTTCCGGCCTGTCCACGATATGGTTTGTGAAAGGTAAAACCTTCTGAGCAGTAGATATTCTTGTCTTTCATTGTTGTAATGATATACGTTTGCAGCCGACATCTCACTCAGTTTTGTGGAAAGAGCTACTTGAGTTCCATGCGGTGCGTGAAATCTCATGATGTTTCGCTCCTTGACAACTTGCATCTGTGCTTACTGCCCACATTGCAAAAAGTGATGTGGCTTCAAAGAGTTGGATCATTCACCTTACAGTCCGGTTTGGGCTACCGGCAAATTCAACCTCTCATCAAAACTGAATAAAGACATTCGCAGAAGAAAATTTTCAGATGAGTTATAGTTGAAAAATGCAATATTTACCCTTTTTACGAAAAAACTTCAGAGTACATAGCATCTTAGAATTTTTACGGCCCGAGTCATTATTTAGAGAAAATTTCCGGGCTGGTAGGCCGTGGTCGAGTTGGCACGGAAAGGCCAAACGTTTAGTCCACGACTGCGGTGGTAATGTTCAGTGGCGGCAGGGTCGCAGGCGCAATGTTCGGGGCAATGACTGCCTGACGACTAGATAAAACTTTTTTTTTTAAATTTATTTCTACCTGCTCGGCATTTCTACCTTTCAGGGGTGTTCATTATACAATATTCTACACATTAACTTTTAGGGATGGACATCCGCATGCGTTACCTCCTCTCTCAGGGGTCTGATAAAACGTTCTTTGAGAAGAAACTGTGGATAACAGTTTTTGGAGTTATATGTGATAATTTTGAGGTGGACGAAGGGAGTCTTTAGGGAATCGTGATCTTATTCTTTTTGATGAACTATACGTTTTACCTAGCTTGAATATTGTTGTACTGCGCGATTGAGGAAGGGATGAGAAGAATTTATGAGTCATAAGATTTATATATTCGTTAATGGATGATATATTTAGTTCATTTTGGATTTGTATGTTGCTTATGAACCAAGGAGCTTTAATGATCTTTCTGAGAAATTTATTTTGTATTATTTCTATTTTATTTAGGTTTGTTTTTGCGGCGTTATTCCAGATCGGGCAGGCATATGTGAGGGTTGGTCTTATTATTGTTTTATAGATGATTAAGCCGCAGTCAGTGCTAAGTCCGGAATTTCTATTTATTATTGGATATAGTTTGGATATTTTTGCATAAGTTTTATCTGCTATAGATTTGATATGTTATTTCCAGTTTAGTTTGGTGTCAAGTAGTACTCCTAAGTATTTTGCTGGTGTATTTCCACTCATCCATTCTACATTTATGTTTTGGAAGCTGAGGAGGGGTGGTTGAGGAGGTTTGCGGAGAGTGAATATTTTTGCTTGAGTTTTAGATGCGTTAATCTTTATTTTCCAGTTTGAAGCCCGTTTAATGTAGTTATTTAGGTCAATCTGTATGTTGTCGAAGGCGCAGCTAATGTCTGAATGAGAGGTAAAAAGTGCTGTGTCATCTGCGTAAAGGGCAATTTCTGTATAGTCTGACTGTGGTAAATCCGACATGTAAACAGTAAAGAGAAGTGGAGAGAGGCAAGAACCTTGAGGGACTCCTGCATTAATTTCAAATCTGTTTGAGAGACTTGAGTTAATACGAACGGAAAAAATCTATCTTTTAGAAAACGTCTGATTAGATGGAGTAGATACTTGGGAGTTCCTAGTTGGCGCAGTTTGTATAAAAGACCTTCATGCCAGAGTTTATCAAAGGCTTTCTCAATGTCTAGGAAAACTGCAATTGTGTATTTTTTTGTTGTGAAATGAATTTGCAATATATTCAGTTAAACGGAGCAATTGGTGGGTGGTGCCATGTTGAGATCTGAATCCGAACTGAAAGTCTGGGATAGCGCTAATTTTTGTTAGGTAAGTAGATAATCTGCTGTGAATTAATTTTTCAAATACCTCTGCGATTGAGGGTAGGAGGCTTATTGGTCTGTAGCTTGTAGGAAAGCGAGGAACTTTGCCTGGTTTACAGAAGGGTAAGATTATAGAGAATTTCCAATCTTTTGGAAAGTGGCCCAGTCTTAGACAGGAATTAAATAAGGCGGTTAAAATAGTTATAGCTCTTTTGGGTAATTCTTTAAGAGCTCTGTTGTTAATATGGTCGTGACCTGCTGATTTTCGGGTTTTCAATTGCTTAATAATTTTAGATGTTTCGGTTGGGGATATAAATTTTATTTTATCTGGGACATTATAGTCTGGTAACAGGACGTTTTTTGTAATATAATTAGTAAAGGAAGAATTTGTATTTGGGTTTGGAGTAAAACTATTTTGCAGATATTTACCTAACATATTTGCTTTCATATGATCCGTATAAGCTACATTTGAGTTGTCAGTAGTTTCTTTACATAGTCGTTTTATGGTTGACCAGAGTGGTCTACTATTAGGGTGTATTTGAGCTATGGATCTTAGAAAATTGCTTATTCGAATTTGATTTAATTTGTTTTTGATTGTTCTCCCTAACTTGTTGATTTTTGCTTTAAGGTCATGTCTGCGGTTGATTTGCCAGAGCCGTCGAAGGTTACGTTTACTTTTAATTAGGTTAAGAATATTCCTTGGAATCGGATTTCTATTGTTAGTGAAAGGTCTTGCGAAAGGAGTTGTTGATTGTAGCAATGCAACGTAGATTTTCTGTGTGATATTAGTTACCTGGTTGTCTATTTCATTTGTTGTTTGTATCTGTTCCGGGTAGTGAAGGTTTACTTCTAATAGGTCTCTAAATTTATTCCAGTTGACGTGCCCTTTCGTGCCCAAAACTGTGAAGGGGTTATTAGACTGCAAGAGGTTTGAAGATTTTAGTTCAATGATGACTGGGCAATGATCTGTATCTAATTCAGGAAGTACGGTTTGAGATGTAGGTAAGTGGAAGTTTTTAGACACCATTATGTCTAAAATATCTGGGATAATATTACTATTGTACGGGTAGTGTGTTGGCTGCCAAGGTGCTATTACATCTAAGTTATTGTTTACTGCAAAAGATTGCAATTTAGTGCCTTGCTGGGTTGTGCAAACGCATCCCCAGGCTTGGTTTTTACTGTTTAGGTGTCCTAGTAGAATAACGTTGGTGTTGTTATTAAATATTTCCTTGTATTCTTTTACTGGAAATTGTTTATTCGGAGGTTTATAAGCTGTTATTATTGTGTAATCTTTATTATCTATGGTTACGGTGACTGACACAGTTTCCAGGTTAGAAGTGTTGGGGCTAAGTGACCGTTGATGTTTGACTCGGGTTGAAAGAGCAATCAAAACATTTGAAATTCTGTCACTTCTATATATTTTATAACCAGAAATTTTGAATTTTTCATTTAGAACCAAGTGGGTTTCGGTTATGCAGGCAATATCGATTTTGTGTTCGTGAAGAAAAATTTCTATTTGTGATTGTTGTCTTTTAATTCCGTTTGCATTCCAATTCATTAAAGTGATTTTATTTGCCATTATGGAAATTTATTAGCACTGACTGTATAATATTTTGAATTTGCGGGATTATAGCTGAGATTACTTGTGATACTATTGTGGTTATTAGTTGGGATACATCAGTTGGCATTTGGGTTTGCAAAGATTGAACCGGTGACCACGGGGTATTGCTTTTGGGAAGGGGAGGAAATCCGCGAGGGCTAAATGTTGGAGGGCTAGGAGAGGGATTGTTGCGCGGCGGCGGTTGTTGCTCTGACCCTGACCTGCGTTCATTTAGAAGGTTTGAACGTGCTTGCTGAGTTTCTTTGAAAATGCGACAGCCTTTGTAATTGGCCGTGTGCTCCTCGCCACAGTTTACGCAATTCGGTTTGTCACTTTTTGGTTTTGTGCATTGAGAATAGTGGTGTGACTCTTTACATCTAACGCACCTCGGAGTGAGTCGGCAGTTTGCTTGCGAGTGTCCATACCTTTGACAACGTTTACATTGTATTGGGTAGTTTCGATTTGTTCTAGGTTGAACTTGTATGACGCAATGCATCAGGCGGTTTAAAGTGAATATTGACTTCCCCTCTTTATTGTCTTTAATTTCTAGAGCACAAATTTCGATTGGATTTTTCTTTTTGTCAAATAATCTAGTCACTTTGGTAACAGGGTATTTGAGTTCAAGTTCTTTTAAAATGTCAGCTTCCGAGTAACATGTGGGTAACTTCCGAGTAACTTCAACACAGCATTAAAGGTTTTAATAGAAGGGTCGCGGAAGGAATAGAATTGTTTGTTCTTCTCAACACAGTTATGTCTAAAATTACGGTAATTTTCTATTGTAAGCATGATTTTTAGTTCATCACCGGCTGTCTTGGTTGTGAAATCACATTTGACGACTGATTTAAGGTCGGAAATCATTTGGTTGTAGTCAAGTACGTTGGGCATAATTATGGGCAGAATTTTTAATGTTTGTTCTGGAGTACTTAGATCACTGTCTTTAAGATTTTGAAGCACTTCGAAACGCGATGAAGTTTGAACATTGTATAATGGCATAGAGTTTTCATCATCATTTCTCTTTCGTTTACTTACATTTGAAAGCGTTTCGTTGGAAGTTGTTGCGTGCATCTCCTCGCTTTGGTGTTCTTGAGGCAGGGTAGTTTGGGGCGGTTGCTTCTGCATTAACGGTTGCCCTTGCTGCGCTGTGGGTTGATTCTGTTGAAGCAGCAGTAGTTGCTGCTGTTGTTGCTGATGAAGGAGTTGTAGATGTTGCTGCTGTTGTTGTAAAAGTTGAAATTGTGCTGTTGGGAGAATGCACTGATCGCTGTTGCTTGCATATAAGGCATCCATAGCGTTCACAAACACTTCTGATGTGCTGTGTAGCCCCGACTCGGGGCTACCTTGTGCGTTCATTTCGCCACTCGCGGTCACGGGTTGGTTTTCACTCACTTGTAGTAAATATTTATAATACTAGTTGCAAAATTAAACTGTTTTTGATGTAACAAAGGATAATATTTAAAATAGACACGTAGATTGCTCTGCAAGCGAAAATAGTTTGACACTCAATCTAAACACACTACGCAGTGAGAGAGCTGTGGCGTACGATGTTCACGACACGGCTGCTCGGTGCGAACCTAGATAAAACTTGAGAGTAGTTTTTCAAAAGCATAAAAATGTTAATAAACAGATATGAAACGCGGGTTGCAGTAAACGATGATTCAGTTTAACAGATACATTTTTTCTTTGAATCACAAATAGAAGTTAGTGAGGTGAGAAGTTCATGGAACGCACTTTCCCCTCCGTTATATTATGAGTGGGATATTGTATCTTCATAATTTAGTTTCCTTAGCTATTTAATATCTAAAACTCGTTTAATGTCTAAGTTCTTCTAATCTCTCAGTATATAGTTCATGTTGAAAGCCGTTAAGTCACCCCATCGCAACTAGTTTAAAAGCTTCGTAAGATTACCCCCAATTTGTGAAGATCTGCAGATTAGCTCTGAACCATGATGTACCCACACTACAGATGTATCCAAAAACTCTGTTGTTGAAGATAACAGAACGTTCCAGTTTGAAGTTCACTCACAGCTGGTTCAATGACAAATCGATCATAGGAGGCCCAATGGCATTAGAACAAACAAGAAAATAGGGTTAGAAGAGTAGGGATAGTAGGGTTAGAAAGTGGGGAAAAGGGTAGCAGTTACGGTAACTGTCAATTTTACTTCAGATTATTATTCGAAAATTTAGAAGTACAGAGAACTGTCACATATCGTACAGGATTGCAGGTATACAAAGGGACTCGCTTTGTTCTAAGGGACTCACAAGTTTATCACTTTGCAATACGCGTTAGTCGAAAGAACTTACAAATTACTAGAGGCTGTCGGAATTAAAGAGTAATGCCATCAATCTCCTGAAATTTGCACTTGGTTCCGCTCTTTGATCAGGCAATTTCAGGTAGGTACAGACATGTTCAAATTATTAGAGTAATTGAAAAAACTAACAGTAATTTACTTTGGAAATATAATTATCACATTTTATCAATACACGATGATCTCTTTAGTGCTTGAAGTGTATTCCCTTGTTCTTTATTTCCATTTACTTCCTTTTGGCATGCTTTCCACAAGGATTTTGCACATTTTCGGAATTTGTTCATCACGAAATCGTATGCCTATGATGTTTCCATAGAGGCAAATTCTGGTTGCTATTGTTTTCTTCAATATTATCTTAACAATTCCCCATAAATTTTCGATTGGGTTGCAGTCTGGGCTATTACCAGACCAAGACAGTGACCTTATATTACTTCTAAGAATTTATTAATAACGGACTTGGTCTAATGGCAAGGTTTTCCGTCGTGCATAGAAATGCAATCTTTCTCAGGAAACCAATCTCTGTTCTGAGGCAGCAGGCGGGTTTGAAGCACCATTTTGTACTGATTCTGCTCTCTTGTTCCCTCAACACTGTCTTATCAGTCACATCCATGAACTGACATACAACTCCATACTATAACTGAAGTTGAATATTTCATTCTCTGAGCAATACATTTTGGAGAAAACGTCTCATCAGGGGCCCTTCTCATGCACTGGCAGCTTTTCATGGACACAAAAATGGACTCGTCTGAAAACACTAACTGCAAGATAATAAGCACTAATTATATTGAATTTTCAAAATAATGTTTTGAAACTGTAGAAAATAAATCTGTACGTATCTGTACTGATTTTCTAAAAACGTTTGAAAAATTCTACTTCACAGCTGAATATGAAGTTACCTGTTAGTAAACAGTAAATAATGAGATATCTTGCAATCCTTTTGCCCATTTCAGCCAAGGTAGGAGTTATTTTTGCTTTATTTCTTTGCCTTCTTGCAGGAAATTCTGCAGAACAAAGACCCCTTCTTCTCATTCTTACAATTGATACGATATTTCAGCTCCACTCCACTTCACTTGATTGCTTAAGTCTTTCCTAGTGTTTCTTCTATTCAACTAGGTCTTTTAAATCAATTTTCGTTTTATTCGAGGGCTGAGTTTGGGTTTTCACCATATTTCCCCTTACACTTGACTGCAAGGATCTCGCCTGATTTGAATGTAGAACTGATTCTACAAACCAATGCTTCTGAAAGAGTCAATTTCAAAGCAATATTTTGCTTTAAATATCTGCCTTTCTATATTAAACATTCAGTCAATGTGCTTTTAGGGGGGCAAAAGGTCTATATGTTTATTGAAAACCGCAGTTTTGCGAGAAGCATCTTCAGTTCCCCGCTTCAAACATTCACCAGGAAACAAATATTTTTTTTATCCAAAATTTGGATTAAACAGACATTATATAAACTATAAAAACACTCCTAGGCTTCACTTCTGGCGTAGACACACAACACTCAACAACGAAAAACAAGAAATCCACATTCAACAATTGCCACAGCATCAGCTGTTTTGATATACAGTATCACAAATCTCACAGAGAGAGAAATAAGTTTCTTCCTGATTTCTCAAAGAACCGTTAGTGAGGTGCATAAACCAAAGAAGGCATAAGCAGATTGAAACATACTTTTACATTCATGTGTATAGTGTTTTTTTCTAATAGATAAAGAAAAAACACTAAATTCATAAATTATTCCAATAATTTGCACACGTCTGTAATAAAAGTGTCTAGTTTCTATAATCATTAATATTATACATCCCAATTTTTGAATGTTGGTATATACATTTCTAAGCTTAGAATTCCTATCAGTAAATGATCCATAGATAATTTCCATTCATCCGTTGGTTGATTTTCGAATGCCTTTACTCGAGAAATGTGAATGATTAAATTTTAATAACAATAACAATAATAATAAAAATAACAATAATAATAACAATAATGAGGAGTTTCCAGTTGGGAGAAACTTTCAGAATTCGTTTCTAGAAAATGTAGGATACATCTCTCAGAGTCAACACAAAGTTCAATGAAATAGCGTACGCGAAGTGCATAAACTGGTTCCCAAAATCAATTCCTCCCATTCCACGTCCGCTGCAGAGCGCGGAGTGGAGCGGAGATCTTTCCGTGAGATAATTTTTTTCTTTTTTTTTTTTTTTTTTTTTTTTGCCAAGCGCGCCGCCTGGAACGGCTACTTCCGCGCCGCTTTTCCCAACTCGCTTTGAAAAAAATTATGTAATGGCCTGTATTAATTATCTCCGTACGCCGCCAGCGCCCCATTGTGCCTCCATAAAACGATAAAAGGTCGTCATAACGATAAGCGGCGTATGAACTCGGAGCACGCGGCCCGGCCTGCAGCCGCCAGGGGGCGCCGTAAAAGCTTGGACCGCTCACGCCGCTGCTCTTTTTTCCGGCCTCGCCAGGGGACGCAGAGGTTGGATATTAATATTTGACTGCGGTTGGGGTCGGGTGGACGTGGATTGCACGGTGATGCTTGAGGTGGTGGTGGCAGCTGTGAGAGTTTTAGCTTTCTTCGCCGTCACGCTCAGGTGAAAAACGTAGGTATCTACATCTTAAGATGTTACGAGTATTAGCAAGTAATGCTGAGTTTACGATAATAAAATGCGCTGGAAATACAGCTGATTATGAAATCTACATCGGTTTGTGTTTAGTTATCGCCTTTTTAATATTTTATGTAATAAGATGATTTTTTAATTTCTCGTCAATTACCGGTCATATATTAATTTATTTTAATGAACTTTGTATAACAATGAAAAAGGTACCATAAAGAAATGTTCCAGATGAAAGATAATGCATATTAACCCATCACATTTCTTCCACAAACTTCGAAAATAGTGTCTTAAAATACTTCTCTTCTTTCTTCAGTCATCACTTTGCTTTTTCTAGTAGTTAAGTGAAAACTATTTGACTTAACAAAATATGGAAGAAAGTTGATTTGAATATGAAAAGAAATTTTATTTCAAATTAAACTGATTAGTTTTAAAACAAATAAAATGTTTTCCTATTATTCTCATACTTCTGCTAATTGATTGTTATAATTGATTCTGTTAATTCATAACTAAGTTTGATGTTTCAATTTTTCATCTAAACGAGACAATGTTTATGACTGCTTCATCAAATGAAAATTTTATCGTGTTAAACGGAATCAACTCCATAATAAGCCCGACTGTTGTATTATCGGAATGAGCAAGAAACCTCTGAGTATATGTCTCAATATTGCATTAAAGAAGTTGTGGAAAAAAGCACAAGAAACATTAAGCGAGACGTAATTATTGCTCTTTTTAATCGGAGACAAATACCACATAATTATAGTGAAATTGATGACTATCCACATTGTCTGGCGGAAATAATGCATGTTCTGTTTGAACAATAATTGCAGCATTGGAAGAAGTGATTACTTCAAGATCAATGAAAATATAGTATTCCTCTGCGAGTACGGTGAGCTATAATCTATTTAATTGAGTGCTTGACTTATAGTATCTATGATGTTGATTTCAAGCTTTTAAATTGTGTGACAGAAGAAGCCATTATGTTATTGAAAGACTTAAAAGTTATAAAATTTAATATAAATTTAATAGTTTTTATTTTGTATTTTGACTCACATTTGTATTGTTTTATCTATTGAGGTGTTCATTATCTGCCTAAAACGAATGCAAATAAATAAAAATAAAGACTTAAACAAATTAACTAATATTTGAAAATACGTAATGCATTCATTTAATTATGCAAAATAAATTAAAAATTAAATGATATAAACTGCTATAATAAAGACATAATAGATTCAGCAATAAAATTGTGGCAAAAATTCAGAATGACGAAACCACTTAACAGTCGTCTGCTGTGAAATGTTTGAAGTGGCGACGATGAAAAGAAAAAAATACTTTGACGATCGCTGAGGCTTACAATGTGAACGGGGTGACGCCACCACAGCACAAGCTCTCTCAAAGAGGTCGTTCACCTGCCTCACTTACAGGTCACACTGGCAAAATGGTCGCTCTCCAACTTCCTCTCTTTTTACGTGGCAAGAGCTCTTGGCTATTTCCGCCATGGAACTCCAAGCGGTAACATTACTTTTAGGATATTGTTACCGTATTAATATAAAAAAATACGATAAGGAAACGAATTCAAAACGTTATTAGATAATTATTTCAATTACTTAATAAAATCCGAATCTGATCAATTTTTCTATTTCATGACGTATAACAGAGAGCAACAATTGTACAATTAGTTCCCCAAATTAATTATTTCTATTTATGAACGCAGGGCCGCTTACAGCACTCGCTGTAATCACAATTGCTGAGTTCCATCATGACCTCTCTCACGAGCCCTCAGATCTCATAAGACTTCGTTTTATTCAACAACCCCAAGTCTGCTAGGTACGCATTTGTATAAAATATGAACTGCAGTTTGTACCAGCTTCAAATGTAAACAATACTTTTTGCTTCTTCAAAAACAAAGAGGTGTTTTCAAAAATCGCTGGAAATTACTTGTCCTAGGAGATCCGGATAGTCGGCATTTGCTGCCACAAGAGATTAGTAGCGAGCTATTTTCCATTGGATTGAGTCCCATATAGGCGTGTTTGTGATTGATTGATTGATTAGTGATTCCGGGCGCGTCACCTGCTAAGGTCATTAGCCTCGTAAGTGTAATGTATGTGTTTTCCTCGCGAGCTGGCCGTGATGTTCCCCTGCTGGACGGTGAGATCCGTCGGCGACCTGCCGTCCGCTAACGGGGTTTCCTTCCACCAGCGGGGCACCGCCCCAACCGGGACAAGCTCTTTATGCGCGACTTGTGTGGGAGTATAGTGTGTGTATGTGCAAGGGTGTGTATGTACTAGAACAAGGAAGAGGAAGGAAAGGTCGCGAGCAGTCCGTAGCCTGTTTGTTAGAGAATTGCTCCGATATTAGCCTGGAATTCATCAGAGAAACCACGGAAAACTTCGCACGCTCGAGTTCTTCTTCAGACAGTACCTGAATTCGCATGTAAACTAAAATTAGGAATAGTATAAATGTGAAAAATTGGTTGGAGATAAGCACTAGGGTAAGCAAGAAATATCTTTGGTACAGATAGTAAATGAACTCTTAAGTATTTTAAAAGAACATTAAAAATATGTCATTACGTGAGTTTAGATACTACCGTGTGACATAAATATTGCGGCATAAACTATACTGATCAAGAAATTCCTTCAAGACTCAATACTGGTGAAGAAAACTAAGCGAGAAAAGCATGAGTCCAACATATTCTCTCCAATGTTCAATACCTTTTCTACGAGTACAATCATGAACAGACAGACAGGACAATCTCCGAGTACCATAATTCTGCCCTTTCCATATAAGAACTACCTATAAACTAACGTCTTCATTTCGTATTCAATATTCAGGCAATGATCAACCTATTAAACGCAGTGAACGACGCACAATGGAATGGGCGTCGCTCCCACATGACAAAAGAAAGAACAAAATGCGCACAGAGGTCATAAAAACTGTGATACGGCGCTAAGGCCCTGATTTGTGCTCACGATATAAAAAGAAAGCAATGCATAAAACATCAACAGGACTGGTGATGCGACATGCATGTATCATAAGTAGTGTTGATAAAAAAATATTCAAAGCTCGAGAGTAGCTTCTCGTAAACTTTAGGGATATGTATATATCGGAAATAAATAGCATTTTCAAAATCAATGAGAACACGAGACATTTGATATAAGATTAAAAAATACGAATTTATACGAACGAAATACGAACATTTTTACATTAGTTTCTTCTTTAATGAAACTCGGTTAACTTCGTTAAAATTATGTTTTAAGTAACATCATTAGTCAGCATTCATCTTGCTTTATGGCGTAACAAGTCAGTCATTAGTGGATACATTTTTAAATAACAGCAGAGCGAGTGAAATAGAGAAACGTACAAAGAGATGATGTTGAGAAGAAATACTGGAACAAATAATATTATTGAAATGGAAAAGGAAGTACGGATTTTATCGCTTAGTAGGAGAACTTTAACCACAACGTTGGAATGGAAAAACAGTTTAGATAGATGCTGAATATTACTGTTATTGATCAGGCGATTTATAGTTCATAATCTTCTGCAGTCTGTCGACCAAAAATGGCAAATTAACCACTTCGAGAAATAAATGAGACAGCAACAAATGTCCTAAACAGTAGATATCTTAAATCTGCCTATATGGCAATGAGGAAAGTATATTCAGTGCTGTAAATGTTTTACAATGCAATGTTTGATACATTTTATACCGGCCAACCGACAAACTCCATTTATATGATAAAATTTAAAAAATAATATTAATTGATTTTTCCAGAATAGAGTGGTGCGCCGACACGAATTGTAATCGAAACCTAACTACAATCATCGTTCCTAGGTGTAGCTGGTAACAGTACATGCATTGTTTTGGAATCTCATGAGAAGTTGGTCAATAACTAATTACTTTATCGTATCGAAGCATCTGAACTTTATTGTTTTTTATCAGGACTGTAGATTGCATACAAAATTTACATTACTACATTGTTTAACATATTACCTATACTTGATTGTAACACATATTTGAAAAATAAAACTGATACATTAAAATTAGTATATGAACTAATTATAGCTTTCCTACTTTGAAGAACTTACCGTGCTATTACATTTTAAAAATATCTAAATGTGTTAGTTTAAAACTAATTAAAATACTATTTAAATAATATTTTTACTTTTCAAATATTTAATGTAATAAGTTAATCAGAGTAGTAATGTAAGGTGTTAAGCAAGTCAGAGAGACTATAATGAGAAAAATTTGAGAAACGTCGGCGAACAAAGGTAATTTAGATGTCTACAAACTAAGGAAATATTAAAAATCATTTATTGCGAGGTAGTCCGAAATTTATGATGAGGTTCACTGTTCTCTTCTTGGTGAACTTTCAGTGTATCAACCCTTGGTCCATCGAAGCTTCGTGATGGTACCTCAACGCACATTTTATATTTTTTTACTATTTTTGATATTTTAAATAGTGTTTCTTAGTTAACAAGCTGAAATACCTCCTATTGGGAAAATCCATTTTCTGTCATGTAATCTTTCCACATCTTGTATTTACACTTTCTTATTGATACACACTCTCCTATTGATATGTTTTCGGTGTGTTTCGAGATTAGATAACTAGTAGTAGGACGATGTGAGCTTGTTGTTGTGAACTCATGTTTGGAATTATTTTTAGAACCTATATTGTTAAAACTTCAAAAAATCATCAATCACTAAAATAAATGTTTAAAGTTGTATTTTTAGGATTAATACAATTTTTTATAAATACCATGTTGAGTATTTCAAGGGAGAACTTTATAACGCCCATTGGTATTAGAAGCGTTCAAATACCTTGGTAGGCGAAGGGTTATATTGGATCATCCGCATATGCTGATAAACGTCTGTCTAAAAGGAGCGATTATATCCAGAGTTGAAAATAAGCAATACGCGTTTCAAAAACTTTTAAATTCGTTTGAGCCCCCTAGGAGGAGTTAGCGGACAAATTGTATTAAAAATTAAATCTTCATTAAAGTATCAATATAATGAAGCAAAAGTCCGACCTGTTTCTATAGCAACTTTATGCTACCCTTACTTTTCCAATTTTTGATGTTATGAAATGCCGTCCACAGAACTCTTTAGATAGCTGGACATAATTGTCATAATCCATCAAAAAATTAATGCTTAATTTCTCCTCAATGTGAATACCTTCTCTCATGTGAGTAGAATTGAACACCACCCACAAGAGATTCACCTCAATGACAAAAGAAGTGTATTGCATAGGAGGTGGATTTATAAGATACTGAATTGAGTGAAGTCATTTTAATGCTTCTGTCGCTACATAATATTATCCTTCAAGGGGTCTGAATGCTTAAATTTTACTGAAAGATGCAACATTATACTAGTATAATGATTACTAGATTTTTATTAATCTAAAAAACCTTTTCGTTGTCCGTGATATTCTCTTGAACAATTCTCAACTCACGCATTTACAGAGTATCGAAACCCCTCGTACATCCTACAAAACTGACCTCTATCCTTGGCGTAGGAGGGTAATACATTTAGAGAATCCAAGGACTTAAGAATTTCCTCATGTTAGTTTTAAAGTCTCAGTCAAATACTTCGGAGCCTCTGATCGAAGCTTTCCTGAAAACCTCGTATCTACCATAGACTTGCCCTCCCTACAGAACGAACTCACCAACGTTTCTCATGTTGATGTCAACCCTACAAACCCATACCAGTATCCATCTCTACAAAGTTATGACCATGTGTTCACCTACGTAAATGCAAGCGGTCACATCTTACATCCAAGAACGTCAGACCTCGCAAAATAGTTTCCTTCGGTTTATTACCAAAGACCTTTAGTTTATTACCCAATGAACTCCATCACGAGCATAACATAATACCTATCACTACTCATATCAAACAATTCGCCCTTAACCCTGGATCACAAACCCGTCGTCTGTTAGACGACGCAACTAGTGACGAAAGCTTCCCCCACCCCCTTCCCCTCACTCCGCGTTACTCTATCTCTGCGTAGCTTCATTGCGTCACTAGCCAGTTAAATACAAGTAAAGTTGTGCGCGTGCCTATTTCAGTTTCACGCCATTAGTGATATTTGTGGCGTTACTTTGGCTTATATTGTAAATAATGACTACCAACTCCTTGTATTGAGCATTCAAGTTTTGTTCTGGACATTTAGCAATCATAATGGCACGACGGCGATCATAACAAAGGTCGCATGACAAGGTACTTCTGTGGACGCTTCTCAAAAGCCATGTGTGGACAGCACCATACAAATGTCTGCTTTGAGAGTCAAGTCATTTAGATGTATATACAAAAGCCTTTAAAATGTATTTTTAACTCCAAAAAATACATGTACAATCGATTAATTTAGTATGTCATTGTTAAAGTGAGTTTTTCTTTTTTTCCCAAAGTAAGTCTGTAAGACTACGCCTTTGTAATAATGCTTGGTACAGGTCCATCAATTTCAAAATTCCATCAATTTTAAAATTTTTCCACATTCAACTCCGGAAAAAAGTCCTAGAAAATATATGATTGCAAAAAACTTATCAGAAACTTTATCGAAACCCAATGCCAAATAAATTTCATTCCTCAAAACAATATTCGACAAATGTTGATTATTGAATAGTTAACTTGATCCCAAAACGTATCCACTAAGTTCTATCCTTTTCCAAAACGTTTCTCATGAAAGCAAGTATGTTTTTAAAGTAGTAGATAGGTACATATATCGGTGCCAGCAGCAGGGGAGCAGGGCTGCGCCTGCGGCAGGGGAGCAGGGCTGCGCCTGCGGCAGCGGCGTAGGCCACCCGTCCGGCGCGTTGGGTCTGCGGGTGACGGGCCAGTAGGCGGCGGCGGGCATTGTATGCAGATGGCGGCGGTGGGCGGATGGTGGCGCAGACGCAGCGCCCGGGTTCGCGCCCCGGCGGCGTCACACCGCGCTCTGCGGATGCGATTGTGGGAAGGCGTGGGCGCGGGCACACGACAGGCGCGCTCGCGCACGCGGCGGAGACGAGCAGCGGAGGACGAACGCGGCGGCGGTGCTGTAATGGTTAGCGCATCGGGCCGTGATTCCCAAGTTCAAACCCATCGAAGAAACGGATGTTTAAAGGAGAAAAATCCTTCTTTCGGAGGGGAAGTCTATCCCATGTTGCATATTTAGTGCTTTTAAAAGAAGAGACACCTCTGAGCAAAATTCAAATCGTCCATTTGGGCGCCCGTGTGATACATTTTTCTCCACTATACGGCGAAAGGATTGTAGCAAATTTTGCGTGGAGGAAGAGGAGATCTGAAGGCCTGAGCCTCGCCACGTACAACAAGGCAAGATTAATGACTGTGGCAGGAGGATTGCATCCTCATAATCGTAAGCTGTATCGTCTTCACAAATACTTTGCATTAAATTAAATCATGTGTTGATTATCATCTGTGGTTTGGAAACCAAGAATTTGAACACTGCATTCGTCACTTCCATTAGGTGACGTTAGGTAGGATATGACAATGCTGTGTGTCACCCACTGTACGACTCTGCAAGGTGAGTGCTACAAGGAATTCGAAACGTGCTCATATAGTTTTTCGAAATGGTCGATGGTGACTTAAGAAGTGTTCCATTGTGAAATGTGGGAAATGAAGACAAGACATATTATAAATCGTTTTCAAAGCAAATCAAAACTCACGGGCGTAGTCAGCTGATTTATAAAAACAGCTAAGAGACAATAATAAATAACGTCAATCTCATTTTGATCAGAGGTAACCCATGACATCCCAGTATCTTTTCCACTTCTTCGCCAGAAATTAATTACCTATTAATTCATCTTTAGTTCCGTAGGATGGTATATTGTTTTCTAATTTTTCCACTTTTCTGTCACCTTCTCTTATTCTATATTAGTACCACCATCATTCTCCCGTCATTGTCACCATTATCAATTAATGACTTTTCATCAATATTCATCACACGCAATGGTTATGTCTAAAGATGACAAGACAATTCTTTTGAACAGCTTAGCGTGCCAATATAACTTAGCGTACCACTACAAGCCTAGCATGTCACAAAAGGCTTACTGACCATATGTAAAGTTAATTTTATAACGCATGCACAAATTTTAATTTTAATCTGCATTCTATACTTTATTCCCTTCCTACCGAGGAGCTGATCGGAACTGACTAGTAGTATTTTACAAATGACAAGTTATCTCTAAATTTACAATATTTTGATTCTAACGATATAAAGTCACGGTGCTTCGACCTATGTTTTAAGTTTTTATGTTTTAAAAGTCAATAATGATAACAGAAAATTAAAGATTTTCATGTAAATACAGGTTACAACCGATCTGCATCTTTATTCTATTGACTTAATATTTTTCACACGACCTTGAACAATGAAATGTTTCAAATTGTTTATCGAAGTGTTTACCTTAAACGTGCGAGTACTTATCGATTCCTGTCTTTTCACTTGCTGTGGCCAGTAGGTGTAGTGCGTGATCCCTGCCAGCAGGAAAGTGAATTATCCTCCAAATAGTGATTCTATTCGACTAAGTTACGTAGTTAGTGTCGAAAATCCGTCAACGACTGGACTCGAACTCAATCTTTTTTGCAACCTACTAGAAAAGAAAATATCACTTTGAAGATTGTATGCTATCATCACTGGCATAAAGGTCACACTGGCATAAAGGTCAAAGCAAAACACAGACCGCGACCATTAATAAAATGTGGTACTACAGAAATCACTGAAACCATTACAGCCAGTCATCATGTTCTGGCTTCTGCAACGATGAAAGCACTGAATTTGAAAATTTTAATTTTGAGAATAATTACGGATTTTACTGCGCAATGCCGAAGTATATAGAACCTCCATAACATGTTAGAAATAATTGAAAGAGATTTGCCCGAGAATGTTAGAGTGCCCCCTCCTTGACTCTTAAATTTGTTTACCTCAATATCGTACAGGTGGAATTGAGGCAAACAGGTCGTTTAAAAGATCGAGCAATGCTGTTTCTTAATTTCAAAGCATAACATTGTAGAAATCTTTCAAACTGAAATCGAAACGTATTTAAAAGAAAAGAATTGTTTGACAACACAAACAAGTTATTCATCAACTCAAAATCCTACTGCCATTGTTTTAATATCATTTTTCTCGAAATATTCTTGATTTGACGACTCTTAGTTGACGCTAAAGAAGCATATTACGTCGTGGAAGAGGCTGCTCCCATTTGCTCGTCGCTAGGCAACAACGGGTGGCGCTAAAGCGTGACTCAAAGGTCCAGCCCCACAAAAGAAGATCGGTGCAAGGTGACAATGGCATTTGACGTCTAATGGATCATATTCTCGGCGTGAAATTGAAAACAACAAAATTAAAGGGCTTTAGACTGCATATATTTACTCAGATCTGTCTCTTCCGAAATAACCCCTCTCCACGCCTGAGCTGCGCCTGCTGCCCGCCCAGCCCACCCCACGCCTGCCAGCCAGTCCCGTGCCCGCCCCTACCTCTCCGCGCTCGCCCGCCGCTTCCTCCCCGCGCCCGCCCGGCGGCCGCCCGCGGCATCGCCAATGAATGGGTGCGCGCCGCGCCGTCGCGCTGACGCCCTCGAGATCCACTCCGCGAGAGGAGGCCGGCGAATCCAGACGATGACGTGATCGACTAATCGGGAACCTCCGCGCTCTCCTCGCAGACTATGCCACGCCGCTTCCGCAGGGCGGCCGAAGAGACGACGTCTCGAGATCGATTAACCAGCACCGCGTTCAAGATTCAGACATTTATTTTACACTATTACCGATAACGTGTATCTAAGGGAAAAATATGTATGTATGAGTATGTGTACTTGTATGTATGTGTATATGCCTCAACTGCTCTTTACGAGCTAAGGCCTACCAGCAACGTCCCGGCCTTGCAGCCATAGGTTAAGGGGTACGTGTTATTAGAATATAATAAACCGCTCGCTGTATTTCTGGCATTCTCATCCTGAGAAGTGAGCTTTCTGTCTGGAGTGAGCGGCCGTGGTGCGCGCAGGGGCGTTGGTGCGGGCGCTGGCGCTGAGAGTGCTTGTGTGCGCAGGGACGCGCGAGCAGGCGCTGGTGTACGCGCTGGCGTCGGCGGCCGTGGTGCGCGCGGCGGCGCGGGCGTGCGCGCAGGGGGCGCTGCGCGGCTGCGAGTGCGCCGAGGCGCCGCGGGCGCCGCCCGACGGCCTCTTCAAGTGGGGCGGCTGCGGGGACAACGTGCGCTGGGCGGCGCGCTTCGCCCGCGCCTTCACCGACGCCGCCGAGCGCCGCCGCCCCGCCGCCCACGCCCACGCGCTCGTGGGCGACGCCGGCGGTCGCGCGGCCGGGCGGCGCCGCAGGGGCGGCAGGGGGCGGGGCGGCGCCGGCGCTTCGCCCGAGGCGGAGCGGCGGAGACGGCGCCTGGCGCAGCTCATGACCGCCGCCAACCAGCACAACAACCGCGCGGGCCGCAAGGTGAGCTACATTTCCTCTTCACAGTTTTAGGCAAATGTCGCTTCTTACGTAAAAGTCCTAATTTATTATGAAAACATTTTGTGATTTCTTCAATGAAACAACTTGCTTTTTTTTTTTTTTTTTTTTTTTTTTTTTTTTTTTTTTTTTTGTTGCCATTTAGAGCTTTGAGCTCGTGAGCCTTCATGCTTACGTCTAAACTTTATGGTTACATTCTCTTGAATCATCGTTCTCATTGGTCCAATCCAAAAGTTCATGTTACGTGTGCGTTTCGTTATGAGGGAGCTTTAGGTTTCGCGCTCTTACTCTTGTCCGCGAGCTACTCTCATAGCGTCCGTCGCAAATGAGCCTCATTTACGCCTGTCAATTATATTTCTGAGTCTAAAACATGTATTCTGTTGTTTTTTCACCATTAGCCATTTTCACCAATACCATTCAGATAATGGAAATGATATTTAAAACATCTATAACTCTTCCATCAGAGACATAATTGACTTCAAAACGTGACTACTACTAGAAAATAAATTTTATGTATTAAAGTTTACGTTACAGAACTTTGTTTGGCATATTTGAGTACTGCAACCATGAGAGAGAAATTTATAAATGATAAGGAAATTGGAAGACAGATACTTGAATCTGATCTTATTTCGAAGACCTAGTTCTAGATTTCCATCTAGTGAAACGTATTTTGAACTGTAGAAATAGCTTGAATTCCTTTCATTTGTTGTAAAGTAGGATTAAAAAGTATTAACAAATTCAAAGATCAGACATCTGAATTCATTACATTATATTTTCTATAATTACTTCAGTAAATTAGAATAACAACCGTATCGGGTCTAATAAAACAAAAATTTCTAAGATAAGACATAAAAATACTATGAAATAGCACAATGCCTATCCCTCACTTTGTCACGGCACGCGTGACTCTTTGTATGTTAGCACCAAACGTTCGTAAAAACGTGTAATATGTTGATGTCTGTCAAAAAACTAATAAAAATTGTAAAAACCACAAACAGGTTTTACAGAATATAATATTAAGAGCTAAAATTTGAAAACTTTGTATTCTAAAGTTAAAAATGCACTGGTCTTAAACTGTCAAATCTATTAATTTATCCATTTAATTCCAAGACATTTTATATCTTCAGCGGGCACACTTTGGATGATTTAAATAATTGGAAAATGTTTTTAATAAATTATGACATTAATCTGAGTAATGTAATGTACTAAAATTTAGCAAAATGTGGCCCACACTTACGCCCATGCGGGCCAACAAAATCGTCATTAATAGGTATATTGTAGTAATTCTTATTTTATCAGTTTAAAATGGCTGCAGGACTTGTCGCAGAACGTGAGAGAGAGCGTAGAGTATTTTCCGACCCGCAACGGCAGTGTTACAAACATTCGCCGAAAATAAGATCAATAACACAATATTCATTTACAGTAAAGCAGGGCGGCGTTGCTACAGTATACCGTTTCCCAATTCGCTCTAACAATAAATAATTAGCAACACCTTCAACACATACATTTTGAGAATGTTTTTCATTTGACTGACCATTTGGCCGCGAAGTGCTGCAACAAACCGGACACTAAATTCAGTTTAATATGGTGGCTGAAAAGTATTGTGCAATTTTTAAAATTCGATTGCAAGATTGCGGGTTTGATTGAATGGTGATGATTACATTAGTCCAGTAAGTGTGATGCATGTTCTTTGTCGGGAGGACGTGCTAATGCCTGATCGGGTGCTTATGCATAGCGGGGTATGATCATCCCGCTGGATGGCAAGATCCGGCGCCGACCAAAAGTCGGCTATCTGTATTTTCCAACAGCGGGGCACCGCCCCAGCCGGGACAAGCCCTAAGCTCGCGACCGGTCTCCCGGAAAGTGTGGAGGTGCAGTGTATTTTAGTGCACGAAACGTGTGCGTAAGGGGAGAGAGTAGGAAAAGGAATGAGAAGGGAAGATCGCGTGACCCGTTTGTTAGGATACAGCTCTGCCAACCGCGTGATGTTAATCAGAGAAACCATGGGAAACTACCGATCAGAGCAGCCGGCCTCTAGAATTCTCCTCCAGACAGCGACTGAACTCGACCTAGCTACGTATCAACCTAGTGTCGAAAATGGTTCCACCGTCGGAACTTGCGGTTAGAGGTATTGCAGTGACATCAATTGATGTCCTGTGCCACCTCTGCTGACCTGAAAATAATTCACGAGCAACACCTTTAACAAACACATTTTGAGAAGGTTTTCTCATGCGACTGACCATTCGGCTGCAAAGTGTTGCGACAAGCTGAAACAAATCGTGAACCAAGTTCAGTCCAGTACTGTGACTAAAATGTGTTGCACAATTTTCAAGATGCGATTAAAAGATCGTAAATTATGAGGAATATGAACATAATGGTACCAATATTATCGACTTTATTTGACGTGTCTTTCACTTAGTACGAGCTCTTACGAGTGTAAAGGAACCCCCGTCGCCTCCCAGCTGGGGCGCTCGCGTCGATTCCTTTTGTTCCGCGTTCCGGGGGCGTGGCCGCCGGGCCGCTCCCTGGTCGCTGGGGGGAGGGGTGCGGCAGGCGCGGGGCTCAATTACCCTGACTAATTGTGACATCTGAAAGGGCTCTTCAGCGGCCGCCGAGCCCTGCCCGTCACGCGCGCCATTATGCAAATGGCCGCACGCGGGCACGCGCGGGCGAGCCCGCAAGAGCGACCGCCCGCAGACGCTTCGCGACCAGTCAAATGACAGCGCGGGCCGGCGTGCACTGTCCTTCTGGCGATCGGCTGATGCGCGATTTGGGCGGCTAACAAATCGGGAGCGGGGGTTCGCAGGGAAAACTTCAATGCCCTCAGTTGTTCCAATTTTAATTACGATTAAAAGACGATAATTATCATTATAATATAGGTCAGATATTGAGTAGCATGTACAGTGTTTCATCTTCAGTTGTTAATCGTAGGGGCTGATGGTTGAAATATTATTACACGATGATAATCTACTATGCGTCGACCATAACCAAGACCAAGAGCTACTCGTTTCTTGTTTAATGGCTGGTTTTGGGCGTTATCTTAATCGTTTTGGTTAAATAAGTTTATTTAAGATTCTATTATATTTGTGTCATAAATAAATGAATGTCATTTCATGAATAAAGAGAAGTCTGATTTATAGATCAGTCCACATTAATAATTCTTTAAACTGGCATTTCACAATCATTGAAAAGTGTTCTTTATTTACTCTTAAGCTATTTTTTACTTGGAATGAGATTCTCCTGGAGAGAGATCACTAAGTGGTTCCTTACGAATGCATTATCTATACTAAAACAATGTGCATGTGTTTTCCCCCTGCCTCTTCAATTGGCTGTCTGCTGCAGGCGGTGGAGGCGAGCCTGGAGCGCGTGTGCAAGTGCCACGGCGTGTCGGGCGCGTGCTCGGTGCAGACGTGCTGGCGCGCGCTGCCAGCGTCGCTGGCGGCCGGCGCGGGTGCGCGCCTGCTCAGGGCCTTCGAGGCGGCTGCGGGCGCGGTGCGCGGGCGGCGCGTGGGCGCCACGGGGCGCCTGCTGCTGGCGCCGCCGCGCGGCCAGCGGGAGCTCGCCTTCGTCGCCGCCAGCCCCGACTACTGCGAGCCCGACCGCCGCGCCGGCTCGCTCGGCACGCACGGACGGTCAGTGCGCGCAACGCGCCTCCCCTGCCTCCCCCTGACCTCTCCCGCGATCTCAGGTTGCGAAAAACTCGGCAGGTCGGCCCCGGATCTCCACATCCATTCTGAACCTTCCGCGTTAAAAAAATGCACTACACTTAAGGGACTAATGACTTGAGTTGCAGTTGACGCGCCAGGAATCGCTAATCTATCAAAACCACACACTACTCTATACAACACACCCACTGGAAGAAATGGCGCAGGGTATCAACTGATGTCACTGCATTGCTTGTGGCCGGGAGGTTCTACGTTGGAGTCTCGGCGGTGACAGGATGTTCAACACTAGCTTGTCAGCTAGGTCGAATTCAGTCGCTGTCCGGGGGAGAATTCTGGGCTGCCGGCTGCTCTGTTCGATAGTTTTCCATGTTTTCTCCGATCAACACCAGGCGAAGTCTGGAGCAGTACCCTCACAAACGTGCCACGGACCTCGCGTGATTGTTCCTTACTCTTCCTTGTCCTATCCTCAACCCTTACACACACTTATTCTAACATGCACTACACTACCACACATGCCGGGAGACCGGTCGGGAACTGAGAGCTTGTCCCGGCTAAGGTAGTGCCCCACTGATAGGAGATACCTGGTTAGGGAAAACCCTGCTAGCTGACGATCGGCGGGCGCCGGATCTCCCCACATAGCATTGGAAGACCACCTCCCGAACAAAAACATGCACTACACGTATGAACTAATAACGTTAGCAGTTGACGCACCCGAAATCACTCAACCAAATCCACACTGCTCCATATAACACCCCCGGCATTTGGCGAGAAGCGAGAGACCGCCCGCCGAAACCCGAGTAGTGGCATGAGTATTCGCTGTTGTCCGAGCGCCAAACATTCGGTGGCTGCCAGACGACCACAGCCGCAGCGTGTCGGTCATTTGGGCACATCAAAGGAAGCCAGCATACTTGGAGCATCTCGGCTACTCGAGATTGGGTGAGTAGTCACTCGCTACTCTCCGAATGCTCGATGTGTGGGACGCCTTAAGGCTTTAGATTATCAAGGATACTCGTCCGTCATTTTTGTGCCGTGCTTAGCGGATATGTTTTAGTGGCGTGTGCTAAAAATTTAACGATAAAACGCGTTAGGATGAACGTTTAGACAATCAGAAGAAGTATGTTCAGAAATAAATAACTAATGCTTCCCTAATATATTTAGTGGATCTGCGTAGTGTATGTTTACAACAGCTCTTGCAAACTTACTTTTTAATCCACCCTCACAGTAACCAAGCACTTGCCTGAGATTGGACGTTTAGTTGTTCCGGAAATGCAAGATTCATTGTCAAGGGGGTACGATATCTGAACCCGTTTTACCCGTCCACGTAAACAGTAGCTCTTGTGGCTACAAATCCGCCGGGAACGAAATTGGAAACAGGTTCGTCGCCCTTATCCCGAACGTATGTGCGCGCGACCCAGAACCGAACAGAATTTTGTCAAACCTGCGAAGGTAGGAGTAGTGCCCGTGTGCCCGAGGCGCTTGGTGTGATGTGTGCGTGTGCGTGCGCGTGTGCGAGCGCTCTGCCGGTAGACCATCCCTGAGGGGATGGTACGATACCGATGGCTGAAAGGTTGACATCGCATCCTTCGACGCGGCGTCACCCGGACAAACAAGAGCAAGACGGGCCGCGGCGGAAGCCTAAGACTTCACGAAGAGAAGTTGTTAGTTCATACAATTAATCTGTTGTAAATTGCACTATACGGTATAGTCTATTTTGGAAAAACAAAGGGATTATTCACGTTCGCGAAACGTTGTTCTTTTGTTCAACACACTAGCGCACGTATAGTAATATTCACTAAACAGACAAACTTCATGACGAATGACATCCAGTAGAGATAACTAAACGAATCGTTGCGTTGACTAATACATCGAGTGATATTTATTAAACACAGAATACCTTTAACGGATAGTTGTTTTCCATAAGTTATTTAATGCTTCTGAGAAAGCCTTATTAAGCAGAAACGTTAAAGGGAATACTTTCTTTCCATCCCATCAGACAGGTAGCAACTGAGGTTCCGGAGAAGTCACCCATCCTACGGCCCCCGTGAACTCTTACTTCCTTGAACCTCAATTACCTGACAGACCCTAGCCGAACAGAACAGTTACGAAAGCAGACTGCCGACCTTTGGCTAACGACTGTATTTCTACCATTAGTTTACAATATTGTAATAATCATAAGATTGCACTCAACTAGCCCCACGTTGGGACCAGCCAAATGTAATAATCATAAGACTGCTCGGGGGAGGGCGCCAGGTTCAGCTCCTGAAATATAACTGGATGGAAGAGTTGGGAGGTCAATGAATCAGCACAGAGTCATTTGTGAAAAATAATAATTTATTCCTGGCACCAAAAGCTGCCAGGGAACTTATATGTCGCAATGGGCGACGCAATTTTCAATTAAATTTACTTTGTGGACTGATTGTCCTAATTACTAGTTGCTAATTCTTTTACAGTTAACACATCATGCATACTTTTTGATGAAGCGTGCTATTCATCACTTGAAGTTTGCAGGGCCTGAGCGCGGCCACTTATAATTTCTCGTCGTTACGGTCGTTCGGCGAGACGGATTCGTCTCATAGTTCTTTCACCAGTGGTTGTGCTGTCCTCACGGGTAGGCCGGGGGGCGGCCACGGGCGGAGGCGTAGGCCGTCCCAAGTGCGGGCCGGGGTGTCGGCCTCGGGCGGAGGCGTCGGCTGTACCAGGTCGTTGAACTTCAGCGGCGCGTCTCTCTGCAGGTCGCCAAATCGAACAGGCTCAGCGGGTTGAATGGCCACGGGCGTTGATGTAACGCGGTGAGCAGTCACTGGGCTCGGCGCGTGAGGCGGCAAAGGCTACTGGGCCGATGCGGAAACAGCGCGGGATCAAGTAGTCTTCCGCCCGAATTTTCTCCGCGACAAGTCCGCAGTCTTGTCCTAATTATTCCGATTCCGGGAAAGTCTTTCCCAAACTCGCGTCCCGATCGTAAGTAACTGAAGTAGTTGAAGTGACTGACGTGACCGAAGTCTCTCAGAAGTAAGTGAAGTAAGCTTGAGAAGTCCTCTCAAGTGCTCTAGTGCTCAAGTCCCCCCGTGCTCTCGTCTCCCAGTCTAGTCTCTCAAAAAATACTTAAGTGCCTTAGTTCTAAAAATCTTTAAGTGTCTGTTTTTGATTTCTACTGTGCATCACGTTTTATGAGAAATTCCCTTTCCCCTTCCCCAAAATGTTCCTAGCTCTGGGTTATCCCTTCCCCCCTGGTGAAGCTTCCCATTGGCTAAGGGTGGCTGCGTCGCAAAATTTTGATTAGCCAATCATGTGGCAACTTTCCCGTATCTTTCCGTCGATGTTCTCAGTCTAATACTGGATTCTTTCTCTCGCTCGCTCCTCCCTTTTGTTAGTTGCTCCGGGAGCTGATCGCAGCTGTGTAGACACGTGCGCGCGAAGAAAGCGCATTTCACGGATTCCCGACGGCCGACAGGGGCTAATCGACTGCCTTACTGTAATGGCCCGTGCAGGGATTCGGGTGCCTACCCAGGCGTGTGCCGAGGCGCGTGGCAGAACGAATGTGAGAGGTTAGCATTGTTCGAAAAAAGGTTCTCGCTTACGACATGTCGTAAATGCGTCGTCTTCTTCGCCTAATTGACACCCGGCCCAACCCATCGGGGCCCGAATTCCTCGATCGCGCGGCTGAAGGAAGGGCGCGAGGGTGGCGCTTTGTTCGGCGAGAGGGCCGGCGAAGGGCAGCAAGTATTTTTATGGGGGGCTAATAAACATTCCGCCTCTGAAGACAGGGGGGGGCTGGGTGCGTTCGGGGCTGGCCCGATGCGCGGTCGGGGGGTGGGCGGCATGACGAAAGAACCCTCCGCGGCGGTAGACGCGTCCCGTTGACCCACTTATTTCTGTGCCGCGGCGCGAGCTATTCCCAGCTGCAGGAATTATCGGTTATTGGCGACGCCATAATAAAATTATATTTAATTAATCGGTGACGCCACATTAGCATCCCCCTCCCACTAGATTGATAATTCGAGTTTCTTTGTTAATTTCTAATAAAGGGCGAGAATTCTCAATCGTCGAAAAAAAAATAACAGTGGTGTCACCTAAGATAAAGAAATGCTTAATTTAATTTTTAATTGGAGGCTTAAGATACTGCGCCTCTCTGTCTACATTACTAATTTTCTATGATTAAAACCCTTATTATTACGGTGCTTACTCTAATCGTGACAACTAGTGTCGTATGGGTCGCAGGTTCTGGCGAATTGTTGGCAGAGTTCTCTGAAACGTGATATTTTACTTTATTCTTTGAAATAAAAATCGTAGATTAAAAAAAAATCTTCAACCTGTCATAACCCCGTTCTCGTCATAATCCCCAAAAAAAATCTTCAACCCGACATAACTAGATTCAATCAATTCTCTGTTGTCCGGATGGGTGGTTTTCTGCCTGTGCAAGTTAACAAAAATCTAGTGCCGTGAATATTTTGTTTTAATCAAGTTTCCTAACATCTCATCTACATTTTTCGGCGCCTCGTTCTCAGGTACTGTAGCTTTGTTAATGTGCCTCTCTTCTAGGCAAATTCTGACTCCCATCTTTCTTTTACAACAATAGGATTTAATTACACCGCAACACTTCTCTCTCTTATTCCCTCATTAATCTTTCCCCCCAGTAGTTTCATTAACTCGTTCCCTCATTAATTATTCCCCCAGTAGTCTCGTTGACTTGTCCCCTAAGTGATTACTGTGCAGGATAATTATGGTCGGCAAGGGGTATCGTCAGTGACGTTAATCCGAAACAAAATTCTATAACAGAATGAGTTGGACGCGCGAACACATTCGAAAATTAAAAAAAAATACCTGCTCTAGCTAGGAGCGCTCGTGGTCAATAAAGTCATTTTCTTTGCTCTCATTGGGCTTATGACCCCACTCGCGTCATCCCCCTGACTCTAGGACGCACACAGTGTATTGGTTCCATTCCGCCGCCAACATCATCCGTAATTATAATTTCCTTACCCCCGCCAAAACTCATAATATCTCTGGAAAAGTCGATCACCCCATCATTCTCCTTTAAGAAATTAACCCCCCAAAATTATATCGTGTTTTAAATCCTCTACTACTAGACAAGGGATGTCAAATAAATGATCTTGTACCTGAAACGAGATAAGGGCCTGCTTATTAATTGGCTTACTTCGTTTACTTCCTACCCCGATAACATAACACTTAGCAGTGGGCAGTGTTGGCACGGGCTTACGTTCACTTATAAGGCGAGAAAATAATTCTAACGAAATGGCACTGATTTCACTGCCTGTGTCTACCAATGCACGGACAGGAATTCTACTCAATTTAAATTCTAAAACAGGGCATTTCCGGACACTCTTTGACTTGATTAGCCTCCCCATTGCCAAAATCGTGGAAGGCGTGACCTACAGATATCGTGTCATCGCATGGTTTCTCTGCCACAATTCGTTTGGGACCCAGATACCCAGAGGACCCAAACGGTTTTAGTTTGTCGAATTTGTTCTTACGTTGTTATTGCCGCTAGTGCTGGGGCCGTTTCTCTCTGTTGGGTTTTCCGGTCTCCCCGCGGGCGGATCTGAAGGCGGTCGCCTCTCGTTGTTCTCAATGCCGGGCCTCATCCCGTCGCGTCGCCACGGTGGCTGATAGCGTTGACCCCCATTTTGATAAGGCCTGGGATTTCTCTCACCCTCATCATCAGGAAAGTTGATCCTGGTGCGGTCGAATTGGGCCAACAGTTCCTGGAACCTGTCTAGGTTCTCGCACCCTACACTATTGATTAGATTTTGTACATAAGGCGGAAAATGAGCAGTGAGCAACCAAATAATTTTTTTGTCGCCCGCGTACGGGTCACACAATTTAATGGCCGAAATTTTGCCCATCGCGTAGTCTAAGTATGACAACTTGCCACGCTCGTCCCATCTACTTTCTAAAATGTTCCTTTCAAACTCGTAACGAGTTTGTTCCCCCCAGAATCTGTCCAGGAATTTGTGTCGGAACTCCTCGTAACTGCTCGGGAACGGAGTGAGTGCTGTCAACCAGTGGGCGGCGTTACCGCGCAGCAACTCCTGCATGAACCTGGGTTTGAGCGAGGAGGGAACCGATTTAGTTAGAGCCATATAATTTTCGGCTCGATCTAAGAAAGCTTTCGGGTTCTCGTCCGGAGATCCCGAAAAACGAAGGTTTTGTGGGGGCGCCCACGAAAATCGCAAGCCTGCCTCAGCCGTGGGAGAGTCTCCTACTCTGTTTTCTCTGTCCCTCTCTAAAGCCTCTTGCACTAAAATTTTGACACTCCGGTCTATCTCTTCCCTAAGTTTAGATTGGTTTCCCCTCGCGTATTCCCCTTGCGCATTTTCTATCAAATTTACTTTTTCCTGTATTCGACTGACTTCCGAGCTTAATTTCTTGTCAATCTTATTAATGTTCTCATTAAGCTCCTTTTTGACGTCGGTTACGCTCTTTTCTAGGGAGTCATCTAGGCCCTCCATTTTATTTTCGAAACCCCGTAGCCTACGGTCCATTTCGGTTTCTAGTTTGTCAAAGTTGACTTTCGTTTCGGCCCTCGAGTGGCCAAGCTCTTCGGTCACTTTCGCTACATGGTTTTCGATTTCCGCGCATTTCTCCCCTACCTCGCATTTAAAAGTTTTTATTTCTTGACCGAGCTGTTTTTCAAGATGGCCTACTTTTTCCGCCTGCGAATCGAAACATTTCTGCAACTGGTCAAATCTTTTGTCGCATTTAGCTTCGTGTTCCGAAAAAAGTTTAATGAATTTCTCCTCCATTTCCCTAGCATTTTCCGTGATTCGGCTAACAAGGGCTTCATTAAGCTTCTCTTGAATTTTCTTATTTTCCTCCCATCGCGCCTCGTTAGTTTTCCTATCTTCCTCCCGTTCCGCCTTCTGACTTTGTATAAATTGTTTTAGAATTTCCGCTAAATCGGTTTTACTGTCGCCTTGCGCCGGTGGGTCACTCGAACTGTCTGAGCCTGCTAGATCGACACCTGATTCGTCGAGCATTTTTACTGAGTTCTCTTGTTCACTTTGTTTACTATTAGACCGCACACGCAAACACCGACACACGCAACACAGTACAAAGACAATAAACACAAAAGCACAAACAACAAATACATCAAACAGAGTACACAAATTATTGACCCTCCTACAACTTTCTTCCATCCATTTATTGCGGTAACTTGTGATTTAAGCTGTCGCAATAGAATTTTGAAGGAGCCGAACCAAAAAAAGTTAATAACAAAATATTTCATGAGCAATCTGACTTCCTAATCTCGGGGTCGCTTACTGGGGTATTTAACAATACAAATCGAGCCCCACTTGGGAAAGCCAAATGTAATAATCATAAGATTGCACTCAACTAGCCCCACGTTGGGACCAGCCAAATGTAATAATCATAAGACTGCTCGGGGGAGGGCGCCAGGTTCAGCTCCTGAAATATAACTGGATGGAAGAGTTGGGAGGTCAATGAATCAGCACAGAGTCATTTGTGAAAAATAATAATTTATTCCTGGCACCAAAAGCTGCCAGGGAACTTATATGTCGCAATGGGCGACGCAATTTTCAATTAAATTTACTTTGTGGACTGATTGTCCTAATTACTAGTTGCTAATTCTTTTACAGTTAACACATCATGCATACTTTTTGATGAAGCGTGCTATTCATCACTTGAAGTTTGCAGGGCCTGAGCGCGGCCACTTATAATTTCTCGTCGTTACGGTCGTTCGGCGAGACGGATTCGTCTCATAGTTCTTTCACCAGTGGTTGTGCTGTCCTCACGGGTAGGCCGGGGGGCGGCCACGGGCGGAGGCGTAGGCCGTCCCAAGTGCGGGCCGGGGTGTCGGCCTCGGGCGGAGGCGTCGGCTGTACCAGGTCGTTGAACTTCAGCGGCGCGTCTCTCTGCAGGTCGCCAAATCGAACAGGCTCAGCGGGTTGAATGGCCACGGGCGTTGATGTAACGCGGTGAGCAGTCACTGGGCTCGGCGCGTGAGGCGGCAAAGGCTACTGGGCCGATGCGGAAACAGCGCGGGATCAAGTAGTCTTCCGCCCGAATTTTCTCCGCGACAAGTCCGCAGTCTTGTCCTAATTATTCCGATTCCGGGAAAGTCTTTCCCAAACTCGCGTCCCGATCGTAAGTAACTGAAGTAGTTGAAGTGACTGACGTGACCGAAGTCTCTCAGAAGTAAGTGAAGTAAGCTTGAGAAGTCCTCTCAAGTGCTCTAGTGCTCAAGTCCCCCCGTGCTCTCGTCTCCCAGTCTAGTCTCTCAAAAAATACTTAAGTGCCTTAGTTCTAAAAATCTTTAAGTGTCTGTTTTTGATTTCTACTGTGCATCACGTTTTATGAGAAATTCCCTTTCCCCTTCCCCAAAATGTTCCTAGCTCTGGGTTATCCCTTCCCCCCTGGTGAAGCTTCCCATTGGCTAAGGGTGGCTGCGTCGCAAAATTTTGATTAGCCAATCATGTGGCAACTTTCCCGTATCTTTCCGTCGATGTTCTCAGTCTAATACTGGATTCTTTCTCTCGCTCGCTCCTCCCTTTTGTTAGTTGCTCCGGGAGCTGATCGCAGCTGTGTAGACACGTGCGCGCGAAGAAAGCGCATTTCACGGATTCCCGACGGCCGACAGGGGCTAATCGACTGCCTTACTGTAATGGCCCGTGCAGGGATTCGGGTGCCTACCCAGGCGTGTGCCGAGGCGCGTGGCAGAACGAATGTGAGAGGTTAGCATTGTTCGAAAAAAGGTTCTCGCTTACGACATGTCGTAAATGCGTCGTCTTCTTCGCCTAATTGACACCCGGCCCAACCCATCGGGGCCCGAATTCCTCGATCGCGCGGCTGAAGGAAGGGCGCGAGGGTGGCGCTTTGTTCGGCGAGAGGGCCGGCGAAGGGCAGCAAGTATTTTTATGGGGGGCTAATAAACATTCCGCCTCTGAAGACAGGGGGGGCTGGGTGCGTTCGGGGCTGGCCCGATGCGCGGTCGGGGGGTGGGCGGCATGACGAAAGAACCCTCCGCGGCGGTAGACGCGTCCCGTTGACCCACTTATTTCTGTGCCGCGGCGCGAGCTATTCCCAGCTGCAGGAATTATCGGTTATTGGCGACGCCATAATAAAATTATATTTAATTAATCGGTGACGCCACAATATAAAATACTAATTATTTACAATCAATAAAATACTAAACACGCCATTTATGTAGCGTATAATACAACATATAGCGTTGATTTCTCACCGTTCACATGGGCTCTTAAATCATTCGAATTGTTCATATTGCTGAGAACGCGCACTTCTAAGCTGTGACGACTTGGAACGTAGATCTCACCGAATAATTTTATCTAAGAAACAAATATAGAACCACTAACAATTTTTGTTCATTCACTTACTATTTGTAATTGCCTGATTTACTAAACGAAACTAAATCATGTTTACTTTTACCGATACGTTATAGTTTGTTATTGCCTTCGATATGTAGCTCAATATACTCATACACCGCATAACGTACTAGAATGGAGGGGTTGTGGTTACGAAGGAAATACGAAACCACTTGAATGATGCGACATGTTCTCTTATGGAACAAATTATGAGAAGGAATAATGGGAGGTAAATATGAAAAAAAAAAAAAAAAAAGAGTCAGGTTCTTGTTAATTAGTAAATACGAATCAATAAAATTAGGTAAAAAAATAAAATTATGAATGCACCAAGGGCGTTTACTGGTTCTAATGATCAAGCGGCGCCCATTTTGCCGAGGGCCTTTGACCCGAAGGCCTTTGACCCGAAGGCCTTTGACCCAAAGGCCTTTGACCCGAAGGCCTTTGACCCGAAGGCCTTTGACCCGAGGGCATTTGACCCGAGGGTATTTGACCCGAGGGCATTTGACCCGAGGGTATTTGACCCGAGGGTCTTTGACCCGAGGGCCTTTGACCCGAGGGCTTTTTGTCGCCGCTCGATCATTAGAACCCTTCCAACGCCCTTGGTGCACAAATAACTCTTCGTGAAATCTACCACACGCATAATAATTGTATTTACAACACGATCGCTTACTAACCATATTCAGTACATTGCACCACAACATTCAACCGCGCCATGTATGCGCGTGCAGGCAGTGCAACGCCACGTCGCGCGGCTACGACAGCTGCGAGGAGCTGTGCTGCGGGCGCGGCTTCCGC
Source organism: Gryllus longicercus (assembly GCA_038098605.1). Classification (NCBI taxonomy): domain Eukaryota; kingdom Metazoa; phylum Arthropoda; class Insecta; order Orthoptera; family Gryllidae; genus Gryllus; species Gryllus longicercus. Next base: position 2,729,245 of record JAZDUA010000156.1, read on the forward strand.
GCCGAGCGCGTGCAGCGGGAGGAGCGCTGCCTCTGCAAGTACTACTGGTGCTGCTACGTGCGCTGCAAGGTGTGCGTGCGCGACCTCACGCTGCACAAGTGCCTCTGACACAGGTCAGCCCCTGCCGCCCACTACTTTCCTCACAGCGAAAAGGTCTTTTAAAAAATTCAAACATTCCGAGACAGTAGAAGGCTTACCTCAAAAGGTTCTTTCAAATCTTTTATTATGATCATGGCTTCAATCAGCACGAAAAAAATCATTTTTTTTTCTCGTCCAGTCTTAACAGATTATTGCATTCTTTGTATCTAGCGACACTGTTTTCTGTCGTGAACAGCGCAGGATCCCCCTGGGTATCTCGCTAATCCTTGAACGCTTCCTCGGGTCCAACACTTTAAAACTGTCCAAAAGACAGCCAACTGTTGGCTAGCTAGCCATTGCCGAATAAACAATGCATACGAATACAGCTTTTCAAAATTAGCAAACAAAGATGTATTCAGAACATCTTTGTATTCAGAATAAAACGTAATTGTCAACAGTAATTGGAAAAAGTTCATTAAATTCGGATTACCGGCTCCTCAGAAAGACATTATTGCGTCGGTCCTACATACAGACCTCCTGTGCTTCGCAAAGAAGTTTTTTTTTGTACAGGGTGCATAATGCGCATTAGAGAAAGGGATATTAAGACGGGATGGCCGAGGTGGCTAACAGCGTATACCGACTCAGCCCTTCGGTCCGAAGGGTCGTGGGTTCCAGTCCCGCCTTGGGAACGATTGTTTGTCCCTTGCCTCTCTTATAAGCGTTGTCGCGGAGGGCCTCGCGTTCTCTTGACCCCTGATCAGAGGAGCCCGCAAGTGTGTTGGTGACTAGTGTAGGATTGAATGTGCATTCTATCTGGACGTTAAAGGGTAATCGGCTGTCGGCTGCAAACAATCGTACGAAAAAGAACAACCACTGGTGGCTATGACCCAAGGGTGTGTTCCAGGTATTTCCCGTTCTAGCGGGGAAGGTGGATTGCCACCTATTGTGATATAACACGCACTCCACATTCGGAACTAACGGTCTTAACAGTTGACGCGCTCCGAAACATGAAATTAACAATCGTTAACAGTCAATTAGTGTCTGATCATGACACAGAAAGCATGAAAAAAACGCTCAAATATTCTTTTGCAGAATTCTGACCACCAAAATTTGATTGGAGCAAAAAATTAAAAAACAAATTCAAGATCATAGGAACGAGATCAGATATTTTCAGAGTGATCAATCGTTCATTTAACATAAATAAAATTAATTTTTATCGCATTTATTATTTCTCATTTTATTTATTAATTTTAAATAAATGTGCAAATAATTGTATTAATAAATTAGTGAGAAAGAATAAAAATTTAAAACACATTTTCTCTGTTTTCAGAAATTCCTGGGCAACCAAAAGAAAGAGACATAAAATGGACCTTCGACTTGGAAATATCTTCCTAGCAAATGAGTCCCGTCCAACTTCAAAGCACGACTCTGAAGAAAGCTGTGAAAATCTATTAAGAGAACTACGTGGAACACACTTTTTTGTTCTTTGGTACTTGTATGTGTTTCCGTTCATGTTATGTGTAATGTGGGTCAAAAGAAAGTCAGAATGGTATGGTGATATGAACACAACTATTTAATGAACAAGGACTGTTATCGAAGACCATAATAAAGAGATAGTAAAAATGATTTAAAAGCGAGTGTGAGTTATTATTTTAGAATTAAAACGTAATTACTGTCTCTATTATTTCCTAAAATACTGAAGAAAAATATTTTAATACATGCTATGATATGGTTCCGGATTTTTTAGGTTTTTAAAAATCCATTTTAGACTTTCGGAATAGGCGAAACAGGTCTTTATAGATTTTAATGAATGAAATGGCAGAAGGGCAGACACTTCCATAATTTTTATGCTCACAGTCAATCAATATTGAAATTTTGTGTATATATTACCAATGTGTGACTGGATGGATGAACTAAACAAATATGACTATTTAAGAGTATATTGTTCCACATATTCGATTACTAAATAAAACATTATATGCCATTAACAAAACAATATACAAATGCACAAAAGTATCTGGATCATACTACAAGACGAAAATTACTTGGACATAAGTTGACTTACCAAATATTTTACTAAGTTATCTATTACAAAATACTTCTCATAACGCGAAGAATGCGTTTGTATAGAAAAAATGTGCGCACCACCTCACAAGACGTCTTGGGCGCAATTTCAATTACTGCAATTTGTGCAGGTCCTTAAGATAAATTGCGATTGACAGTTTTTCTATTTAGAAGTGAGCACACAATTTTCATTTTCGAATATCCTGTTGTTTGTTTCAAGAATGAGAGATATTTTCGACATTGCAACTTTTTCTAGAGGCCCTGGTGCTCTCTTCTTAAAAAAAGAGAGTCGATGATTCCAATGGCCTTTTCTAGCATAATGGTTGAAGATACCAAACAATATTAATTTTGGGAAATGGATGAAGTGAGTCTTAAGGAAAGCTAGGGCACCTCAGATATTGTCACATATAATTAGAACATAATGTTCCATGCGCCATGTCCATGCGCCGTATCCATGATAGATCTCCATGTGCGATGTCGATGTGTTGTTCAGAATGTGCATTTCAGAATGTGGAGAAAAAACTTTTTTTTTTTAATTATAAAATAATGATTTTTTTAAAGTAATTCAGGCAGGGTGAATGAAATGTTTAGAACAATAAAAAGTAGCGCACAACCAAGCTCACCAGCACTTGATAATACTGGTTCCGGTGAACGTAAACATGTGGCAACGTTTCTCGCATTTTTTAACTCTAATAGAAGCTTTAAGAAAAATATATATACTGAGGAAATAAATTTTTTCACCTCATGAAAATCTCAGCCTCACAACGCACACCGTGCACAAAACAAATAACGTGAATCTTGGGGATACAGTGATATGCGCCGCCTTCAACGTGCAAGAAGCACCGTCTGTAAGAAAAGTCAGAAACTTGTTGTATCCCCCGGGCCATAATATTCACACCACATCTCAAACTGTTCGCGCCATTGTACTGCGGTTGGTTCTTTCCGACATTTTGAATATGAGATGAGCGCTTAAAGGCACATTTGAATCTAACTTTCCCATAACAACATTTGCAATGAAGTGACCACAGCTATCAGCTATTTCTTATACTAACAACTACAGGTAATTGTCACCAATATCTTCCCTTATTCCTCTATTTTATTTTCAAACTGAGGATAAATTGAATCCATGTTTATTTTATAACGTCTTTAATGTCACAGTCATAAATCTAGGCCGTCCACCAAATTCATCTTGAACCGAATGCCCACTGAGGTGGCTTCGAGTATCGACATAAGTCACGGCAGTTCCGGATCCAGATTAGGGTTCGAGTCCCAACGGTGCCAGAGATTTTCGATATTAGCTAGATAGATGGTCGAGTTCAGTCGCTGTCTGGAGGAGAATTCTAGCGGCCAGCTGCTCTCATCGGTAGTTTTACGCGGCGAATGCCGGAGCAGTACCCGAAGAAATGGGTCACGAACCACATGCGATCTTTCCTTCATAATCCTTGTCCTATCCTGATCCCTTACTTACACCCACACTTACAAGCACTACATTACCACACATACCGGGAGACCGGTTTAGAGGGAGCTTAGAGCTTGTCCCGGCTGGGGCGGTGCCCGCTGGGGGGAGATACCTGATTGGGGGAAACTCCGCAAGCTGAAGTGTAGGTCGGCACCGGATACCCCATCCAGAAGGAGACGAATACCGCCTCCTCCCGTGATAAAACATACACTACAGGGCTAATGGCCTTAGCATTTGACGCGTCTGTAACTGAGAAATAATCAATTGTTGTGAACAGCTACATCGCCAGCCATTCTTATTTTGGCAAGTCTGAAAATGGTTGCAGGACTCTGTGGAAATAATGCGGAGAATATTATCTAGTTGCAGAGGCAGTTTTACAACAACTAGAGCCTGATCAAACATTTTCCTAAAATAGGAAGACAAAAAAGCATTTATTTCTATTAAAATTAGCAATCTAGAAGTCATATATTCTGGCTAAAGTAGGGGCACAAAAAGACAAGTAATGAAAAGTATTTATTATAATAATTAATAATTAAAATTTTCAAAAAATTTTTCTAACTAAAATTTCTATCAGTAGAAGTAAACGATCCTTTTTTGATTTCATATGACCACCAGCTGTTTGCACATTACGTCTACTAGAAATATTATTTATCGGTTTCATTACAGGCAATTATTCGCTCTGGCACACTAAATTTCGATTTGTCGTAATTTGTTTTACCTGCGACATTGTCTCTACGAAATATAATTTTGGACTCTTCTTTTGAATCCTGGAATCACACGAGTGAAAACGCGTGTACATATTGTTTCCCTTCTATGCCCTTGGGCATTCGACAGCTCTGAGGACAGCACCTTATATTATGTACTTCTATCCTCAAAAGGATTCGGAGGTCGAACTCCAAAATTGGATGAGATTCTTCGTGAGCGAACGAAGCCTGTCGGAATAAACAAAATCAAAAAAAAAATCTTGATCGGTATCCACTTAATTCCTTAGTAAAATATTTAACACCTTCTGGCCCTGGAACTTCCGCTTGCATGGAAAGACAAAATACGACCGTACCTACTGGTTATGTCTTTCCCCGTAGCTTTCTGATAAGTTTTCACCTTGATCGAGTTCGGTGTCTGTAGAAAAAGGGAACAAATGACAAAAAAGGGAGGGAAAGGGGGGAAAGGTCAAAATACTAAAAATTGGCATGGTAATTTAAAATAAATGAAAAAGAAGCAAAATGAATATTTAAAATATAAGAAGTACGATAAAGTGATTCTTCTTGTTAAAAATCTTCTAAGCAATAGTAAAATAGCAAAGACATTTTGCCAAAATTCCGGTTTCCCAATGACATTCGTCGATATAAGATAAATATTACAATATTCATTTATGGAGAAGAAAAGCTTTCTTTGCAACAGTTAACCGTTAAAAAATATGGTAAGCTTAGATGAAGGTACACTTGCGAAAGTTTCTCTGTTGATAGGTCAATCGGCTGCGAAGTCTACAAAAAGCAGAACTAATTGTAAGCGAAGTCTGCGAATAAAAAGTTTTGCGAATTTTTCAAGAAGAGATTGCGAGGGAATTTCGGAAATACTCATTTGGGAATTTTGGGAATTCTCGATTTAATTTGATGCGTTAGTTCACATACTACGAGTTTTTACAGGCGTAAAGGAACACTTGAATATGTTTTATTTCTATACATCATGTTTATTATATTATACTTAAAATGTTTCATATTATATTTACTCACTTCAGCAAAGTTTTGTTTATGATCACACCTATTTTTTTTAAATATTTGTACCCAGCTAAACGTGTTGTGAAAGGATCTTCAATTTCTTTCGTTATTTTCATGCAATCGATATTGGAGTTTTTAAGAATTTTTATCACTGATCTCTCAGATTTTTAAGACTAGATAAATTAGCAATAACATACCCTGCAGTTGTTCGTTCAAGAAACAAAATTGCACCTAAATTGTACAGGGATTGTGTACACCAAACATCACTTTCCTCCTTTGATCACGTTTTATTTTTTTCTTTATTTGTTCAACGTTCTATGCTTTTATTCTGAAACATGGTTATTTCTCAACATAAATGTATAGGAGATATTTCAAATTTTCGAGAGAACTGAAATTAAGTTCGTGTCTTCTTAGGTTATTATCTCACCTTTCATACGAATTCGTACAACTCTCAAAACACTAAAAGAATTTGAAAGGTGCTGCTCAGAGGGCTTCACTCGCCTCCTAATGCCAGAGCCAGTGGCGAGGTTTAAATCTTGTCATCTGTTCTCTCTGCAATCTCCCTAAGAGTAGTGCCGGCCCTAGGCATGGGCAGACCGGGCGATCGCCTGCAGCCTCAAGTCAAGGTGCCCAATGATGGGACTGATGGGGGAAAAAATATTAAAAAATTGAAAAAGAAATTAGAACCCGAGAAAATGTTATCGTAATTTTTTTAAGTTACGGTACAGTAGTTTGATATTTCATAAAAATCTCAATTAATTTTTTACCTTCAATGTGTGTGTGTAGTCATAACTTGCGAGGTAGGACTCAATGAAATATATCAAATGCCGCTAATGCTAAAATAGCTTCTACTCAAATTGATATTTACTTCATGTATTTAACAAGTAATTTTATTAAAAACTAAACGCAACATAGTTTAGAGTTGTAAGTTCACCATGGAAATTGAATTATTTGATCCCTAAATGCTTTTAATTAAAACTTTTATTTAAAATATATTTCCCAAAACTTGTTCTAGTTTAAATGTAATTTTTGTTTTGTGTTGAAATAAAATAACTCAGTTTCTTGATTCAACTTTCGCATTTTTATAGGAATGGATGTGGAGTTCTTGAGTTTAGGTCTTGGTAGAGAAAAAAAGGATTCTACATTTTCTTTTCATTTTCTACTACGACCTAAACTCAAGAACACCTCATCCATTCCTATGGAACTCAAGAGTTCAAGAAAAACTAAAATCGTATTGAACATTTTTAATTTTTCGAGGGCTCGCTACGTATTTCACATGGCATTTCACCCGGGCCCCAAATTGCCTAGCTCCGGCGCTGCCAACGGGAGACCATCGACCACTCTCCTCTCTGCCTGCCGCTCCGTGAAGGGACGTCACTCAAGGTCGCTCGATGGTCGACGCTCATCGGTGCAGGGCTTTGGGACCGAACGAGGCTGACGACTTGCGGTGCAAGGAATTTTGCGAAAGATTTCCGATGTGTTTTGAAGCATTTAGATGATAATGGGAATGTTCTCTTACATCACAGATATCAATTTGTGGCCAAATTACGACTACAAGCTCAAAGTCTGCTTTCTGCTGCAAGATGTATTTTTAATGACTAACAGAAGCTGCCATTCAGTTCACAAAATTAGAGGAACAAATTTCAAACAAGTCAACAAAGGAAAATATTGCAGTATAAAATTTCGAGTTCTGTCACCCTATATTGTTCACGTTTTGGAAAAAATTATATATGTTCATTAAATAGCACGACTTTGTACATATCAATGACAAATTATTTTTTTTCGAGAGAAACAAACACGTTTTCCTCAAAAGCTAAACACAATTATACGATTAATCAATTGAAATTGAAATATGAGATACATCCCGATATGAAACAACCATTTTCGTGAATGCTTCTAAGTGAAACTCTCCTCAGGACTCCTTGGCAAGAAACTGAGCCATTACGATACATTAAAGGATGCCAATGTAAATGTGTTATTGTGTTTCCGCGCAAGCATCTGTCACCAGAATACCTTGAAAATTACTCCACCAATTGTTTCAAATATGGTAGCTTAAATTAGATAATTTGTAACTACTCTTAATAACAGTTCTTAACAACCTTTATGGATGTTGATGAACAAGACACCTAAGAATACATTCAAAGACCCCACAAATGTCCACTCAATACGGTCAGCTTTATTTCAACAGAATTTTAACTCTTGAAACTGTTGTACTCTTCTCAGACACTAGCAAATGTAGAACTTCAAGAAAATTCCGGATTAACCACTTTTTCGCGATTATTTATAAATTACGCCTTATAAACAGTTTACTTAATCGCATTACAATCAAAATAATGCAGTTCTACTTATTTTCTTAATGCGTGCACATTTAAAGTTCTGTTACTTATTTGGAACGACTTTGAAAAATGAATTCTTAAATTTTTACTGTAATTGTAATTTGTAGCGAGCAAAAAAATCAACTTACTTGCATTGAATTTTCTGGTCAGTAAAATTCGTGGTTCGTTGTTCAGTCATTCATTAGCAACTCAGCTGCACACAAACGGTAGGACAAAGGGCTAAAAGCAATTTGCAAAACACAAACAAAATAGAGACACTTATCAGTGTGACAAAACTCCTACGGCTCTTGTGTAAGGGCGTAGAAAGAACCTCGTCGAAACGGATAAAGCAGTACTTGTCAGCAGAACGACCATAACCGGTCGAGGTGTTGGAGCTTATGATTGCGCACTCCTGTGGTGATCTTCGAAACTACTCAAACAAAAGAGGGGTGAGAAATTGGAAGCGGAAGTTGAAATCTATGACCCTCTGATCTCATGAGGAGCGTTTATGCAAATAACATGTCCATTAAATCACATTTTTTAGAAACTGAAAAAAGTGTGGTTTACAAGTTATCGCCTTTTTAAACATTGTAATATTCTGTACAGCTTACCAGTATTGTTTCAATAGTCTACGTATAATGTTATCAAATCAGTTATTTATAATTATGACGATATTTCAGGTTACATGTTGGACATGCTTATTTTTGCTTGGACATGTTTCCTTTTGAATAATATGGAACTACCATTATCATCACATTTGATTATGATAAATTATTTTACTGCAGTATGTATGCAAACATTTTATTTTTCCAAACAGACAAAACTACTACAACAATGTCTGTAGCTAATCTAACCATTTTTTGGCCTATAAAGAAATGACAAAGAACTAAAAAGAAATTAAAATATGTAAGCGCTAGCCACGGTCATCCTCTGAGCAACCACTATTATCGTCCAGTTCTTGGCTATCCATTACCCTTTGATTTTCAGCTCTTGATCCATCAAGAGCAAAAGAAAACCATTGCAGCCCAGGAGTTTCGGAGGAATTCTCTTCATATATCTCCTAAAAGTTCAATCAATAGACTTGCTACATAAGATCTCTTTGCCAATGGTATACGGCTTTCAACTGACACCTGCTGAAGGCTAATTTGTACCATTTTTGTTAATGAAAAAACACGTTTCCAAAGTTACAGTTAAAAGTCCAAAAGTCCAAGGCAGGAACTTCATTAAATCTAAAATATTCTTGTGGGATAACTTTGACTGTGTGAATCTTCTTCCCTTTCGTTGTTTTCTGAATAATGATTTGCTTCACGTTTTGATGTTCTCTGAATTCATGCACATACTTAAGTTTTTGTGTCCTTGAGATCACAACCTTCGAATAAAAAAAATAATATTTGAAAATATTTTGCCTATTGTTCCTATAAAAAAATCACTAAATGTTTCATAGTGTATAAGTAGTTTGTCTTAGTGACAAATTTATTCGAAACTATTGTTTTGAATCTTTATTCACAACGAACTTTTTTTATTCGAAATGATTGTATTTTCCATTGCGAAGCAATAAAATCATCACCAAAAGCTAGATAGCCGCTAGAGTATCGGAAGAAATGCAGAAGTTCTAGAAGTACAGAATGAAACCGCTAGATCCGCCAGTTGCAAGTTAGCTAGAATTTTCCTCACAAGATCGCGCCATGCGATTATTACGAATGAAGTTCGCGTTGTGTGTAGTGTCTACAAGCTTTGAAGTTACGATGCTGATATAATTCACAAATACAGCCATTATTATTCAAATGCAACTAATAACTTGTACAATGATTCGCCAGCGTATACACTTTTATAAGTATATCTCTGTCAAAATTGAGACGTCTGGTGAAAGACAGAGTAAGAGCAATCCGGAGAAAGAATAATGAAAACTAACTTCCAATTAGCAGGAGTTGAATGAGTTCTTATTTATTTAGTCAAAAAACAGTAAAAACTGTATATAACGTTTGGGGGATAAGATCATCAGCGCACGTTTTCTTCAGTTCCAGAATTCTTCCCAACATTTTCACTATAAATAGTTGAAAGATGAATAAAAGTTTTTAAAAGCCAAACAAACAAAATAAATAAAAATAAAATTAAAAAAAATCACGATTAGCAACATTTGAAAAATTGGCATTTTCCTGAGTTATAGAAACTTTACGTGCAACGGTAAACAAACTACAGATTTGATTTTTCTGCATTGCTAACTAAATAGTAACTCACCCTCAGCTCTACTCCTACCGCTACAAGCAAAAGGAGAATTCAACAACACGTGCGCATAGTGAAGCTGCATTGGGGGTCATTGACCCGGAAGTTGTAGTACATTATTTGTTACAAGCATACAAAGTCTTTTTTTTAAATATACAATACAAATGTACACTGATTTATTATAAATCAATTTTGTTCAAATAAACATTCTTTTTCTTTTTGATGATCAGTGAAGTCTCTAATTGTAAATAAACAGTTATGCAGCAGAAAATATTTTACTTTTAACTTTAATTTGTGTACAGACTTCAATTGTTTAATGTCATCTGGCAATGCGTTCTAATGTAACGCACAAGCATTGTATGCAGATTTCTTAATTACTATAGTTTGCAATAAAAATTAATTTTTGAACAATGTTATAATAATAATAATAATGATTTTTAAAATAATGACTCACATATAACAAACAGAAAGGTATAATCAGTATATAAGCCATTACAAGCCAACAGGAAGTGTAACCTGAAGTTGTATGTTTCGGATAAAACGTTTACACGATTTAGCAGCTGTTAAACAATCTATTATAGTGTTACAGAGAGTTCATTTTTATATTATTAATAAATGATAAGTCTTTAATGAGCGCAAATGCATAGTATATTGTATCAGCTATTAACTTTCATTGTCATTATTGAATTTGTAAACAAATTGTGAAGATTTCAAATGATTATACAGGACTGTCGTTTATTAAGACGTCGCTGCACATTTTCACATAATAATTCAAAACTAATTTTACATACAGTAATTCGCAATTTTATCGCAACCGACTTTCATGTATTTTTTCTGAATTGAAAAACCATTTCTCAGGTGGGTGAGTGGAGTCTTGTTTCTACTTTCAATTTGTAAATATTATTTTATTTAAAGGGTTCTTTGAAAATCAATGTTTCATTTTCATCAGATTAAAAAAAACTTTGAGACACAGCAGAGTGCTTTAAAAATATTCATAATTAAAAGCATGCCACGCGTTTCACTGTTATACATTGTGCGATGAGTTAAAGAAATTACATTTCAACTACCAAAACTGCATTTTTACTTTCAATATGTTTGGCTACTAAATTTCACAAAAGGTTACAAAAGCACTCGATGCCTCGAAAACTGGGAGGCTGGTAGCGCGTGCTATTTGTGACTCTATGTTAAACCGGCCCTATATGGAAACAACAAAAGAAACCGTTCGTAATGTTAGCTTGCATTCTTGACGCTACCTAGTCCGCTGCTATGAGACAAAGTTGAACACAATATCTTTCAGAAAGAACATTTTTATGAAAATACTTTAGTGTAGAAACTGTCTACATGTCAGAAAACAGTTGGGGAATTTGGCGGTGTTTTTTCAAGGAAATGTGGTAACAGAAAAATATTGACTAAGTAGGTTGTACTGACATTTTTAATGATATTAAATTGCAGCAGCTAGTTTCACTTACGTGGATAATTCTTCAAACTAAATAAACATTCTGAGATTTTGGAAAGTTATATGTTCTTCGCAAGATATCTCTCACCAGAATCGTTTCAAAGTCCTGTGGGAGTGAAAATTCGAGATACTACTTAGGAAGGTTACATATCAGCGCAGCTCTCGAGTGGGAGGAATAGATAAATGAAGAAATGGACTCGCATCGCTACTTCAAAGAGGCGGAGAACGTCAAGCGCGTTCTGGAGGAACTGAAGAGTTGCAATGGGCAGTTGGCCCAAGAGCTCGCGGCCATCGAGAACGAGCTCACAAGTATCAACGGAAACTTCAAGTCGATGGTGGACCTCTCCGGAGAGTTCGACACGACCTCCAAGTCGCCTCCGTCGTTCAGACTGGTCGTGTGAGTATGAATCGCGCAACTTTTCTTGCACGATGATCTTGCTTTCCCCTCTCTGATACAATAAACAGTTGAAGTCGAAAGCTCGCAGCGAGCACTGTTATCAATATTCCAAACATGCCTTCACAGTCGCGAAATAGAAACTATTTTTTGTTGAAGAGAACTTCTGTCCATGATTTTATCCAAAAAAATCTAAGAAATGACGAAGCATTCTTTATCAAACCATGTTTCATCTTTTAAATTTATTCTGCAAACTGCGTAAATACAACAGTTAATTAACAAGATACATAATATATACAAATAATACTCTCTATACTAAGAATACAATAATACGCTACTTACTAAGGCCTTTCCTGTATTTATCAAACATACTAATCCTGACAGCTTTGTCCTGTAAAAACAATCTCACCTTATCCTGAATATTCCACATTGTTCACATTCTTCCTTCTTCAAAAACCAGACATCTCTCTAAAATATGTTTCCAATCTTCCTTTTCCATCTCATAGATCCTACATTTACCCCATCACTATTCAGCCAATATTTACTTACTCTTATTTCATTACCTAACATTTATCTCGCTATCCTACGTCTGTCACTTTCCTTACATTTGCCTTTTAAATAGTAGGCAATATCATACATCAGAATAATTTTAAACCGTTTATTAAAATTTGAATTTCTTATTTTTCGTAATCTTCCTTAATAACTGATTTTTATCTCTTTGAATCCACTCGTTGCTTACGTCTATCCCTTCTCCTTATATCCTTGACCCCTCTTCCAACAAGTAACCTTTATCATTCCAAAAACTTTCCATTTCCAAGTCTCTATGGTTTTATCTATTTCCCAATAAACGTGATTGAATAACTCATTTCCCCTCCCTCTCCTAATCAAGTGTTTTTACTTCCTTCTTTTCTCCTAAAACCCTCTTCGTTCAGGTTATCATTCGTATTTTAATTTTCTACCATCTATCTTCTTATTCTCCTTCCTCTGCCCCTGGGGATTGCTTTTCTTGGAAGTCTTCCATTTCCTCCATGAATTTCCCTACTATCGCCACATGATTAAGTTTTGCCACGTCATTTCTAACGATGCTGTCAGATTTCTGTGTTCTATAAAAAAATATTCTCTGTCTGAATTTAGCACTTACAAGGAAATGTTCTGAGTCACAGTCTGGCTTTCTCAATGTCTGTGAACATGTTTTTTCTGGTGTGTTTCAAGTCCCTTTATGGATTTCTTTATGTGGGTATAGTATACTACGAATGACGAGAGTTTCTGACAGGGGAAAAGCCACCCCTCTTCTTGCATTATCGTCATTTCTAAATGAGCGTAATGATGACATATTGTCTGGGACGAAATTGAAAAACTAAAAAGTAAAAACAACAACAAAAAGAACAACTATCATTGGTGGCCAAAACGGAAAGGGAATTACTGACAGCTAATATATGTTGTTTTGTGTTTCACTGAATGACCCACCTGGTATAAGAACATCATATTTAAAAAAATATGGATACAATTTAAGTCTTCACTGCTCAAAGAAAGGCCTTCCTTAATGAGCAGATGTCACTGTAGAATCATGCGAATTTCATGACACGCAACACCTGTACTACGAGACAGAATTAAGGAAATTGATGAATAGCTAATATGGGGAGTCAGATCGCTTCGAAACAGGCAGATGAACAGCTTGGAAAACGGCCTTGATGATGAAGGGGAGAGTTCCTCCCCTCGGGCTCCGTCCCTCCGCATGGGAAACTCCGCGCGCGACACTTGTCGGGAGTCAAGACCTCGTCCCGGCGGGGGCAAGGGCCCGCTGGTGGGAATACCTGGTTAGGGAGAACCTCGCTAGCCAACGGTAGGTCGGCGCCGGATCTCACAATCCAGCGGGAGAAAATCACCGACACCTCTCGCTATAAAACCATGAACTACACTTACGGCACTAATGACCTTCGCTGCTGACGCACCCAGAATCACTTATCAATCAAAATTTGTACGTGGCATCTTCGGGGTGTGCAAAGGTCATCTCTTGCCACGCCATCGGCGCCCTCTACTATCGTATTCAAAGTAAATTGGCCGATACCGTGTTAAAGCAGTAGAGCCAGCACATTCAACGGAGGAGGGAACATTGGCAGGCGTTTGACAATTAGAATTCTATCTCAAGCGCTACGGAACATTTCTTTCTAAGCGTCTTTGTTGTAACTTGATCAATGTTGACGGTTGAAGGAGTGACGAAGGTCGGATGCGCTCTGTCGTTAGGGAAGAGCTGGAGAAGGACCTCCGGCGCGGCGAGGTGGAGCAGACGACGCACCTCTTGACGGGTGGGCGGGTCCACGAGGCCGCGCCTCCCGGCCAGACCCCCGCCCCCACCGCAACCAATGCCCCGAGACACAATTAGCCTCTTCGCGTTGAAGCTGTATGAAAGTACATAAATACTGCCTTTCAAACATTTTCATTTTATTCAATGAACAAAAGGTATGAAGTACTTGTTACATGTTCTTACGGGTTCTTGTCGGTCACCCAACCAGGAACACGCGACGTCTCGAATTCACTTATCCTTCGTGAATTCACGTAGATAGAATTCGGCTAGCGACGCCGGTTTCGCGGCTGTGGCCTTTCGGTAAAACCATCCCAACCTGGATGACCGAGGGAAACCCCGAAAACCTTGGACAGGATGGCCGGCACGGGTTTTGAACCCGGGTCACCCGAATTCAATGTCAGCGCGCTACGCCCTGAGTCACTTCGCTCAGTAATCACATTGTAGGATTAACAAAATTTAATAAACTTGTGCATTATAGGCAATTCATACAAAGACGATCTTTGATGAATTTATTACATTAATCATTGTTCATTACTACACCTCGTACATCTCTGGCTGATCGTCCGTGTCCACATTAGAAGAGCTCATGTTCTCGAAAATCTTTTGGGTCTCAAGTTCTTTCACAATACCGTCAAAAACCATTATGCATTTTCGTATTGCATACCTTGTAACGAATTAGGTCAGTATTTTTGAAACGATTTGTCACTACTTTTACAGCAGTGTGACATTTCAAGTTTAACTTTTAGCTGAGCTTTAAGCGGGTAAACGTGATTTTTCTTAACATTAGTACCAACGTTTGCAAAAAATGCTGTGATACAATACACAAACAATTTAAAGAAACCATTTTGAGAACTACTTCTATCAACGATACTTAGTTGTAATATTAAACGACACTACCTTAATACTTATCTACCTTAATATGTGTGTTTTGAATTGGTTCTTAATGACCGTTCGTCCAGCGTTAAGCAAACTGCAAAGAAACACAATGATAAATTAGCAATTTTGTTACAAAGGAAGTACAAAATATTAGTACTGTGACGTTGTTTAAAACCCAAAATGTTGATCAAAAACTCTGAACTCCAAATCACCCGTTTTTAATTTCACATTATTGCTTTATCTCCTTTCCCATCTTTTAGTGACTACCGACACGCAAGCCCTCTCCTTGTGACTGCACATCTGACAGTCTGTGCTGAATAATGAGCGACCACGTGGCCAGGTCAGCCCCCGCCCCCGTTGCTGTCAGCCAGCCGCGGTCACACCTGTCTCCCCTCTTCCCAAGCAGGGATGGATTTCCAGCTTGTGGCTACGGAGGAGGCCACAAAATAGAAAACCTACCGCAAAATCCTTCAAAATAACTAGAACACACTACTTAAAACAATAACTGTTTTTTTTCAAGTTTTTAAAATAGAAATACAAACGTTTTAGTAGATGCTGCTTGATTATAATCCTAACATATTTTATGACATTTGTAGAATAGTTTATAGATGTCTTTCAGGATGCGGGTCCCTTAAGCAACTGCATATTTTCCTTGCAGATAAATCCGGCCCTATTCCTCACTGACCGAATCGACATCTTTCTGTCATAGAGGTGACCATCACCCTGGTCGACGCCGTTCTTTCACATTTTTGACATCACAATCCATACATTTACATTACACATACAAATACATTACGTTTGATATATCTTATTCACTATAATTCATTTTATACATTCCAATTAATGGTAACTATTTATAAAATTAAGTCGAATTATTTTGTGGTCGTCCAAAAATTATGCTAGAGGGAGCGGGGTTTGAGCCAGGGTTACACTGCATTACATATGGGTAAAGAATGTTACATGCAGTTTGGTCGTCATAAAGCTGATATTGTTTTAATTTTTCAATATTTTCTGAAATAATTCGCTTTATTCAGTCTAACACTAAAATATTTACATATGAACTATTTACATTAAAAATATAAATAATTTCAATAATTATGGCGTATAAATTGTTACAATAAGTGGAAATATATTTTTATCAATGTTATATTTACTGCATCTGTCATATTTCAAAGAAAATGTCCAAAACTAATCTACACATTCTGGAATCTATACATTAATATGTGAAGAGAAAACAGTTTATCCTTTCTTGTGCATATTGCGCGCATGAAGATTTGGCAAAGTTAAAATATTATATAGCGAAGGCGTTCAGAAATCTATAGTTTATTTATATATATTATTTTTATTATAAACAAGCAAACAAACAAAAAATGTTTTTATTATAAACAAGCAATTAATGTATTTGTAGGACACAGCGTGTAACAAATAAATTAAATTACATAATATAGCATGCAAATGCAACATGCTGATACACACTATATAGGAAACAATGCGTTTTAGAACCTTAAAACCTGATTTTCGTATCCTCTGGGGAACACGACTTTTGTATTCTAAGCTTTAACCTGCAAAATTAGACTTTTATTCTAAGTTTGATAAAAAATGTTCACTCTACATTTGCATTTCTGTACAGCAAAGCATCTTATTAGTAATATGAATAATATTTTTCGCACGGGAACGATATTAGTTTTTGTAAATGTTCGTAGAGATGTTATTTTTTCACTTAATATAACATTACAAAAAGCCAAGGGTATGGAAGAACCCTGCATGGGCTACAAATCCACACAATACTCTTTTGTATTGTGTGGATCTCCGTTGTATTTCTCAGCTGTGAGAGAGGAGCGTGAAGCCCAAAGATCC
The DNA here is from genome assembly GCA_038098605.1 of Gryllus longicercus. Classification (NCBI taxonomy): domain Eukaryota; kingdom Metazoa; phylum Arthropoda; class Insecta; order Orthoptera; family Gryllidae; genus Gryllus; species Gryllus longicercus. The sequence goes on from JAZDUA010000156.1 coordinate 2,745,990, forward strand.
CCCTTTCTCATAGCAAGGTTTTCAAATTTTGTAGATATAGTAGGCAATTAACACTGCCATCATCTCACAACATGAAGAACTGAATATTGCCCTGAAATACCTACAAAATGATTTAAATACCTTAATTAAATCGACTGATAAATGGAGAATCCAGATAAACCTAAACAAATCATAAGCTAAAATTTTCTCTCTTAAAAGATTCATATCCCCTCCAGTGTTAACAACCAGTAACAAGCCTATTCTGTGGCTAAACAATAACCAACCCATCAAATACCTAAGAGTTAAATCAGATAGGAGATTAACATGGAAGAATCACATAGTTGATATTGCTAAAAAAAACTATGCAAAAATGGTCAAACTTTACCCATTAATAAATAAAAACTCTGCATTAAGAATAGAAAATGTAGTAACAATTTTTAAATTTATAATTTGCCCGTTGGTCACCTATGTGTGCTCAGTATGATGAGGCGCTGCAAACACGCATATTAATACATTGGAAATAATCCAAAACAAATTTCTAAGACCGGTTACCAAAGCTCCCTGGTTTATTCCTAATGCACAAATCCAAAGAGAATTAAACATTAGTTGCATTAAAATGTACATAAATAAACTATCGATTTTTTTAATTTAAGGCTTGAAGCTTGTTCTAGCCATCGAACTTTCAACCTTGGCCGAACAGCTTATACACCTTCCAGGATATTGTCACGCTTTCCAAAAGATCGCTTAAAACCGCCATGAATTGCTGGTAATACGTATAAACATTATATTTATTGTAATAACTGTATATATGTGTTATTCACAAGTGTGATATTTTTACTCAATGTATATTTTTGAAAACGTAAAGAGAAACTGTGTATAGATTGAAACAAAAGCTCAAGTAAGTATACTTGTGCCCTGATGTAACTGGAAGAGACTGTTATGTTCTTCATGTAATGTTTATTTTGTAAATAATAACCACCGAAAGGCTGAACGGGTAAGAAAGAAAAAAAAGATAAGTGTTTCACCGAGAATACTATGACTGTTTAGGGAACGTGTCTGGCTGAAGAAAAGATTGATGTGTCGGGAAGTACATAACTTATTTTCCTTCAACTAAGTATATATGGGAAACATCTCATTCTCACCATTCCTAGTATAGTGCTATTTTCCCTTTTACATTACTCAATCGTAAGAAAGTACTGAGATCGGTATTCCGGGAAAACATTCTTAATCTGTTTCCTTGTGGATCTGTTTTGTTCCGGGTATCGAGGTGTAAAATATTTCCAGCATGAATTCTAAGAATAACAAAAATGGTTAATGTTTTTGTTATATATTTATTAACACAAAAACAACCATCTTCAATACACAATTTGTATGCTTTGTATGAACACTAAAACACACAAAAAGTACAGAATGCTAACACTGAGGTAAATGAGTAAGTAGCTTTATACAACTTTATGAGAATCATTCTACAATTTTACTAGTCAAATTACTAACTGAAAAATCTTACGACAAAAAACTATTCTTGAGATATGAACCTCACTCGTAAACTTCATAAATATCACTCAAATGTTACCTTACCTTACTAAAGTACATACACTTAAATTTCGTTATAAGAGTTAACGAAAAAACCAATTATGTTTTGGGATAACTGACTGTTAATGAAACACATTCTTATAATATGTATGAATATGATGTTGAGCGAATTTTGTAATAAAAATATACATTTACAAAATAACGGGAAAGTCTTTCAAAATATTTATTTCGAAGAAAATGAGTTAACAAAATTGGCGGAGTAGAACGGTGTGATTAGGATTAAGGTAAGTATCGGCTCCCAATTTAAAAATTCAAACACGTGAATTCAAACTTAATTTTCTATAAATATAGTAAGATACTTAGAAACGAAAACGAAATGGCCAACCGTGGCATTTTCACTCATACTGATTTACCTACAATATAAACTTGTAACATTAAATAGAATGCTGAAGCAAAATCAACTGATCCATCAATCCAATCAATCAATCCATCTTCTGCATTACAACTAGAAATGCATTAATGCTAAGAACGAGAAAATCAGTGCTTCTATTTAGTAATACCTGGAGATTTCAGAATGACTTGAACAAGTCTGTTAATCACAGTCTCCCTGAAAATTGTTGAAATAGACATTTTTAATACTCAATGAAATGAAAACAATGTGGCTTGAGATACACCATAGAAATAATATATGAAAGTAATAGCAGAATAAGATGTTATTAAATAATTTAAAATGCAAAAACGACTGCTTGTAGGGTTTTTGTTTTTTTTTTTTTTTTTTTTTTTTTTTGGCTTTGCTTTGCTTTGCTTTGCAGTCACCACTTGTGGATCTGGGATGGTAACATGTTGTCCGTAGAGCAAAAAACCAAAGGCTGCAAACAAATGGAAAGAAACTATCTTTAGTCGTACATAAAAAGGCACAAGCGCAGAAAAGTATGAAACGTAAAAGCAAGGCAAAATCCACCATAATCTGGACATTTATTGGAGCGAGATTGATTAAAGTACACACGAATGTAGAATGAAAAAAGAATGAAGAGAGAAATTTAAAAAATGTAGTCATGTTGGAAGACGTAGAACGAGAGAAGCAATAGAAGACGGGTCGATATCGAATTCAATTGAAATAAATAGGGAAACGATCAAATGCAGAAGTTAAAAAAAGTGAACTGCACTCCTTTTCGTACAACAGTATGTAGCTAATAAGAAGAAAGAAAACGAGCGAATTAAAGAAGGTTGCATCTTTCAACAATACGTTTTCAAAGTAGGAGAAAGGAGGGGAGAGAGGAGACCAGAAGAAGACGAAGGTAGGAGAGGGAAGTATTAACGTTCTTGCAATTGAGGTTTTTATGGCTCATACTCCACAATCCGTCCTTATGTGCCAATCGGATTTGTGCTATACTGGCATTATCTGGTTTTCAAATCATTCCTATGGAATGAGCCGGCAGATTAAATCGCGTCAAATCTCAAAAACGTAAATCATAACGAGTGCAGTATACACAACGGAACGAAAGACAGAAGTGTGGAATTAATAGAGAAAAATATCTCAATCGTGCTGTTCCAATCCGAGTGTGGCCACCGTCGTGCCACTGAACGGGATAACGCGAGCCGAATTTATCTGTCACCTGTTATCAAGGTAACTGGTTCGAGAACAGGAAGCAATCATACGGCGGCCCTGCTGTAAGAAAAAGATACGGGATAGGTACAAATAACACTTACTTGTAAATTTTATCGGCTAGGGTCAAACTGAAGACCAAACTTACATATCCTGCAAAAGAAAATGTGTCCTTGTGCCATGTTCACTACAATAAGAATTCACTGCAATAAGTATTTTCGGGGAATTAATAGTCAAACAAAATTGGAGAATTTTAAAGTTAAAAAAAAATAAGTTACGCCAGTGGGGTGCACTTTGCTAAACAAAAAATTGTAAATGTTCCGTCTCCTGTTGCACGAGATTCATCCAGATCTTTGTGAAAGGGGATTGGCAACCAGTTGCGAGGTGCGTATCACGCCACTCACTTCTGACCGTACCCTGTCATCCGTGTGGTTCATTTTATGGTCGGGGAAACTTTTCTAGCGGACTGTTCAGCGGCAAATTACCTTCGAGTATTCCAGTATTACCAAGGCGGAAGGGGAGCTAATAGAAAGACCAATAATTGTTTTTTTTAATAGATTATACTTTGTATAAAGCTGAAAATCATTGATCTTGATTTGTTTGATCAAAATCCGATGCGGTTTATCACAACTCTTTCGAATAATTTGAGTTATTACAGAGACTTTCGCCATTGATAAAAAAATATTTGATACTATTCACTCGAAAACATCATTCAGATTACATTTTGGGATTTTTTTTATTTATAGGATTTTAAATATTAGTGTAATGTAGATATTAATACATATAGTAACGTAATGCATTACATATAGTAATGTTATGAACTTACATCGGTCTTTATTTGACATAGAAATGTAACAGATTTTGTCATTGATGAGAGAAAGTCGATTGTGTTCGTTTACAGAGCCAGAATCGGATTAATGTTTTTTTTTAATCGAAAGCAGATGTACATTATTATTAGTTAAGATCTATCTATTACTTTACCGAACTCGTGAAAAACATGAAAAAATCGAAATGTATGCCGTGGGCTTCGGAGCCCCCTCCCCCTTGGTAATGCATTGAAGCACATACACATTGCTATTGCTAAGGTTATGAGGTTCATATGTGCTCTCGAGCAGTAGGGGACAGAGAAGTCCTTGAGATGCTTAATAGAGGATATAATTCGAGCTAGTTGGGAAATGTCATCAGTCTATATGCGTATATTTCGAGTCGTGTGTTGCATGTGTTCGGAATTAATAGTGTATGTATGTGTTGTATGGTGTGGTAATCGATGTGAGATACGTTGCTGTTGCACATGTAATAATAGTATTAGAGCACGTTCACATGCTGGTATGTAAGTAGCTGGAATGTGCAAAAACTTATTGGTACCATATAGGTATTTATGTATTTTTATTGTCTCGGTCTGTTTTGTTTTGATTTATGAATTCCTTGCTGTTTGGCCTTTGCCCTCAAGGAATGTGCTTGGGTTGAAAATAAATAAATAAATTAAAAAAATAAGATACCTCCGTCTAGTCCTGGAGGCGCGGCTGGTCGACGTGGCGCACCAGGGCGTGGGCTTGGGCCTGGGCTTGGGCTTGCGCGTGGGCGAGGGCGAGAGCCCAGGGCGGAGGGGCGGTGGAGGCCGAGGCCGAGGCCGAGGCGGAGGCGGCGATGGAGGCGGCGCGCGCCTGCGCTGCGCGCTGCGGGCTGTCGCGCAGCAGCTGCACCTCGGCCGTCAGCTGCTGCGTCTCGGCCTCGACCGCGCGGATCTGCGCGTCGGTGGCGCTGATCTCGCGCTCATTCTCCGCCGACTCGCGGTCCAGCTGCTCACTGCGCACACACACACACACACGCTTGCACTCCCGGCTGCGGGCACGTCAAATGCTCTCGTTATTACTAGTCACGTTACTTTGGGGAATGGTTTATCCCGGAGAGGGCGAGGGATAACCTGAAATCTACCCGCCGGTTTGCGTAGTCTCGTGCTCTAAGCTCTCTCTCTCGGCTGTCGACTCGTGTAAAAGTGTTCGTGTGAGGGGAGAGGAGGGATGGATCGCGCGTGCTCCACGCTCCTTTGTGAGGCAACCGCTTCGGAAGTCGGCAAGTGTGGATCGGAGACTATCAGAGCAGCCGGACACCAGAATTCTTTTCCAAACAACTGAATTCGATGTAGCTATCGACCTAATATCGAAAATCCACCCCGTCGGGGCTCAAACTCTAGAACCCCCGGTCAGTGTTGCTGCTGGCGCAACGACAAGTTTTCGGCTACGCCGTACGGGCTTCTTGGTGAAGTACCGGTATTACTAGCTTCTTTACTTTCTCACTACGAAGTAGAAGTAGTATGTACGAAGTAGCATGTAATGCTGGGAATTTTCGGTAGAAAAACTCTTATTTAGGTCCCTGGTAACGAAGAAGTGCTAAATGTAGGGGAAAATCCTCTATGACGTGGCGAAACCAAAATCCATGTTTTGTGGGCCCCTTCACACCGAACAATCGAATGACGGCAAAATGTGTGTCCGTCTGTGAACAACGCTAGCGGCTAAACCATTCAGCAGATTTTCTCCAAAATTGATATTCCCCAATTTACGTGGCTGATGACGTGGCCCCATTTTGAAATTTTCAAAAACATGTCTCCATCGTTTGTGATTAAATTTTGTTGTTTGGTAGTGTGAAGGAGTTTAAGAGAATGATCCAGGTCTCATATTCGGTGAAAACCCTGACTTTTCGAAAATTCCTTCCTTTTTCTCTCAACATTTTGTAGTAGCAAAACTGCAAACGCAAAACTGTTCTCTCTGTATTCTTAACGTATCAATTTTTGTACCTAACAAGTCATAGCACCAAATTCTTGATACTACGCTTGATCTCTCATATTTGGAAGTGCAATCTCACCATGAATTTGATATTATTATTACTATTATTATTTCGCAAACCACTCGGGAGGTTCACAGACAGGGTGGATTATTTCTATGAAGCGGTCTTGGGTTCGATTCCCGGTCAGAGCAAAAACCAAATGAGAGTACCTTTCCAATAAATATCGTCACGTTGTAGTTGTGTGTCGAAGGCAAAGACCAGGTACGGTGATGAGAAAACGTCGTGCTCGCCACGAGTCTCCCTTCCTTCAAGCGCGGATGAATAGCAACAGAGCCCAGTCCTGAGACCCACTAGCTGGCAAAATTCGTATTAATCGCTATTTTTGTTATTACTCTTCTCATTATTGTTACAGTCGACTCCGGTTGTAGTGAATTCGGTTATAGTGAATTAAGTCACTGGTCCCGTTCCATTTACATTACAAATAAGCATAAGAAGATTCGATTATAATAAACCTCGGTTATAGGAAACACAAGGAACTGGAAATTAATTCCCTCCTGGAAATGAATATATTGTGTCAGTGCCACAAAAAACAATATTAGGCAGCTTGAAAAAAAGATCGGCCAAAGGTCATAATAGAATAAGTCTCCCCTGAGGTGAACATAGCGGACCCGGAATGGGGACCTTACTGATCACCTCATGCCACTCAGTTTCAAGCTTGATGGTACGCGATATTCCGCGGGTCAAAGCGCGTTGTATTCTATGTAGGCGGCAGGAAGTATGGCGAGAGCACGAACTCTGGAGAAGGATCTAGAGAAATTAGTAATAAAAATTTACGAAGCAAGCAGTTGAAAATTAATCATTTTTAAACATATTGAAACAATAAACATATTGAAATTTCCAGTTCGTGCTGTTAATGCATTCCCTCTATATCTACAGATATTAATAAAATTAATCATTGTGGATAAATTCTATTTAATTTTGACACCCTCAGATATAGTGCACCTCTGATATACTGAAACAGAAATGTTAGTCCCCAGAAGTTCATTATAACCGGAGTCGACTTTACTATTATTGTTTTTATTCTTTACTAGTGGACCCCCCAATGCTTCGCTATTGCAATGTATTACACTACTGGTCACGTGATTGTTAATCACGTTTTACGCTAAATTTTCAGAGAAATTTCCTTCGACACAGCTGTAACGTGACGATTTATGCTAGAATGGTACACTCATTTTATTTGCTGCAAAATTTTCAATAAATGAAAGACTTTTTCGCGAGTTCCGTCTCTTTCTCCGTCTCACTGTGCGTCTCTCTCTCTCTTTCTCTGACCCTCTGTTTCTGTTTCTCTCTCTGCATCTCAGTCTTCCTTGTCTCCCTCGTAAGAAATTTCACAATCGCAGGGACAGAATACGCAATGAAGATGTCTTTCTAATCGTACTTCGGTGTGCAAGGGGTTGCGTCAAGCGCCGTTACGTATAGCGCCCACGTCAGGGCGCTTGAATCAGCATAAAAGCATCGTCAACGGGCGTCTATGTGAGCAGGCATTCCCTTCGAACTATACCCAAATTCTTTCTGGGAGTGCAAGCAATAAGTTGACAAAGTTTTATCGCAATCGGTCAGACGGTACGGGTGCGCATTAAGCACGAACCAACCAACAAACATTGTCTTTTAAATGCTAGATAATTTATATTGTTGCGACTGTCGCGATGGGGCCTCACATGAGTCGCTGCAGGAAGGCGGGCATGTTGCGCTCGGTGCAGACGCTCAGGTCGTCGTCGACGGCCGGGGCCATCTCGAGCGCCGCCTCGCGGCGCAGCGACTCCAGCTCGCGGTCCAGCTCCTGCAGCCGCTGGTCCTGCTGCCGATGGCGCGCGCGCTCCAACTCCGCCGCGCGCGCCAACTGCTCCTCCTCCTGCGCACCACAACCATAACCACAACCTCTCGCGCAAATGTGTGGCTAGCGTTTTCTGCCGTGCAAAGAGCTTCAGATTTTCAGCTACGACAAGGGCATACATGTGTTCTCTACATACACTTGAATAATAGCATGCGTCCGTCCGTTACGGTTGGACCTCTTCCTATCCAACAATCGAGGTGACGCGTCTCGGTCTCCTGGTTTCTCTTAAAGCGAACTTTTCTCGCGACAAGACAATCGATTGGCACAATGCATGGTCAATTCTCCCTAGATATTATTGAAGAATTCTAGAAAACTGTTGTTAAACCGTTTCTACTTCGGTGAAACGCATTAAATTCTCATTATCTCTTTTACGGCATTAACATGAATCGTTACAACTTGATTCATCAGAGTAGCGATAATTAAACCTAATTTTGTAATGAAACAAAAGTTTAAACAATTATTTTAATTTATACTTTTTCTTATAACTTTCTACATCCGAAAAAGTTCGAACCGAGCAACTACAATATATTTTATATTTATTTTATTGTGAACTTTCAAAGCACAATTTAACTTTTTAATAGAAACTACTCACCGGAGACATTGTTTTGTAACAACCGATAACCGTTGAAAGACGAAACTATCAGTTAGGATTAAGACAGGTTGTAGTACTATCAAAAAATTCAAATAAAACAGCAGCACCTTACCTAAACAGAGAAAAAACTACGCTGGGATGAGTCATTGTTAACTACTTATCCCCCTCCCCAGATTTTACGTTTTTTCTTAAAATTCCACACCATTTAAGCACTTTTCATGATTTTTTATAGATCAGTTGAAATCAAAATTCAGTGGATATGATAGACATGACTTCATCGGAATAATACTTACATACATTGCTGGTGCAGCTCGTGCCTCGCGAATTATTTTCTCCATCTCAGCACAATAATCATCTCTGGAAAATCCAAGATAATTTATTATTTCAATGTTAGCGTAACAAAATACCTTCTCAATAATTGATTAAAGCAACATATTCAGATTCACTTCCACCCAATGACTCTACAGCTCTAAACCTAGGATATCAAAATAACGAGGAACGCAATTTTTTTCAAAATAGGAACATTAATGCGAAAAAATAGAAAATAAGTAAGATACAAGAACACGAATACTTTAATTAATAAAATTAATCTTTTTTTTTTTTTACTTTTCATCCATATAATATACTATAGGAAGTAAAAGTATTGGAATCGTGTCAAATAAATGACGTCCAATATCGGTCGTATAATCTGGGATTAAATGAACTTAAAGGAGGTTTGATTTCTTTATAAGCTTTCGATACCTCGTTACAAAACTATCTGAATAATAATTTCGTTCGTTCCTTTGTCCTTGAGAGAGATTTAAAGTGCACGAATTGAGGCCACACTGGCCGCGGTGGCCCACGGGCCACTCGCCCAGAGCCGACTGCGCCCGAGCGCCTCCTCCCGCGGCTGGCCCTCGGAGCGGCAAAGGCGCCCTGCCGAGCAGCGGCTACTCACATGTGCCGCTCGCGCGCCCGCGCCTGGACGGCGAGCTGCGCGCGCAGGCGCTCAACGTCCTCGCGCTTGCGGCTGAGCAGCTGCGCCGCCGCCTCCTCCCGCCGCTGCGCGCGCTCCAGCGCCGCCTGCACGCTCTCCACCGCGTCTGCAACACGCGCGCCGCCCTCCAGCCTCACGGCTCCCCACAGGCGCCAGCAGCTACTCCGTTTGCTTTAGCCACGGGGGCGTCCACGCTGGCTTCCCAAAGCCTGGTTTGCGAGTTCAAACCTATCTGTGGGTGTTGGATATATGAAAAGCATAAAATCTACGGTATGAGAGAAATCGAATATCTTTCAAAGGTCAGAATGGCGGAAAACGAATATCTCTCGAATGTTGGAGAATCTTTCGTACGACGGAAATCTTCGGTCACGCGTGTAGCATGACCTTGGCTAAATTCCGATCAAATTCTTCAACCATTCTCAGCCCAAACAGGTCTGAGGTCACATTTGTTCGCATAGAGAGCGACACAAATAATGGGTAGACTTGACTAAGACTGATATTACCAGCGCGGCGAGCGGGGGACTCAAAAACAACCACCGAACGCACAATGTCAATGTCATGCCTGGCCAGACACAGTTTCTTAAGACAGTCACGCGCGCCCTAGTCTCCCCCTTAAACTTCCAAACCTTTGGATGAAACTTTCTTAGTCTGCCACATATTTTTCGCACAGTGATTCTTATTTAAACAAATATCTTCGAGGGATACAAAGGACGAGCTTCCACAATTGATTCGCACTCCGAGCGTTCGCTCACTTGAGCGGTTGAGTCACATCTGTGCTCGCAGTGGCGCCGCACAGCAAAAGCTTGAAGAGGCAAGTGCAATTTGATGCTGATTTCGACCTCCAGAAGTATTCAGTAACGAATTGATTACGTTAGATGTAATAAGTGGTTAGTGCGAAGAGCAGGACCAGTGACCGCTGCCTCGTCACTAATAAATACACCTTAAGGGTCTTGTTTAATGAGATAAAGTGTAAGATGCATGATTATTCTAATTTGCCGATCTCATTAAAAGTGAGATCTGTTATAAAATTAGGGGCATGGAGCAACCAAGTGAGAATAAATGTAACTTTGTGAAAAGAATGAGACAATTAATGTTAAGAATATATTTAAATCACATTAAAACGTTAACTGTAAGAAATAATACGGTAAAGGAAATAATCTCGGTAAATATGGTAAAGGAAATAATAAAGGTGGCAGCCATCTTTTGGAAACTCCAAAAGTAACCAGCATGTTTTGCTGTTTTCACACTTTTTGACCATGTTGTGAACATTCATGGGAGATCCACGTTGCTTGGGCAAGATCCACTGACGACGGGAAAAGTGTTTTCCCGAAAGTTAACTCTGGAAAATTATTAATAATAGTTATTAAAAAATTTGTGGAGATTATTTCCTTTACCATATTATGGATTACCACAAGATATCTGCTACCACCACGGAATGTAAGAAACAATATTATAATTGAAAAAATTATCTATTATAAAATAAAATTATAATAATAATTATTATGTGTACCAATGGACGCTGATATTTAATACAAGCCAATTTATTGCCACCTTCGAAAGCATCTATAGTTTGCCTCGTGTACTTATAAAACACGTTTAATATTACAAAATGCTTTATTCTAGACGGGAGATATTTCATGATTCATTTGTAGAAAAAAGATTCCACGCAGTAGTTCACAAAAATTCGTTGTGGGGGCCAAGAGTAATAAGCTGCCCACCCACGACTTGAGACTTAGAGTTGATACCAAGGATTTTCCTGTTGCAAAGTCCAGAAATACCCGTGGCTTGAATAGCGCCGAATAGCGTTCTGTGGTGACGTCTGGAGCTCGTAGCGCTCCTGCGCCCGGCGCGGCGGCCCGAGCCGCGGACGGAGGCGCGAAGTGCGCAGCGCGCGAGGCGGCGCCGCCGCCTGGCGCCAACATGCGAACCTTTCCGTGTGGTCGCGCTAATCTGCGAGCGCAGATAAAGAGGCCGCTCGCGGAAGTGACACAGCTGGGACATCCTGGCGACGCAGGCCAACTTCCCAGCGCGGCGCGGCGCACGGCGGACAAACTAAACGCACGGCTCCTCGGAAAAGAGAAGTAGTACAACGTTCCAAAATTACTATCTACTCACAGTTACTGAGTCGAGGTAGGAAGCATTTGCAGCACAATTCATCTCTGTGATGGGGAATGAGAACGTTTTGTTAGATAGTAAGTAACCATGTTTAAAGAGTAAGTGCTTATTTAAAAAATAAATTCAAATTTATTGAACCACATTCCATTTCTTATGGAAATCACAACCAATACTTAACATAAAATATAATTTTGTCAAAGTTTTACGACTTTTACAACATTCACTTGCAATGCCAATGATTAAAAACGGTGTACGTGGTACAACAATTTCTTAAATTAGTTGTTTCGCATTTAATTAAACACAAAATGTTAGTTTTAAATGGCATTTAGCACTGCGATATTTTACACGTTTGCTCGACCCTTCATCCGGAGGAGAATGGCACTCGACACGCATCCAGAGCATACAGGGCTTGCTGCAAGGGGCGAGAGGGGAAAGGGCTTTATACTACGAGGACATCCCTGAGACGTGAGACACCGCCTCGCCAATTAATATAAAACATCCACGAACCTTCCCAACACATAATATCCAATTGATTTTGCTGAAAAAAAAATTGGCAAAAAGTATTTTGGCATAAAATGCGTTGGAGAGACTCATGGATATTTTGTGTTAAATGCGTAGGCTGAAGGTTGGAGCCTCGACAAGAACTGGGACACGCATCAGCTGGCTATAGAAGTAAACATCCAAAAAACACCTTTTCACCAGCCTATATTAGCTATTACGCGTAATGGCCAGACAAGTGATTAATTCAGTTCCAACACCTTGACTTACTTCGGAATATATTTTACATTCCTACTGTTATTCATAATGGCTGGATAAATTTCTTTAATTGTAGTACACGTACAATGTTCAACTAGATTGAAATTGGTGCATAGTTGACCGTAACTAACATTTCTTCAAAACTTTCATACAAGTACGTGGCACTCAATACACATTCGCCATCAATGAAAATCGGGTCCGAACATCTGTGATAATCCAAATACATTTTATACGACTTGATATGTAATTCATGTAATTGAAATGGGATGTATCAAATGTATCCAGCCAATATTTTCCTGTAGAATGAAAGTTGACATGTTATTTACGTGTGCGAGGGACTCTTCGGCGTATGTTTTCCTGAATGGAAAGCGTCATTTGCAATCTGTTGAGTCAGCTGGCGAAGATAGCTCTTGACGAATCGTCGATTTCTAACACTAAGAAATAACTAAACGAATCAAATAAAGGCGCTGGATCAAATCCGCGATGTACTAAAAGGGAAACATTTGGGATTATTTATAGTGTTAATCCGACATGTTATTAGTTTTTACATGAGTTATTTACATGAGCTAAATTTGGTAATATTGCAAGTGACTGAGTTGAAGAAAAATCTACATTGATTGATAGAAGGAAACGATTATATCTCAGCTTATAATAATAATAACTGGTTACAGACAATAACAACAAACTAGACATGTAGTTAAGAAAAGAATTTCATGGACGCCATGCAAATGATTTGAAACAACCTCATATAGACCCAAAAGTTTCAAACACTTGGCTAAAATATTGAGATCTATACATGGGGAAACAAAAGGGTTCATGGTTTCCATATAGTATGATCATGTAATTAGCACGAAAAGCTACACAAAACATATCCTCAAACAAACAACAGATGAGAAATGCAGAAAATGTCATATAGCAGTTGAGAAAATACAGCACATCATATCATGATGTAAATTAATGGCCTACACAGAGTCCACCTGTAGGCACAATCAAGTTGCAAATATTATTCACGAGACACCGGCGGCGAAATCCCACCTACAATAAATAACATGTCCGAATTACAAACATATTCCCGACACACTACTTGAAAATTCAAACTACAAGTGGTACTATGACCGACCGAGACAAATATCCCATGAAGAAAAAATAACAAAGTACACAGAACTGGCTTCTGAAATCCAACCACTATATCATCTCAAAAAAGTCCTTATTATTGCGCTGGTCATTTCGTACACGGAGGTTCCACCCTCCAACATTAATAGAAATTTGGAACTTATCCTAACACCCAAAGATGTCTTCAAAGCGATGCCAAAATGTGTGCTCTTGAAAGCGTGCAGAATGGAATGCAAGAAAATGTCTCACCCTGCAGCTGCTGCGCGCGCGCGCGCTCGCTCTGCTGCTCGGCGAGGGCCTGGGCCACCTGGCGCTGCAGCTCCTGGCGCCGCGCGCGCGCCGCCTGCAGCTCCCGCGCGCCCTCGGCGAAGCGCTGCGCCAGCGCCTCGGCCGGCCCCGCATCCACCTCCGCCTCCAGCTGCTGCGCACACGCAGGCAAGCACTTTCTTCCTTTCCCACCTCCTCATTTCGTACGCGGCGCCCGGGAGACTTCGCTGTGCCCCATCCAGATATTCTTTAATTCATCATTCCGGGAGCCTCAACTGCTCAGGTCATTAGTCCCGCATGCGTAGTGCATTTTCCCTCTCGGAAGGTGACGAGATCCGGCGCCGACCCACCAGTCGGCTTGCGCTGTTTTCCCCAATCACGCTTTTCCCACCAGCGAGTCATCGCCCCAGCCGAGAGAAGCTCATCTGCTCTCCGACTGCTCTCCCGGAATGTGTGGTAGTCAAGTACACGTAAGAGAAAGTAAGGAGTGAGGGTAGGTCAAGGAAGAGGAAGGAAAGAAATCCTGGTTATAATAATGAGTTCTCAAGGTGATGATTGAAATATGTTAATATTGGCAGGAATTGCCGTACAATATTACGTCACCATTACTAACATAAAACAAATGTTAATTGTTTCCCTTTGTACAGGCCTGACTTTTGGAATAAAAATGCAAAATACTTTTCTTTCCTATTAGCGTCAAATTAGCCTTAAACTTTAGGGAGTGTTTTAGAATTTTTCTAAGTTTTTTTTAAAAATTTTGGTGTGTAGTTGTCTAAAAGAATGCAATGTTAATTGTTTCTCTTTGTACAGCCCCAGTTTTTGGAATATAAATACGAGAATAACTCTTTTCGTAGAGCCTCAAATTAGCCATAAATTTTGGGTGTGTTTTTATATTTTTTAATTGGTTTTTAGATGGATTTTCTAGGTGTGCTAGCTTTAGTGTAAAGCTAGCAATGCCTACGATTATGGGAAATCCAAAAGAGCATAAAACTCGGGAATATAGCACTTAATTAGCCTAAAATTTTGGATATAGTTTGGTTGAAATTGGTTTTTGGGCGCTGCTAGCTTTTGGATGGCTGCCTTACCTGCTCCTTGGGCTGAGCACATGGGTCGTGGCCGCCGCCGCCGCCGTCGCTTGCGTCGCCTGCACCCCGCCCTGCCGGCCCTTTGGGCGCCTGGGCCGGCTCGCGGCCCTCCGCCCCGCCGCCCCCCGCGCCACCGCGCCCGTGGCCAGCGCCTGCGCGCCCCGCGCCGTCGCGCGTCTGCGGGAAGGCTTGCAATGGCCCCCACGTCCCCGCTCAGCGCGGAATTTGTAGGCGAAAAGGTACAAAGAGTAAGGACATCAAGCAAAATATGGCAACTGGAGCGGAAAATGCAGTAGAAATATAACTAATTAGTACAAACCTCAGCTCTGAACCTAAATTCGCTCAAATTGAAAACAAAAAATGTATTTTCAATCACGCTGAGAAAAACCTTTTTGTTAACAACAACAACAACAACAACAACAATAATAATAATAATGATAATAATTTGAAAATGGATTGAATGAGATTTCTGAACTCTGTTATGAAAGAAGGTATACCAGGCAGCAGTTACTACAAATTGTTACTACTTTCAGAAAAATGGGTTTTAAACATCTCAAGATGGATAAGAAAGTTTGAATTGAATCTCCCTCCCTATAATCAGGCACGTGGCCAATGCCTCCAATGAGTCCCAAATCGTCAGCTTGTGTGTATTAGTAACAGCAGAGACCAGCACGTGCCGCAGCACTACTTGGCTTTTTATGGGAAAAGGGGTGGAGGGCGCACTACATAATTGTAGCTAGTCGAAGTTCCAACTTGTATCTGGCATTCCGTTCAGCAGGGCTGCTGAAATGCAAGAATTAGGACCAAAGGGTTCGCGTACCTCTCGCTTTCCACTAGACTAGAGCCTCTGGCGCCAGAGCGTCCTCCCCCCGCCCGTGAGGCTGAGCAAATGAAACGCGCCAAAATAGCACGTTCTTGAGCAGCTCTGCATTAACCGAACGTAGTATAAATACACAGGCGTTTTGGTCGTTTTCCCTAGGGCTATCTTAAACTATATTTTTAAATGTAGTGGTAAGGAAGGTGTCAAATATAAATCTGGAGTGGCAGAGATTAAAGTAACAACCAGGAATTTGGAGCCTGTGACTCCGCATTCGACCCCCGTGGAATGCATGAGAATCTGCATCATTTATTTGGATCCAGATTGGCTTCTTGCACTATCATATTTTTCAAGAGAACTATAGCATCACTCCTTTTTTTAATCAGTCAACTGTCATGATTGTTTAATCTTCATGTCTCCCTACAATCAACCATAAAGTGGAAGGCAAACGCAAACCTCCACTGTGATCACCTGCTCAGTGAATGGGCGCGGCGTGCAGGCTGCTATGTATAATACAAACAATAAATAAGAATTTAATAAAATTGACAAAATCGTGAATTTTGCATTTTATTTGGTCACAAATCTACATTCAACGACGAACCTTTACGTGTGTGTGGTTTGGCGGAGGATGCGCGCGCACACTGTGGTGTCCTGTGCACGAAGGCGTGTCAGTACCAAAGGACCTTGCCATACGCCAAAGAAAATCGGAAGGGGATGGGTTTCGTTCGTGAGTGTTCGGACACAGACGACTGTGTTTATGGAGACGCGTGAATCGGATGTGGGTAAAACGCACGCGCCCCGAAAGTGTCTGTCCTAAGTGACGGGCATGGTGGGCCGCACAGAAAACCTTGTTGGACGGCAGTTGGAGGCGAAAGCGACTCACCTTGGGTGCTGGCGTGGGTGGAGGGGGCGGGGGCGGCGGCATCAGCTGGCGTGGAGAGGGGCCCGGAGCGGGTGCCGGTGCGGGTGCCGGAGCGGGGCCCGAAGCGGGCGTCGGAGGAGGGGCTGGAGGGCGCCCCTGGAGCGGGGGCTGTGGCACGTGCGGGGACGGCGGGGGAGGGGCCCCGCGCGCCCTCCGGGGCCGCGGGGTGGCGCCACCGCGCCCCGCATCGCCCCCGCTTCCGCCCCCGCCTCCGCTCGCCTCCTGCGCGGCTGCCTCACTCCACTTCTCCTGCAACAAACACAGCACTGCTACGTTATTTGTTATTTTCTCTCTCGTCTCTTAACCATGAACGTCGGATAATCACGCTAATTTCAGGTCAAAGGGTTAATGGCGGGGAGACATTAACCCTTTACTACGTATTTTCGTATACGAATTTTCTGCCCAGGGTAACTTTGAAGCACACCCCCGGCGCGGGTCTAGGTGACGATCTTCCATCAGGAGCTCTTTGAGAAAGATAGAGAAAGAGACAGAGAAAGAGAAGGAGACAGAGAAAGGGAGAGAAAGAGCGGGAAAGAGAGAGAGAGAGAAAGAGGAAGGTACGTTTTATGTCTTCCTTTTATGCGATGAATTCGCAGGGGTTCAGCTAATTTTGTATTGTTTTCATAAAACACGATGGCGGCCGAAGCACTCCTGGCAACAGCAGTATAAGTTGATAAACCGAATTTGACTTAAGGTATGGACTTTTTCAGGAAGTTCGTGTAACGTACTAACAAGTATTGCAAGATTAAGATTGTGCCATAAAAGATTACGTAATACGTTCTTTTCAACATCGCTATCGGTAGCATGTGGCAGAAAAAACAACTTAGCACACAGAACGCTCAATATGGCCGACTTCCCCTTCATTGTCGTGAGGTGTTGTTGAAGAAGTGATGCGCGCGAGTTCCTTGTACGTTGCTATCGGCAGCTCTGTTCCTTTCAAGAGCACGAAGAAAAAATGGGAAACATTTCGTAAGCAAACCGAAGGAAAACACATAAGTAATGAATTATTAAAAAAAGCACAAGTAAATATATTAACTTGTACACTATAAATATCGGAATCACTCTTTGTTTGAAGCTGCATACAGACCACAAGCATTTTAGTCTATTAATCTCTAAAAACATTTTCAATAATATGGTAACTCTTCGTTAGGGATTTCATTATTTTTTCTTTCTCGCTACGGAGTAGAAATAATGTTATGTAATGTTGCGCGAAAAAACGGCGAATTTTCGGCAGAAAAACTCTTACTGCAGGGCACTGATGATGAAAAAGTAGATAAACCTAGTTGCTAAATTTAGAACAAAAATCCTCTTACACGAGATGTAGCCAGAATCTATGTTTTGCTGATTTTCTCCAAAACTGGTATTACCCAATCGATCTGACTAATGCAGCAACCCCTTGTATTTGAAACCAATATTTTAATTTGGGGGGGTACTTCACATGAAGCCCCTAGAACATTTTCAAAAATGGCTAGTTATTTGATATAATAATACTGTGGTAAGCTTAAAGACCCCACGGTATTTTGCATGGGAGAATTTGCATCAAGCGTGTATTTACGATGGGATTAAACACCTACAGAAGGTTTAAAATCCAAAGAATAGACGTTGATAAGGCCAGGAATCAACAAGCATAAGATTCCATATTTGATGTCAGAGCGTCATTCTGTTGCATGGCATCACGGCCTCATATTCACTACATGCGATAAGTTAGAAGAAGGGATTGGAAGCCGGGATCCTGCGGGAAGGGCGAAATCGGAAGCTCCCGACCTAAACACATGTAATCAATCGATGCGGAACACATGTGTGTTTCAGTATAGTCTGGGACTACAACGTTGGAATATAGGCGAAAATACACCATTGACTGTCAGGGCAAGGGAGATGGGGCTTCGCGGGGTGGGTGTCTCAGTGTTAGTCAACCTTAAAGTATATGTCTACTCAAAAGTGACAGAGAGTGATGGAAAAAGACATTTTTGTATTCTGCCATTCTGAAAGCCAAATTGTTTATTACACTTTCTTGAGGTTAAATTGGTTTTGTATCTTCAATATTTTCGGAGATATAATAAATTGTTTTGAAGATGGCGTCGCTACCACGCCGCTTTGCATCTGTCAACGCCCCCTTGTAATTGCAACTAGTAATTTCAAATTGTAGACAAACACTAGCTTCTCAAATACCATAAAACACCAGAGTACAAAAGCAGGAGAAAGTACTTGTAAGAAAGGAAAAGGAAGAGGGAAGACAAAGAAGGGGAAGGAGATGGTGTAACTTATGCTGCAGGGGCACTACAGGTATGCAACCTTCCATTACTTCTCCTGAGAAGTTAATTTTCCTTGAGCATTGATTAATGAAATGCATCACGACTCAGAAACTAATAGAGATATTTAAATGATTATTTCTGTATTTTACTTATTATTAACATTATTATGTGAACTACATATAATATTCCACTAATCAATAATTGAAAGGATGCATTCAAAAATTAAAAGAAAAATTCAAAATATTGATTGTAACGTTTCTCGTAGTGAATTAAAACCAACACAATATTTTAAACAATTAGGTTTATTTGTGAACAATTATACACTAAAATCTACTGACACTAAAAACTACTTGGTCTATTTACAGATATATTACATTTAATTATTTTTCTTTACACACGACTTCGTTCTCTTGATTATTTATTTACACAGTTCACTTCTTACACACTATTTATTTACACTGTTCTCTTCTCCTACAGTATCACCCAGTTCGATGCACTGTCCACGGTCCACTGCACTTGACCCCAATTCCCTGCGCAGACCACAATTCCTTGCGCAGACCACACTTCACTGCGCACACCAGGGTCCACTGCACTGCTGTTTACCGCGATGCCCACTTCACAGCTCAGCTTCCACTGCAGACTTCAAACTGCTGACTGCTGTTTCCCCACTGCACCACTGTTTACCGCGATGCACACTTCACAACTCAGCTTCCACTGCAGACTTCAGACTGCTGTTCACCCACTGCACCACTGTTCACCGCAATGCACACTTCACAGCACAGCTTCCACTTCGGACACACTGACGGACTGACTGCTTATTCACTGATTACATACACTGACTTACCCTGACACACTAACTTACACTGACTAACTTCTTACTGGCCGACTGCTACTGACTGACTTCTTACTACTCACTGACGTCTTACTACTCACTAACTCGCGGCCGCCGGCAGCGGTGCATTTATACCTGCCCGGCGCTCGTCTCCAGGCACCCGGCACATTCTCCGCGTTTCCCCGCGGCTCGTGAATAGTCCGGAACCGTCCAGTTCGGAGGGAAAGAAAGGGGTGCCGGCAGATGACGCAATCCGCGCGCAACGAATTACCGCAGGTGATGCAATATTCGTTACATTATTATAATTTGGAATTTTTTTAACCATTTAAAACTTTTACTTCTTAAAAAACATTGAGGTTTACATAATGCAACAGTTATTTATTTCTTTTCTGGAAAAAGTTACAAAAATATATTAAATATTAACGGTAAAAACCTATGTAACACGAAATGTAATTTTTATTAAACAATTAGGGATGTTATTTTGTGTCTCCTACATGTATATCTATTTTAAGTCATAGGAAATTCTTACTCTGGGTAGACGTATACCTTAATCGGGGAGTTGCTTTAAAGTTTTCAACACATTCGACAGATAGCGAGTTACTAGTTTCAACATGTCCGCGAGGGTCTCTAAATCTTTCCTGCAGACTACAAACTGTGACGATATGTATATCAGATGAGAATCGTATTTTAGTTTTCTTGTACGTTTCCACAAACCTAATTTCTACATTATATTTGCAATTTTGTACAACATAATATGGAAAAGAATGTAATCGAAGTGCTTCACCATGAATGGATCTTGCATTTGTTGCTCGTGGAAGTTGGCAGTACTACATCTCATGTTGTGTTCGACGAGAGAGAGAGATTCTATTTTCGTTGGACACTGTAGTTACATGCCTGTGCAATGCAATCAGCTCTTGCCATGCTTTCCATCGAGCGTGACTTCCTTACCCGATTAGCAGAGTTTAATGAAAACTTAACACAAAATTTACTACAATCGGTCGAGCATATGATCACATATTCGTGCCGTGACTACCAGCCTGCACGGGGCTTGCGAAATGTGGTCCAGCATTATCGCGGTCCGGATGATTGACTGACGCTTCCGAGCACGTCGACCGTGGTCACGAAACCCGTTAGTGTGACCACGTGAGATAGTGGTGTCTAATCATTTGCATGGTGAGATACGACGCTGACCTACACGTGAGCTTGACTCCTCCAGCGGGGGCTAGCTCTATTACTTAACTGGCCTTCAGAGATATAAATAGAGTAGTTGGTGCAAATTAGTGAGTGTATTTGTGTGTAAGGGGCGAGATAGGGACAAATAAGAGGAAAGAAAGAACGGGAGCGGAACGCGGCCCGTTTGTTATGGTATTCCTCTGGCATTCGCCTTTTATTGTTGAGAGAAACTACGGAAAACTACCGATAAGAGCCTCTAAAATTCTTTCTACAGCGACTGAATCCGTCCTAGCTATATAGCTGGAGTCAAAAATATGCCACCATTGGGGCTTGCATTCTAGTATCTCCAAGCCGGAGTCGCCGCAGAAGTAATGGTAATGGTGGCCGTGAGTAAACAACATCCGGTATAGCGATTCAGAATGCACTCACAGAGTACTTACGGATAGATCTGACCCCTAAGGCATGACGTTCGTCTCTCAGGAAGAATGCAATAACATGGGAATCGTTTGTTAGTGATAACTGATGACAGGCTGTACCCCACATGGGTGGTGTGCACTGAAGATCCGCCGGATACGGTCGCTTACCTTTGCGGCGCCAGACACGGATGCGACAGCTGTCAGCGCCCAAAGAGGAACGTGATTCACCGGCGCAGGCGAGCGACACTATTGTTCTCTAGCTCGTTGTAGGGGAGGGGGAGGGATATGTAGTGTGGTGAACAGATAGCTCATCTCCTGCCTCTGTATACGTTGTACAAAACTGGTCTACCCATGTGGAGTTTGTCGTGGGCAAAGCGAGTTCGAGAGAAGTTTTTTGGGGGGGTTCTCCCGTTTCTACTGCCACTCATTCCGCAATCATCAGATCGTCACAGCCCATCCATTAAAACTATTTACCTCAGGTGTATGAAACTAGTGGTGCTAAAACAGCATGTATTTTCCCCCAAAATTACGTGCAAAGTACTCAAATTTCCGAAAAATTGTACATGACCTTATTTCAAAATATATCTTCAAGGAATACATTTCATTAAGGGAAAAATCTCTACCTTTAATGTTTTAGTTGTAACAAGACTCCAAAAATATTGAACATGGCAACTTTCGAAAAATTGGGGCTTGCAATGTTAATGAAACCATTCTCTTAAATGTCCTTCACACTATCCAACAACAAAATTTAATCAAAAACAATGGAGCCGTTTTTTAAATTTGGAAAATGTCACAGGGGCGTCATGAAAATAATGTTTTTATTATTTTAATTGTAGGAAGACTCAGAAAAAAACTTGCAATTCTCGAAAAGTCAGGGTTTTCACCGAATATAAGACCTGCATCATTCTCCTAAACTCCTTCACACTATCCAACAAAATTTAATCACAAACAATTGAGACATGTTTCTGAAAATTTCAAAAATGTCTCAGGGCCTTCATGTAAAATACTCCCCAAAAAATTAAAATATCGATTTCCAACTCAAGGGGCTACGTCATCAGCCAGGTCAATTGGGGAATTCCAATTTTGGAGAAAATCTGCTGAACGGTTTAGCCGCTTGCCTTGTTCACATACGGACACACGTTTTGCCGTCACACGATTGTGCGGTGTGAAGGCCCCACAAAACATACATTTTGGCTAGACCACGCCATATAGGATTTTCCCCCTAAATTTAGCAACTGAATTTATCCACTTTTTCGTTACCAGGAACCTAAATAAGAGTTTTTCTGCCAAAAATTCGCCGTGTTTCCGCGCAGCATTCCATAACTTTTTCTCTACCGCGTAGGCGGATCGAAGTATAGATATATAAAATATATCTGTACTTTGACGCATCTTATAGAATGCAACGACAATCGACGCAGAGAGCGGGGATAGCTCTCTGGGGTACCACAAATAGTTATGTTAACTGTGCTGACGCCAATCCGGGAGGAGGTTGCGCAAAGTCCGTTACAACTCTCCGGGAGATTTTATCCTCAACCAGTTCGACGTCTAGTCAGAATCTGGCCTCCGCGATGTGCAGACAGAGCAAGCCTGTGCCTAATTGCGGTATGTCCATGACTAAATACGAAACGAATCCACGGCTCGCATTAACCATTACATTACCAAACAGAAGGGTTCTTAGAGGCGCACAGAAAGTTTCAATTTGTTTAGGAAGATGCAAATTATTGATGTTTTTTGACAAGTTCTTTTTTTCTCAATTTGCGATGCAATTTATCACAAGACTTGGATAATTTGAGTTATTACATCGTCTTTGGCTTTGAATAAAAAAATTTGGAACTATTCACTCGAGAACTGAAATTCAGAATACATTTTGGAATTATTTGTAGTATTTCAAGTCCTATTATACGAACAGTTTAATATTACTACGTTATGAAGATACTGGGGCTAACACTTGATATAAAAATGTCGTAGGTGTTCTCATTTAATACAAATACCGATGCAAGAAAGCCAATATTTACACCAGAAAAATAACCTTAAATTAAATACAGTTTTTATTTGTTTGCATGAATGCACATGTTATCAAAATCGTACAAAAATAATATAATTTAAGCGAAGAGCTCCCGAGCGCTCACCCCTTGATAATGCTGAGGTTAAGGGACTACTCTCCTGTAGAAAATAGATCGACTATCCAAAAAAAAACATAGTGAACCACCATAGGGTTAAATTCAGTCAAATCGAAAAATTTTCTACTAGTGCAGGGGATAACGCCTACAAAATTGATCGAAAGAAGCAAAGAATACGCATTACAAAATGTTATTTCATGAATCAAACAATTGTATGGAACGACTACCTCTGAGTCAGAAATCTTTCCGAGGATTATACGGGTATTTCGAAATAATATAAGTCACTAATTACTTTTTGGGGTATTGGCTACTAACAATGAAAAGTGAGTAAGAATAATGGAGTACAGTAAGTGTAGATTACTGAACGCATATGTGCAGTGTTGATATTTGGCAGGTGAAAAAATTTCAAATGGAATTGTGAAGTGAAGAGACCAACCGTTCACAGGTAGAAGAAAATATTAAAGAAAAGGATATCACTAGATACTCAACTATAGCATGGCCACCTTCAGTTACCTCAATTTCTTTTGGTGTTTTAATAGAGAGTAACTGTGACTCTCATTTAATCGTAATGCCCTTATCTATTTACGTCAAACAACAACTGTCGTCAGTACAAATGAAGGAAGGAAATATTTCCAACCATGTCCTGCCACATTGTTTGTTATTTTTCCAAGACAGTGTAAAAGCGCCTGAACCGTTACAAAGGTCAGCCAATGAGTTTTGGTATTTACGTCTTTCTGAAATTCGATAAAGAAACTGACGTCATCAACTTATCTTGCGTCAACAATTTAGATATTTTGACTGGGTTATTTGAACTCAATAATACTCCTTGCCGTCACTCAAATAAAATACGCAATGGAGGTACTAGGAAAGGAACTCGCTCAGATTTTCGAGGATCGACAAGGAACATGGAGGTCTGTCTGTCTTGCCTTCCTTCAGAAATAAGAGTAGCGAAATCGGGAGCGGTTGCTTCAGCAGAGTTTTAGTATGTACCACACCAAATTATAAGTTGTCTGCCGCTCTCTGGTTTTCATTTCATTACATTTTGATACTAGTGTGTTTCACTATTTACGTGGTGATGACAAGAGACACACTCAAGGGTACATACTAATTCCGCTAACTTCTCTCTCCATTTTTACGTAAGAACCAAGAATAAAGGAATATCACCTTTGTAAGACAATATATCGTGTGTCTATCGTTCGCGGTTAGGACTAATTGTTCCATTAGCGAGTTTTTCACAGAGACAAGGAATGTACTATTTGCCAGGGTTCTTCAATTACAAGAACCGAGACCAGACTGCCCGTGGTTGTTCGCTGCAGGGTCCTTGCGTGCCATGCACCTTTCACCAAACTAGCACCGATCGCGCCGCCTAAGATCATTCTTTCCTCCACCGTCGGGCTGACAAGTAATAAAAAGTTCGGGAGGAGGCCTGGTGGCCGGGGGGGGGGGGGGGCGTGACAGTTCGTCGGCGCAGCAGCGGCTGGAGGAAGGAGCCGCGCCACTCGCACTTCCTTCCTCGCGCGCGCGAGCGGCGAGGGGGCGGAGGGGGGCGGAGGGGGCGCCTGGCCGCATCCCGGACGCGCTGGTCCCGACCCGGACGGGGCCGGCAGTCGCCAGTGGGCCGCGTCTCCGCCGCCAGTGCCGCTGTGAGCTTGTGAATCCCTCTCGCGAAGCGAACCGTGTTGAACTGTGCTGTGCTACGGAGGGCCCGCCCGGTTGGTGGTGCAGCCGGTCGCCAGCGGAGGCGTCATCCATGCAGGCCGCGATCATCATCAACCACGGCCAGATGCAGCGCAGCCCGCTGCCGGAGAAGAAGGCCATCGACAAGTCCCCGGCCGTCACTCGCAAATGTGTGAGTTGCACTACCATCTTTTCAGGCCAATCCGCTATGATCCAAGGAAGGAATGCCTGCGTTTTCTATTCAAGAACACGTTGGGTAGGCCAGAAGGCAGATTCTGGCGTAGCGGGCCTAAGGTGTCACATCGATCCTGCAGGAATTGAGCTAAGAGGTTCATCCTCCAACCCCAGTGCAACCGCCCATGGGCGACACCTCAGTGCCAGTTAATCCGGTTGATTGTATCGGGGCACGGTAACTTCTGTGGTTATTCCTTCCGTTAGTGTAGTGAATGTTTTATCCTTGGAGGTAGCGGTATTCTTCCCCTGATGGATGGTGAGATTTGGTGTCAACTTACACGTCCATTTACCGGGGATTTCCCCTGTCAGGAATCTCCCCAGCGTGGCATCGCCCGAGCCTCAAAAAGCCCCAACTGGCCTCCCGATATGCGTGGCAGTGTGCGTGTAAAAAGGGGAGAGGTTATGACAAGGAAGAAGGAATGTTCGCACGGGTTCATGGCCTGTTTGTTAGGGCATTGTTATGGCATTCGTCTGGTATTGATTGTAGGAACTGATGAAAACTACCGATCAGAGCAGCCGGCATGGCATTCTCGTTCAGACAGTGCCTGAATATGGTTGGTCAGAAAATCAGATTCGAATGCTCACGATCACATGCCGACTGCTGTTAGAGCGTGCAGACTGATCAACTTCCATCTTTGGATACCGCAATTCAAATCCCCGTTGATCCAGGAGGAATTTCTGGAGGACAAACGCGTACGCGGTGCGTTTTCAAGGGGCTCTCCCTTTCTTGTCTCGCATTCCACCTTACTACATCATCATTCAGATCATAGCAACATCATCACTCATTCGTCAAATCCACTCATCCCGGGTGGAACCGAAAACACAAGGTTCCGAGAACCACGATCAAATTTACGGTTAATTACTTTTGAATACAGTCAACTGGTTTTGTTGAATAATGTATCTGATGAAGAAAGTGCACAGTTAATACTCACAAACCTGCCTTAAAGTTACAGGACTAGGTTGATCCGGAGTTTAGGGTGTCGTTCACTGAACCTTCGGTTCCTTCGGTTCACTGATTCGGTTCACTAATCTCGTGATTCACAAGGTTATAGTTTCGTGGCAACTGCGCAGTTTGAATTGTGGAGGCTTTCTTGAAAAGTACTTTCTTATAAAAGTGAATTGGTAATTATGCGTTGGATAGACTCAAGGTTGTGTATAGTGAACGCGAGGGCCGAAGGCCCGAGCCTCGCCGTGACTTGGATCCGGGCGAGCGAAGCGAGAAGACTTGCCTTTGAAACTAAGTTTGCATTTCTCTGCGGCGGGGACAAAGTGATTGAAGTGAACAATATAAATACAAATTTTGTGGCGTGGATTTGTGTTTTTTTTTTTTTTTTTGCCATTTCAAGTCCGTTTTTAATTGTTTTGTGTGTCTACCGAGATGGAAGGTATTCCCCTCTAGTGAACCGGTTCAGTGAACGACACCCTAAACTCCGGATATACCCAGGACTACTACGAAGCCCTGAATATGCTATAAAAGGTTTTTTTATCAAAAAAATGTCCATTAACTGAAATTCCATCTTTTATTGTAAAATCACTGCTGAACGCATTGTACTTGTCATTGTTGTGTCGTATCAGAGGCATTCAATTTAATGATAAAGTAAGTTATGCAATGGGTTCAACAAGAACGTGTAATCTAACTCGGTTCAACAGAGACTTTTCAATAACTTGCTTTGTTAGTATTGTGAATCCTTGTATAGTATTTGAGTAACCGGCCGTCAGTTCGTCACTTACAGTTAAACCCTTCCTCTCCATAAATCGAGACACATTAGCTGTCGTTCGACGCGTCTCGGTGGAAAACTGATGGTTTGTTTGCGCATCAAGCCAGAGAATACTGATTTTTCCAAAAAACGTGTTTCTTTTCTTGGTTTCTGGGGGCAACTAAAACGTGTTCTGAGCTATTGAGGTGATCAATAGTTCAATTTATTCCTCTTTGTGAGGTATATGAACTGGCATTGTTGCAGATTCTTTTGGTATATTTTGAAAAGAAAAAAATACGTGTTTTGGGTGTTTCAAGGCACGTACTACTGTGAAACGCTGTGAATATCGTCCTCTTCATTCATAACACTGACAATATTTAAACCTAATTATGTAAGGAAACATAATTTTAAAACTCCTCTGCCAATGAATTATGTACCATGAGAATCTAGTGGTACTACAACAGCACAAACTTTCTCGCATTATTTCTTTCTTTAATCAGTTTTCGAAAATTCAGAGTGTTCAATGAATATGTGAGCTTTACCGTCCTTTTAATTGTCTCTCGTTCTATCCGTGAACAATATTTGCATAAACCTCAAACAGAAATTACGCGAAAACTACTAATTTTTTAAAAAAAGTCAACATGACCGATTTTAAAGATCTGATTTTTTAGAATAGATTTCATTTTTTAAGACAAAAATTTCTATCATCAATATTGAAGTTTTGCAATGTTAACTTTTAGCAATTTTCGAAAATAAAGTTCCCTTGCAATGGGACTGACACCAATATTTTTACCGTTCTTTGATAAATATAAGGAGAAAATTTAAATAAAACTAGTGGCCGTTGTGAAATATAAATTTTGGAAAAAATCGTCTGAACGGTTTAGGTGTTTGCATTGACCACAGAAAGACGTTTTATTTAAGTTAGACGTAAGTTACGTTACGTTAGACGTAATACGAAAGATGTTTAGAAAGACGAATTCACAAACCATAAATTCTGATTGCACATGTGTTAGAGAAAGTAATTTACATTACATAGGAACAAACTTTATCCACTCTTTCGTTACCTGCGCCAGGAAATAACGGTTTTTCGGCTGAAAAATCGCAGTTTTCTGGCATACGACTACATGATCTTTTCTTCTTATGAAGTAAAGGGAAAAGGTGAAAATACGTCATCCAATATTTACAAACGTTAAATGAAGATTTGGCAGTTAGAACAAAATAATGACATAGGTGATCTACTCCAATCACTGCAATAAAATCTGTGTTAAGTTCTTTGGTTTGTTTAATAATGATTTTTTAAGTACGTTGGTGTATTTTCGATACGAAGGCAAGCTATTAGGTGTTGTTTTTTATTGGATTTGTTTTTGAACGTGAGAATAACTGTCTCAAATGCTATGACTCATTTTCAAGACCGATGTCGGAAACTAAGCATTTATGGGAACAAAATGATTCATGATATTACTCATAGAAACAGTACAATCTGGAAATGCAAATAAAATGGACGATTAGCAAGAAATACGGTCTCGGGCTCATCTTTGTCTTTCAACCCTTTGTTCGAAATTGCCATCGCCGTGCTAAGAAAGCGCACACAGGGATTCGCATTGGATCTTGCAAATGTACAAATTTTCTAAATACGCTGCCTGATAACACAAAGAATGAACTCTTCAGAACGACCCTTTCGGGGCATTCGGATAAGGACCTCGTACTTTGTATTGGAGTGGGAAGTGGCTGTAGACTGAAATAACATCTGACAAGAAGCTGCGATTATGCAATTTTGGTAACTTTATTATTTAGTTTTAATACTTACATAGATAATTTTTCACGTACTACACACGACGATGAAAAACAAGGCAACTGTATGTTTAAATTTTCTTTTTATTTCGAACTTGCTTAGTAGAAATGTTCAACACATGAAAAAGCGTCTAAAACAGTTTAAATCGTCGGCGACGCCACATTTAGTTACTTAATTCACAATTTCCCCAAAGGCTTTCAATAACTTTCAAAAATCCTGATGTAGTAGAGAAACTGACAATTATATCTGAAACAGTAGTATATAGATCAATGCTTTGTTATATGTGGCACACTGGCAGAACTCTGGGTAAAAACATTCGAAGTGAAAGTGGATGATATTTAGATTTTACATAATTTAGTAGCTTTCATACACACATTTTGACTCGTGATTACGCTATCATTGCATGAATTAAAGAATACGAATTATTATTTTGCTCAGTATTTTCCGCTTCTTCAATATATAAAACTCCCCTCTTTATAAAAAACGGAGAAATTGTGAGAGGAAAACGTAGTTTTTCCAATGAAATTAATAATAACAGGCTCCTTTTGCCGTTCGTAAATTGCCTCTGCTACAAGCGCGTTTATGGGATTCAAATAAGGCGCGCAACGTTTATAACGTTCCGACTTTTACCACTAGAGATGAGAAAGTGCGCGGAGGTCCCCGCATTAGCCGGCAGAGTGTGCGTGCGGCACCGTTCCGCATGATGGGTGTGCGAGACCGGGATTATCGCAGAGATCGCACGACGCCACAGTTTTGCGTCATAAGGAGACCCTCAAACCAGATCAAGTAAAACCTGAGGAGTCATTTATTTTTCTCTCAAAGTTTCCAATGTTTGTGATGTTAAGAGTACTGTACCACTATTCGAAAACACTAACAAAGGCTATTTGTAGGCATCCACAGCGTCTGAACAGTTAGGTGTCTTTTCACTTTCAATAATATATTTTTAATTTTAAAAAAAAATTAAAAAATAAAAACTTTACTCCTTAATATAATCCTGAGGTAAGGTAAGTCTATCCTAAGAAGATTTCAGGTTATATTTAAAAAATTGAACAAAAGTTCCAGTTTCCTCGCTCTTATACCATTATCTATGATTAATGTTGTTTGCTCGAGTCCACAGGGAGATAAAATTTTAAATAACTCACATTTACTACATTAATTAATACACACCGCGTGCGAGCAAAATAATAATACTGACAACAACGTAGATTCTTAGCTAACATTTAAAATTTTTTGCACATTTTGAAAGTGCATTACATTTCCGAATATTTACATTTTTCTTCTGAAATGGTGTTAGCTGGAACTGAATGTACCCATTTCTAATGTGCGAATATACGTAGAGTAAATGGGTACATTCCTAAAATAACAGACTTCATAAATGGAGCGCTTTTTGATATGTCATTTAATAAATTTGAGAAATCATGTTAAATGTGGTAAATAAAAAATGTCAAAATACGTACCTATATTTGTAAAATTCTTTAACTTTTAAAAAGTATGAAAATATTGGAAATTGAACCAAATGTACATGCAGGGCCACGGCATAATTCGCGCAAAACGTTTAGACATTTTCGATCTCTCTTCTTTCTCACTCATAGAAATATTTAAAAATGCGAAGAAAAAAATTTCGTAGTTCTGTCAAAAACAGCATAAAATATGGAAATCGCCCTGAAAAAATGAAGTCAAATCAGATACGATCCCAAAAATACATTTCACAAATTTACAGAAAATTGGATACAGTGCTCGAGTTGCGTAGTTGACGCCCTCATGCTTTGCGCTGCGCACGCCTACACTTCGCTCAAACTACATGTACGAATGGCCTATGTTATATTAGAGGTTTCGAGTAAGAAACTGAAGACAGTGGTGAAATGGGAGAGGTGCACCATTTGAGAGTGCAAATGGAAGGAATTCAAATCCTTGCGGAGGACGTAAAATATTGCTGCAAAAATGCCGTTCAAGCACAGCGTAAGACTTAGTCGCCAGCAGCGCGCTGGGGCCAATGTCTACTTGAGGAGCAGATAAAAGACCTCTGAGCCCGGGTTCGGTTTACGCTCGTCGTGGAAGAATGCGTGTCGCTCGAGCGATAAGTGGACAATTGGCGCTCGTATCTGCGATGCAGATAGCGCTCAAGGGCGCAGCGGCGCGGCGATAGCGCATCTGGAGGGCACCGCCACCTCCGCGCCCCCGCTCATGTCCCTGCAGTCGCTCTGACCGGGAGGTCGTAGGTTCCAGTCCCGACGGTGGCAGGATTTTTTGACACTAGCTTGTGAGCTAGGTCGAATTCAGCCGTTGTATGAAGGAGAATTCTAGCGGCCGGCTACTCTGATCGGTAGGTTTCCATGTTTTCTCCGATCAACATCAGGCGAATGCCGGAGCAGTACCCTCACAAACGGGCCAAGGACCGCGCGCGAACTTTCCTACCTCTACCTTGTCCTATCCTCACCTCTTACACACCTTACACTAACACTACCACCCATGCCGGTAGACCGGGCGGGAGCTGAGAGCTTGCCTCGGCTGGGGCGGTGCCACGCTGGTGGTAGATACCTGATTAAAGAAATCCCCGCTAGCCGATGGTACGTCGGCGCCGGATCTCGCGTGCAGCGGAGGAACATCACCGCCACCTCCCGACCGCAAAACATGCAATACACTTACGGATCTAATGACCTTAGCGGTTTATGCGCACGGAATCACTAACAATCAATCAATCCGCGCCTCCGCTCACCTCTGGAGACCGGGATTTTGATCCCATCGATCCCAGAGGAATTGGTGGCGCCTAGCAATAGCTCGCGGAGGGTTTTCTTTATCGTTTGCTCTATCAAAGCGAGACAAGGCCGGAGATCGAATCCAGGCCTGTGCAGCTGGGGATAATCGCGCTAGTCATGACGCCGTGTGTCTCCCAGCCGAGAGCATGTGGGGACGGGGCCGTGGGAGGCAGAGGGGCGGCAGCAGGATCCCGGAAAGAAACGACTGGAAGGGGAGCCAAACAGCAAAGCAAAGCAGAGCAGGAGCTGACTCGGCAGCGGGAACGGGAGGGGTGGCGCGGGCGGAGCGGGCTCGAGGAGTGTGGCCCCAGCAGGCGCTTTCCCAGAAGACGCGACGCGTCGAGCCTTCGGTCTCGAGTGCTCGTTAATGACGCCCTCAGTACATCAACCGCGCTCATCCCCTCTCTTCGCGTCGGCCTCTAGTGCTCCTCTGCAAGTGGTGACAGACGCGCCTCAAACCACTGCGATACAATGCAGCTTCTGTCAAGTGGTACTAACTCGGACCTTCCCTGAGAGAGCATCAATACGACTGATCGAAATCCACTAGAGCAGCGATATTATCGTTCCCTCAGAAATAGTACAGATTACGCTTACGTCACAGATGCGATTTAAGTTGCAACATGAGCTTTCCAAGTTGAGTTTCTAACATATCATACGTTCAAATTTCTTTGGTATTTTAACTACACACGCATGACGACGTGAAGACTACACATGTATTACAAAGAGTGAATCTGTTGAAGTATACAAAATCCAAAGATTAGATAATATAAATACAGGTACTTATAACTACGTAATGTAATATTTACTATTGAAGTAAATATGTTTGATATAAATATATGTTCTCTCTTCGAAACAAGGAAGATGTTTGATTTATTTCAGTTTCCGTAAATTTACCTATTCTTCCCGTTTCACCAGTACATTTCATCTGCATCTTAAAGGGGCCACGTGTAAAATATGATAAATCTCAAAACTGTAATTTGTATTATTCTATTATTTTTCGCTCCTGGCATCTCTTGTCTATGCTGTATTCTTCCATTTATAGTTCATATGAGGCCCGTAGCTGATGCCATATACTAATATAACTTTCTTAAATCCCTTGTTCAACTCAATCCAATGTTCACTTATTTATATCTCGACAGCAGTTCCGTTTTTCATTACTTTCAACCAAAGTTTTCAATTATATATCAAGAAACAAAAAAGTATTAAGTAAGACGAGATAATATAGTGAAAAAGATTTTTCTAGAAGTTCGTCGATATGAGTGGCCAAAAAAACTGAAAAGAGAAGCAAGAAATAAAATAATTTGAATATGTCAATGGAGCTTCCGATATTAGACCTTGGAAAAACTAGTACATGCTCATCGATTCTCCTCATGAGGTCATGCCATAAATCTACCGTTAGAGCAAACTGTCGCTACCCACAAACGTAACCCTTTCTTAGAACTTGTGAGACGTTTACTTAACGAGATATCATGACATTTTATCATCGACATTTGGACTAACAAATAAAGAAATTGTTTAGTTCCCTAAGAATGTGGAATTACAAGTACTGTTATTTGTTTTGAAACCCCGCACACAAACTCTAAATGGACGTTGAGAAAGCTGCGTTTCTATTGGCATGTTGTATTTCAGCACAATCTTCAAGACAAAAAACTACAAGTGTGTGCTCAACTATATATCGTAAACAAAAACTCAATTGCTGAACACACATCATACAATTTTTTTTAAAAACGTTCATTTATGATCTTAAATACTTTATGTATATATGCCTATTGCATTTTGAATCAAATAGGTACGTACTAATTAATTGAAAGTATACATGGCACATAAAATAGAGATCGTAGAAATTCAATTCGCCGTTCATTCAGATGTTTCGTCTCTAAATCATACCGTAAAATCAGTAATAAGTAATCAAATTTAAAAAAATTATCTCGACGTAATATTCTCAATAGTGGGGTCCAAAAATTATAATTTGGGGCATTAAAAAGTTAATCTTTATTTTTTTATAATGGTCTATTTTTTTAACATTTATAAATTTATATTCCAACTTTTGCTGCAACGTATTATGCGAACAAAATCAAACTGATCTTCATCTGGAGAAGAGGTTATAAAAGAATGACTTTCACTGATGTTTTATTCATGTGGGGGATTTTCCCTAATTTAGACTGTTGCCTAAATTGGACTGCAGTATTTCCACGCATAAGAGCATCTGCATCATAGATGATGGTTGTAATGTTTGGCAGTAGTATCATAGGATTGATAGTTTCAGTCAAAGCATATCAGTCATCTTAGTGAACAAGAATGGTTATCCGTGTTTTTTGTAGTCTCACAATTTTTGTCTGCCCAGAATGCCACAATTATTATCTAAACAGGTGTAGGCTTCAAACGTACGTTATTGCATAAAGGGGCTCAAACATGGTCACTTCTTTGCCCCCTCCGGAACTGTGGTCGGATATTTCTTTTAACAAAGTGACACATGTGACACAGGCAACTCATTAGGCACTGACGTTTCACCGGTGACGTATTCTCTATGCGTGCGAACGTGACCCGTCAGGCACAGATTTAAAAATGTTTCGTAATTAAAACGTAGGTCAGGTAAAATTAAAATATCTTTTTTCGTCTTATTTGTTTATTTTATTATTTTATTTCATTTTATTACCTTATTTGTTCGAGAAATAAGCGTTTTAAATACCATCCGTGCCTTTGGTATTTTTATAATATATATTAAAATTCATAGGTTTTAATGGAAATCGCAACTATGCCATTTTCATAAACGTGCTTTCTCTAGGGCCATTATGAAAAAGTAACTCCTTCCCCAAAAAAATCTGGGGGTCTTGAGACGGACAAGATCAGATGGGGAATATTTATTTTCGGTTTGATTTAGGCGCCAGTGTTGATTCACAGACGGTCAGACTCACGTTTAAAAAAATAATTTTTAGGTATCAGGGACTCCCCAAACTCTGTATTTATTTATTTTACTTCTCTATTTATTTGAACGCATTTTTCTCACAGAAATGAACATTTCCGTCAAAATAGCAAAATCGATTTCCTGCAGCATTGTGTAAATTTACATATACTACGTGAAAGTGAATTTAAACTTATTTATCATCAGCTAGTTAGTTAGTTGGTATCTGAATACTATCATATTTTAATTTTTTGAAGCAGTTAAACCAATGGTTGTATAAAACATTGTAATGTAGTTCACTTCAATGTGTATGTGTGCAAAACCGCAACCAAGTTCCAGACATGTTCAGAGCTACCTTGATGTAGGGGGACAACATTGAATTACAAAAGAAATAATATAATAATAATAAACTATAATGAGCATTAACGAAGTCATCGGTTTTAATTTGTGTGTCGCAACTGATGAATCAATCTTGAAGAAAATTAAAGAATGTAGACTAACTCTATTACGAATGTGCAAATTACGCCAGAAGAGACAGCAATATACTACAAAGAAAGGGATTCAACCATGCGAATGGAATACTTATTAATTGAAATTATCTTGTGCTAAGATAAACTGGCTTCGATGATAATTACTGAATTGCCAATACAGAAAACTACTTTATTTAAATTACTTTCTAATGTAAAATTGTATTCCTGTATTTTACATTACAAGCAAATATGATTTGAGGCCATAAAAACATGGCGAATCGATTTAAACAAATTAATCATGCGGATGGTGTATTTAATTATATTATTGCACTAATTTTCACGCCAGCTATTCAATTAAATTTCTATTAAATGCATTGAATAATGTTTACGATTCATTTCCATTTTAGGTACTCTGGTGATAATACAAAGAAAGGAATAAAAAAAGTAAATAACGATATTTTCCTGATTCGATATCAGTCAACAGCATACTTAAGACAAATGAACTAATGAAAATTACATAAACTACTATATGATAATAGTAAAACCTTTTAGTCTGTTATTTAAAAAAGAGAGATTTTATTTTAGAAAATATAATTATCCCATCTCTCTCAGAATTAAGAGTAATCTAGTTCTACATTAATTTAAAATGATCATTCCTGTTTTTTCACTACGACGAAGGCTGAATGGCATTTCTTGTCATTAGCGCTGATAGCAGAGATTTGCCATTCCGTTTGTAGAATCAGACATCACTTTAAGAAATAAGTTCCAAAGAATATGTCTCAAAATATCGCCAAACAAGGCATAGTACGCACTTGTCTCGAGTGATTGAATTATTCACGAACCAAGAACAATGTTAGTTCTTAAGAATCGTATTGTGTCGAGCGATACGGAAGTTGCATGTGTAGCGAAACCGATTTCGTCATACTTTTTGAAACGAAATTCATGCTGGAAAAATTAAATATAACAAACTCGGACCACCCAGAACTCTACCGGGAGTTTAAACAGCTTGCAATGCACGCGTAGTCTCACTTATCGCGGGGGCCATTACCGCCTCTCCCCCATTAAGCCGGTCGTTTGGAGGACTGCCGTTGACAGACACTGTACAAGTGTTCAGAGCCGGCTGTGAATTTCGAGACCACCCAGTTTCGGGGGAGCCCAGAGCGATATTCCCATCATCGAACGCGCCCCACTACGCCTCCGAGGGCCAAATTTCTAGAAGGTTCGAGAACAGCTCGCATGCTCGCAGCCTGCACAAAGAGTGGGAATTTCCCTCACTTCTCACGCTGCGATTGGCTAGAATATTTCACTGCGACACAATTCTTAACCAATAGCGACACTGCTATTAAAGGGACTTGGGACGCATAAGAAATTGGGGTGGGGAGAAGAGTTAACCTGGTGCGATTTTGACGGAGAGAAAAGCAGAATAGCTTGGGCATCAGAGGGGAGAAGACGCAGGACAGTCGGGGGCAGAAGTTTCTCTTGGGGGGGAATATTTTATCGGTTAGAGGCAAGTTCACCTCTATCGAAATTAGAATTTTTATAGTATCAGCTCGAGTTTTGAGCAGACTGCAGTGAATAGAGGAACTTTTCTGAATTTTGAATTATTCGTGACGGATTTCTTGATTTTCTGAAACCGAACATGCGAGTGACTGTCATGAGGATTCGAGAGATGCATTGTTGTCGACTCCGCGCCTGAGGTCGGGAGAAAAATCCCGACGATCTCCAAGAACTTCTAGTCGCCTAGACATCGCGGGCAGACCGCCCGGGACTCCGCGCCTCCCCTGGTTGAATGAGCGGAGGACCGCTCAGCTGACGCCACGCGCCAAGAGGGGTGAGGGAAGGCCGCAGTCGCCCCTCCGCCCAAGGCCGCCGCCCTCCTTCCCAGTTGCCGGTCGAGTGCCTGCCTGGGCTCACAAAGAACTCTACCGGGTTTAACAACCCGAGGGTCGTTCAACTCCAAGACTTACGTAATGTAGTGTCGCGCTCAGGCGCGTTAAAATTGTCAAGCTGTAACTCATGTAAATATTAGTTATAACAAGTTGATTTTCTTCCTAGTCATAAGCTTTACTGATTACTAACGCCTAATGTTCTTTCCTTTCTATTTTAATCGATCTCTTCAATTTTCCTTTCCATTGCTAGTTTATAGTTGAAATTTCTCTGGTGCATTTTTTTTTACTATCATTCATGCCCAGAAATAAATTGAATCATTTTACCAGTGAACAAGTGTTTATTTAATTTGTGTTCCCGCATAACAGTTCCTTCCGTCACCGATCTGAGCTAGTGGCAGGGCGGCCAACCGATTCCACAGGTAATCGGTACGGTTACACATGCATGTTGCAAGTGGCCATCTGATAAGGTGAGCTGTAACCACTATGTTGAATGACAACTGGTTATAGCAGCGGAATGGAGATCCAGATGGAACAGGGCCGACGCGGCAGTGCTATGTCCGAGGGGAGGAGAATGAGTGGCCTGTGAATAAATCCGGTTCGAAGGAACTTGGTGTGTTGTATAAAATATGGTCGTGATTCTGTGACAAATCGGTTGTCTCCGGTGCTGGAGCTACACATAGGCAGACCGGGCGATCGTCTGGAGCCCCGCAAGTCAAACTGATAGGAACAAGTTGTAAGAAACCTAAAAAGAAATTAGAACTCGAGAAAATCGTTATCGTCATTTTTTAAGACGCGGTAAAGCAGACTGATTTAAGCATTGGGTCACGATCAGTAGACTGATATTTCATAAAATTTGTAATTAATTTTTTACCTTTGAATAGTTAATGACATCATTTCTAATAAGGTAGGACTCTATGAAATGAATCAAATGATGCTAACCTTAAAATAGGTTCTACTGAAATTCATATTTATTATTTCATGTATTTAAGTGGTTTCATTAAATACTAACTAAACACATAATTTTTAGCGTTTTAAGCTCACCGTGGAAATTGTTTTATTTGACCACTACAATTATTTAGTAAATTACTTCCTCTCATACTTTGGGTAGTCAGAATACCGAAAAATCGATTGATACCGAAAAATCGATTCTCAGCAAAATGCCTGTCTGACCGTCCATCCGTTTGAATGATTTGTGATTCCAAGCGTGTGTGTGTGGGGGGGGTATTATTCCCGTAATTGTAGTACTGGTTTTCCTCAGGCGGTGGCGGCTATCTTCCCTCAATGATTGATGAGATCCGGCGACGACGGGTCACGGGGTTTTCTCTAATCAGGTATCTCCCATCAGCAAGACACCACCCCAGTCGGGATAAGCTCTCAGCTCCCGGCATGTGTGGAAGTGTAGTGCGTTTAAGGGTGAGTACCCAAGGAGTTACGATAGGTCAAAGAAGAAGAATAAAATATAGCGTGCGGTCTGTGGCCCGATTCGCCGGGAATTGATCGGAGAAACCACGGAAAAATCGATAAGAGCAGCCGGCCCCTAGAATTCTCCTCCAGACAGCAACTGAATGCGACCTAGCTATCTAGCTACAGTCGAAAATTCTTCCACCATACGCATCATTTTGCATCATATTCAAGCCAATTTGCTCTACCGCGCTCTATTACAGAATTTTCACTTCAATAATAAAATAGAGAGGGGCGTACAGATGCAGTACAAACACGCAGGCGAAACCAAAAACGAAACGATAGGAATTTCATCGTTATAAAAGTTATTTTGTGAAAATGTATATATATATATATATATATATATATATATATATATATATATATATAAACATAATTATAAAGAAAACTAAAATCATAAAATAGAATAATAAACAAGAATACAAATGGTTAGAAACTTAAATTTATAATAAGGAAGTCTGAGAATTGGAATTCCTCAGTGGCCACCCCATGCCTTCCGCCGTTCGAGGCTGGTGTCGTGCTGCGGAGGTGGCAGGCGGGACGAGGCGAGGCGTGACGAGGAGCGGGCGGAAGATGGCGGCGCGCCGCTGGCGGTAATCGCCGCGGTCTTCCGCCAGCGCCGCGCCACTATCGTCCCAGGGCTGCCCCCCCCCCCCTCCCGCCCAGCCGACGCCATCGGAGGCCAGCCGCGGAGCAATGGGGAGTTAGCGGGATTTTAAAGGGTATTCTATATGTAATATCGTGGGCGAATTTTCGCTTGGACTGAGCAAAATCCGGCACGTCATCATTAGCAAGATGATTTCTAGGCAAAGTAGTATTTTACTTGTTTGATAAAGTCACTGGACATAACATTTGTAA
This sequence comes from Gryllus longicercus, assembly GCA_038098605.1. Taxonomy (NCBI): domain Eukaryota; kingdom Metazoa; phylum Arthropoda; class Insecta; order Orthoptera; family Gryllidae; genus Gryllus; species Gryllus longicercus. The sequence goes on from JAZDUA010000156.1 coordinate 2,784,958, forward strand.
GAGAAGAAATTAATATATTCGATGTCAGCCATTAGTTAAACCCCTATTTTAAGGTTTGAACCATCCATATAGCTTTGCCTATACGCTCAACTCACCAATGTTGTTTGTAATTTTATTTACCAACAAAAGTAACATACAATATATAAATTCTACATGGTCTAAAAAGACATACTTTGGGTGACAATTCTACATGGTCTAAAAAGATATACAAGGGTGACAATTCTTAGAACCTTGAGACATAGAACTCAGAAATTGAAGTTGTGAATCTGAATGAGAGCCAAATTATTTTTTCCTCTCCTTTGCATTCTAGTAGATTTAAATGGAACATGGAAGAGTGTTTAATCCTGAAAAGCTAAATATCACATTGTTCGGATTCCAGTTAAAAGTATTCACGAATGGTTTGCGTTTACAATGACAACTTACAGAAGTGTCAGTATTTCACAAAAGTCACCAAGAAATCTTTTAATTTTTTGGCATAAAACATAACTTTCAATAAAAACGTAGAATAACCAAAACATACACTGATTAAAAACTAATTTTAAATGTGTACAACTTAAAAAGCAAACACTTCGTAATTAGTCAGTAAGATGGTAGTTTCTTAGGGAAGAAGATACTGGTTGACAACGGTGAGGTAAGCGAATTCACTACAAATAACAATCACCAAATGCACAGAAAGATCTAGTGATTAAAATAATTTCTCAAAATGTATAGTTGACTGTCGCAATCAAGAGAATAATCGTATTGACTTCTCAAATTTCCTTCTCTCTCGTGACCTAGGTACGTCATATGATCCCCAAGTGATTCCTGCTGCACTGCTTGGGGAATGCGCAGCTTTCTCTGGATCATGAGAGGTATTACAGCTGTGAAGCCTTTCCCAACAATACCGCCATTTTAGGTACCTGTAGGCTGAAAACAAGTCACTAAAATATATCTTAAGTCAATATTCGCTGAACACCTAGGGAGGTTTCCTTGTAAGTCTTGAGAAGTGAATTGAAAACTTCTCAAGTGTTACTTGAAAATTCTCACTTTTAATCTTCAGCCTACGTTTCTATTGCTTATTGATACTACCAACCTTATTAGTTCAAAAAACTCTACTCTAATAACGATACAGAAAATAAAAAAATGTTGAGATGAATGAAAATATCAACATAAAACGCTCGTAGATTCTGTTAAATTTTAGACACAATAAATAGTCTTAAGTATAGATACAAGAACCATATTTTCAATTTCACTTCACCATTTTCCCGAATATTCAACACAAATTATTGTTTTCATTTGATGTTTAATAAATGTAATCTGAATCTCAAAAATATCATAAGCATTTGTTCACCTAGTATGTATTGGCCTCCACTGCACATCCATTTAACATAACTTAATTATTGTCAATTTGGTTTTAATTTTCTTCTGCTATTACGAACTAATGCGATCTTTTGCCTCAAATTATTTAACGCAACTGAAGAAATACTGAACCGAGTATTCATCTCCAAATAGAAGTGGTCCGAACGCCGTAACACGCAACCCGTTAACTCGTCATGTCTTGCGGGCACACAGCAAAAATGCAACTGAGATGAAGAATGACGATGGACCTAACAGAGGATGCTGAATGAAGACTGAAATGAAGAGCAAACAGTATAATGAAAGGAGTGGAAAAATATAGTTCACAAACCACATGGAAATCTTCCATCAGCCCGTTTCTTCGTTTAATTTTTCACCGAGTTGCACGCACACTTGTGTTTACGTAATTGAGCGCGCACAGATCATTAAGAGACAAAGCCAGAGAGTAAAGAGCATACGCAATTAAGCCGTCGCGAGGGGGTAAGAGAGATGGAAGTGTCGCGCCGGCGCAAGTGCGCTCCAGAGCAAAAGCTTCCGGGCGTTTATCAGCTGCCATTCGCCCTTTTGCACTCGACTGGGGCTGGGGCTGGGGCTGGGATCCGCGCCGCGGCAAGCGACCTCCGGTCCGCCTTCGGCGGGCAGGACACCCCTGGCCGGCCCTTCCGCCAGCTGTTGGGCGCGCGCCGGACACCCCTGGCTGCGTTATCAGCCGTCGCGCCCTGCGTCGCCGCCGCTGCCGCCGCCAGCGGTCGCGAGCGGGCGCGGCCTCCGCAGACGTGCCCGGCCCCCTGTCGAGCGCGCATCGCCGTGCCTCACTTCGGCCGCGCGCCGCCCACGCACGCGATATGAGCTCCGCCAGCGACGCAGACCGCAGCAGCGACGCCGCAGCCGCCGTGGCCGCGCAGCCGGTGAGTACTAGGTTTCATCTGCTCCTGCGCGCCATCTCCGCATCAAACGCAGGAGTACTTGGCTTCTCCTCCGCATGTTTCTGGATCGTTCTTACGGAGCTCTACCGCTTCCTGCGGTCAACACGACTTATCTATCAGCAGGAGAACACAATGACGTCAACGATACAGAAGACAACGGGATTGTCACTGGCGAATGTATCGCTCCTGACATCCAATGACCAAATGGTTTAAGCGCAAAAATTAGCGAAATGACGATCGTATTTTGTTTATATATATTTATCTTACTAGCTCGATTATCTTGAGTAAACAACGCAAATCATCAGCGATTCCTTCGGGGTTCCTTTTTCCGCCAACGCCGCTGTGCTAGTGTTAACTCAGTGTCTCTGCACCAGCCTCAGCAATCCCCGATTCGAAGTGGACTCCCTTCTTCCAACCATCTTCGTATGTTGTTCAAGGTTGACGTCTGTGTTTTTGTCATCGCTCACCGGCAGTGATTGGGTAGGCGGCATTTTGTTCTATTGACCACATGTCGACATGTTTCAAAACAACTTCTCTTCAAAACAAACAATTTGCTCCGTACGTCATGTCTTTAAAGAAATGTTAAAAATTATTTATTCCCGCATTACTATTCTGAGCCTCCAATGCATATGGATACAGCCTGTGTGTTAATCGCAAAGAACGAAACCAGTCACAGTTATCAAGAATATTTTTAGTTCTTCTTGAAATGTTTACTACAGATTTGTGTGATTTTTACTACAGATTGTGAAATGTACAATAATATTACATTATAATAGAACTGAACAAATTATTACATATCAAAAAGGAACGAATTCTTGCGATAACAATCCTGAACACTTGAATCTGAAAATTGATTTTATAAGTTTTTAATTCGAACCTTACCATTATCTCCAAAGTAGGCATGTATAAGAAATTGGCGATTTGAGAAATTTTATTCTTTCCACGTTATTTTCATAAAAAAATCAAACATGATATATTTTGATTGCGAACGCTTGATTATATAAAAACAATAGTTTTAATTAAACAAGCTGGCAATATTAATTGGTTAATGGCAGTTTGTGAGTGGGACTTGCAAGACATTAACGACGTTATATCCTTACCAGAGAGCACTGTAACTGATGATTTGATTTGTACATTTGTGACATTTGTGATTTGATATACGATCATTGATATATGGTAATTTGTACGGTTTGTTATTGAGTAGTTCTAAAAAATTGTTACCCTTGTTTCAACTTTTTGAGGTTCTTAACTCCTGACTTAAAGTAGTGAATTAACGGATTTCAAATATACACTAATTCAAATGTATAAAATGTATTCTCGCTAATCTTGACAATACTTCCCACGATTCTGAAATTCTGGGATGAGGCGACAGAGCAAAGGCAATAATACTAAGCAGTGAGAAATTCGAGATGACATGATAGTTGTCAATTACAACCGACAAAGGTCCGCGCCGAAACGTTTCAAATGGGTGCCAAAAAGAAAACGAAAACGGGGCGTGGCAATGGTTATTTATCAAACGCCCAACTCACAATCGCGAAGAACGATTAGTTTGAAACTATGACTCACGGTCAATACGATGGGAGATAACTTAATACTTGATTTCGGAAAACTTTCTTAAATGCCAATAGAAAAATAAAATTCTCGGCGTAAAAAAATTCCGTGGCTACTGACTAAAAAATAGTTAAAATCACCTATATGGATCAATGTAGGCATTAGAGTTACATTAGTTTTGTGAATGAAAAGATAAAGAGAAGAATTACCCTTAGTTCTAATTTCACTGCTAATTAATATATTACTTAACGTTGTTGGTATTTCTTCAGTGAAGTAAAAAGAAACAAACATTTAATTTCCTCATTCAGATTCATTTGTGTATTTTTTTGAAGTAGCTGCCGAGAACTCATGACTAATACACTACATACAAACTTCACTTTTGCCTCTAATTGAAACTTCCTCATTTTAGCCTGTGTAGATATTTGTTAGAATAAATGGATCACGAGTTCATGATACCATACATATATATAATATGACATTATATGTGAACTTTACGTACGTGTGATTACATATCCAACACATTATTAGATGTAAGTACATACAAATTGAATGAGCGGGTTTACAAGTCCGATCCCAGTAGCTGGAGGCAGTGCGGTAGCCAGAAATTAATTTCGGAAAGCTTGACGAGTGAACATTCATGATAACAATATAAAATGCTATTTTAGCTTTTTGGTGAAGTATTGTTGGTCTTCCAAATGAATGAACTGAATGCGTTGTCATTACTAACGATTTTACTTATATATACTAGCTATGAACTAGCTTGCGACGGATTAGCCATTATTATTAGATGTTCTCTCTGGAAGCCAGAAGTTCGACTAAAAGTCAAATTGTAATTGCAATCGAAATTTAAAAGTAGTTCCGTTATCAACTGTCGTCATCAACGAGAACGATCGCATTAACCGGGATTGTTTTTTTCTTTCGGGAGTGTGTTCTCCATCTGCGTGGGTGGAGGGGGAGATCGCCAGGGATCGCAGGAACCACTGAAGGGAGGTCATCTGAGAATTCTCCGTGTGTTGTGCATAAAAACGTAGATACCATCAAGCCGAAGCACGTGTGTCGAAAACAGGGGGGGGGGTATAATCAACACACGTGTTACCGCCCTCGCCGTCGCAAGCCCACCTCTTCGCGCTGGAGTGCTTCCGGCTAACGTCATTCTCCATTCGTCAACATCATTCTTTGCTCAAAAGCAATGTAGTCGGGTACAAACTGGCCATTTTCTCCACAGGGGGATATTCCAAACTCGAATAGGGGACGAATAAGAGAATAGTGAGTGAAGGGCATCTTCGCTTACGCAATACAGACTGAATGAATCCTAAGAATACTCTCGGTATGTTTTCTTCTAGTTTCCTTGATTTGAACGTTTCAAAGCAAGGAAATCATAATGGATCCACCTATTGTGGTTTAATTGTATGCCTGTGTAGGAGAAATTAATGCTAATCCTGTAGAGGCCATTAAACCGCCGGTCTTTGGCATCATCCAGCTGCAAGAATGTGATCAGGAGTCACGAGTCGCCCAGAGGACCTCGTGTTGTTTCCCAGCCCTCACATACTTCGCGATGCTTATTCACCGTGCAACTGCTAGGTGCGGCCACAGTTGGTGACAGATGAGGGGATGGCTTGTGATGCCACGCATGAAACAAGATAAAGTTGTAACATTCGTTACCTACTACATTGTCCCGAGTTAATAAGCCGACAGCTTCGCGGCCTAGAACGGAATTCCCCGAATTACGAATGGACATTTCACAAGACACTTGCGTGGCGATACGTCCACGGGAATTACTAAAAAGTGGTTTTCTCCTTTTATCAATCATCGGTACATTGCAGGTTTAATTTAAAGGAGTACGACATATGATCCACGTTATCCCACAGTACCTATTATTTTTAAAACTAGTGGTGCTACATCAGCGTATTTTGTTGCATTATTTATAACTTTTGTAATTTTCGAAAATTCAGAGAGTTATATATATATATATATTGTGTAACACATTCTTCAAAGATTTAATATTTAGAACAGATTTCATTTTTAAAAAAATCTTTATCATCAATATTGTACCTTTGGAACATTAAATTTTCGGTTTCCTTTCTTGACGGAATGTCCGTGTGGGCAAGGGTGAACCTGAGAGCTTAAAGCCGCCTGACCTCGTAAAGCGCACACGCTGTGCGAACAGCGCCTGCCGGCTGCGGGGCATCGGCCATCCTTTGCGCGACGGGACGACGACGACGGCGGCGGGGCGGGGACGACGCTTCCGTTCGCGCCATCGCTTCCGGCAACGTCGCGTCGCCGGCTGCGCTGCCGCACTCGGCACGCAACGCCACGCCACGCCACGCCACTCCCCGCGCACGCCGCCGTCTGCGTCAAGGCGAGACTAAGCGCGACTCAGCGGCGACGTCGGCACCGCCAGGCTTGGCCAATCGGACGTCTTCTCGATAGGTATAGCGTCTGATATGCACATCTCAGCAAGACATTTGAAGCAAACGTGTACGTCTCTTTGGCGCTCACTGCGATGTGGAATAGTCGCGCACTTTTTCTTCGTAACGATTTGTAGATTCACGTCAAGGGATGGGAATGTGCCTCAGTCGCGCTGTGATCACGAGAATTGAGATAAATTGGGACTAGTCGGGATTACATAAATATCCTATCTTCGGAAGTGAAGCTAGGTTTTGTTATTTAATCACAAATACAATAATTGGAATAGGCAGAAGCAATGACTGTAATTGTATCTTCATCATTTTATTTACTAACATTAATTAGATATTAACTCTCACTGAAACACTATTTAATCGTATCCCTTTAAAATTGCAGAAATTAAATTACATACAAATGTTCGCTAAAGATACAAAATGTGGATCATTTTTGTAATTTATATTCATATACTGATATCAAAGGGTTAAATTTTTGTGGAGACTGCAGCATATCGAAGTCATTTGCAAAGAACATTGTAAAGGTTAATAACAAATTCGATTAACATATTTCAACCTGCGTAGTGGACACCACATCAAATGATACATTAACTGCAACGGATAGCGAAGACTTTAGAAGCGACAATGTATACGTGTCAGCGTGTTTGTCGTGGAGATTTATCTTCAAAGTTAAGAGACCATGCCCCTCACTCATACTTCATCAGATATTCACAACCGAGATTTCATTATTTTTAGTATGTATGTAATGCATTAACACACTTTTAAGCCTGCATTGGCATAATACAGTAAAGCTGAGCTTAACTTAGACAATATTACTAGCTTTCACCGTAATAACGAGACGATTATTTCGCACTGTCACTTTTATCAGATTTGAATAGGATAATATTAGTTCCACTTTTCATGAGCCCCTGCTTCAGATTAAGTTACGATTATAGACCTACACCATTGATTGGCATTAGTTCAAATAAAAAAATGCAGCACTGAATAGCAGACCACCATCACTCAATTCAACAATTCATCAATCAACGGCCATTGAAATTTCTTACACGTGACTTTACACGTGTCTCGCTTGTATTTCCTTGTATCGTCACATAATATAAAATCAGAGAACATTACATATCATTTAATGCGTAAATTCAATTGCTTCTTTCTTTTGAATCAGTGGCAGAATTTACACTTTCCTCCACAATGAGATCATAGCCCACTATTTGCCTCAGTTTAATGCGCAGGTGACTCATTTCGCGAGGAAAAAACTACACCAACGTCGTGTCCTCTAATAGGCGAACAAATGTTTCATTTGGAATTTGGATGAGAAAGCTTCTTGTCTGCACAGCAGGGTATTGACGATTTCTCTTCTACTTTGAGATGACAATGAACAATGACAAATGACTAATGACAATCTAGAAGATTGTGATTACAGTGGCGTATAACGCTAATGATATTTCGTGTTTTCGGAAGTATTGTCGAAGAAAAAAATAGTTTTTTAAGCAAACGAACATTTGTGAATTGTTATAATATGGGTGCATATTTCGAGCATGACTCTATGACTACATTCGACATTAAATCGTCAGAACCTTCACCCGACAGTCAGCAATCAGAACATCCTGAATCTACAACAGTGCTTCAAATTTTGGCAATGCTCACTTCATTCTGGTGTTATACAAACACAGACTGCGACAAAGTTGGAAAATTACAAAAAAAAAAAAAAAAAAAAAAAAAAAAAAAAAAAAAAAAAAAAAAAAACCACTTTCAAACCGTTAAGGATATTATTTATTGCTAATATTATAGTGAATATTTTTGTGTGTTTTTTTTTCACATGAAATTATTCAATTGCATTCACGAATGATTCAAGAAGAAATTTTGAATTTATTACGATAATGACAGAATATAAATAAGAAATAGTAAATAAAAACAAAACTAATAATGTTTGTAATAATAATGATAATAATAATGCCTTAATAAGAAGAAACTCGGGTCATAAGTATTGCTCGTCCTCCTCACAACACATACTATCTACATTGCAAGATAGTGAATTACAATATACCAATTAAAAAAAATTGTCTAAATTTACATTTTAAGTAACACGTCCGACTCAATAAGAAATATTTCGTTATCCTGGTTTTTCCATTTTCCGTGGCCCCCCATCCCTCATTACCTTGGGCAACGGAGGTTGTACTGTGTTTTAAGCAACGCTGCGCCGGGGGCGCGAGCGAGTGACGCAGGGGCGGGCTCCCGCCGGGGAATTTCCACCGCCAGCACGGCGGGGCGCGGGGCGCGTGGCGTGGCGGGGCGGGGCAGGGCGTGCCCGGCGCGTGATCGCTCCTCTTTCCCCGCTCCGCTTGCGCCACCCCTGCCGTGCGCCGCGCCGCGCCGGGTGGCGTCCTGAGGATGAGGCGTGAGTCACGCGTGCCTGGCGCACGCACGCGGCCACGAGGAAAGGGCCGCACGGAGGTCGCCCCCCGCAGGAAGCGAAACGTCGCGTCGCCTTCCTCACGGCCTTCCTCGGGGGGCGGCCGCCTTCGGCCTGCAACGCGACGGACAAACCGAGAAAGCTCGCAAGAGCTGCACCGGGAGAGATGGCTCAGGGCAGCAAATGATGTGCTGCAGTCCCGACACTAACTTGTCAGCTAGGTCGAATTCTGCTCTGATCGGGAGTTTTCCGTGGTTTCTCCTATTAACACCCGGCGAATGCCGGTGCAGTACCCTAACCAACGGTCCACGGACCGCGCGCGATCTTTCCTACTTCTTCCTGCTCTTATACTCATCCCTTACCCACACTTACATTAACATGGATTACACTTCTACACATGCTTGGAGACCGGTCGGGAGCGTAGAGCTTGTCCAGGCTGGGGTGGCGCCCCGCTGGTGGGAGATATCTCGTAGAGAAAAATCCTCGCTACCTGACAATAGATCAGCGTCAGATCTCGCCATACCGCGGGGGTAGGCCACTGCCACCTCACGAGAAAAAATATGCACTACACTTACGGGAATAATGACCCTAGTACTTGACGTGATCGGAATTTCTAACAATCAGTCAATAGGAAGAGCTGCGTCGACGCTTCCCACGAAACCGAAGGAAAGGCGGCATCGCTTTCCCGGCCGCAACCCCACTTTCGGCACGGTTAGCAACAGAGAGGGTAGATGTGCATTCAGTGAAGAGGAGACATGGCACTCCCAGTTGATTAGGTCAACGATCGTCTTTACGAGAATTCGCTCGTGTACCATCGCAATGGCAATTCGCTTCGAGACTCGTGCTATTACTCCTTGACGACCGGTTGCAATCCGCTTCTGCTGACTACAGATTACATTTGGTGCATTCAATGTCTAAAGTTCTGTTTTTACACACCTGCGCCTCGTCTGGAAGCCCGGCTTAAATTGGCGGATGGCTATTGACGCTACCATTCAGGTATACGTATTTACATGAAAATATGTTTAGGTGCTTTAGTCAAGAATAAATATAACTACAAGATAAATATTTCAGTATGAGTCCTAGTTCATTGCCAAAATACAGTGATAAGGCCGTAATGTAAAATACATCTGTAGCAAATTCGTACAATTATCTTCTTTGTACTGATGTGTGTGTATTACGTACAAAGACGGCATTATGACTTGTTACGAGTGCCCGGCTGAATCGCGAATTAGTTAGCAGGTGTAATTAATTTTGTATGAATAACGATGAATAATCATTTCAAACTTTTTCGGCTAATGTTGGTATCAGCCAAAGGGTGCTGGCTACGTTTTAGTTGCAGCATGTAAGTAGACACGTTGTCAAGGGATATCGAAATTACACACCTCGTCTCTTAGTGGCCATAAAAACTGTTCCCAGCAGTCTAATCCCTGTCAATCGCATATCTGTTTTCCTCGACACTGTAACTTACTTCACCAACCCTAGCCACCTTGTGTTTGCTAATGGATACTTCGTTCGGATAAAGTTAGTAGCATGCTTCAAAGCTCTTCCTACTTCCCGATTTATCTTCCCGTTTCGGATAAAGTGTCATTAATCAGCTAATTCGGTCAATAGCCACATTCACACTTCATCTATATAATACATGGATTGGTTGATTCTGCTTCTTTATGAAGCCATGACACGGTGCTAGGTAGAATGCCTGGATGTTACATTACAATTTAGCTTAGTTTCATCAAAATATACATTCTGATTTTTTTTTTTGCTTTGAATGTGAAAGCGCAAAAGTCATTCCTGTAATCCCAATTAATCGACAGCAATATTAGCGAAGTCAAATGTGTTTTCAAATTGGCGGCGTTCGCGTTATTTGTAGTGCTTTCAGTTTCAAAATATTTATTTAAACCATCGCAGATAAAAAACATAAATAAATTCGCTTTATAAATCACGAACTTTAATCAATCTAGTTAAGGAGAGTTAAATTTAAATTGTTTGGCACGTTTCCAAAGAGATCGAGAAATTTATTAATTTTGTACAATCCTATAAGTTGTTTTCATAGTCGTTAAGAATCCTGCTACAACTACCACAACGTCGACAACAAGCAAAAATTATTATTGCCTATTGAAAACATGCCTGAGTGGGCAAGGAAGTGGAAGGGCTTGAAGTGTGTGCACTCTGACTCTCACGTGCTCTCACTCGTACGTAAAATTTCATATCCTGACAAAGATGGAAGGAATAATATTTTCCTTTTCGACAGTGTGGTGACAAAAATAATACATAAACACAAAGCATAAAATCACTCACCTAATATTAAACGCATATTTTATAATTGCTTAACACATTGTATCTGAAAACATTTCATTATAATTTAATTCTTGCAAAATGACCAGATGTAAAGTAAAATAGTGGATCTTGCAGTCGGATTACCTTACTCATTTTCCTTTTCTTTATATGCGGAGCCCTTTCAAGAAGTTCTGCCCTTGAGTTTAATATACTCTGTATTGCATTTCATATATCATATAGTTTTCAAATATTCGCCAATGTAAATTAATGAAGGTAGTAAGAAATACCAAGGGGCGACTTCTCTTGAAACATGAGGGCGATCTACGCTGATCAGGTCCAGAACGTCAGTCATGTGACCAGGAGCGATTTAGACAGTCGAGACGAGAGTAGTGGGTATGATAAGAGGGGAATCAAGTCGAAGGTCACGTACAGAAAAGACTGAGTTGGGAATCAAAGTGGAAGGGAGGTAGAACACAAAAAGAAACAACTAACATTTCGAACATCAATTTCAGGGAAGAACTGGGAATAAGATACAAAAGCACCAGTGAAGGTGTAGACGACAAGTGATGAGGATAACGAAATCTCGGAGCATATCCACGGGAAAGGAAGACAAGAGAACAAGGCAAGCCATGCCAAAGCCGCCAGTGTCGCGAGCTGCCCCCTCAGCGCAGGCGCGTTTGGGCGGCAGGGCGGGCGATTAGCGCGGCTTCCGCCCGACAGGATAAACGCGCCGAGGAACGCGCCTTTTTATCGAGCGCTCCTGGCCGAAGGAAGTGCGCGCGCGGGGTGCGTTATCAGGTGTTCCGGAGCCGGTAGCACCGCCCCTTCCCCCCGCCTCGGCCTGCGCGCGCACCGCGGGGCCCTCGTGGCGTCGCCTCGCATTTGAACTGTACACAAACGATGGATGGGAAGGGAGCGACTCGGTGCGGGGACGCGGGACGCGATCCCCTTCCCCACGTAACTGCCAACGCTGCTCAAAGGTGCGATTGTGCTACTTGCCTCCTCCAATGCACTTCATTGATACCGATGTCGGTTAGCACCAGTATCTCTTTGCTACAGATAGCTTGCTTACTAGAAATGGGATAGTGACGGTGAACCACAAAATACAAGGGCAACAACGAGAATTTTCAAATACAATAAGGCTCAAGGTAAAGCGAAGCTTGATGAGATTTAAGAATGTACTCGCATTCGGTATATTAAAACTCGTAAATGTTTTCTGCAAACAATCAAGTTTCATTGAAAAGCAAAAACGCATATCAAAATAATGGGTTCATCGTGTTGGTTATCAGGATAAGTACTCTTCTAACACTATTCCACAGCTTCTGGGTTTCACATGTCCATCAAAATTCATTTACAGAACAATATTCAAAGTAGAAGAAGGTAATTACAAATCCTGAAGACATCCTATTGCTACACGGAGCTATCAATAACTGAACCAGCAGCGATTACCAAAGAACAGCTAATAACATGCTAATGCTCACTAAACGAAGAGCGTATGTATGCTGGTCAGGAATGCTAAATACGTTAGGCTTTTACTCTGCATTGCCTTGTTTATCGCCACATTGTTCTTGCTGCATTCGACTCTATTTCTGTGCGAATACCCTCTACCATAAATCACACTATATTAGCCATAAATCAGCCATATTCCATCCTCTGTAGCATGTGACGTCTTCCCGGCGGTAGCGTATGCCGATAAGAACCAGTACGGAATGAAGAGAGAGGTAGGAAGGGGATATCTCAAGGAAACACGAAAACCACCGATCATAGCAGTCCATCTATAAAACAGATCTCGACTGGCGCCTCAAACTCTCTGATGTTTTACATGTTTGATTCCTGTTCCCCGACCACGATAGTACATGCGATCTCTTATGCATCATGGCACTTGATGGCCAGGCGTCTTCCCATCCATTGCAGCTTCCTTTGCCGGTAAATCACTCAATATTCAATAATAACCGAAAGTATGTAAGGCTACATTTATTTTTGGATTGAAAAAGACACACGTCCCATCTATTTCTGATTTATCTCGTTACTAATGATTGGTTTCTGTTAACGGAAATAGTTTTTTTTTAAATTTTAATTACATTATTAAAATTGTATTGGATTCTTTATAAACATGAATATATAACTTTTTCCCTTGACATGACTTCGCCGTGACAATTTTTTGGTGATCCAAACAATCGAGGCCACGTTGACAATTTCCCGAAGCCTTTCGCTTGCGTCCTCACTTTCTCCGCTACGGCGCATGAAGCTGCGACCAAATGCTTGCTCGCTGCGAACCGCGCCCTACGAGCGCTTGAAGTGCCGCTTCGCACTGTGGTTTCCCCTCGCGCCAACGCCCCCGCCCCCACAGAGGCCGCGCTCAGACCCACACGGACACTCCTGCAACGCACCGGACTGGCCTACGCATCCAACCGCAGTCGATAAACACAGGTTCAGAAGATGCAGATTGCTGAATCCGGAGCCAAATGAAACAGTTTCGATTGTAAAAATATCTCACACCTTTTTGGAACTTGTTACGCTGGGTTCATGCTCGGAGACGTAATTGACAGTTTAAACAACAAATGCCGTAGTTTTGTTTTCTTAAACTCATACAAATGTATGTCGCCGTTTAGATGGTTAATACAGTCCCCCTATCAGAAAACAATAAACATGAATATTTGAATTCTACTGACAAGGGACACGTTCTTTTACATAATAGCCACACTTAGAATTATATAAATTTAAAAAAATAATAATATACGATTGTTTATTTCTCAACCATCCTTTTAAACACGCGGAAATAAGCAATATTAAAGTTTGCACTCTGATTTTCTATTTTCTTGCTTGAGAAGACCGTTTTTTTTTTGAAATCTATTTTTATGGAGGGGTTGAGTGTTAATAAGTTGTGTCAGTGGCACTTCACTAAGAATATATTTTAAAGTTTTTATTTTCGATTCAGCAAGTAAAACATTTTTCCACAGGTAATTTAGGAATTTCCACAAGTAACAAAGCAATTTATTACTTAAAATATTATGAATTAATATAAATCTATAAATCTCTAATCATTTCATTCTGTGAGGTTTTTAATATTAAATTACTATTGTATTTTTTGTGGCACAGATGAGGACTGCAACTTACCAAGCGTCCTTTTTTAGGGGGTTAGAGGCATCATACTATTTTTTTGGACTATTGAGCGCTAAATGCAAGAAATTCCTGTCATTTGTTGGAAATCATGGAAGAGGAGATTATTGAGTTACAACAGACCTTGCATCACTCGATTGCGAACTATTGAATCATATCCGTCTAGTTATGTTCTGCCATCAGGAAGAGAAGAACTGATGAAATACACTTCTTTGAGCTATCAGCTCGTATATACTGCTCGTGTACTAATTCGCGAATTACAGTACTTCCACGTTGCGCATTCTACAGTAGAACCTCACTAATCCGAATCCCACAAATCCGATATTTCGGATAGTCCGATAAAAATTCGAGATGGAGGAAAAATAAGCAAAATAAATAAAAATACTCATTTGTAGTGTAAAGAAAGGATTTTATAATTACTGTAAAACTGAACAACTAATTATTGAAACACAAGTTGTTGAAATGAAACGTTTATCGCGCTGGTAACTACGGTGTATATCACTTTTTATGTAGCAATAGCTTTCACTTAAAGGAACTTGCAAAATCGGTTCGTCTTTTGCCGTAAGGAACTTAATCTGCTAGATGCGATCGCTACGTTACGTTGCCATTTTCTCACATCGCACGGTACGCCTGCATTGTTTAATAATCCTATAGATGTATATGTATATGTATGGCAGAGTTATGTATGTGTGGGACGGTACGCCTGCATTGTCTAGTAATCCTATAGATGTATTAGTATATGTACGGTAGATTTTTGTTTGTGCTGGCGCGGCTCGAGGAATCGCGCTTGCAGCGAACCGCGATGGGACTACGCGGGCGACGCGCGTCCTTCGGCCGCCGCCAGGCGAAAAACAAAGCCCCGCCCGCGCCCGCGCCCCCGCCACGCGGTTTACGAGCGCGCGCGAATGAGCGGAGAGCGTCCACGCAGCGGCCCCGGCGCACCCAAGGCTCCTAAGGAAGGGCACTCGCCGCGTGCTTCTCTAGAAAAATTCTGTGGGTCGAAGGTATAGGACACTATGTCCATTTTTGGCCAAAATGAGATTATTGGTACAATAATATGAGCCTTTTGTACTACACTATGTCTTACATCTAATAATGGCGAAGTTACGGTGCTATAAAATAACACCAAGTCCACTTTCACTTAGAGGTATGCAAACCTTCAAACAGCTCTCCTGTAAAATTTAGTAAATGTGACATAGTGTCCTATACCTCCGACCCACAGAATTATTCAATAAATCGCCATTTATTACGAGTATCTCGACAAAATATTATAGGCAACACGTGAGAGGGCATAGAATAATCACCAGGAAAACGTTTCATTAATGGGAAGGCACTCACTTTATCTAAACTTCCTAACTAGAAAGCAAAAATCCAAACAATACTCTATTCTCCGAAATAGAATAATTCATCAGGATGTGTGTGTGTGATGATGAACGAATTTGGAGGGTGTACTTTTGGAACACTTTCCGTTGCACACGGAAAGTCATCGACCTCCTGTCACACCACCAGGCCGCATCATCTAGTTACACAATTATTTTGAGGAAAACTCACAATCGCTGAATAATCGTGAATAGGCCGAGACAATGCTCTGTGATATTCTGCCAATTGCCGACTTATACCCTTATACTGACTTACTCCTTACTGACTTATAGGTATACAACAAACTACATTTTGATACTAAAAAGTAGACTGAAAAATAATGTCTTTGGTACATTTGGATTAGAATGTCACTGAAATTTCTTGGAATCATCAGCTAGGACTTGTACACAACAGTTTATAATGACACAAAAGCATCAGTTGTTTTACAAAAGATCAATATTTTACTTAAAATCACGATAATTTGATTCACATTAATTTATTATAGATTAATGTCTGTTGTATTTACATAACAACTTGCTGTTATTGACCTTGCGCATGTGCAATATGCGGTTTACGGATATGTGGTAATGCAATATTCTAATATTCGAAGATAGTAAAAGTCATAAGGGCGGAAATAGAACAATAACTATATTAATTGTTCTGTACAAGACGCAGATCCATCACTCCGCACTAACTATACATATTCATACATGGAATTCACCTTGTTCATGCCGAATGTATGCATAGAGGTCAATGTGCGTGAATGGCAATAGTGCATTTGCAATTAACGTTGTGTGGAACAAATGAGGCGAGTGTTGGAGGAGCGTGAATGGCGGCATCTGCCGTATGCGAGGCACAGCGAGGAGCTGGCGCCCCTGCCCGCATCCCAATTGCCCATCGTAAGGCGTAGCGCGCAGGGGCAGCGGGGAGGGGAAGGGGGCGGGGCCGCACGTCCAGCGGGTGGCGATTACGGTGGAATGTGGGCGGCGGGCGCTCGCTGGCGCAGGCGCTGGCGGAGGGGCACACCAGAGTCCCCATCGCCCGCGGCCGGCGCTGCGCCAGCCCTTGCTCCTCCGCCGCCTCCCAGAGGACAACCGCCACCCCCACAGCCGCTTCCGTCATCGGGAACTCACTTGAGAGAGAGAGAGAGAGAGAGAGAGAGAGAGAGAGAGAGAGAGAGAGAGAGAGAGGGAGAGAGAGAGGGCGGGACTTTATCGTACGGATCAGAGAAAACAGATTTACGGTGTTCTCCGGCAGTATATTTCTTTGGTGTACGCACTACACTATACGTAAATAAAGTTACCCGACTTTTAAGTAACATTAGTCCTATCTAATTTCCAATACTATACCTATACAACTTGTTCTCTAGATTGTCGTATCTGTTGAACTGGTCAATGTGGCGTGTGTAAAAACAGGTCCCGTCCGTCTATATCAGGATTGTCCAAGTGGCGGCTCCACGATGCCATTTATCGTGGCCCGCGAAAGATAATTAAAGTTAAAGTCCGTTGCATCGATGTCGGACAAGAACATTATTTAGATTTAAGATTTTTTTCTGGTAAATTCAGAAATTCAAAATCACCCCAATGTGTTTCACTGCGTTATGTATGGTACGGCCAGATATCACGCATGGTTCCACCCCACCCCCCGTTTCAGAGCAGCCGGAGAAACTGAAGAGTTCAACTGCGGAGGACGTCAGGTGTGGATTGCCCGAAAATGAAAAAAATGGTCCGCAACCATATTAAAGGTCTTAGTTGAGGCCATTGAGGCCTTGCAAGTCGGACACCCCTGTTCTATATAGTGAGCGACAAACGGCCACTCATGCCTTGTCTTGTGCAAGGCATTCTCTCAGACATACCGCCAACAACCAAAAGTTCTCTATCGTAAGTTGTTTTTCCCTCCATCGCAGCCGAAAACGCCGCAGATATAGCGATTCCAAATATTAAATTCATTCTACAATTCCAACACTACGGTATTCGAACTTATTTCTCAAAAGTCTTGTTTTATCGCTAAGTCAGAAGTCCACTGCCGAAGCGGTCCTGTTTTGATGTACTCCTTTCTTCGACCTTCCTTTTGGTTTACTTCCGCATATGTACAGACATGTTCTCGACATCAAGACACGTATTTGATCTAATAATAAACTGAAAAAAACTATAATTCAATAACTTCGTTGAAATATAAAAATGTATTGTGTGAATTGTATATGGAAAACAATCGAATACAGTTAATATTTAACTCGCGTATCGCTTATTTGGCATTATGATTTATTAGAATTTGAAAAACTCCACTTCCGTTAACATCACATTCTTCGTGAAACATTCTCGCCATACATAACATGCAGTTTTTCCACACAAATAAACTTAACTAATATTACTAAAATAAAGGGCATAACCTGAAATGCAGAAAACGTAATCCCAAATTTGGAGTTAGCACAATCCTAATATCCTTATTTTTTCTATCTCGGATCATTAAAACATTTTATTGATTATTTAGCACTTTACTGACAAGTGTTACAAAGTGTTGAACAAGAAGCGAAAGGATCAGAAACGACTTCCTTGATAACTAGCACGTCAAACGGCTTTTTTAACAAACCACAAGGTTATTTTTTACATTTTAAAATATCGGATGATAAAAACATATGGAACGGATGCAGGTTTTTTTTCCTTTCATGAAATTGCCAATGTGCGACTCGACGGAGGATACGAGAGTCGGCGGATCTAGGTAACTGGAATACGCACGCGCTCTTAATATTTCTTGTTCACTTTCAGCTGCAAGGCGCCCAGCTTGCTGACATACTTCTTGGGACTGCTCAGAAGGCAACCCAATTCGTTTGTATACCGGTTTCTTCGCAGGATAACAGTGCTCGGGTCGGGTTAATGCATTGCCACGATTTCTTCGAAATTGATAGCGCGAGGGAACTGAATAATGCTCTTTGAGGGATAATAGCTATGCTAACTGTAAGATCAATCGTTTGCGCTCGTTTTCAACAGCTATCATTCTATATCTAAGTAGAGTCATTATAATTAATTTTTGTGCAAACATTACAATAAATAAACTTGATTATACTAATTTCCTTAAAATTACCTGCAGTTTCTAGTATTTAGAGATTGAAAATTTTGCCCTTAGGGGAACTGTTAAGTTGCATCGTTTGAACATAATGCAGCGAAAATGCTACGTGCTGGTAGATGTTGCAGTGTTGCGGATATGTGACATGTAACTGATCTGGTAGATGGAATTGCTTGAAACAGAAATTACAAGTCCGTGAGCGACTCCCCAATATCTATATAATCTTGTATTTTCATCACAATTACATTTGTTTTCAAAGTTTTATAAATCCAACTCTCCAGTGTAATGATGTTTTAAACACAAATGTATAATAACCTTGGGATGCAAAAAGCAAGACCCCCAAAACCTACCAAACTGTGTAATGGCATCGAAATTATTCATGTCCTAAAAGTTTTGAAGTTTAACTTATGAAGAAATACAACAAATCTTTGTCACTTGCTTCAAATGAAATAAAAGCGTTTAATTACAATACACAAAGCAGATTAAGCTCGTTTCATGCACATTAAATCCCTTCGACGAATAGGCCAGCTGAGTGCATAGGCGCGCTGCCGAGGAGGAAAATCGCACGCAAGCGGCTTGATCCGCGAGGGCGGATGCAAAGCGGCGGCGTTATCGAACGGCGGCGCCACGAGGAAGTGCGCGGGCACTGAACGCGCGGCGCTCACTGATTCACTGCGCCCGCTCTCCCCCAATCGGGCAGCCGACATCGCTGAATTTAGCTCACAGCCAGGATTGCCCTTCTGACCGGGAGTTCTTAGGGGTCGAGTTCCCGAAGGAGAGGGCTTTCAACACCTAGTTAAAGTGAATTCATCCGCGTCTAAAGGAGATTTCTAGCTTCCGATCGTGGTTTTCTCTATCATTCCTGGGCCAACGCCGGAGAAGTTCTCTAACAAACTGGCCACGTATTGCACGCGATTTATGCTTTCTCTTCTTTGTTCCTATCCTCTCCCCTTACACATTTACACTTACATGCACTGCACGCAACTGCACATATCGTATTAGGAAATAAACTGAAGGAAGGACCTTGACCCAAAATATAACAAAATAGCTGTAATCTAGTAATCAATGCCCCTTTAGACGTACGACTGTGATCATTTTAATTCTATTTCCTTGTTTCTGTAATTTAACGTAATTCTATGCAGTTTTGATTTTCAAGCATTTGCCAAATACCCTTTTCCAAAACTTATTAAAAATCAATTAAACATTTTGAAAAATATTGACAGGTTTTGCGAATGGTCATTTCTAAGAAGTAAGTATCAACTGTCATTTCGAAAACATCGCAATGAATTCGAATAAGACAATATATTAAGCGTTTTCGCGCTTCTTCAAATGCTCGTCCTACCAACATTTTAAAATGAGAGCATTTGAAGGTTCGTTGGTATTTAGAGAGGATACTGGCAACGTTCATGAAATATACAAAAATATGCTCATAGCATGTATTCACAAGTTGACTTAAGATTTGCTATATAACACTATTACATTTTAAGGAACGAGCTTTTTATTCTTGATAAAAGTTTGATCTCCGAAACGCTGTACAAGTGAAATAAAACAAAAAACAAATAACTGAGTCTTAAAATTTGATTTGGAAACTTCTATCAGGAAAACGTATTCCAGACAATAATTAAGTGATAAAAAAGAGCGATTTGTAGTATATAATTCGATCGTGAAATATGTTTTTCTGGTAGCGTTCTTGAAAAGGAAATAATAAGAAGAACTTGGGGAGCTGTGCTCCGCGGGCGCTAGAAGGCGCAGGCAGCCTCAACGCGCTGCGAGAGGAAGCCCTCGATGCGAGGAAAACACGGAAGTGCGCGCTGCGATTGGCTATCTCCGACGAGCGCCCCGCGCGCGCTCTGCGGAGCTGCTGAGAGCTAGGGTGGCATCCATCTAGCATTCAATTTTAACTTCTTTACTATAGATCTGAAAAGTATTTAATACCAGTTCCCTCATATAAATATTCATGCACGTGAACAGGCCAATGTAAAAGTCACTTCAAGCAGTTTCCTTCTTTCTCCACCATAAGTCCTTCAGCTGCGCAGCTCTCCTTTCAGCAGTCCATTCTCCTCTGTCCTTTTCACCGACAAGAAATTTGAGGTCCAATATTTTCTTTCTATATTATTTTCAATTTAGACAGTATTGTTCAGTCATTTTAATTTTTTGTATTTCTTCCTTCATTTGTTTGACATAGCCTCCTTGGCCTTTGAAATTTCAGATTTTATCAAGATTTCTCCCAGATGTTACAAAGGAATGCAAAGATAGAAATATCCAGTTATTCACTACCAGGGATTTACAAAAAGAGTTTGTCGAAAAATCGTCACCTTTCGCTACAGCATTACAATACTACAATGCATACTACGTACACCCGAAAGAAAAATCTTATGGTACCTTCAAATTGGTTTGGAAAGGAAAGCTTTTATCTAATCGCGTCAGTTACAAAAAAATGCTACAGTTACATGCCAGAATACTCAAATATTTATCAATGTGTCTAGTTACAACTATTATTGCATCCTTCCCTACCAACATATATCTTTCGGTGGACAGACACTATAACTCGGAAACGACGCATGTAGGCGTATCAAAATTCTTTCTTGGCAGGACGCTCAGAGGAAAAAAAAAGAGTTGCAAATTAGCATTTATTTATTTTACTGGTGTTCCTCTGAACTACTTAAATACCAAAACGGAATAAAAGAGTACCTATATTTTTAACAAATTAAAGAAAATGAATACTTTCAACACTCAAATTTCACGATGGATGTTCCCAGTGACTTGAGTCGCTCGTATTTTTTATAAACTAGTAACATCGGCTTTTAATTCATCTTTTTCGTGCCTACCAAATTAAAAGACCCTCGAATTACTTTTCCATATTCCTGGTTTAGTAAGTTTTGTGCCTCAGTCGATCGGTAGAATTCGCCCCAAGCTACCGTCCCCTCCGTTCCTCCATTAAGCAAAACGGCCTTTGCGACTGGTCGCCAATAAGATGCCATGATGGACGACGCAAACTGCTAGTCAATAACGCCAACGGAGAATACTTCGAATTGGAGTACGCCATCGGGAAAGTAACGCTTTGTCATTCAAAAACTAATCATGCAGCAGTGTTGCTTCGCGCCTGCCTGAAGGTTAATGATAAAAGTACTAATTTACAGTAGAGAAAGTAGTAAGTACAGTTTTCAAATGTTTGTTTTAATGAGTATACTTTCAAACATTTGTGTTACATGTGTCGGAGCCTTCTATGACGTTGCAGTCGCATCTAAGAGCTCGAGCATAACAGTCAAGTCACTTATTCACAAGCGAACCGAATCGGTTTTTAAGACGGCACTTGCGGAGCCGCGCCCAAGGTTCACTTCCGGGGGTTGCCAAAATGCGCCTGTTGTTGTCACTGCGCCCTCAAACACTTTTTCTAGGGCTCTGGTGTACGTTCTTCGTAGTCATTTCGATTTCGGCGTTCTTCAAGCAATTTTGACCAGCCATTGGCCGATATGACGCACTCTGTAAACGCAACTCGTGTTCGAGTTCCGAAAAATCAAGCCCTCCCTTTCACTCCCGTCTCTCTTTCATCATCACGTGAAAAAATTTCTCCTTAAAGCACCGAAGGCTTTCTTTCCGTAATAATTATCAATACCAATCTTATCTGGCCCCTTCCAATCTCCCCTCTCTTACCAGCCATTATGCTTTATCCCAAATGTTCCTCGTACTTGTCATCATACCGTTCATTTTTATCCATATTTTCAAGGATACCACTTGCATTTAAGTAATTCTTTATCATATACCACGTCTTCCAGATGTTTGGTCAACGTCTTTACTGTGATTTGCGACGTTGACTACTTGTGAAATGTGAAGTTTCGACTGCAATCTTCCTATCAGATGCCGATCTCGATTCGTCGTCACAGTGTAGTTGATGGCACAGCTATTTCAGCTATTGCAATTGAGGTTTTTAATGGTGGGGGATCCGATACGACGGGATCAAACGACAATCCTACACGACCTATCCAACGACAACGCGCAAACAAAGACACCCTTCTCTCTCCTTTCCTTCAAAAGCGTTGACCATGTGCAACTCATTATGCACAAAAGCATTATTTATAGAGAAGTACACACCTATGGACCGTTGGCTAAACCTCCATGTATAATGACAACGCTGCCGAAAGGACGGGTCGGGGCAATGCACGGCGAAAAGGAGCCCTGGCAACTGACTCAACATTAAAGAACTCAGGTACCGCTTTGGATGAAATGGAGAAGGAACGTTGTAAAAAGAACATGAAATGGAATGTAGTGTAAAAGGAAAATGTATAGAACGTCTTTGCTGGAATGAGTAAGAGAACAGAATAGGGCAGGACAGAGAAGGAGCAAGATAATTTCGACGGAAAGAAACGCTCTAGGGGCTGAAAATTCTCTTTCTGAAGTGGTGATCGAAGGAATAGACGATAGCAATAATGCTGTGAATTATGAGCTTGCTTTTTTCTCTACTACTTCCATATTAATGGATCGAACCTGGATTCCAGCACCAGAAGGCTTATCACTAGCCATTACACAATGAACTCCCCGTAAATGAGTGTTTTAGCAGTTAAAGCAAAAGGGACAAAGTAACATGTGCAACGATGTTATCTAAAATCGATGATCAAAATTGAAATATCGATGTTGTAATACATCGACCAAAAACATAAGATGTTTTCAAACCTCGATATTTTAAAGCTGTTTTAGTAACCTCTAATATTAAATCTCTGTGCAACAAAATTTAATTTGACAGTGGCCTTGTTTATTACTTATATTTATTAACTGAAAACAGTTAAAAATAATAAAAACAAAAGACAAAACAGCTTGAAAACCTGATTGCTCAGAGTTCATCTGAGAGGGTCAGGGGTCAGTTCGCCGAACAAGGATGGATAGGAGAAGAAGGGGCAGGGACAGGGCTTACGCTGACGGCGCACGCGTTAACCGCCTCTCGATGTGCGAAACACGAAGAAAGACATAAGAAACACCAGGGCATCGGAGTCATCTCGGGCGAGGGATAGTGTGCTTGATGAACGTAGTACGAACAGCATTTGATTCGAAAACATAACCTAAGAGTAACACCAACTAGTTACATCGAGTATATCAATGTTAAAAACATGGACCTTAATAGGTGGTTCGTGCACGCCACAGCGGATAGCCATCGACTGCAATCTCGATCTTCTGCGCACGAGCAGATACACAAAAGTGGTGCAGAACGCGAACTGCGCATGTTCAGATGATAGTGCTGTTGATTGCTCTAAGGTTCGAGGGTGCGCAAACTCCTTAACACACGGCCATCGATGTCGCGAGGCCCTTCAGGGTGGCGGAGGAAGCCCCGAAGGCCGCACGAGAAGCGCCGGGCGGGCCAGCGCTTCCTTCCCTGTGCATTGGCCCTGCTGGGCTGGATGATGTCGTAAGGAGGGTTGGCGTTGTTACTGTTTAATTACTCGCATTAAACCGCGAACGAAATTAAAGACCAGCACTTACTCTTCAGACTGTTCACAAATAGTTCATTGTTTGCTTTTATTACGAAACTACAATAAATTTCCTTCCTAATGTAATGTTTAGTACCACATTAAAGACCGTGTGTTACAACAGAAGCAGAAATATTTTTTTCTGATGCAACTAAAATACGTTACTGATAAATATTCTGTAAAAGTATCCTTTTAGTTCCTACTGCAATACGTAAATATTTTTTAAACATTTTTACTTTCTATCTTTTCAGTTCACTGATTTTACAGAGATTTGCACGTCTTAATACCAGAACTGGGTTAGGGCATAGGCAGGCGGGGAGTTCATTTCTCGAAGATTCCTCTTATTTTGTTAGATTTTTATGTTTAGATATTTTATTTTGAATTGGTAAAATTATAACGGAAATAAATGATTATTTGTAATTTTTTTCTGTTATATAGACATATCTGCCATATTTTAACATAGATATTAAATAAAATAATTAATGCGACTTAAACTAATAATTCGTTAGTAATGTCTGACATGTACTTCGCATGAGACCCCTACTCTGCTGCGAAACCTGTACTTTCAACGTCACGTCAACGTGAAAAGAGGTAGTACAGAGGTGGCCAAATTATTAGACAAAATATTTTTTCTCTGGCTTAACGGAATATAATGAGTGCTGAAAAGGACCCGACAAAAGTAACTTTTTGAAGTGTAATGTTGGTTAATGCTATTGGAAATGTACACAGTTCAATGAGGTACGATCAATACTTAAAGGATCTAAAGAAACTATGATTCCCTCATATAAATGAGTTGTTTGGAAAAAAGTAATGAATACACTCCATATTACAACAGGAAGAAAGTTGGAAAACATCTTCAAGACATTAATCAGTCTGGGTTGCAATGGGCTGCAAATAGCCCTGACATGAATTCCATCGAAAATTCTCGTTTGATAGTTAAAAGAAACTTAATACAAGAAACTCATTAAAACCAGCTCATAAAACAATTCATTCGCATCTCGCAAAATGACACTCAAATTAAAAATTGAATTTCAATATACCTCAGAGCATGTATGTTAATTATGAAATGTTTATAAAACATTAGAACCCTGTGTGTGTCAATATCTACAGTCGCAAATAAATTTTGTCTTATTTAATAACTCTAGTCTAATAATTCGACCACCTCTGTAGATGTTAAATGAATATATAAAAATGCAGAAGTAACGGATTTTATATTGTCAACACAACTCATAAAGGAATCTTGTGAATTTGCGTGACTCTACGTTAGTCGCCCAGAAAACAACCCCCATTAGCAGCGTCGTTTGGAGACACCGGCTGCGCGTTGTCATCCTTCGTGATGAAGTTGAGGTCGAGTTTTAGGGAAGTCACAACGCGTGAAACATAAAAAGGCTCTCAGCAGTAAGCAACACAACAGGTTACTCAACGGATTTCCTCCAATATTTATGACTTCATTCAAGGAAGCAGGATATTCGAGTCAGTTGGAGAATTGTGGTGGTCTTCCGGCGTATTGTTTTTCCTAATATAAGAGTAACCAACTTGCTTTACCAAACAATAAGTGCGTCGATTGTACGTATACACATCATTACAAAATACATTGCCTCGTAAGAATAGTGCTCGGTAGTATTCGAAACACTTTCACTACACGAATGGGATGGAATACTGAATGCAATAATTCAAAAAAAATCAAGCTTTTTCAATTCCTATTGTACTCTTACGTAACGTTCAACAATTCAGTTCACAATCTCAAACTATTATAAAAGTAATTCTTAAAGCATTCTCGACAATTTTGTATATTTTATTGAAAGAAAATGAGATGTTTGTATCAGTATATTTTTCAGCATTCGAAATTTGAAGACTGTAACATTTTCATTAGAAATGCGAAAATATGATAAGCATTTAAAATATTAACAATTCTTCTAAATGCCTCATGATAGCAAAAATATTTTATTAAACTGAAGATATGAGGTGTAATAAACCGAAGAATGTAGACATGATCGGAAAATATGTCCATCCCATTTCTAAACGAAAGTCGATCATGCGATTTCTAGTGATGTCCTGCGACGAGTTTTTAGTCGTAAGAAAGGTGGAATATTTGTTTTACAATTTTGATTTATTTTCAAACGTAAATAATACAAACAAATGCGTTTCTCTGGCGTAATGAGAACAAAAGAGTCATCTACCTTATTTTTCATCAACTGACATATTATTCTACTCTCATCCCAACACCTATTTGAATTTGATATAATTCATTTACCGAAATTGTGGGTACGCTGACAACCGTGATTGCAATGGACAACACGTCTAGCAATATCGCATGTCCGAATCTCCCAGCTGTCATCGCATACCTGCTGATTAAAAACCGAGATAAATGCATAGTCACTCGCGCGCGACATGCTACGGGCCGGTCATCACATTGGACACGCTGTTTCCAATTAATGAAAGGGAAGTAATTGATCTGCAGCAAATGTATTTACGATCTCAAACAGTGTTAGCCATGGAATTAGGAAAAAATAAATTCGTAGCATTTATCTTCTATTAACGCTCCCTTATTTCTTTTCAGTCTCATCACATATTCTCTTTTGTCTCAACGTAAAAGCACTAAAATCCACTATATTTTTCGGCTATTAGTGGCAATTATCATGTGTATGAAACGTTTCGCTTCAAAAGGGCAAGGACCAAATCATCAACAAGCCCTTTAGTGAACGACACGCGATGCACATAATATTTTTCATCGTTGTATTACACGTTTACTTGTTTTAATTAGTGAATTTCGTTCCCATTAAATTCACTCAGCTTTTCAGTAGCTGTCAAAATACAAACACTACAAGGAATCCCAAACGACAACGGAAACTAGGAACGTACGAAAACGCTGTCAACGTGCGAACAAGAACTCTAAATGTAACATTTCTGCCACAAAAATGTTAAAAGAGCTTTCTGCTGTCCGATATATTAAAAACAAGAGGAAAATATTGACAAACATAAGGCGAATATATTCACGATAGAGCGCAGCAATACACAAAAGGTAATTCATCGAAACTTGATAAAAGATCCCTTAAAAGAAATATTTTTTTTCAATTTTGAATTCAAATTTTAAATTTTAAAGGAATAGTTTTTCTTCCAAACGGTAAGAATATCCTCCCCTCGTTGGAGACTATCCTGATTCGCTGTTTCATAGTTCAGCTTAGTATACCGTCAGAAGCTTCAACGCTCTGTTTATACGATTTTAAATCACCCGTCAACAAAACACAGCCGAAAGTTGCCCGATACGTACCGTCAAAGAAGTCATAAGCATACAAAACAACTGAGCACTGAAAGGAAAGCAAAACACTGAGGCAACATGAATCGACATGGCTGTCGCCAAGCATATTGAGAATGATCCAAAGTTCATATATATTTTAAGTTTCCATGACAAATATTGTACGCAACTCGTACGACAGTGTTTTCGGCTAACACATTTCAAAATGTCGTACACGTCTCCTGACGTTGCGTCGTTCGTCAACATTGCATTGATACGTCACAGGCTCGCTTTGTATATTACGTCCAAAACTGAAGTTTATGGCTGAGTGATTTTCTTGGCGCACAATAGGTGCCTGCAAAATATTAAAGGTGTCGAGGGGCCTTTGAAAACTGTGTTAGAGCGGAGGACGTGCGGGTGTCCGAGGCGCTGATTGAGTTACGAGGCGGAGGCTAAAGCGCGCGGCCTCCACTGCCCGGGGCTCCTAATTGCAGGCAGAGGCCTCCCCTCAGCCGTGTGCTCACAGCAGCGCCGAGCCTCTCCCTGGCGCACACCGATTAATATCTCACGGCCCCAGTGGAGTTACAACAGCACATATTTTCTCGCATGAATTCTAAAATTGCAATTTTCGAAAATTTAGTGTACAACGAAAATAAGACTACTATTATTTTAAGCGTTCTTTGTTCTATCCGCGGAAAAAACTGAACAAAAAATTTGGAGCGGTTTTCGTTTATAAATTGCATTAATTTCAAGCACAAACTATGCAAAAACTACTAGTTTTGTCGAAAAACAGTACACGACCTTTCGAAGATACGAGTTTCTAAGACAGATTTTGCCTAAGACAAAAATCTCTATCTTTAAATTTGTAGTTTCGAAATGAGATTAGCACTAATTTCATACCATCCATTGGTACATACAAGGAGAAAATTTAAAGACAAATTTGAAGTCGTTTCGAGAAAAAATTAAATATTACCTATTTTTCACGCAAAATTACGCGATAACTACTCATATTTTCGAAAATGTGTAAGGACCTTATTTCAAGATCTGTTATTAAAGAACATATTTCATTCAGGAAAAAGTCTCTATTTTCAATATTGTAGTTGAAGGAAATCACGAACAAACTGAACTTTTGTAATTTTTGAAAAATCTGGGATTTCAACTAATATGGGACCTGCACCATTCTTTTAAGCGTTCTCATCGCCATCTGAGAACACAGTTTAATAACAAAAAGGTTGGAGTCATTTTGAGAAAATTTTGGAAATGTTGAGACTTTATATGAAATACCCACCAAAATCAAAATATTCCGTTTCAACTCAGAGGGCCTCGAGTTCATTTAGGGAAAATTAATTTTGAAGAAAATCGACTGAACGGTTTAAGCGCCAGCGACGGACCGACAGACGGAGAGGGACAGACATACGTCTTGTCAATAGAATTTTGGGAATGAAGGACCCACAAAACATGGATTAATATAGATTACACTTTTACTAATACTACACGTTTTTGAAAAAAGTAATTTACTATTTACGGGAACAAGATTTATGCAGTTTTTCCATGACCAGGGCACGGCAAAAGGAGTTTCTGTCAAAAATTCGCCGTTATCAAGCGCACGATTACAATACTTCCTCTACTTTAGAAGTAAGTGCAAGAAAGTAAAAAGAACGTGAGAATGATCTTTAACTTTATCACTTGTTTTATAAAAAAATAGAAAATGTTCTTGAAAAATATTTGGGATCCTCTTTCAGCGGGAATCCCAAGCACGTGCTAAGTCTGGATAGTATTTATCCAATGATGCTTCCAGGCAAAACACAGAAACCTTGGAATGAAACAGCCCACATCGAGATACGTTTAATGATCTCAACTATTGGCCTGCATCAGCAAAAATGCATATGAACAAAACCATACAAAATGGTTTTTCAAAAAGTAGTTTGCACACTGCTCATGGACAAGAAATAAAATACTCTCGTGAAACACTGCAATAAATTAAATATTTTCACTAAAACAGTCTTCACAAATATTGCAATAACATGGCATGGTGTAGTAGTATAGAATATGCATAACAACAGTTCATTTCATACGTAAAGAAAAGTTGCTGTTCCGTGCCGCGACACGTAAATAGCAAATATCGGGCGACCTCATCCTTGCAGCCTTGCTTGCTTGCTCTGCATGGCAGCTGTGTCGTAAGTGGTATTTTCATATCTTGTAATGTTATTTGCTGGGAGGGGTCTATTTGCAGATGATCCGCGCGCGTTTTCTCGACCCCGGCTGTCTTTAAAGCCACCCCTTGTGCGAGTCTAAGGGATCCATTTCGGGCAGGCGCGACCCATTAGCGTCCCCTGATGCGCCTGGTGCAATTCTCACTTTTTGATGTGGATCTCACTTCCGAATCGACCGGTTGGGAGAACGTGAAATTTCCTCAGAACGGGACCTTCTGAAGGGCTTTAACACCGCCGGGCACCCGTCGGGGTTCTTATAATGCCACAAACATGGCACAATCAGAATGGGATTTCCCGCCCTTCGAAAATCCAAGCGTCTCTGTTGCGCACTGGAGGTTCAGAGGTCGCCAAGCTGGTTGCTCATCCTCGGAAGCCGATAGCAGCGGCGAGTTTCAGATCACAGTTGGAACGCGAAGTTTCTGAATAGGCGGAATAACGCTATCGAATACTTTCCTTTTTCAGTCACAATCGAAACCTTTTTCGTTGTATCTTTCCTTTCGGACGAAACCATAGACATCTCTCACATGGCGGGAGGCTGGATAATTTTCTTTCAATTTCTCTGTGCATTGAAAATTAGTGATATATTCGTAATGATTTTATATATATATATATATATATATATATATATATATATATATATATGTATATATATACATATATATACATATATATATGTATATACAACACTAATTTTCAATGCACAGAATACACATAATACACAAAAACCGTTTCTTAAGCAAACTTTTCTTTCCCATCGGTGAATTCGGTGAATAAGCTTTTCAATCTTTTTTTTTTTACTGAAAATGAGATAAATACTGATTCTCCTAATCAAGCCGTATATTTGGTGTAATTCGATAAATTAAATTCCTTCAGGTTGCTGAGTAACGAGCGCATTTACAAACATTATAAATTTCATGATATCGAAAACGATACATATATTGTATTTCTCATGTAACAGACCTATGAAAAATTGTATTTAATTATTTTGAAGTCATTTTTTAGTATGAATAATCAGGCATATTTATGTAGTGTTGAGAGTACGTAGTGAGAACGCCGAAGCTTTGTAATAGACCGCCCCTTTTTGAAACAGAAGTCAGCGATGCAATGGCGAGGGCGAGGTAAAATGCTACAGCAACGTGAAACGACCAAAATAAGGAATTTTCTAATCTGCGAAAATTAGAGTGTAGTCAAGAAGACAGACAGACAGAGACAGAGACAGAGAGAGAGCGAGAGAGAGAGAGCGAGAGAGAGAGAGCGAGAGAGAGCGAGAGAGAGCGAGAGAGAGAGAGAGAGAGAGAGAGAGAGAGAGAGAGAGAGAAGAAAATGACAGGTCGCGGTCGAATGAACGATAACGTTATAGAAAAATCCAGCCCCTAGCAACAAAAGAATAAAGCGGAATAATTTCACCAAGTTGAAGACTGACACAGTTTGAGGAAGCAACAGTCAAACGACGACAAATAACAGCACTTTGAGGCCATCATACTAATTTTATCTATATAATGTAGGAAGACGTTTTTCGAACTCGATATATTTTGTTAATCGTATACAACTCTGAAGTGAGATAAGTAACAAACTTATCATTATAGTTTAGTATAAATGCTGCCTCAAACTCTTTAATAAGTTGCAATGCATGGATTATAGGTTTGTGCTGTTCTACTCCGTTTCAACTGAATCGACTTTTCCTTGTTTGTTTGTCTTTTTTTAAATAAAATACCTATGAAGTTTTATTTTTAGGTGGAACAATATATTACGTGCAAATTCGTTAAAATTTATTCGCAACATCTATGAATATTCTACTTTCGAAGAAATTTCCGCAGTGGAAGAAGGTTGCAACACCGCGGGTAGTAAGCATCAGCGGGGAATAAATGAGGCCTGAGGTGTAGACGGTGCCTTCCATCCCGCTGAACGCATCTCGAGCAAGGGTAAGGAAGCACCGTACAGGTCCTCTGGCCCTTCCCCACCGCATACCCACCACCCCCGTTCCGCGGTCAGCACTACTTGCTATTCAGAGAGTGTCGTCGTTATCGCCGCCACCATCACCACAACCACTACCTCCATCTCCGCAGCCCCCACACCGACCATCGTCACGTCTCCCTTCGCACCTATCCGCCGGCCCCACCGCCACGCCCGCTTCCACCTCCAACTCTGCAACCTTCACCTATACCACTGACGGAACTATTTCTTGTGCTGCCTCCCCTTCCAGAACCTCCGTGCCCTTCACTTCTATCCCACTACTTGTCTATTTATCCATTCTGCCTGCTTGCGCTTCCAGCGCATCAGCGCAACAGGTAGCTCACTTAACAACGCTACTGTACTACCGTATTTCTCAATTTCGCTTTGTTGTTTTCACTTCTCCTACGTCATCCTCTTCCACTTCGCTGACACTTCCTAACCCCCGAGACTCCTCGGAACTCGCAATCTTAGTACTAACAAACAGAATTTACGTGAACTACAGTTTGTGTTACATTAACGATAGTTTACTTATGCAAAACACCGAGACATTTCCAAAGAAACAACACACGGAATTGAATCCCGGCCTTATCACATGCTAGTTACCCTTTCCATATCAAGTGTCGACAAATCGTCTCTCTACTAGTACTTTCTGGGGCCGAATGCAAAGTTGTCATTTCAAACCTTTCATACCTCAAATTCACCTTGAAGGCTTAGTTTGTTTGTTGCTAGTTCCAACGTAATCCGTAATAATTTTGAAAGTAGGTATAATTAAATTTTTTGCAACATCCTGGACATATGGAAATGGCTGAGATCCTCTCAGTTTCATCTACAGGCAACTTGTCCCGAAAGAGTGCTTGCTCTCTGCCGAGCGCCGCCTTTGGGTCCTGCGCAGCGTGTCGGTCTTTGGTGGCGCATCAAAGGGAGCCAACATTTCCGAGCACCTTGGCTAATCGGGATTGGGGAGCAAACCATCGGTGCTCGCCGAATGCCGCGTGAATGGTACCGCCTTTAGCGTAAACCGGGAGATCCTCCACCCCCTGTTCCTGCTAGATCGACGTTTGCGCGTCTTGACGACCGCGTGTTCTGATCGTCCATATGGCTTTGCCTCGTCCTCCGAACTAAGGATGTGGCATCGCCAACACAACATCGATGTTTCAAATCATCGATGTTCAAAATGAAATCGTCGTTGCTAATAATAATTCGCCGAAACATCATTATTTAAACATCCGTGGGTTTAAAACAGATTAGGATGCGTGTGGGCGGATTTAATTTGACGTTGGTGGTGTTTATAAATTTCTAATTGAGATTTAAGTGATAAAATTTTTAAGAAAATAATCAGATCAATTAAGAAAACTATCATTATCTGATTGGAAAATACAAAAATTATAAACTACATTTATCAAAGGAAAGTAGGCTACGTTATTTTTCACCCTTGGACACTCTGCTCTTAAAAATATTCAATTTATGGATGTATCAAAAAAAATTCTTGTAGTCGTCGTTGTTTTTGTTGTTATCGTGATTTTTCCTTTAAAAAATAAAATATCGTCCACGTAATACTTCGGCCTCGTTAAATCGATGTTTCTATAAAAAAACACGGACGTGGATGTCGCATCCCTGTCTCTCATCGGCGCGTCCCGGCGCGGCGCGGGTTGCGCGGGTGGGGAGAGCGTGGGGTGCGGGCGCGGGCGGGGGCGGGGGCGGGCAGGCCAGGCGGCCGGCGGGCCGTCGGCAGCCAGTCGGCGCCTGGCATCGGTCGCGACGCCACGCCAAGCCACGCGACGGAGGGCGAGCGAGCGAGCGGGCGGGCGGGCGGGTCACGTGACGGGCGCGCGTGTGCCATGTGAGGCGAGTGAGTGTGTGCGTGCGCCTGGCCTGTCCGAGCCGAGGAGTGAGCGGCGTGTGTGGGGCGTGCCGCAGCAGCGAGCGAGGCTTCGTGGGCGCCGCCATGGTGAGTGGAGTGGAGGGCCGCTTGTCGCGTCGCCCCGCGCCGCGCCGGGCGCATCGTTTCCGGCGGTGGACGTGCGGTGCGTAGGAGGCGGCTGGAGGCGCTGCAGGCAGTGCCAGCCCTCGGCGCCCGCGGGGCTCCAGCGGCGCGCGGGGGACGAATGAGTACGACGGCGGAAGAAAACGCGCCGAACGACTTTCCGAGAATTCGACGTGCTACCTAGAAAGTGTGTCTCGTTGAGTGGGAAAAGTATTGTACGCTGCATCATAAACGTCTGGCTTCGTGACCGGATTTCACTACTGCTAACTACAAATAGCTATCCTGTTCATATTATCTTGTGAACTTCGGGATTAGAGAATTCCGGTGGGAAACGAAACCATCTACGCCGGGCAAGAACGCTCCAAATGAAAAGACACGAGAATCACCCCATAACGACGATTTATCTATAAGGTTGTATGTGCGACTAGGCGGTGACAGGTATTGGCCGTAACGTCGCTTTTGGATGTCTCTAGCTTTAACGTCAAATAGCCCTCCTATTCACGTCATGATGTGAACTCAGTCAATGAAGAGAGAATTCGATTGGTGAACCGCACCCATTTCATGGTTTCTGCCACGAGATTCTTAGCTCTGCACTATCCCGGAAATACAAATTGCTTCTTACGAATCTGTTCATGCCATTTTTTAATGCCAGGCACTTCAAAAGGAGAACGGAATGCCTATAAAAAATTACTGAAATTTGATGTTTTAATGGTATTCTTTTGACACCACACTATTCTTTACCTATATAGCATGACAAGTTGACAAATTGAGCAGCATCAGCAGCATCCTTCTCGTCATGTGCACAATGTGCAGAACATGAGTCGTGCGTTCTGTATCGAGATGGTGCCTTCCTGGTGCTCCTTCCGCAAACAGTGGGAGAACGTAGCCCTTGAATGCGGACATGACTAGCGAATCCGCTCAAAGGAGCGCTCTTGTCTTCACTCGGCAAAGAATTGGAAACGGTAAAAAAGCTCGTGAGCAGAAAACGTAGAAAGAATATGCGATCCAGGTAAATTGAATGCTATCTGTCATTGGCGAATAAATGTCACTTTCATATGCCACATGCACATCCTGTTAGGTGAATGGTTTGTTAACAGAGAATCAATAAACATCTTAAAGACTAGTAAATTCATATCTTTCTTTTTTTAATTTTCTTTTTCTTTCTTTCGGTTAAATATATCTCACCTCAGCAGTTATGAATTAACATTCATGATATTTTGTCATATTTGTTTTGCATTGCGTACTTGAAATACTTCTCATTAGCTATAAACGCAGGCGCTCTGTCGGGAGGGGGATGTCCTCGCATATGCTCAAGAACATTCTTAACTTTCTAATTTCGTTTTGTTAATCGTAAATCCTCTTTTTATAACAGTACATTTTAGCGATGATATTTATTTGGTATATTGTATTCAGTCTGTGAAACAATACGTCCTTCATTAACCAAGTGGTGTTACAACAACATATACTTTCTCATATGATTTATAAGGTCTATGATATATTGTTATATTATATGAATCTGCAAAAGTGCTTCCAACCATAATTTTTTTTTTATCCGCGCTGTGATTCGAACTCACGTCCTTAGAGTTAGCAAGCCATTCGCATTACCCTTACACCACTAAAAACAACCTCAGAACTGAACTAAACCTTCCCAACACTTTCAAAAACTTTGAACATTTTAATTTGCAATTTTTGATAATTCATAGTTTTTAATTTACATATTTTCAAGATCTATTTTTAAAGAAAATATTTCATTAAGGAAAAAGTCTCACAAATATTGAACATTACAATGTTCCTTTTTGTAATTTTCAAAAATATAGAGTTCACCGAAAATCAAACTTACGCATTTTTTAGTGTATCTATTGGTCTATTCTAGGGAAAAAATTAAAGAAAACACATAAAGCCTTTTTACGAAAACAATACTTTAAAAACTGCCAATATTTCACACATTACGCCAACACTCATTTTTCTAAAAATAATACATGTCCTTACTTCAATGTCGCAGATCCTTGTTACCTGTCTTTGAACAACAGATTTCATTGAAAAAAACGTTTCGATTTCGGATATTGTGGTCGTAGGGAAGACACTGAATATGTTTAGAATCTTAACCAATGATCCAAAATTCAGAGTTCAACGAAAATGAGACCTCAGCCATGCTTAAACGTTTATTGCGGAAAACGTTTAATTGCAATATTTGGAGCTATGTTTGAGAAAATTTTGAAAATGTTGAGGCTTCATGTAAAGTACTCTCATAAATAAACAACGTGGTAGAGGATGTAAATTAAGACATATGGGAACTACATTTATCATATTTTTCATTACCTGTGTCCCGCGAACTTTTTCTGCCGAAAATTCGCACATTTCTACCGCAGTATCACAATATTTGCTGTTATTACGAAATAAAGCAAGGAAGTAAAAACGGAATAGGTTCCTGATTCTCTAAAACTAGTAGGTACAGGCTAGTCCTAGACTGCATTTTCACATCTAAAGGAGAGGACATTGCTTCCAATCACTGCCTTTTCTTATTTTAATTTCAGAGTGTATTATTGAATTTGTAGCTGCGAAATAACTTGAGCTTTTTCCATCTACCGCGTACAACTTCAATTAAAAAATGTTGTGGCATAAACTAAAAGTCCGCGGTGGTCCCTATACGTTTTATGCCTCCTCCCCGTAAGGCAATGTTTCTAGGCAGAGACGCCCATTGCCATTTACTCGTGTATGTACGAATACGTAGCTTAGTGAGGCGCGAAGTGAAGGCCGGTGCGCGAGTCCGCAGGGCCTCCTACGTCTGGCGGAGAGGTCGCATTTCGACGCGGTCGCTGCCGCTCCGGTCCGCGCCGCGCCGCACCTGACACCATCGCATCCGCCGCGCCGCGCCGCGCCTCCCGTTCGCGAGGGAAAGCTGCAGGAATGCACCGGGTCGGCCTCCACGTGCACTACGCCGGCGCGCGGGACGCCGCCTTTCGCACGCGAAGCGTTGGCCGCTGCTTCGCCCCGCTTCTGCCCGCCCCGCCCGCTATGCCCCTTCGGGCGAAATGTTTTAATCAGGGCAACATATCTTTAACACCTAATAGCAGATGATACTCTAAGGTTCACAAATCGTACCTGTTCAATCTTACGTACACTTAGCACCCCCTGAAGTTCAGTTAATCTTTCCTTATTTACAGACGTTTTTCTTGTTACCATTATTCTGACAACGGCAACATTTACTTCATTATTCTTCAGGAACTCACATGCCGCTTTCAACAAAATTGCTCCCATTTCGTCCTGATTACATTGTAAGTGTTGCTTTCAGAGAAGTATACCTGTACGAGCATCCTTTTCTTTGAGCTCTGTGATGAATGAAGGGCATGACAAATGAAACGTCCATTAACATTCATGACAGAGTTCCAAGTGAACTTCCTTTTCCTTTCATTCCCTTCTGTTTCCTTCCGTTATCCCACTCCGTATACATTCCTCCCTTCTTCAAACAGTAAATCTTTTCTTTCTCTCGTATTTCTTTTTCTATTTTCTTTCTATCCTCCATCTATCCTTCGCTGTGTATCTTCTCTCCACACCTTGATGAAAGGGCATCACGGAAACAATTGGAGTAGCCGACCTCTAGAATCCACGCATCCAGTGGCATCTTGTAACAGCCATTTCTCGACAGATCCCCATCCCACGTGTCTCTCCGCCTGCCCACGTTCGTCGCCGTTACTGCTTCCGTGGCGGTCGCCACCGCCTCCCCCGCACTGCGCCGCGCATGCACAGCACTTGCGTCGTCTCGCCTTGCGCGCTCCTCAGGAACCGGGACGGGAGATCGGAAGGGCGGATGCGCCACGGCCAGCTGGCATGGGACGAAGGAAGCGGGTCTTACGTGTCTTCTTTGATTTGCATTTTAATACGGACAATAGGCAAAGCATACTAGTTGGTTTTCGGACGTTTAACGCTTTTAAACATTTATTATTATTATTATTATTATTATTATTATTATTATTATTATTATTATTATTCAGTACAGACCAACTAAACTGATAGGTCGTTTCACAGTTTTCTGAAAATCAATGCCTGAGCCAACGCTAAACAACGGCCAGGCTTCGCGCGAATATTCCTTGGCCAGCGTGTCCCCAATTCTATCTTACATGCTGGTCGAAAGGCCGACCTCCACATACACAGGGCTCACCCGCGATCTAGGCAAGGCTGAGGAAATGCAGCGAATGGAAAAGTCGAAACTGTTGGAAAATTCTATCCAACGTCAAAGAAGAAGATTAATAGCTACGGCACATTAATTCAAAAATACTCGTATTATTCTTGTTATCATCTCTATCATATCGCTGAAGTGCTTGTGGCTTTCGTAGAATGCCTTCAAAGCATTTGCTTTGTGTTGAAAGGGAGGATTTTGCATAGTTCTTAAGGAGAAAATGGGCCAGGTATGTTGCAACCGGCACATTAATTTATTTTGATTTAAGTCATTTTCAGTGTTCACAATTGGTGCTCCTTGACGCAGATGCATACTTGCATGTTTTGTTCTCACTGGATAAATATTTGCCCCCTGGTATCTCGTTGCAAAAGCTCTTCTCTATTTGCGTTTCGCCGAACATGTCCTCCAAGTTCGTAAATCCCGGGCGGAGGAAGTTCCCGCTGTTCAGAAGGAAGCGCGGCCTCGAGCTCACTTTAGAATATTTCGCCAAATTCAAAGAGCGCTCCTGCACATTTCTGCTTTTTGTTAAGCACGACGGCTTTTCTGAAATAATTGGATTCCAAGATCTTCAGTGAGGTTTCTCCCACTTCAAACACATACTGTTAAGAAGCCAGGTTTCATACCGATAAAAATGCAACTGAAATATTTGTACGAAAGGTGTGGAAATTTACTAAACAGACACTATTGCTGCTATTAACCACATTAGCCCAATATGAGTACTTCACATCCCTCTATTAAAGTCACAGGAAAAAGCGATTTCTCATAATGTACGAGGTACGGATGAAGTCCGAAGCAGCAACAGCTTCGAAGCATACTATGGACTTCAGCCGGATGTATAAGAAGTTGACAATAGCCAACACGAGGTGACAAGGATAAATGAAGTGGCCAGGAATAGCGAGATGTATTCAACGGGTATCACACTGTTGGTGGGAAATTTCTAAAGCTAGTGGGAGACAAGGTGTGTGATTTCGATTTCCACTGTGTCAGTCGTAACTATCTATTTAGACGGTACCACCTAATCTAACTACACATGTGTATGACTCAGTTAACGCTTCGCTATGCATCTCGAGTTGTCCAAGCGATTCCAACTTCTGGTGGTTATCTGTGCATTTTTTAAATTGTATGTGCTTATCTTTGAACCTTCGGCCTTCGCGATTTACATAAAACAATGCAAAGCCGTATAATTCCCCGTGCATTTTCCAAAGTACTTTCTTCGTATTCAAAAGATACCGCACATCCAACTAATCACGTTACTTTAGCTTGTCTGTGTCTAACTGCAACATTCACCTGATAACCTCTAAAATAATTAATTCAGATTCCTTCTTTCATTCATTCATCATGATGACGTCCATTGTAGTTTCATACAACTTTATCTAAACCATCTGGCAAATGCAGGATTTAATTTGTCACTCCTAACATTAGCCATAATTCGACAGTTAGGTAACATACGTAGTTAAAGAATGTATATATCTAACAACTAAGTAAAGAGGAAACTGGAGTCATATGATCACTTTGCTATTAAAGATGCAACTAAAATTTCATGCCACTCTATACAGAAATATCTTTTCGCTTAATGCACCGCATGGCATGCTGGTTCATTCAAATAACCGTATAAAGAGTAGTCACATAATGATATCATTTATAATTGATTTACATAAATACTGTTTAAGGCAATGTCACATCAACTTCCTTGTTACGTTGTTATTTACTTTCTTTTCTTATCGACATTTTCTAAGTAAAGTCAAAAAAGTAATTTCTTCAAAGATGTGATATTAGATATTTTCGTTCCATACATCACTGCATTCCTACATTCCTCTCTTTCACTACATTTCACATCAATTAATCGACAATGAAGTTGCATAAATACAAATTTATAAACTATATTATCTCAGCACTAAAGTAAATTTCTTCGAGTGGCCTATCCCAGAGGGAATCTCTGCAACTAATTATCCTTTCTTGGGCAATTACAAATTAATGATATTTTACAGGATACTTGTTGGTTTGACAGTGCCTTCCACGTCACAATTAAGAGCCGTACTCTCCGCGTTATTAAGACAATGCGCAGTACAGTTGACATCTGAGTCATCGGCGTCACATCTTTCGGCCAATACTTGGATAACGAAGAAAATATTAAAATAAGAATTAGCTTTATTGGTATTGGGCGGGCCATACTTTTTCTAAGCTTTTCTCGATTGACATGTAGTTAACCGTTACATAGCGCCACTAAAGGTACATGCCGTTTTGTTTCTTTCAACAGTCCACTGTGTTCTAGGCAAACAGCTTTATCTCGTGATTACGCGAGTCGCAAGGTAAACACCGCTAGTAAATGCCAGGGATGTTTTAGAACTTCCGGGCAGTGCTTCTCATTTCCGGCTTTCGGAGTAGCACGGCTTCGTCACGCACAGAGCGGCGACGCACAGGGGCGCCCCTCGGCGACGAGCGCTGGCACTGCACCGCCCCGCGGCGCTTCGCCAGCGAAGGCATCGGGCCATCAATCATTCGGGCGCACGGCCATTTCATTATTCTGAGAGGAATCAACGTTTACACATCACATTCTTAGATGGAAATCGAGATATAATGGTAGAATAATTGAGTTCATATTTAAGGAATACTTATACAATTATGAGCTATCAGGAACTAAACTGACTACAGAGGAGCACGTTTTTTGATGTAATGTTCAATTTCATTGTAAGAAGAAGTAATAAAGCAAATTGTTAGATCTCATCTTCCGAAGGTAAAGGTTCCATTTTGCACGAATACGTTTGAGTGACCAAGAATAAAAAATGGCGCATTTGCGATGGAAAATGTTATCCCAATGTGTATTATATAAACTACGACCCGCTTGCGAGGGAATTAAATGTTATTTTCTTACTGAATAATAATAATAATAATAATAATAATAATAATAATAATAATAATAATAATAATAATAATAATAATAATAATAATAATAATAATAATAATAAAGAAACTTCAATTAATAGTCTTATTTCACTAACTTGAGCTACTTTCAATTCTCAGCCCATCTAGTAGTGTTCTCTGCACACCATTTTCGAAAGTAGTTTGGCGATCGAGCTCGCTCATTTACGCGGAAATCTAATTTGTGCTTATTAAGTAACGTATTTGGAAACAAAAGAACGCGGGCCGTTTCTAGTAATGCCGCGTGACCTAACAGTACACTACACTGCTGAGACAATGTAATTTTCTTTCTTCAGTGCAATGTGATTTCATGCAGCGAATTGGTTTGTTTTTGTGCATGTGTCTGCGAGAGACTTCTACTTTTACGTTCAGACGTCTCTTCCAATGGGGCGTGCGTCCTCTGCGCCGGTGCGGCGCAATGGCCCGTATTGATGCTCCCCGACCCGCCCACGCAAAGAGCTCGGCTGACGTCCGCTGCGCGCGCAGCATCCGGGAGAGAGCGCCCTGTGGCGCCGGCGACCCCTGGGGCCGCAGGGTCGTCGGTGACCCTCGGCCCCGTTCCGTCAGCCTCGAGACCCACGGGTGGCCCGCTCCCCGCGCGAGGTCGCCGCAGAATTGGCTTCCGCGAAAGTAGGAGCCACGTGGATCTGGGGATGGGGACGAAACGAAGTCGCTCGACCCACATTCAGGAAATTTTAATGTTGAGAGGAAGCTTCGGGATATATTAATGTGCTGTGTTAGGCGGTTATTTAAAGAAATTAATTCGCACTCTATTCATAGTGACCAAAACGGTAAAGCAGAGTTTCCTCCAAATGTGAATAACATAAATTGAGCAATGAAAGGTTGAGTTAACGACAAACAAAGTTTGTAAGATATTTTATTCTACTCGTATAGGTCCTAAAGGTGAATGAAAAATGTAAATTGCTCTAAATCTGAACACTCAATATTTCACGAACTATTATTATTATTATTATTATTATTATTATTATTATTATTATTATTATTATTATTACAT
Source organism: Gryllus longicercus (assembly GCA_038098605.1). Taxonomy (NCBI): domain Eukaryota; kingdom Metazoa; phylum Arthropoda; class Insecta; order Orthoptera; family Gryllidae; genus Gryllus; species Gryllus longicercus. The sequence goes on from JAZDUA010000156.1 coordinate 2,826,371, forward strand.
GAATATCCCTGAAACACTACAACTTAATTTACTGTAGTTGCAAAGTTTCAAGAAGACATAAACACATTTTTTTGGACAATGACTTCATGCACCCTATTTCCAATTTATATTGCTCAGTTGTTTCTTTGATTGAAGACGTCATAAACAAACAGTTCGGAGATGTGGCATTAACTACGAACAATTAGAGGACAATGAGAACAAATAATTTGGAATATTTCCCTTTTTGCCTTCATTTCCAATGTTTCACTCAAGTCATTTAATTTCTGTTGGGAAAGCTGTACCGTGTGCCAAGGGTCTTACTAAGTGCGAGTATCTTTTTACAAACAGCTGATGCATGTGGATAAATGTAAGGCGTGTGGGATGCGCATCATAATTAAGTAGAAATATTTTAGTAGTAGTCGTTACGCTACGGAAGTGACTCAAGATACATCGTATGTGAGTATTTCGGTGTAAAATGCGTTGGCAGTACCCATGGAAATTTCACTCGTATGTTAATCGTGGATGGCTGAAGCTTCGGTGTCGACATGCGCCAGAGATACGAGTCAAATGATCTTATCAATTCGGCGATTTTTCTAACAAACTTCCCAACAACCCTAACACGTGCAACTACAACACATCGCTTTTCACGCGTGTTTCTTTAAACCGTTTGGTTTCGCTGTGCGTCACAACAATACTCGCTCTCTGAGGCGAGGCGACGCGAGCCGAGCGAGAGGCGAGGGAGCGGAGAGGAAATGGGCGTAAGCGCACCCATCAAAGAACCAACGACCCGGCACGGCGCGGCCGCCGGCTGTTGCTCTGGCGCTGCCGCCCCCTCCCTTCCCGCCACAACCCCACTCCGCCCCGGAACGGGCCGCAGGTGGGCGTCAAGCGCGGGCGCCAGCCCTTCGTCAACAAAGGCCGCAGGGGTGAGTGTCCTCGCGCGGGGCGATCGCCTGCGACGCGACGCGACGCGACGCGACGCGACGCGGCGCCCCGACAAGGGAGGCGAGCGCCGGAGCCCCCGTCCCGCCCCCCGACGGCGCAGCCCGATCGATGCCACCGACGGATCACAACTCCCCGGGACAACATCAAAACATTACGCGTTGGGCCACAACGACTTGCAACTATGTTTTCTCGTAACCAATTTCACATTGACGCTCAATTAAAATAGTAAGTTATGCAACACGTGCGCGAATCACCCGCGCATGGATTCCGTATACTCTTTTTTAAACACGCCTTGAGCAAAATGCTGTCTGAACACATAACTTTTTTCTATGATTGTATAAAAAATGTGTTTTCTTACACGTTCGTGAAGTTACTTGTTTCTTCTCATCTGTAAAACGTTACTTCACCACGCACTAAAGCCTTTTAACGCGATGACGTCACGTCACAATGTGTAAGAGACTTTTATACGAACAACAGGTAGGTTGAAAGAAATAAGATAATACACACATTAACGGCACAACTACACCAAATGGCATAACTACCCATAATGCTCACGACGGTAAAACTTATTTAATGTTCACTACTATTCAACTCTTCCCGATAACTATTAACGTATAATTATCTATTACCACATTTTTAATAGGAAACTCTTCACCCTTTTTTAATGAAAAAAGTTGCACCAATTTTCCAACCGAAAATAATCTTTTTTCGTAAATACCTTTAGATTTTCGGATAATAAATTAGATACTGTTATAAATCAGTTGGCTGTTTCGGACAACATCTTAGAATGCTTCCTTTCGATTGAACTCCGAATAGTAGAAATGATTCGTTCAGATCGATCGGGTAATATGAATTTTGGAAAAAATCGGCTGAATGATTTAAGCGCTAACGTTGACCACAGACGGAAGGAAAGACAAGCATGTATTTGGCCATCAAACGATTCTTAGGTATCAAGGATCCACAAAACATGGATTTGGGCTATACCTCGCGCTACAGGAAGCAATTTGCTATACAACAGCAACAGGGCTATTTTTAATTACCAGTGTCCAGCAATAAGAGTTTTTCAGCCGAAAAGTTGCAATTTTCTGGCGCACGATTGCGTAACTTTCTCTTCTTTCGAAGTAAGTGCGAGAAAGTAGAAAGGACGTCTTGTTATATGTGTCACTTTTCCTGTGCTTAGTGAAATATGCGTGACTTGTACGATTGGTAAACATTTGTGGAGAATTCACAGAGTAATAATTATATTTACAAGAAAATCCATGGAGTGTTAGTGGATAGAAATAATATTAAGTATATGTTCTTATTGTAAAAGAGCTTTTGTTGCATTATTGTATGATCAATGAAAAAAATGATCAACCAAGAATAATTATTTCATGTATTACAAAGGAAAATAAACAGCCCCATTTCAGAATCAGCAGCGAAACCGAGAGGACCTAAAGATAATGTTCCTCGCGGACTCGAATTTCAAATATCGGTAGAACATTCTCAACGATGAGAGCAACATCGAATTTTTTAAAATAAATTTCATACACTGATTAAAGGTTTCATAAGCGCAAAGTAGCTTAAGTCTACGTTCACAGGTTTTTAATCGGACCAACAAGGCTCATCTCCTTTTCGACTCGGTTTGTAAGAAAAATTGCTTTGTACATAGATTTGCAACAATAGATATGTAAATAGGTGAATCCTCTAGACTGTTAGGCTTCCAGATAAAAGCAGAGAGCTATATGGGCCGGAATTTTCCGCGCGCTCCCAGCACAATCTGGCGCGGAGGCGAAGAACCTTGGGCGGTTGCGCCGCGCGTTTTACGTGAGGCCGACAGGTGCTGAGCAGGGTGGAGGGGGGCGCGGTGTCGGCATCATCCAAAGAGTATAAGGCGTCAGCCGCTTTTCTTGGGAGTCTCGTCGCCTACGTTGCGAAACGCTGCCGCCGCCCGTGACCTTGACCAAGCCCCGCCCACGCGGCCGCCGACGCCCCGCCCCGCCCCTCTACCTTCTCCACAGCCTCCCGCCCCCTTGCGCAACCAACTCCCCCGTCCTCACTGCCGCGCCGCCTCCTCTCCCACCCTCCGTCATCCCTAACTTCTCCTAGTCGCCCCAGCGCCGTCCTGCTGCTACCCCTATCTTCGCCGTGAGAATCGCAGAATCCGCTTCGCCTGTTGCGCTCCACTCCGCGCCGCGCTCTCTCTGCCCTCGGAATCCGGAGCTGCGGCCCGGCCCCACCAGGCCCGGCCGGAGGGAAACGGCAGCTGCTCTCAATATTCACGCTTTGCATTCCCTGCCACCCTTCACCTCGACACGCTCACAGCTTCTTCACTGCTGCCTGTTTTTCTACACTGTTCGGATCAACACAAACGTACGTTTTCATAACTGATTTGAATTTACAAAGATTTATTTTATTGCTTGTCCCATCCTGCAGAAGGCTCATATGGTGAACCTTATTTGCTAATTGTTTTGTAAAAGCCCAGGCAGATCATGCAACTTATCTCAGTGCAAACACTGTTATGGGTTTTCTATTTATTTCAGATAGAGATCTTGGGATTTTTCTTATTAATATTCATTGTACGAGTTCTTCTCAACTTGTAGTTGTGAGTTGACATCTGTACACCGCAAGGTGAGACCGGCTGCTCTCTGCTCGGTCTTTTTCGTGGCGTCTTCCGAGCAGCTTCAGAGTATCTCAAACAACGGGCAGCGGACCGCAACCTCCTTTCCAATGTAAAGAGACTACATCGTCAGCTACTGCTTAGCTACTGCTGGCAACATAACTGCAGGTTAAGTCCGTGCACTCATTTTGACAGTGCGTTCATTTACAGGTAGCTCACTTGTAAATGGCTTCATCTAAATCTTGCAATGGCATCGCCCTGCATGACGTTCCCGACCTGTCAACGTGGTCCCTTCTGAGAGTAATTCCTCTTTACACGGTCGGGCGATATTACATTCTTCCACGATGGAGAAAGGCATTCTGCGAGCACGCGAGTGTCAGAAAACGATTCTAACTAAGGAAATGGGAAGATGAAACTATTTCTAATTCGGAAAAAAATTGTTGTCTCGTTAATTTCGTTCAACTCATATTGTTTGAGATTTTTTTTAAATGATTGAGAGATAAATTTCAAGAAAGATAAGTATTTTTCGTTAGTGCTTAACATACTTCATCACTGCCTACCTACGCACTGTTTTATGATTTTATAGTTTTTCTCATTTCGATTAACATAATATGAACCTCTAAACTAAATGCTTTTTAAACGATTGACTGATTTTAATTAACAAATATCAATGGAAAAACTGTGGAAAGCCGGCTACCACAAATAAAATATTGCTGTCAATGATGTCTACCATTCTTTCAAGCCAACTTAACAATTTGGCGAATTTTCATTTGAGACCGTGACATCATTCCTGCGACGGAATGATTCACACACAGAGCGTTTCGGAATTTCGTCATGTTTGCAGCTCGCTTTATCACCGTTCCAACGTGCATCACCAAGAATGCGCTTACAATGCACTTTCGCGGAGCCTGATGCATTCTTCTAAAATGAGGGCTAGGAAAGTCACATACTCTCCCTCCACAATTTCCCAAGAACTACGACATACGAACACAAGCGCATTTTTGTTCCTGGGATTCACCTTACAAAATTCTGAAACTATCCTATTTCTCTTATTTCTCGATTTTCTTTCCTTTCTTTAGAATCATCGCTAAGATCTATTTAGTGTATGTCAGAATAGACCAGATGTGACAGATGACGGATCTAAAAATTAACTTTAAAATGTTACACTAATCCCTTTCATTATTATGTATTTCTACATAATAGAAAGAAGATTTTGTGAAGATCAGTTTCTTTCGGGTGTAAGCATTGTGTTATATATTGGTGCCAATTCAGGAAGTGCTCTACAACCACGTATAGCATGACACTTTTGATATTCGATTATTTGGATCTGCTGTTATTTTAATATTCAATGAATGTGTTCCCCTGAGTGAGTATGTGTAGTTTTTTTTAATAACGATTCAATGCCAATGCAGGAGATTTTTCTCTAACAAGAATGATATTTCACTACGTGCATTCTAAAATGTATATCAACAAATCACCAGACAGGTTGAATGCTTGCTGCGAAGAGATCTGATTTCCATTACAGCCGAATAAATTTCGTTGCGCTTGTTTAATGATATCAGAGCAAGAGGCTGACTATTCGCTTACAATGTCATCTGACCAGGAAGTAAGATTTGCATGGCTTGTGATTGCCCTCCGAAAAGAAGGCTGAATGAAGTATTTTGTGCTCTCTTGTGATGCTTGTATAGTTCTTATAATCGAAATGGGTCCTTCCCCCCCCCCCCCCCGAGCAGAGCAGTGGCTTACGCAAGGCGTCTCGAGGCGCCCGGAGAGAACGGGCTGGGCGTGGGCGGCGGGCGGAGGGCGGGGCGCGGCCGCTGACCCCGGGGGCAGAGGGCGCGCGGGAAGTCGGCCGACCGCTTCCTGCAGGGGCCGCCCCTCCTCTCCCCTCCCCTTCACACTCCCCGCACCCGCGATCGGACCACACGGAGCGCTGCCCTTACTACTGCCTGCCATTCACCACAACGAAGCGATGGCCGGCTCGGTTCAAAACCCGAGACGAAGGATCCGCTTGTGTTATGGAGTTTTTCACAGCTTACCGCAGAGCAACCATCTGACCAAATGCCCGTGAGCTCTTCGAAAACGTTTTTCCACACAGTTTTGTGATAAATGAAAATACTTCCGAAAGTGTGACGGGAGAGTGAGCACCAAATTTCCATACGCTACATCCTCTTGTTCGACTACGGCTGCCCATCTACACCGATTTGTATATATAATTATATCATATACAATACATTATATTAAATAAAAATAACTGATATCACGTATACAAATCATTATTTACACTCATTAATGCCACCAACACGATGCTGCATCATGGGAATATAGTTAGCAGCACACTCTGCCGCCACCATCGGAAAGAAACCCCATACAGCTATTCGAGTAATAGGATAGCATTCAATATAAGTCGCTCGTTGAGAGACTTTTTGAAAAACGTGAAGCACCTTTGCGCACCCAGCTTTTGAGCCTCTGCGCTTCAGAAATTCGAACTCTACGTCGAAGTGATTCCACCAGACACAGCGGGCGGCTCATAACGAACGCTCATCTATCAATCGGCCAGGCTCTATGTAATATGTTCCCAGCTCTGGCGGCAGAGTTGCTTACTGAATTATATGTATGAATTAAGTTATATTCTTGTGATACTAGATATGATTCATATTCTTATGATAGGAATTATGTTATCTATTACAAGAATCAAGTCGAAAAAATTAACATTAAGAGGATGAGGCATTACGGAAATTTAGCGCTTACTCTGCCGCCACAATTCGAAATTACTCCCTTTTCGACGAAATTACTTCCTCTTCTTACATTTCAGGCGCTATTGACCACATGACAGCTGTATGCTAAGCAATGCAAAAAGTCTCTAATATGGTGGAATAGCGGCCTCCGCTATTACTTCGAGTTCCTGTTGGCCTAAGAGTATTTTCAAAAGTGGTACGCGTTAAGGTGCTTCGCGTTAGACAAAAACTCTCTACGAAAACGTTAGAATTCGATTAACCCATTCGATTCTCAAGGAATGAATCAATTAAATTAATAAACAATATTTTTCACGTATTTTTTGAAATACTTCAACTTTTGGAACTTTAAAGACTAATATTTATATAATTAATTTTTTGTACAAATTTTTAATTACTTCTATATCAATGATGTACCGAAAAAACAATTAACGGAATAATGTACTAAAAACTAAAGAAGTTGCAATTTTTATATTTACCAGTGTGGTAAAACGATGGTGAAAAGCTATAAATTAAAACCTTAAAGTTTGTTGTGCAACACACATCGGATATCTCATAATTTTATAAAGTCCATTCAGCTCGACTATCCAGAAAGCTTGGCTGCAATCTACCAAAGATGTCCCAGAATTCGAATGACAAATGGTGCAACTCATACCTCCTGTTATATTTTTTTCTGTAGTCAGTCTCAAATCAATAATCGCCAATTTTGGGTCGCCAGAAATGTTCAAACTTCACAAGTGACAATGGTCGTTCGTAAAAGAAGCAAGTGGTGATTCAACGGCACATACTTTCTAGCATTATTTGTAACGGATAAGCAATATTATACTACTGCATGAACCTGCGCATTCGGCGCGTCTTGAGCAATGCCTCGCCGAATGCCAAGTAGTGTCGACGGGTTATTCGCTACTCATCAAGCGCCGAACACTCGGTATTCGCCCACCGCGTGTCGGTCCTTCCGACACATCAATGGGAGCGAACATTCTCCGAACATATCAGCTGTTCGGGAGTGGCTCGGCGAATGCCGAATCTGTGGAGCCGACTTTAGAGGAAGTAATTTACTATATACAGGAATAAAATAGATCCAATTTTTCAATACAAGGACCCGACAAGAGTTTGGGGTTTCTACCCAAAATTCGCGTTTTCCGGCGCACGATTAGCCTTTCTTCCCTGGCGAAGCAAGTGCAAGAAAGTAAAAGGCATGCGTGTACGAGGAACCCTACGCAGCTCGCCAGCGATCGTGGTGGCTTGGGCGCGGGCGGGCAGGAGGGGGCGCCCACGTGCGCTACACGCTGTTGCCTTTGCAACAATGGCATACTTTTAACCAAGAGTTCAACTGATTTTTTTCTGATACCATTTCTGCATATAAAAATATTAATAATAATAATAATAATAATAATAATAATAATAATATCTACGAAGAAATACAAAAACATTCAGAACAATAAGAAATCATGATTTTGCATCGAGAAGAAATGGGTTTTTGTTGACTGAATTATTGAATGTAATGTTATAGAAAAACATTCATGACATTTATTGAGCTAAAGATATTTCTGACGTATTTGCCTACTCAACAGGGAGACAGTAATCAGACTAAAATGTTATTTCCCGCGCACAGTTTCCTCAGTTGAGGGAACCAAGCGCTACGCCGGACGGGCAGTCCCCATCCTGAGATTAGAAGCTGATCGTGGCAGACCGCTACTTTTGTAACTTTCGAAATCATTGGAGCAGGCAGCGTATGGCAAGGCACCGCATACCACGTAACATTTGGAGACGTCTTGGAATGTTTCACGGGAGCAAAAGCTGTAAAAAACACTTGCTCTGACGAATACAAAAGAGCCTCCAAGAACAAAAAACTGTCAAGGACACTGGACCGATCTGACCGGCGTTCTTTGCGGCGTTTCAGATTCAGAACGAGCCGCACGGCCCCGACGCCAATGTTTTCGTTGGATCGCTATTGCATCCAAAGCATTCTGTGCGTGGCCGAATATGGCAAAGCACGTTGCAACTATTATATCAAAGGGGAAACCATAATCATGTTATGGTGTTATGTAATATATGTTTTGCTATCAATATTTGGCGACAATTAACACTCTTCCTGAGATTCTAGAGATATTTCCATGCATTTATACTGTTTTACATTAAGAAGTAAAGTGGGAAGTATGTAGCAAGAGCATTGTTGCCGGTTGGGTGCAGTGAAGTGTGCTGTCCGCCCCTGAAGCGCCTGTGGGCGTCACCCCGGGCCAATTGCCGAGCGGCGGAGGGGGCGAGCGCCACTGGGGCGCCGGGATGCGGGGAGGGGGAGGACCCGCAGCTGCCTCTCCTCCCCCACACATTTCTGTAATTCGCCTTATGAGGCAGACGCCAAGAAGGGGTTCGGGAAGCGTTCCGCGGCGACCGACGATAGAAAGTCACGAGACAATATCCAGCTAGCTCCACGCATCGCAGTGACCGAACACGTTTCGCAACTATAATATGAGCGATGATGGGAAAGTTCAACTGTCTCTTGTAAGCGTTAAGATATTGAGAAGTAAATACAAAAAATTCTACCACAAGGAATGTTCACACACACACAAAACGGTCTCATTGATAGAACACAGGATAATATTAATGTTATGAGAATAATAATTGTCAATGAAAGCATTCCGTACTTTTTAAATCACTGTGTTAATATACAAATGGCTTCACACATCTGTATATTATTAGCATTGATGTAAGAAAGCCATTGTACTTATCCTGATTCTTTGAGGAGCATTACGTACGGATTTTCCTTCTGAATTATGATTCAACGAGAAAGACGGCACAAACAAGATCATGAGGCACACTAAGAAAAACAGGAAAAAGCAAACATTCCTTATTGTTGGAAAACAACGTCAGCCCGTGAGAACGAACGACAGCCCGGGTGTTCCATGAGTAATCAGCGCCTTACTCGCCTGCTTTGCGCTGTCACGATAATGCACGCGCCCACCGAGGACATGACCCGGGAGACATCAGCGGCGTTCGTAAGCCAACCGTAACCAACAGCATTCCCGTCGTCCCTGCAGCGACTCTGATCGGGAAGACCTAGCGTTAGAGGGCAGATTTTGGGCACTAGATATAGCTAGATCGGATTCAGCCGCTGTCTGAGGGAACATTCCAGCGACTGGCTGCTCTGATCGGTAGACTTCCACCTTTTCTCTATTCACTATCAGGAGTGCCCCCGGGGAAGTACCCTAGCAAACGGCTCACGAACTGCGCGCGAACTTTCCTTCCTCATCCTTGTCTCCTCTCTCCTCTTACACACGTATATGCACAACTCAGCTTCTCATGTCGGAAGGCCAGTTGTCAGTTGTCAGTTTATTCTGGCTGGGGCGGTGCCCCGATGGGGTAAAATCCTGAAGGGAAAACTTTCGCAAGCCGACCTCACCATCCAGCGGGCGGAGAAATAAAGCCACCTCCCGGGATAAAACATTCACGACACTAACGGGTTTAGTCACAATATGAGTTAACGAGTTAACGTGCACGGAAAATGTCAATCAATCATGAGCTTTTGCGATATGTGGAAAGTAAATATTGAATCACGAAACTGAAATAATCCCAAACATTTTACTGGTTGGATAGTAGCTGAACTTACAAGTACCCAATTCTTCAGAAATTAATTCCTTCACAAACTTTGCTTAAGAGAGGATGGCTCCGAGAAGTTTCTCGAGTCTATTCATAAAGTTATTCTTTCATCATTTGAAATTCCACGTATTTGCCGCAGGTTTTTTGAACAAAGTAACATTAATGTCGCACCCCGTTATGAAAGCGCTTTTGCTGTAAACTGTATTGTATTAAATAATGATAAGGTAATAAACTTATTGACATTCGCTATCAAGAAGTCCGATGGAAGCACATTAATTTCGTACGTAAAACCTCTTAGTTTCAATGTGAAAATATAAGGGTGTTAAGAATAATGTCAGTTGAGATTGGCTACTTTCAATAGTATTAAGTTATGTTGAAGAATAATTTGGAAAATCGAGAGCTCCAGCTGTTTTCTCCTCTAGATGCCTAAGAGACTACTTCTGGATGTTCCAAATGTACTAACCTGTCCCTCGTGGGCTGCAAGCGCAGTTTCGAAATTTTGGTGTGAATACTTTTAGTGAGTAGTGAGGATAGTATCGAAATCGATCACAATATTTATTTTATAATAATAATAATAATATTGATGAATTAGTATGTTTTATATTGTATATTCTAAAAGATTATGGCTCTCGTTAACTTCGGCTTGTAACTGTTATCTCAAGCAATTCCCTTCCAGCTTATCTTCATCCATTGAGAAATGCCGAGATGGTTTCTTGCTTTCGATAGTCAATGTTCGGTCAGCTCTTCTCTCCTCATTTTTCTATAGGTTTTTATTGTTTTTAACGTTCACTTACATGAAAAAAGTACTTTTAGGATTCTCGTTGGATACTAAAACCGAGTACGTTTCGGCACATTCAGCGACACAGGGGTATAGTTTTTGGCTGAGGCTAGACCGAGGAGGCCTCCAGCGTCTCCTCCGCCCACGGGGTGTACTCGCCGGGACCATTGAGCTGCAAGTGGAGAAATTATACGGTTGCGTCAGGCGGTGGAGCGGCTTGCCCTCATTAAGGCTCGTTGCCCTCGCACGACGCGTGTGACGTCAGCCTAGCCATTACACCTCTCTATAATCACTCACGTGTGGCTTCGAGGGCGGAGGGGCGCTGATACATTATCACGGAGGCGAAAGCCTTTTCTGAAAGATTGAAAACCGTCGCTTCGGTTTTTCTACGGAATATTAGCTTTGGGAGGGACGTGTACTATATTGAGTAATGTGTGACGTGTGGCATACTATGGGACAATGATTGCCAGGCTATAGTAAACATTTGATACTACAGAGTTATAAAAGTAGCGATGAAGTATTCTTTACCTCATATTTCATTACATTACAAAGAAACTATAATAGTACAATGCTGAACTCTTCTGTAGAAAATAAATACTATGCATTCATTAATTCATAAATGATACGTTCCTCATTTATTTAATTTCCACATATTTATCAACTGGTATTTCCCTTCCCTCTTATGAAGGATTCACAGACAAGCACGCATATCACATTTTATATTTTATTTGCAATTAAATTATAAAATAATAATACATATTTACATGCGTGTAATTTGCATTACGAATAATTATTTATAGTATTGTACCTGGGTATGTAAAGTTCATGTATAATGTTGATAAAGTCATTGGGAAAACATTGTTTTATAATTCCTGCCCTAATCGAGATAACGCCCTCTGCGATAAAGATTATCTGAGATAACTCTGGAAAGGATGACGTCGTGGCTCCCAGACCCGAATGCTTGGCCCCCGAAAGAATGGCATAGTCGCAGGGTGAGCCGCCGCCTTCCCATTTCTCCGAAGAGCGTCGGCGCGGGTGTAGGGCACAGGGCAGCAGAGGCGGGGCGGGGGGGGGGGCGGTCGTTGGAGCTCAATGGACCGCTTCCTGCCGCCGCCGCGGGCGCGCCCTCCGCGAGTGGCCGCGCGATGAATGAAAGGACGCGTGCGCCGAGGAGGAGGAGGAGAAGGAGGGGGCGACGGCAGATGGTCCGCGACACGCTGCGCTGCGCCAAGTGGCTTTTAACTCGCAAAAATGCGGGCGGCGCGGGGGAAAAAACTGGCGGCGGCGGTGACGGCTGGAGGCGGCGAGCAGCGGCGGGCAGTGGCGTCTGGCGGCGGCGGCGGGCGGCGGCTGGCAGCGGGTAGCGGCGAGCGGCGGGCGGCGGCGGGCGGCGGCGGGCGGCGGAGGGCGGCGGAGGGCGGCGGAGGGCAGCGGCGGGCGGCGGCGGGCGGCGGAGGATGGCGGAGGGCGGCGGAGGACGGCGGCGGACGGCGGCGGAGGGCGGCGGAGGGCGGCGGGCGGCGGAGGGCGGCGGAGGACGGCGGAGGGCGGCGGAGGACGGCGGAGGACGGCGGCGGACGGCGGCGGAGGGCGGCGGAGGGCGGCGGGCGGCGGAGGGCAGTGAGCGTTGGGCAATGGACACGAGCGCAGGGCGGCGGGGAAGGGCGACGGACATTGGGCGTGGGCCCTGGGGCGTTAACGCGCGTCATGGGCGCATCGCGTTTTGTGGCTGCGGTCAGCCGAGCGGCTCGAATCGCGCTTGTCTTCGCCGCGAGAGCATCTTGTAAACAGCGGTTCTCCTCTTTCCCCTAGACCACGCCTGCGCCACTCCAGAAAAAGGAAAGAAAACACGAAAAATATGTCTGCGACATTAGAATAAAGGAGAGCCGGATCCATTAGGAAGAAATAATGACTTCATAAAAATATTTAAATAGGAACGTACTTGTGTGTATTGACGTTGAAATACTTTTCACACAAAAATCTTGTTTTAAAAAAGGATTTACGTTCCAGTAAGGCGTATTTTTATAAATTTTCATTTTATAAAACACTTTTCAAATTATTTAGTAACGTCAGAAAATGCACCTGGAATGAATTGAAATCTCTGCGTGACACTTCAAAAAGACTCCCAAGCCGCAGCCAATTTTATAGATGGAGTAGTGTAGCCAACTTTACAGGTGTTTAATGTGCTGGGCCCATGTGTGATCGAATCATCCCGAAATTTTTGGGAAACCTTGAATTTAATGTATCTCATAGCAAAGTTACGGAAACATTAACTCATGGAAACCATTTGCGATGTTTATAACTCGCACATTAGCTTACGATGTGAAACACGAGATGTTCGTTAAGAAATTATTCACGCCAAATTACAAGAGAAGTACTATTTGAACGCTTTAATTTGTTCCAAGAGAAACGAAATTAGTTTCTCCTAATTGCAAAAGTAAATTCGTATGTAGAGTATAGTACTTATTTTATGGTGTACCAGGATTACTTGGAAAATATTCATAAAACATATATAAGTTCACATTTCATTTTGTCCCAAAAAATACAAACAAGATTTATTTTATTTATTTTATTGCGACAGTACGGGGATTTCTTTTAATCATAATCATGCTTTACTCATGCTGTAGTATTTACTACAAGAACAATTTTTTCCTTCGATTCCCACAATCTACTGCAAATTCGGTGTATTCCCAATCATGCACAGAGCTACCAATTCGACACTTTCTAGATTTCAAAGCCAGATACTTTCGTTCTGAAATGCATTTTCGTTAATGAAATCAAAACCTCATAAGGTTTCTGGCATACGTACTTCACTTCACACAAGATCTGAAGTTTCGATATGAGGATCGTTTACATCATTTGTTCATCCGGAAGGGAATAAATATCACAAAGTGGGTAGATTATAAATTCACCCATGGCATAGCCGTCAGTTAAGGGCTCATGGAGTAGTGATTTGATTATCTGCTGATAGCTAGTGTTATCAATCGCAGTGCGGTGAGCCCTCAGTATCTGTGATGATACGCGTGCGTCATGTGAAACTGACGAATTCCAACAGCCATCGACTTCGCCTGCCGCGCTGTCACATGCCCCAAAACGAACCCAAGTTATCACTATTACCTAATAAACTGACGGACGCAGATGTGGTAATCGTGTTGTAAGAAGCGTCGCAGCTCGTTGAGCATATATTCGTAGATTATGCATCTAATTTCCCCATTCTCGAAATGGTTACTATTGCCTCTCTATCATTTATACTTTACTAAACTAAATAGACCCAGCTAAGTGGGTCAGCGTAGCGCTCTGACTTCGCAGTCGGGAGATCCGGGTTCGATATCCGGGCCGGCCATCCTCACTGGGGTTTTTCGTGTTCTCCGTCGGTCATTAGGCAAATGCAGGATGGTTCAAAAGTGCCACGATCACCACCCCACCTGTCACCTCCCACCATCATCCTAGTCCTTTTACCTCTCATCATCACCCTATCACTTCATTGAGCATTCCCTGCAAAAGGCAGGAGACCCTTGCCCTTAATGGAATCTTAGTTGGCTAATAATATTATTAATAATAATAAAACAGTAAATGGAATGTGTAGTAACGTCTATGAAACCAGAAAATAAACATAAACAAAATATAAAGAAAACATTCTCTACCCTGTGACAATAATTCAGGAACTCCTCAAATTCACACTGAATATTTTAGAAGGTAATAGTGTGAATACCTGGTACGTGACTGTAATATAGGTTCGGAAAACAAGGTACAATTAATTTAGTACCAGAGGTCTCTAATATGCATATAAAAATCATCCCAGAATATTGTGCAATTTTACATTCAAAATCACTTAAATGTAATCAAATTTCTAACTTTGTACACTATACAATTCAATAATAAGGGCGGCAAAAGCTTAGTATCCAGCAGTGTCAATTGTTCTTATCAGGCATGCAAATCATCGATCACATTTTAAATTTAATTTTTGACACATGTAGTTCAGTCGGTATGTATATTTTACATGGTCAAAAGTCTTTTTTTGCATGATTGTACATTCGAAAATACGACAATTATCTTACTGTCAATTGGGGGAAAATACTTTTGAAAGAACCTATATTTCTTCGCTTATGCTCTTGAAGTAAATTTCAATTATTTTATCCCATTCTGGTGGTTTCTGAAATCAACTGCTTTAGTCAAAATTTTGAAGTGTTTACGTGTTTCGTGGGTCACCGACATTTATTGTCAGATTATCATTAGGCGTTGGAGTCGCATGCACAGCCTCCAACTCCGCGTCTTTGGACGCTGCTCCAAGCCCCTGGCCCACCGAGGGTTTTGTTTCAGATTTATTATTAATTCTGTAATTTAGTAGTGCAACTTATTGGCAGAATACCTTAAATTTACATGCATTAAGCTTACATTGACTTACAAGGGCGTATTTAATTAAAAAACAAATACATCGTGTTGTTTCATTGTCAGCAATTAGTAGATACTATTTGTAGAGCCTGCCGCCGCTTACACTCAGTGGATGACAGTAGCAGCGCGTAGGCCAGTAGAGTGTGTGTGGGGCGGGGCTGAAGGAGGACGCGCGTCCGCAAACAAACGCGTGGCGCCAGCGAGCGAAAGGCGCGAGGCCGGGGAGTGGCCGGGCGGAGGCGCCGGAGAGAGGAAAAGCGGGCGCTGGCTGCGGGGCCACGCCCCTCTCTACACGCAAAGCTCCCGATCCCACTCCCGCTCGCGCCCCCTCGCTTCCGCTGCAGCGCCCGACCCCAGGACAATTGCGAGGGCGCGAATGTCGAGGACGGGGTGGCGCCCAAGAGGATATGGTACAATGTATAAACGCGCACGTTTTCTTCCGCCCGTACTTTCTCTAGATGCGACAGAAATGGAAACTGGTTATTGGTTATTTCAACGGTAGTGCTATCAAATTATACTTGTATAAATCGTTTGTCAAAGCACTATGAAATTACAAGGGAGCGAAAATTTAATGTCTTTGAATGTTGTCAACAACGCTGGTTGACATCCTTTAATCACTCCAACTGGGTTTCTATTCGAAAGAGAAAGAGAGATAGATAGATAGATAGATAGATAGATAGATAGAGAGAGAGAGAGAGAGAGAGAGAGAGAGAGAGAGAGAGAGAGAGAGAGAGAGAGAGAGTGAAAGAAAATGATTATGTAGCTCAAAAAATGATTCCATCCTCAAATCCTGGCTTGCAACCCACCGCCCTGTCTCACCTCGAGTTGCTCGCGTGCCCTGGCGCTCTGTCCAATGCTCAACGTGACCGCGCCCCCCTCCGCGATTTCCTCCCGACGTCTGGGGCCAGCGACCAGCGACAAGGACCCGCTGTTTGCGCAGGGGCAGCAGCGGTCGATAGAGTGAGAGCGCTGGGGCCACAACGCGGTGCGGTGCACGCCGAACACTTGCTCTCTCAAGTGCACGCTCGCGGCCCGGCTGGTTAGAAAGCCGCCCTCCAAGCCCACGTCTATAAATAATACCGATGCATTTCACGTCTCGATCGCAAGAAAAATGTTTCACAGTTTTGTAACCCATTTCGCGAAATATTATCGCAAGAAAAGTATCGCTTGACGAATTCCCTCTCACCTCCCCCAAGGGTTTTGTCTACGGCACTGTTGATGCGCGGCCGCGGGCGTGTTCTTTCCGGCGAAACATCCCTCCACCTGCGAACTAAGTCGTTAGCTTGATCCCTCTATGACTGACGATCATTGATCAATTCGCAGTGAAAGTTTACATCTTTAGTGAATTGAGTTCAGAATTTTTCGTTTTAAATTATATTTACTCCTAGTGTACATCATACAGAAAATTATTACATCAATCATTATAATAAGACGAAACGAATTTAATTAAAAAAAGATTCATAGAGTGTATACATAGGTAATAGGGTCATTTATAAAGTCAAAAGAAATTCGTTTTCTAGTGAAATGTACCTGCTTTTTTTCTCAATACTTAACGAAACTTTTTGTTGTCGTTTTCTCCTTATTAACATTCACCTTCCTTTGAAATCAAATTCAACTTCTTTCATTAGTTTAAAATGCGCACTTGATGTGAGATATAAAACAGAGATTATCTATTATAACGACTGAAAAACAATGTCAAAAAGTTAAAAATGACAAATCAGAAAAGTTTAGTTTCAACTTAATAACTCGTTTACTTAATCATTTAACGAAGCTGTGATATTGCATTATAGAAATGCTTTTTAATTCTAACCACTTACTTTAAGCGATGTTACAAATGGAGCAACTTACTACAGTCACCTTGTCACAAAAACTTTTGCTGACGCAAGTGAAAATAGGGTCAAGTCCTTCCCTCACGAACTGTTCGGCACCGGCGTCAATATTGCGAAGGGAGTGTTTATGACACTACCTGGTATGACCCATGAAAGCTTCCTTACCATTTTTTCTCACTGACTGTGCGGATATTCCTTCAACATTGCACGTGTGTTTACTTTTATTTTCAGTGTTCACGATAAGTTTTTCTTTGGGCAAATCAATTCAGATTTCAAACACACAAACTGAATGTTTACACTGATAAAACTACCTTTTATTGCATTTGAATTCAACTCTCACTTAAGAAAACGTAAAAAGTACAAACTGTATAATTATGTGTACGTAATTAATGAAATAATTTTAATACCCACATTCTCATTTTAGAACAATATGAAATATTTTTCACATTTTTTTTCATGAGTTATTTTCGTTTTATTTTGCTTCATTCCGTGCATCAGGCCTGATGCCAAGCAGATTCTTAATAAGAGTTCTTAAAATGTAAACAATTCTTGATTCGATCGACACGTAAGATATGAATGATACGCAATTGCAAATGAAGAAAACACAAAAGAAAGAGTTGTAGTAGTGAGTGTTGTCAGGAAGTTTTTACTAATAGCGTCTTTCTCATCTAATGACTTTTCTTCGTGCAGAGCCGTGCTAATAGAAGTAAAGTCCTGCTTACGAAATATAAGATTCGTAATGATAAGCTGACAATACCTTCTAGTTGAACACATTCATCTAAGGCACATACGAGTTCACACTTCAGGCAGGTCTAGCATTCCGTTCTTTCCTTTTCTGGCAAACAGCATAATAGAATAACTATTTGAGAATAACATCTCATTGATTGAAGCTCCTCAATTACTGTACATTAGTACTTTTATTTTCTGTATCTTCTTGATTACCTTCCTACGTTTTATTATGCGAAAGAACTAGGAGTATTTTTTTATCGTTCTGCCATTACGACGTTTGTAGTGTGTGTATATCACAAAATTGCTGAGGCTTTGCCGAATGTTAATTACAAGCACAGGAAACCAATTTTCTCTCACGCGTGTGCTTTCAACGGTAGACTTCATATCTAGTTGAGCATTTTGATCAGAATTTTTACTTTCCCGTATACGTACGTATAAATGTAGTACACGGAAAGTTATGTAGTGCTGCGGAAAATCGATTTCGAGAATTCGACGGAAATACAGTTTTGGGGTCCCATGATACCGAAAAAATGTTTTGATTAAATGTCCGTATATCGTTTCAACAACTGATTTGTATTCCGATAATTGTACAATTCTCGAGATAGACGTAAGATAGTCTTTACTGAGATGGTCGCTCACGTCTGCTAGACATTTTCCTTGTTAGGACATAATTCTTCTATTCGTCGGGGCACGTTGAGTGAAGTGTTATAGTTGTCTCTCTTTCGAGCAACTGCTGCCAAGTCCCTACTCGCTCCTTTGCTTGTTACAAATGCAGGTAGGACGTAGTGTTGCGCGGGTATTCCTGCCTGCTCCGCACCTTCGCGAGCCTCCGCCGCCGCGTATCGCTGGGCTTTATCTCTGGGCGCGCGCCCGCGCCGCTCCGCCCCCGCAGTGCACGCCCGCCCGCCCAGCCAGCCACTGGCGCGGAGTGCGAGTAGCAGCGCAGCCGTCGCTTCGGCGAACCTCGCCCGCCCTGGGATGGCCGTGAGTTGCTTGGTGCGCTGCTGAAACACTTGTGTGGGGATGAAGAGGGACGAGTATCGCCGAATTGACTCGCGCAACGAGCCCGGATTCACAGCTAAGGTACTAACGTCCTCTGGAAATACTACTGGCGAAAGTTGCGTGTAATGAAAACACGTACTTATAGTTTATTCGATTTTGTGCATGTATCCTGCGTGTTATATTTGTAATGAAAAAAGGAAAAGCACTAAATGATTTTCCAATGAATCAAATTTCATGGAATCATTTTCATGAGCTTCTCTGTTTTTTCAAAGTGGAGAACTGCTTCTATGAAAAATCTGGCTGTATCTAAACGTCAATTTGTTTCAAAAGTAGGTAATCTTAATTCATTTCTTTGTGATTACTTATCTAAGACGATCTTTAATGAAACTGAATGTTCACGTACGTCGTTGTCTTACGATGCAAAAGAAATATCCCGAATCTGTAAAATCGCTGGTGCAAAAATATAAATTAAATGTATTTTTTATAAACGATTTCACTTATTAAAAATGTATAATTAGCTAGATGTTATCATACATTTCTATTTATTCAATGTAAATCGTACAGGATTCAATCTATTAATTTTTTCTTTACGCTAAAATTGTGGTTTGTGCTGCAGTTTAGATCTACATAAATAATTGCAATACAAAAATAAGTAAAAATCTTCAAACATATAAATTGTAAATTAATTTCATTGCACTCTTTTAGTTTCAGAAAATTCCAGATATTTCCCATGATTCTAAAAATTCCTTCTAATGTGAAAACCACCTGACGGTACACGTGCTTATCATCTATCATTCCTTCAAGGCCAGTGAAATTTAATCAATCGATAATATGGAATTCATTATACAACATAATACATTTGTAAATCAGTTTTAAATTCTGGTGATGTGAGAAACATAAAAGCAAATGCAACCCATGCCTGCGTGTACTTGGGCAAAAGCTTACTATCCACACGGTAGTTTCAAATACATTTCCAGTTTGTATCAACATTCGCACATTAAAAGCTTTGAAATTCAGACAGCAATGCTCTTTTCTCGGTGCACTTTTCACATATGTTCACAAACCAATTTTGGGAGTACGTTTATCACTAAGCAATTTATGTATAATTCCTCCTGTCTTTCTCTGATAATCTTGTTTCTCCTTTGATAATGTTGTTTCGCCCTTGTCTTCAACTCCGTCTCTTATCTCGGTCTTTCTTTGTTGGCTGTCACGTGACACTCGCAGTCGCCAGATGCTCACGATCACGTACGTATTTGTACGAGTGCTAAACCCAATGCTGGCAGGCAATGGCACACTCGCCAGGGCGAAGTGCACGCTCCACCCACGCGCATTCGCACAGTTTATTTCACTCAAATCTCTATTTCCCTCGCGTATCCCTCTGCAATTGATGAATATCCTCCTGCTGACGATATGATTGGTATAGATGAAAGGTGTCATCTTTACCAGCATTTCATTCTTTGAATATTAGTCTCTCTTTTGTGCTTCTAAAAGTCTAGGTTAAAACAATTTAATTTACCTTTTAATTACATGTTCTCACAAGAATGATTATTGTTGTACATGTTTTATCTGTTTTTTCTTCTTGTCAGGATACATTGTATTTAGTGATGTGGCCATTAGATGTTTAGATGTTGTGGGAATTATATTACGCAAAAAGTACAAAAATTTGTGAAAAATTGTACGTGACCTTATTTCAAAATCTACTTTTAAGGAACAGATTTCATTAACGGAAAAAATCTCTATCTTTAATATTTCAGTTGCAGAAAGACACCGAAAAAATTTTGAACTTTTAAAATTTTTGAAAAATTAGTGTTTTTAACGAACATACCTGTACCATTCTCTTAAACGTTCTTCACACTACAATAACAAAATTTAATCAAAATCGATGGAACCATTTTTTTGAAAATTTGGAATATGTTGCATGGGATTCTTATAAAGTACCCATCAGAATAGAAATATCGGTTTCAAATTCAAGGGGCAACGACATCAGCCAGATCGATTGGGGAATATCAATGTTGGAGGAAATCCGCTGAATGGTTTAGCCGCTAGTGTTGTTCACGGACGGGCAGACGTTTTGCCGTCAATAGATTTTTCGGTATCAAGGACCGATAAAACATGGATTCTGGTTACACCACGTAATAGAGAATTTTTTTCTAAATTTAGCTGCAGGATTCATCCACTTTTTCGTTACCAAGTCCGTGTAATAAAGAGTTGTTTGTTGTTTTTGGCAAAAATTCAGAGTTTTTTCGTGCAGCGTTACATAACTTTCTCTCTACTATGTAGGGAGAAAAAAAAAGAGTTTTATTTATTATGTCATCGCCGTTTCATGATTGGTTGATTATTTCCGTTGAATTATGGAATAATATTCTAGAGTAGCGTGTCCAAAAATATCTTGTCCTGGAAAATGTTGTAGATTTTCAAGATACTGCAGTGGAAACACGACCCATGTGGGACGGTTATTTCGTCAGTTACATTTCGATTAATATCTAGGACGTATCATCCGTATCATAATACGGGTTTGTTTGTAATTCATTATTAACTCATGCTCTTCACAGACGAACTTCACAGTTCTGCGTGACCCAACGAGGTATGACGAAGTTATTCTTATCTGTCTAAATTGGGACTCACAGTTTGATTACACCAAGGCCACTAGAAAAAACGAGTCATTTACTCACATAGGACAAAATCCTGAAATGCAAACTGTCAGTAAGAACATAATCTTATCCAAACATGAATCATCACCTCATCCTAATCTAGAATATTTCCGAATTTCTGGAACATCTTGCTTTGCGTTTCCACGATTTAAAATGTACTAATTTTGCAGTGGTCCAGGGAAACTTGAGAGTTTCGTTCATGGAAGAAGAAAAATCCAATGTGACTGCAGGGGACTTTAGCATAGGCCTTGGATCGGTAATGACCTCGGATACCAACCTTATCAGGTCT
Organism: Gryllus longicercus; assembly: GCA_038098605.1. Taxonomy (NCBI): domain Eukaryota; kingdom Metazoa; phylum Arthropoda; class Insecta; order Orthoptera; family Gryllidae; genus Gryllus; species Gryllus longicercus. The sequence continues at coordinate 2,847,899 of JAZDUA010000156.1, forward strand.
AGCTGCATCCTGGGATTAAGCAAGGTGCAAAGTCACAGTCGGAACGGTACAGTTTACTATACGTCAAGCATTGCACACAAAGTGTAGGTAGACTTCCAGATAAAGAACTCTGTAAAACAATATTAAAAATTGTGTTAGGACGCAGTATTCCTGGTGGGTTTCCCCGACTAGCGGGTTTTCCTCCAGGATGGAGAGGCGGGTGAGATGGTGTCTTTCTGTATTAATAGATCACAGTCGCTCGGGGTGAATACCAGGCTGCCGCGTAGCGCGCAGATATGTAGAGCACATAATATCTTATTTAATTCAAATTGTGTTTTCAATTTCCGTCTTGAATTTTAAAATGATTTCAAACATATTATTGTAACATTGTATCCATTTAACCTCTGATGTTATCTATTTACAAGTTGCGTTAAATAACGTTTGCTTTCCACTAACTACTTACCACTTGTATATTATATTACATTAAATCTTTTTAGATTACATTACATTTTAGACTAATCTGTATATATGTGACTGTATTATAACTGTATATATGATCTGTATATATGTGGTTAGCCAGGAGAGTGTGCCTGATGTCCCGAACCTCGCCATATAAATAAAGACATATTATTATTATTATTATTATTATTATTATTATTATTATTATTATTTTTTTTTTTTTCGTTGATCGGCCAACTAGGACCACGCAGGCAAGCACTCTGCCTTTATCGTGGCCCAGTTTTTATTCATTCTCACGGAGGCAGGTGCTTGCGACAATTCTTTGGGGGGACCAGCATTTAAGCTGGATCCGGTTTTTAACCCCAAGGTTGTTAGCCCTGGGGGTATGGGAGATGAAATTATGATATGATGATAATGGGGGTGAAAGGACAACACATATAGACATACACAAACACACAAATACACCCATGCCCGAGGCGGGATTCGAACCCGCGATCTTCTGGTCCGAGACCACTCCGGCACTACTGCCTTAGCGATCTCGGCCATCTGATCGGCATTATTATTATTATTATTATTAAAACAAGTCTCGGTAATTTTTCATGATAATCAAAGAAGCACGAGTGGTGTAAACATTTCGAAGAGAAGATTTTAAGGATAAAAACGCATGGCGGTGTGTACAACTTCTCAAAATGTTTGCATTTATGTCTCTCAAAATAAAATAAAGAAATATGACAGAGAGGTTATTGACTTTCGTCCATTTGGATATTAGTATTAAATGACAAAGACCCGTTTAGTGAATCACGTGTGGTTCACGACGTGAAAGTGTGGTTAATTAATGATTTATTTTTTCTTAACCATTAAGTAAAAATTGTCTTAATCATTAAGTTTTTTAGTATTGATCATTAAGTATAAATAATTACATATTTATACAAAATCATTAAGTATAAATTTATCTTAATAATTAAGTAAAAATTGTCAATCTGTCATCATATTGGAGAGATATTTTAAAAAGGGATTTTCGTGCCACTCAGCAGTGTGTGAATGTTCACGCACAAGGTTTCTAGATCCTCGGATCATAATACATTTCATGCTTTACTGGCTATGTGAGAATTGACCACCAATTTTTAAAATGTTAATTTTTCCTCTTAAAAATAATCTGCATTAAAAGAAAATACAAATAACTGAATTATTCAATAAAAAATAACACAAAACGAAGTCAAGGAACAAACTCGCCATTTAAACACACCACACAAAAATGTTTATTACGAGCAAAATTTAAAAAGAAAATAAACATGAACTATTAATAAAAAGTAAAGAATGTACACATGATTCAAATCACTGTTACTTGATAGAACAAATATTGGAAATGTGTGTTTGAATGAAGCCACTATTCCGAGCCTCGTGACGCTTCAGTCTGCGCATGAACCTTCTGGATTTGGAGGAAAGACGAGAGAGGAGTGTTCGGAAGTTGCCCGTGGTCCCAGGAGCGCCGGGCTTCCCAGGCAGGCACGGTTTCACATGCCTGCTCTACGGGGATGACATTGATATTTCGTAACGATAAAGTGCACAATACACCATGTCACGAGTAAATAAGGAATGGAATTTCGTTTGCCAATGCGTTTAAGATCAAAAGGTATAACATACGAACTTAGAAAAATAGTGCAGAAACTATCGTTGCGAAAAAAATGTGATTTATTTAATATTGCATTTCATTTTGTAGAATATCTCCTCGAGTGAAGCATTACAAATCAAAATCTTTCTTCACGGAACGCGCCATCTCTGCACTAAGACCTCGTCGAGCAGGTGCCCATATTGTTTGCCGCCCTGAACCGCTGTTCCCGGTATCCCGCGAGTAGCATCTTCTATCTGTTTCACAGAATGAACACGCCTTTGAGGGGAGGCTCTCCAGCGATAAGAGGCACGAAAGAGACCCACTGATAATGCCGGAATCACCCAGAACATTACATATGGGATTGTGCATAATTGTTGGGGTAATCAGTAGAGAAATAAAAATGAAAATGGAGCAATGGCAAGCATGCCACGGCTCCCTTTGGTGGAGCGCGCGGTGCGCCTCGCCTAGTGCCGCCGTATTGTCCTCCTCAAATTATTGTGTCATTATTTTAGCAGCATCAAGACTTCTTCGCAGCCCTTGGCTGTAAAAAAGCTGTCTTTTCGCCTCGCTAGTCAAAAGATACAGACTTGTGCACGGTGGTAGGGGGATTCTGTAAAGTTGGTTGGGAGTTAAAAGTCATGGGGGACACTTTGATCGATGGATCTAGTCGCATTTAAACCCTCTTTGCAGCCAAATTCCGCCAAAAGCTCATGTCTGACGTGGATTCTGATTTAGTATTAAACCTGTCGCATTGATCCCTCCATATACAAAAGATTTGCTATATGACAATTACGATATTTTTTTCCCTGTTTTCTTTTCACTCTCCCTTTGTGAGGTCCATGACTTCCAACTTATGCCGAAAATATTTGGAACTTTCAAACATTGCTTCCTTACGTTCTATACACTTATCGCCTATTTCATTCTTCAGAGATTTGCAAGCTAAATAATCCATCGCAATCCAAATAAATAAGTAAATAAATTTAAAAAAATTCAATGCTGCATCTACCTTATACTGCAATTGAATTCTATGTAATATCAAAAATGTAATTCCGATTACATGAGGATAAGTAAATAGAATGGAACCTGGATATCTGACATTTGAAAGGAAAAGAAAAGTTTCGAACTCTCAAATTTATGTACATTAGTTGGTTTCGAGCGAACATTCTAAACGACTGAATAAGCCGCTAACGGCCATTATACCCATCATGTCGGTCAATTACCATTTTCGATCGATTCTCTTGACAGATTCAGCAAATCGCCACTCATTTTGGTTCTGATCACGAAAATAATTTAGCTTTTCTCTCTCCAAAACAAAACTCATATTACACAATATATTTTTGGCGTTAAATAGGTTCAGGATTGTGTGTGATTAATAATCTAATATTTAAAATATTTATTAACAAATAGAAAGACTTAAGCAGGATTGCAACTGCGAAGTTCGAGGTCGAGCCTGCTCTGGCTTGGCCTGGCATGGCCTAGGGGCCGCGCCCTCCCTCTCAAGTATATTGCACTTCCGGCTGCCACGCCCTGCTGCTGCTGTCGTCGCGGAGCAGTCCGCCCAACCCGTCTTCCTCCCGCCTACCTAACTGAATTAAATGAGCCGTGTTATTGCTACACATGTGACGCGGTGAAACGTCACACGCGCTGTCAGTTACCCATTTCGTCATTCGGGTTATAAACAATGGAACTAAGAAATAATACAGATAGCAACATGCAGATCGGCGGGCCATAAAATTTGAGTATACTATTCAGTATTAATATACTCAGACTAGCTTCATGCGCAATCAACATGAGCTCACCGCCCTTTGCACATCATGATACATTACAGTTACTAACGATGAGCTCTGCGGTTTGCTGCGAATGAAAACCATAGTCACTTCGAAAAGGAACATTCCTAAATGACTCCAAAGCGCTAAACAGCTAGTAATACGAGCATGTTTTTTCTAAAAGATGTAGCAAAACCGTTAGACCAATGCCCCGCCCCGACAACTTCGGTGCGGATTAACCACCGTTTGCTTCACGCCGGCCTCTCCCCTCGAATTAACCACTGACATATAACAGCTAAACACAGTTTTAGAAAAAGATTCGAAGTCGTGAAATCATCTTGGCCATGAGCGTACAATCCTTTAGCAATCTCTTTAAATTTCGCAAAGTTATGCAAAAGGAGCGAATATAAGATGACCAGAAAAGTGCGTCGATGACGTCCATGGGTTAAGCACGTCCTGAACCGTCCGTCCCCCTTCTTGAAGAAAACAATTAACTTCCCCTACATCTAGCAGCAGAGTAATATGTTTTAATCCGTTGCCACCCACGACTGTCTCTAAGGAAGGCAGAGGGACTGTTGTTTGGGAGTGCGCTCGGCCCCCACGTTCGCCATTTCCGGTTCCTTGACCTTGGATAAGGACGACCTTACATCACGCAAGTTGACGTCACTCAGAGGGGGTCACGCAGAGCACGATCAAGGTCCGGCTGTGACTGTTTCCCATTCAAGAATACGATAATTGCTTTTTCTGTTCTTCTTTCTACTTCTCCCGCCAATTAACGTGTTGTCAAAGACATCGCATATAATGCGCTTGATTTTATCTCACGGCTCCACGAAATACAATTTTCGACACTAATCTGTCATAAATGATATACACAATGGAGAGGTTCTTGTTCCTTCTCGTAGTTTGTTATCACCAAAAGAATCCTTGCCGTCGACGTTATCAGTTAACTAGCTCTTGAGCAGCGATAACAGGATACTAACAAAGTGGACCTCGCGCATGGAGGACATCCTTTTCCTCTTGTACACAAATGAGCTTTGTGAAATTCACCTCTGGAGGAAATCGAATCTGAAGACACCTTGCAACTACGTCTGGTCGACAAGTGAAAACTGCAGCTCGAAGTTTTTTACTAACTTACAACGCGAAGATTTCACCTTGACGTTTTTAGTCAATATGTGACCTAATTAAGTGTTTCTTACTATGGAACTTTTTTTTTTACTTGGTAATTTCTCTAGAAATTTTATTTCTTTCCTGGTCATTGTTACTCTCTCTGAAGAGAGAGCTAGGTTTTTCATATGTGAACACACTAGCTTCATGTCAGGGTAGCTTCGTCAATATCAACGCAAGCACAAGATGAAGTTTGAAATCTAGAACTTCGGGGTGAAACGTTACTTTCGAGAAATTTCTGTTTTTATTAACTTCTCTTTTGGATTTATATCTATTGCTTACATATTGTTCGGAAGTAATCCTGGGAAAGTTTTCCACATTCCACTACTGAAAATTTAGGTTTGTGGTAAATGCTATCATGTATCATTTAGAACTATTTACAGCTAAGGATATGCAATTTTTGAAAGGTGAGGAAAGAAAGGAAAGGGCAACTTCAGTTCATAAGAGATCCGTTAAAAATCGAAGTGTATATGTTTCCTGATTCTCCTACGAATTCTATAACAAAATCAGAATTTCTAAACTTGACTGTTGAAAAAGATTTATACATTTATTTATCTGCTTCACATCTTGCTACGGAAACTACTAGGTTGTTGGTGCAAAATTCATCACCTATCTTTGTGAATTAGGGATTTTATATGTTGTGGGCATTACGTGAAATCAAAATATCGAGCACGGCTGGACGTTAAAAACGATCTGAGATGTGGATTTTCGCAGTTGGAACATTTTAAACCATGAAAATGTAATAGTGTTATACTCTGGCATTAACCGTAATCGTAAGATATAGAAACAAATAATGTAACTAGAAATTTAAATGCAGTGAAGGCAGAATTCTTTGCAATGTGGGTCTTAAACACTTTCGATTGTACTCAGCAAATCATGCAGTGTTACCATGTAATAATAAAACATTCTTAGAGAAATAATTATATTGATCCTAACAGCAAAGAAGAAATTTTGTACTTGAATACATTAGCCACACGGAGGTGTGACACAAAGGGAGGGGCAGTGACCCCCAAAAATTGAGAACCCGTGCTCTAGCACAGGGCTGCTGAAGCGGGCGGCCTAGTGGGCGAGCCCTGGCCCATCGCTTGTCGGTGGCTACCCGGTGTGGTCCGCTCCTTGTTGAGACCGCTCCTGCTCGTACGACTAATCCAGTGCAATCCGCATCTGAGCAGCCCTTCCCTAGCGCGTGGAAGCAACCCTGTCTGACTGCGCTGTGCCATGTCCAAGGGTTCCGGCCACCGCCGTTGCTGCGCCCTCGCGTGAGCCCGCCGCTGCTTCTTCTTCTTCTTCTTCTTCTTGCCCTTTTTTGGGCTGCTGGAGGCCATGAGCCGCCCGCGCAGTATCAGCGCCAGCCGCGCACGCACCCGCTCGGCCAGCCCCGCCACCGCCACCGCCGCCGTCGCCAAGGTAACGGTCCGGCCACCGCCGCTGACCGCTTCCAGCTTCTCTCGCTAAGTGGAGGTCATCTGCTCTGTGGATTGCTTCCAAAGCCTGCTCCGTAGCAACCTTGCGTACTTTGTTGTTGTTGTTTCGAATCCTCGGTGCTTCATGTTTTCATCGTGACGTTCAAATCCACAGTGCAATACCCACTCACCAACGTTTTTAATTCCTTTGTCTTTGTTAAGTCCTTTTGTCTTTTTATATTGATTCATGTTTTCGTTGTGATGTTTAACTGCTCAGTGGATCGATTACAAACTTACTCAGCAACTTACGTATTTTGTTTTGTCACTTAACTTGTGTAATGTGCTGTTTTCGTTGTGGTGTTCAGGCGCATCGTGTTCTCACTCAAAACCTACCCTGAAAAAAAATGGGTTTTGATGTCGTTACGTTTCCATATTTACGGCTTTGTAAAATCTTGAAATGTTGAAATCGTGAAATGTCCGCAGACTGTTTACAACAGCTGTTAGAACTACTTCTACATAGTTTCTCTGATGGGCTTGTAGTCTTTGATTATAGTTGTGTGCCTCAAATCCTGAACAGCAATTAAGCTCCATGAGTATTGGCGCCTTATCTGGGAAGGGCTGGAGTTCATTTAGCAGCTTCCACTGGTGATGTCCTTTTGGTGGGAAGAAACGATGCTCAACGTGCACAATGTTTTTTTTTTTTGTTTGTTTGTTTGTTTATTATTGCTGGAGGTACATGAATAATCGATTGGCGGTAATGGGTGTTACCTTGTTTGCTTAAGGTTTACGTTGATTTTCAATAATATTTGTTTGCAAATTTGGAAATGTTTTCTGTTAGTGAAGTTACATCCGAATTGGGTAGGACGTAACTTCAAGGAAAAGTAACCTGTTTTGACTTCAATATTTCAAATAAAACAGCATAAATCATTCGCAAACACAACTAGCTTTATTTAAAAATAGCTTATCAACATTTGCAAAATTATTACAACTGTGTCAGCATTCGAATGTATTATTAATTAATACATCACAATCATTCGTCACAATAATTATTATTGTGAACCGACACATGTTAGAAATCGAATCGTACGTACTCTAGGACATATTCACAGATATTAAGGTGCCAGTAGAATACAATTTTTACTTTATTTCTTTTATTCGTCTCGCATTTTTAAGGGCATGAACGAATATTTGTTTTTAATAGAAACTAGTGCAGCTACAAGAACGCAAACTTTCTCGCATTACCTGCCACAGGCTAAGCAATATGAACGTCATGAATCTGCAAAAGTGTTTCCAACTAGAATTTACTTCTCTGCGTCGAGATTCGAACTCGAGTCCATGAAGTCAACTGGCCATACGCTGTACTCACACATTACACAGTTGGTCGGCCATAATCACTTTTTCCGACGCTTCAAAAACTAATGTCCTCTCCCATTATTTCTAACTTATGCAATTTTCGAGAATTCAGGGATCTCAACATAAATGACACCTACGCCAATTTTTAAGCATTCTTTGCTCTATCTTTCCTTTGCTCTTTTCGGTAATCGAAATCCATGATATTATCAAACCTCTTTTCAGTCAGCATCAAAATGAAAGCTAAAGGTCTTTGCTCCGAGATCGTTTTCTCTGAATTCCTCGCAAAGTTTGCATTAATCACGATGGATTTTCGTTTTGAATTTCACCTGTTTGCAAATACAGGTAGCTCGCGTGTAGTCTTAGGAAAATTGACACGGCAGAGAAAGTGAAGGAACGCGGTCCTTCTAAGAGGCGCACAAACATTTGCTCAAACAATGATCCTCACTCTCGATTCCTTGACGTCAATGCACTTCTCTTGGCGCTTTCTCTGCCAAATGTGTGGCCACTAACACACATAACTCGAGTTTCTACATCTCTCATTTTATCTACGCAGATATCAGGAGAGTAATCTTCAATGTCGTATTTAACTTTCCTGTCCCTTTATCAATCTCTGATTTCAGCCTTTTCACCTAGTGATTATTATGTACGAAGTAATGATTAATAACTACACATCCCTTTACAATCATAATTCATTCCAAAAGTATACCACTCCTCAATACCTCTCTAAGAAACTGTCCAAGGACTTGCCTTAGCTGTTTCGTATGTCAAAATGAAATGTCGACAATCCAGGCCATCAATAGACTGGATTCGATTGTCGATTCTCGGAAAGAAAGGATCATGAAGTAAATACACTGAATGTTTGTACACATTTGTATAAAAGCGCCTATTAGATTGTTAGCGTATGAATGATTCGCTCCGCTTCTGCAATCATCAGAATGAACATAAACAATTTTATCGACTTTGCGTTGAAGACGTTTACTGTCTGTTTTGTAGGTTGTTTTCGCAACTCCGCAAAATTTGATAATCTAGAAGGGATCCAGACCCAATTAATCCGAATTATCTACGTTTCGCTGTGTCGAAATCGTTGCCGTCTCTCGCAACGTGTATAGCGGCAGAGAACCTCGGGAGGAGGGGGGGGGGGGGGAGTGCCGTGACCGACGGCAGCGGCTTCGGCATCCGCGGTTCCGTTCGCTCGCCCGCGCCGACAGCGCCTCGCCGCATCTGCGGTGAACGACCTCGGGCAGCGGCCGCCGCGCCGGCCGGCGGTCACCGGCTCACCCCCTCCCCTCCCCCCTTCCTTCAGCCGCCCCGCTCACCTACTTCGATCGCGCGCAGTTTTAACGAGCGGCCGGCGCTCAAGGACACGCATTTAGCGCCATGGCTCGCCGTCAATGAGAAAAGCACGGACGAAACATCTCGACTCTGGCATGTTTTTGCGACCAACTGAATCTAACGCAGGTTCAGTAAGAAGCGGCGCGTTTTTGTTGTTTTCCTTTTAAATTGAGTTTCATCAAATGAAGAAGGCGTCAGGCTTATCAAAATAGGTATTAATTGGAGCCAGGGGCGGCGCTTACTAGTTGTTCATTAGTTCAAAGATCACTAAAAATACAGCATTTACAACATAGATACATTTACTTTATGGTGGCAGTAAATAATATTCTTTTTGTTTTTTTCATTTCGGTTGGACACGGCAGGCAGGGTTGCCAGATTGGACGGAATTTTTGGGCTGGAAAACGGCTCTCTCTCGCAGGACAAAAATTGATTTCGCGGAATGCCGCCCAACGAGCGGAAATACATCAAAACATGTGCGGTTTTGGGCGGGTTTTCAGTTTACGACGAAATTTTCTGAAAACAACCACAACGACGTTGACATTGAGTTAGATATTTTTTTAGTTCTTTACATTGTACACGATTTTTTAATAATCATTTGTTAATTCGTTCAAATTTACTTTCACAAGTGAGTAATGTTGTTTTTTAGACCTCTAGCATAGGCAAAAGTCATTCTCATTTGCCGCGCAGAACATGAAAATACATCACATTGGCAGTACTTGGACTTAGTTTTAGAACACGCCTTTGGAAGTATAGTTTCACTGCCAGCATTTTTCTTTAAGCCATAGGAAATAAGCATGCATATGTAAGCATTTCTGTGGTAATATTTTTAAGCGCGGATATATAAGAGGAGCAAGGAGAGTGAAAATGGGAAAGTGAGAAAATTATTTTATCCCTAAAAGTAATAAGGTCTTAAGACAAAATCATAGCTAATTTTTAAATATTAAGATATATCTTATTATTACAAAAAGTATACGTTTTTACTTAAATATTATTAATTGCAATGTTCAAAAACAAAACTAATCAAGCATTTCATAAGATCACTAAAAAAGCTTTTAATACAATTATTTTAATGCAAATTCAAATTTCCCGCTTATCGAATGTTCAAATTTTCTTATTGGGCGGAACTGGGCGGATTTACTTCCATCTAACGTCGGATGTTTGTATAAAGCATCTGGCAACCGTGACGGTAGGTTCCAGAAATCAAGAGAGATTTCTTTTGTTGGGGCTCATCTAAACATCGCGCCTGGGTTTATTCTCGAGTTCGGACCAGCTCTGGCCGAGCCTTAGAGGGCGAGAGGAAACAAGCGAGCTGCGATCGGCTGACGCGCAAGTCGAACCCGGACCTTCGGCCGTTCTCCATCCCGATCCAATATGCGAACCTCTTCTTTCGCCTTTACACAAGTGGAGCGGGAAAGTAGAATCTCCAGGAATTGGAGACTAATGAAATCATTGATTTACATTTTACAAAATAGTCCCAGTTCATTACCAATAGGTAGACATGCACACTAACTGAAAATGTCAATAACGGTTGAATTTATCCAGAATGAGCTAATTAAATAAAACCACTGGGTCTTTATGAGAAATTATCTTAATAGCAGGCAGGTCAATTTTCTTTTGAAAACTTTTTCAATGTTTCGCTCATTGTGTTTGTTCGCTTCGCCAGCCCATTGCTTCCGAGATACTTGAGAGATATGTGCATTTTGACAAGCATTTTAAAAAGAGGGTTATTGTAAGCGGGTTTCTGTAGCTATGTGCACTGTGTCTGCAGCAAGATAAACAGTGTACAGTTTTTTGTTAAGAAATCATTTTGAAAATTTCAATCCAAAAAAATAAATTAAAAATTGAATAACTTGATATACCTTCACCTCCCCTCAAGTTGCAAAGAAAACCATAACAAAGGGAAGGAAAGTTGCCGAACATTATAAATTAACATTAAGTTACATTGTCAGTTTTTTATCTGCCTGCAGTAGACGAGACGTAGGTAGTAAATTTTCAAACACGCGGGAGTGTATTGTGTTGTAAGATTTTTCAATTTTTTCTCGGAGAGGACGACTCAGGTTCAGAATGGTAGTTCGGTCAAGCCGCTTCTCCGAATTTGTCACTTCCTAGGCAAACTGTATAATACTGTTTTAAAGCGAAAGTATTCCATGACAGTTTTATTGTCATGAATGAAAAAAAAAAAAACGTCTAAAAGGGTCCGGTAGTCGTCAGCCAATTACTGAAATCTTTGCAATGTTGTACGTTCTATGTGGTTACGTTCTGTCTCTGTCATTCCCTTTCAGATGCGTTAATGTTGCTTGTGTTGGGTACTCATAATTCTTGTCCGATGCTTCAGTTAGAATTTAAAGAAACTGTACGTGTGAAACTGTACTGTACATGTGAAGAGCAAATCTTTTTGAGGCCGGGTTGAGAGGCGAGAAATCTCCCAGGAACTAAATATCTTTTCAATTCCTCAACACTTCCCGGTTCGTCCAGCTCATTTACTTTACGTTCAAAAAGTAAAAACTATGTGACGTAAATAGAGGGAGAAAATATTTTCTCGAGCATTGTCCTCTCCTTTACTCTCCTAGACGTAGTACGAATAAATGTAGAAACGAGCGCTGTTACAGAATACATCCTTCGAGCTGGATATATTTTGGGAATATTTAAAAGGGCGCTGTTTCTGCCGACGTGTATCGAAGCGTGAGCTGGGGAATAGGAATGAATTCACTTAGCATATCCTCCTTTTTGATCTTTTCTACTGGATACCTTCATTACCATAATTGCTACAAATATGTATTATAAGTTAGATAAGGCCTTTTCCCTTTCGGAATCTACGAAACTAGTATGATATAACTGGTAGAGATTATTAATGAACTTCCGACGCGGACCTAGAAAATATTTCAGGAGTGAGTCAAATTAGTTTGTTTTTCCCCTCATATGTTTTTGAAGTAATAAAATGGAATACACAAATGTTTGCTTAAAATAACAAATGAATATTACTTACGGGTTTACTTCTTTGGATGTGATGCGATCCTTAGTGGTAATTGTTTTGAATAAATTGAGTAAAATTACAAAACAAATTGGCTTGCGAGGGGGCATGATCGGTATGCGCCCCCCCCCCCCCCCCAAGGCGCGTGCTGCAACTGGGGGAGCAATGCGCTTTTCCTAGCGCCACCGCTCTTCTACCGCTCCCCAGCCATCACGCGCATGCACGGAGGGTGATCGCAATGGGGTTGGAAAGGCTTTATTTTCCGATCATTCACAGTATTTCTCATAATGCGACTACTGCATTACCTTCAATAGATGTAGATAAAATCTTCGTCACCAATGAAGTACATGAAATTATTAAAGACAATACCCGACATAAAACTAGCCGATTACCCAGCGCTATCCGAGCATTTATTTATCACAGTCGTTTTAAGCCCGTGCAGATGAACTGGTAGTTACACCACTTCTAGCAACATTCTGCGATAGAAGGGAATTATGAATAACAACGTTTTAGATCAATCGCTGCTGGGGTACGAAATTATTTGTCAAGCAACAAGTGATGTTATTACTATTTGTATTGCCTCTGTGGTTGTGTGACGTGCCCGGTACGTTTGCAGGGTGGCAGCAACATGAACGGCGTCAAGGCGGAGGGGCTGCACGCCAACCGCATCCGCCCCATCAAGATCACCGCCGTGGGCGACGGGATGGTGGGCAAGACGTGCATGCTCATCACCTACACGCAGAAGCAGTTCCCCAAGGAATACGTCCCCACAGTGTGAGTACCTGTTTCTTTGCAATTACGGCGCCAAATGTCTCTTTCAGCACTCAAGCACGGAAAGTACATACCTCCTCTGTTTGTTGATTGGAAAGTGTTAACTTTGCGACACGCGTATGTTAAAATCGACCTTGCCATAAGCGTACCGCAAAAAAGCCATGGCCACATAAAACAACTGAGTACTGCGAAGTAAACAAACTACTGGGGCGACATGAATCAACATGGCCGCCAAGATTAGCCTACACACTTGCAAGTTTCCATAAATTCCTGCTTTAAAAAAATAGAATGTACGCAATTCAATGAAAGTGTATTCCATGTACTCTTTTCAAATCGTCGCTTCATTCACCTACAATTTCATTCTTACATCAAAGATTCACCTTCTGCAATTACTAGCTAAGTAAATAGCTATTTTTCCCACAATACTAGCTGATATGATCTGGCATTTATTTACCACAACCACCAACTAGACAGGGAAAGGAATTTATTCGATCTATTGTGGAATATGGAAATAGTTTTCCTTTCATTCTTGTCTCACCCCCACCCGCCCTGCGTCTCTCCGCTCAGCTTGTCATCTCCATAAAGCTCTGGCTGTCCTTTCGAGCTCTCTACCGCCGACGCGCCCCGCCTGGCCCTACCCCCGCAATACGTAGATGCATTGTGGATTACATTAAATCAGTTTAAAACTAGAGCTATAATAACACAAACTTTCTTGCATTATTTCTAACTTGAAAGTTTCGAAAATTCAGTGAGTTCAACGAAAATGAGGCCTGCGTCATTCTTTACAGCGTCCCTATTCTATTAGTGGGGGGGGGGGGAAGAAAAGAAAAGAAAAAAGAATGGAGCGGTTTTTGAGAACATGTTTTTTTTTAAATATAATTTAATTTACATTTACTTCATGTAGAAATCGCGCAAAATCTACAATTTTTTTTAAGTACATGACTATTCTTAAAGAGCTGATATTTTTAAATCAGATTTCATTTAAGTCAACAATCTCTATCGACAATTTTGTAGTTATGCAATGTTAACTTTTCGCAATTTTCGAAAATACAGAGTTCGCCGGAAATGAGAGTAATACCACTTACCGTCCTTTGAATCACACGAGGAAAAAGTTTAAAGAAAAATATGCAGCTGTTTTTTGAGGAAATAATTGTGTTATTGTTAATGTTATGTGCATTTATTATTGTTTATTACGTCACGAAAAATTACGCGACAGCAACTTAATTTCGAAAAATTGTACACGACGTTATTTCACGATCTGACTTTCAACAGCAGATATTAATGATAAAATGATGATCGATAAGGTGATAAGAATGATCAATTTTGTAATAGTAGGAAGACGACGAAAAAAATGAACTTTTGCAATATTCGAAAAATCGGAGATATAAACGACAATGAGACCTGTTTTAAGCGTCTTTTACTCTACCCGAGGATAAAGTTTAATTGTAAAAAAAATGGAGTCATTATTGAGAAAATTTCGAAAATGTAACTGAGGCTTCATGCAAAGTCCCCCCCCACGGTTCAGGCACTAAGAGTTGACCGCAGACTGTCGGACAGACGTTTTCCAGCAATCGATTTTTAGTATCAAGGACCCAAAAAACATGGATTCTGACTAGAAAATATGTTGGAGGATGTATTTTACTATTATATAGGAACAAGATTTATCATTTTCGTAACCAGGCAATAAGAGTTTTCCTGTCGAAAATTCGTTACTTTGCGGTGCGCGGAATTTCTTGCGAAAGGCGAGAAAATTTAAAAAAAGAAAATCAAACACCTACTTGTCGGAATTTCTAGATAAACATGTCACGTTGAATTATTTCAAGTTACGATATATCAGTATAGAAAATTTCATGAAAATTCTATTGGTTGAGAAGATTTAGAAGAAGACGCATTCAGACATGGCACATTAATTTCCAGTTTGAAAATTGCTGCTTTGCTTTGCCCTCTTGGCCAAATTTCCCTTGGAAGCAATAACCATAGAGAGATCAAAATAGTAGTGGGATGATTCCTGCAATTTTCAGAAGAAAAGAACTTTCTGAATGATAGATTCATATAACGTGAGTTTTGACTGCCTTATATACACGAGAAAGTAATACTGGAGGAAGAAAAGACCGTTTTTCGGTATCAGGAACAAAACGTTTTTTCATTCATAAAGTCGACACTTTCCTTACAGCATTATAATACTTGTTCTATACTAGGTATTCTAGAAAGTCAAACGTTCTGAGTGTAAAGATTGATGTTCTACGGACAGTTTTACATCCTTGGTGATCGAATTAATTATATGTACTCATATTTAATAAAAAAATATTTTACTCTTTATAAAAATTAAAAATTTTATGAGGTACACCAGTACCCATCGTAGGATTACTTACACAGCGAAAGTAGGAATTAAGGATTACGATCTCCCTATTTTCTTAGAGAATATTAGGAGCCGCATCTAACCGTAATATTTTCCTTAAGGATTTATAAAATGTTTGATTACCATGTCATGTAAATGTCAAGTTAATCTAAATTACACTCTCATACTTTTTTCTATTGTATCAAGTTGAAGACCCTTCAAAAAACGAGAAAACATTGTATTTTCTTTTTACAAAATTGCTATTATATGTTAGCAGCTCTCTCGCACAGTGTGGTAAAGGATATTTATTTATATCTTAACAAACTTTTTTTCTTTCAGATTCGACAACTATGCTGACAATATAATAGTGGATGAGCAAGAATTCAACATGACCTTGTGGGACACAGCAGGTCAAGAGGATTATGAAAGACTTCGACCTCTATCCTACCCAAATGTGAGTCTCACAAATCATAACGATGTTGAAAAACCTTCATGCATATCTGACTACGTTGATTGAGAAACACTATTTGAGATAAAGATCACGAATGTGGTTCACAATATGGAATTTATCCGCACTTGGAATAAAATTTATTTCAGAAAAGAAATCTTCAATATTTTCGATAATGATGACTTTAGCACATTTTATATTTTAGTAATTTTTTAATTATACAAGGGCTATATGATACTGAAAGGATTTGATAATTTTGTTTTGCATTACTTGCTCACTGACTATTTAAATAAGCAGTATCAAATTATGGTTTGTTAGGATAATTACAAGGCACACGTCCAATGGTTTCCCGCCTACGTGAATATGTGAGTCATCTGCGTACATATGATAAAAACTTTAATAGGAGTGATTTCACGTAAATAAGGAAAATCTGCTGAGGGACATCGTGTTACTCGTTTGGGTGAGGAAAATCTTGTCGATTTGCAAACAGAAAAAACTGATTATACGATACATATTAAATTTAACTACAATGTAGTAAATACATAAGAGTAACGCTATAATAGCACATACCTTCTTTCTTTATTTATAACTTTTGCAAATTTAGAAAATTGAGAGAGATAAACGGAAGTCAAACCTGCGCCATTTTTTATAAGCGTACTTCACACTATCAGAGATACAAATGGAGTCCTTTTTCAAAACATCTTGTTTTTAAAATTGTCTTCATTTCTTGCAAAATTATGCGAAAACTACTCATATTTTGAAATATGTAGATGATCTATTTAAAGATATAATGTGAAAATAGATTTCATTAAAAAACTTTATATCTTCAATATTGCATTTGTAGGAAGAAGCTGAAAAAGTATTGTACTTTAACAATTTTCGAAAATTCAGAGATTTCAACGAAAATGAGGCCAGCGTCGTTTGCGCTATCCGAAGAAAAAGTATATTGAAAAAATTTCGCCGTTTTTGAAAAAATTTTGGAAAGGTCCTTGAGGTTTTTATATAGTTCTCCCCAAAACCAAAATGTCTGCTTCAAATTTAAAGGATCGCTTATTCGATTTTGGTGAAAATCTTACCTAGTGTTTAGCCGCTTGTTGACATTTCAATGCAATTTTTCCTCAAAAACTCAAAAAGATCCAAAATAAGAAAACTAAATCGTGGATTACCACAAGCATCAAAGTGTCATGTGAAAGAAAACACAACATGTATAAAAATAACAAATGTAACTCAAACTTAATTTCATATTACAAAACAGAATTCAATCCTAAAAAAGTAATCAAACAAGCAAAAATTATGACAAATGATAAGTACATAGCAAATGCACAAAATAAAACAAAAGTTATGTGGGACATTATTAAAAAGACTACAGCACCAACTAATAATAACAGAAAAAATATAGAGCTCCACAACAAAAACCAAACTGTACAAGACCCGCAAGAAATAGCTGATATATTCAATGAACACTTTTCACAAATTAGTAATAAGTTAATCTCACAACACTCTCAAAACAATAAAAAACACCAACCAAACACTAATGTTACACAAATTGTTAATTCCATATTTTTATATGAAACCACACCCTCTGAAATTTTAAATTCATTGGACAAATGGAGAATAAATTCTCAGCCGGCATGGACAACATTCCAGATTTTCTTTTTAAACACAGTGCCCCATGTATAGAGCAACCCTCTCTCACACCTGCAATTACTCTCTAAAATCAGGCATATTCCCAGATATATTCAAAAGAACAAAAATTAAACCAATGTTCAAAAAGGGCAATAGTTATGATCCAATGATAGACTCAAACAGTTTCTCAATGCAAATAATGTCCTTACAAATGCACAACATGGCTTCAGGAGCAATAGATCCACAGATACAGCCATCTTCTCCTTTTTAAATGACATACTTGTTGCCCTAAATCAGAAGGAAATTCCCAATGGCCTTCTCTTATATTTGTCAAAAGCCTTTGACATTATTAATCATCACATACTTTTAAGAAAACTAGAAATGCTAGGGATTCGAGGCATTGTAGGCCAATGGATCAAATCATATTTATCAAACTGTAGCCAAATAGCTGCCCTCCAGCACTCTAAAGAAAACAAGATCTCATCATACTACTCCTGCCCTCAAATGATAAATTGTGGAGTCCCGCAAGGATCCATCCTTGGGCCACAAAACTATTCCTTATATACATAAATGACATGACTTTGGCTTTAAGGAGTAACAAAATAATTTTGTTTGCAAATTACACAAACATAATCGTCAAAACAAAAACACAACAACCATTAGAAAAAGAAACTCACAAAACTTTGCAAGCACTAGTAAAATGGTTTCAAGACAACAAACTCATCATAAACACCAGCAAGACAGTCTCTCTAAATTTCATGAATCCCCTATCTAAAGCAAAACTCTTACAGCATTTGCTCATTAACAATAACCCTGTAACGATATCTTATGAAACTACCTTCCTCGGTTGAACAATTCAAGAAAATCTAAAATGGGATGCTCACATCTCAAATCTTTACAAGAAGCTCATCAAATCTTGCTACGTCCTATACACCCTCAGGTCAAGCTTTAATAATAATAATAATAATAATAATAATAATAATAATAATAATAATAATAATAATAATAATAATAATAATAATATTTATTGAGTCACATATACAATTACAATCGTGTATGACGAGTCAATATGATGCCTTGGGTGGAGAGAGAGAAGTTATATTACTGTTCAGGAGCAAACAAGGGGAAGGACCAGGGAAACTGAACAAAACCTGATCGAGATGGGGTCATTGGCCTAGAAATACAATTCTTGTTACAGTTAGATTAAGATATTATGCAGTAGATAAATTATCTGCTAATAATTAACATTTCAATATGATATTTTAATGCTACTACTTATTATAATTATATTAATAATAATTACATTAATATTAAGACACTTCGAACAATGTATTTTGCAAATGTGCACTCACACCTAAAATATGGAATAATATTCTGGGAAAATGCCCCTGAAAGCACTTGCACATTTATTATCCAAAAAAGAATATTGCAAACAATGACCAGCACTCATAAGCTGGAGTCTTGCAAACCCTTGTTCAATAAACTAAGGATTCTTCCTCTACCATGCATGTATATATTTGAAATAGTGGTCTTCACAAAAATAATTCTCAAGGAAATCAAAGACACTTTTACTTTAAATTCCGATGTACACAACTACAACACTCATCAAAAGGATAACCTACATGTTCCCCACTCTGAAACTACACTTCATTGAAAAAGTGCTGTAATAGAGGACATTACACTTTACAACAAACTAGGCAATGATATTAAAGACATAAACACAATTCATACATTTAAAAGTAAATTGAAAGCTTTCCTGCTTTTCTACAGTCCTACTTTTCTTACATATTCTACAGTGTAAAGAAATATTCAAATCACAACAATATTTCCCTTCAAAAATATAAATAAATAAGAATTTCTTATCCCATTAGACTTTCTGTTTCATGTTAACTGTGATGTAGAAGGAGAATGCCTGACAAAAACAAAAAAAAATTATGTTTCTCTCTGGATTCGCTAGATGCATTAGGTGCTGCAGCAGGACTACGTGTACAAATTGAAAGAAGAAAAAAAGAAAAAAACTGGTCAAAATTTGCCTCCTCTTCCTCACCATTTCAAGTTTTAAATACAGAATGTACTAATATTGTTAAATCTTATGTAGTTGCTAACAGAATGTATATGTATTGTTTTAATATTATTATTATTATTATTATTATTATTATTATTATTATTATTATTATTATTATTATTATTATTATTATTGTTGTTGTTGTTGTTGTTAATATTATGAAAATAACATCTTGAAATGTTAAATTATCTGCTACCAAAATAATGAACTACTGTATAACAGCCTAATCTATCTGTAGCAAGTATTATAATATAATCCCTAGGCCAATGACCCCATCTTGATAAGGTTTTGTTCAGTTTCCCTGCTCATTTGAGCAAATGCTGAGATGGCCCCTTGTTTGCTCCTGAACAGTAATGTAATTCCCTAATACCAAAAAGTGCTTTAAAATTATATATACATAAAAATATCTGACCCTGTGTGAACAACATTAGCACTTAATGTTTTCTAAAAAGGAATACTCCACGATCATCTGGCTCAATTCAAAACACTGTGATTTTGAAAAAAATTCTTGAAATTTTAGGGATTCACAAAACATTGGGACATTTTCAAAATTGTATTAAAAGTTACCCCATTTTTCTTTAAATTTCTTTTAAGAATAGAATGAAATACACCTGTAAAGAAAGATGGGAAGAAATTTCACTGTTAATTCTGAAATTTCAAAAGTTACAAAAGTTTTTTTACCTCCTCGTATTACTACTTTATTGCAGATAGACTTTTCTTCAAATAATATATGGTCTCTACTATTGTTTTTAATTAATTTCAACTACATTTTTTTGAAATTATTAGTAGTTGTTTTGGCACAATTTTGAGTGAAATAAGTGTAATATTCAATAAAAGATTTTCTCAGAAACTACTTCATTTTTTCTTTAAGCTTTTTGCATTCAGAGTAACATGTCATAATCAATAAATGCACTGAGTAACATTTTTGAAACAATATTTGATGTAGTATTATGATTTTTGAAAAAATACATTATGTTTTTTTAATATCTCTCACATAGTTAATATTTACATAGAGGATGTTTTTGAACATTATTGCATTTGTGAGTACAAGTGCTTCGAAATTCTTTTTCTGAATTATTTTCAAAACTCAAAACTTTTCTGTGAAAACGAGCTCAAAATTACTCATTTTCAGAAATGTTCAAACAATATTTTATTAAAAATGGCTCTCAATTTTTCACTGAAAATTTGCGGATTGGACCAGTTTTTACTCTTCTTAAAGTCACATTTCAATTTTGATAGTAAGGAACCAAAAACTGATTAAAAAAAAGTGGGGAAAATGTCTTTAAAGCGTCGACTGGTATCATCTGGAAAGAGGGTGGAACAAAACCGAAAAGCTAAGACAGACTAAAGAGATTAGAGAACTAACTAGTATGGGAACGTCTGTGCCAATCTGTAGTACCACTAGTTTCGGCATCAGGAACCAACAATACGAATTTTTCAGCCGAAAAATCGCCGGTTTTCGCTGCAGTATTACAAGACTTTCTTTGCTGTGCGTAAATAGTAGTATGCGAGCAAGTATTATTACGTGTATTACATCACTAGAATTACATCGTGATAATCACATAAAAGAACCAACTTTTTAGTTAAAGTCATGCATTCTGAAACAAAATTTTTAAGCAGTTTTTTTTCGATTTTTTTTTCTTTCTTTTTTCCCCGTACAGGCATAATCGAACAAACTAGTCAACAACACACTCTTTTCCGTATGCTGCCTTCTCCCATTTAAACATATAATTACAAACATATATCCATGGATACTCTCTTCGTTTTCTACAATTCTACTCTAGAATCTCATAGAACTCAGTCTCCAACTTCCAGTCTCGTCGATACATTATCGAGTTTATACGAGAGATGTTCATTTGTCGAACACTTTTCTTGAAGCCCGGGATTACATCGGCACGGTCTTCAGTAACTTACATGTGAAATTATAGAGTAATGCGCTGTGTAGATTATGTCGGGCTGTGTTCCCGAATACCAAGATAACGTGTACGATTAGTAAACCAGGCTATTTTCACAAGGACTAATTTCAGTGATTTCTAGTTTCGCCTAAGAGGTTCTTTCTGACTGCACATCTGAACTCAAAACTTTCGGTTCTGACTCATAGATGGTGGTCTGTCATCGGAAAAGTAAAATAGGACCACTTAGTAAAATAAGGTTTTTGGAAAAATTTGATAAGAAAATATTCGCTTCCGTGTAATACACTCTAATTTCAAGTGCACATCAGCTATGGGTTTGAGCTCTTATCCCTTACCGTGACCTTCGTGAAGAAATGTACTTCTTGCCACAAAATGGAGAGCGAGGATAATTTGAATGACTATATTTCCCACTGAACTCTGGAAAATGTGCACAGACAGTGTTGTCCAGAAGCAAAACAAGGGTCCATCTCCGCATTCGCGCAGAGGATCATGGAAACCTGATCGAGATGGGGGTCATTGCCCGAGTACAATAATTGTTAGTTGTTTAGAATTATACAATCCAAATGATAATACATTAAATATCATTCTTAAACTTATTATTTTCTCTTTTGATATTTGGTATTATTATCTCTAACTGTACAGAAATAGTTATCCAGCAGAAAATATTTTACTAACTTGTGTAAGTCGATTTACGACTTGTACTCCATTTGTTAGTTTCTGGAAGGTTAGAATTCACAAATGTGGGCCATTTATTATTATTATTATTTTTTTTTTTTCATGTTTACTTCTGTCGCACGGCAAGTCTACTATTCCTCTTCGTGATAATGCACTGAAAATTGCTTCCCTCCCTTAGCACTTTTGAATTTATGTAACATGGTCAAATCATTTATGAAAATTAAAAAATATTTTCAAGACAAGCACTTTGCTAAAACTGATAATTACTCAAATTACTATTACTCAAATTCTAAACGTATTATAGGTTATATATTAGAGTATAAAGGAAGTGACGAGTTCCCTCAAATGTTAAATGACAAGGATGTGATTTGTGGTGCATGTTTCCTGGGTAAAATATTTTACAGGCCCTTGCCCTTGGAGCAATGTCGTGACGAGAAAACTAATGCGACCCAGAGGGAATGACTACACCTTATCACCAACCAATATTTCCTGTTCTGTGTCATGCAGGAAAAGCGTCATGAGTCATGAAACCTCAAAGGGTTTCATCCGAGTTGTTAGTTAATCCTAACGGCAACGACAAATATTTAACATCTGAAGCTGTCCCTAGAATTACTAGATTAGGCAAGCACATTCATTGAAGCATGTTTTTGACAAGGGGAAAATATCATTACATTTTCAACAAAATTGTTAAAATTTTGAACAGTCAACTTACCCAGTTCATTACTGGATGATCTAGTATTTTCCCTCGTTAAAGATGCTTAGATTGTTGTTTCACAACCGCCATCCAACTTTAGAACACTTGAAAAACACAAAAACAAAAGACTTTTGAAAAACGAACCAATCACAACTTTGGGAATCTGCTAATAGACGCTCACTTTTTCAGTTATGCTAAGAAATTACGAGGTTGAAAAACTAAAATAAACGATCTGTTTTTTTTTTTCAGACTGATTGCTTTTTACTCTGTTACTCTGTGGCTAGCAGAAGTTCATATGAAAACATTGTTTCAAAATGGTATCCTGAAATTAGACATCACTGTCCTACAGTTCCGATAGTGTTAGTTGGTGAGTAAACTACTCATCAATTTTGTCAGAAGTAAGTTTGTCAAAAGGAATAATTTATTTAATTTTTTTTCATTATGTTATAGCTACGAAAATAGACTTAAGAGAAGAAGATGAACAAGAAATTATTTCAGAGAATGAGGGTAAGGTATTAAAAAGAAGAATTAAAGCTGCAAAATATATGGAATGCTCTGCCAAAAATATGCAAGGTCTGAGAGAGGTTTTTGTTGAAGCTATAAGGACTGTGATGAAAAAACCACCACCACCCAGGAGGATCTGTGCCATTTTGTAAAATAAAAAAAAAATTAAAAAAAAAAAAAGAAACAACTGAAATTGTTCTTGCTAACTTAATGTGGATGAGACAATAGTGCAGGTTTATACACACCTGTACTTCACCCAGCTCTAAAAAGTGTTAAAAAACTACTGGAAACATTACTCCATTAGTGCAGTGTGTGTATATGTGTGTGTTTGTGAATATATTAGGACAGTGAAGGACATGGATTTATATTTTGTAAATGTATTTCATCTTGCAATGTTACCTTCGAATTATGGGGCAATGATATTTTCATTTTGCAATGTCTGTGCAATAATTGATTACCATCATTTCAGAATAACTTCTGAGGAAGGTGCATGTGAGTTTATTATGTTTATTTTGCAGTTGCTTCAGAATGATGTGTTATTAACATTGAAAGAAGCACCTAAACATTTCAGTTTATGTATGTATTCATAAAATAATGTAAATAAACTATATTGTGAGTTTCAAATGTCAGAAAAGAAACATTCCCTAATCACATATCAGGCAAATGATCAAGTAATTTAAAGAATTTAGAGGAAAATATTAATTAGATTTTTTTCCTATCCAAATCACAATCAAGTAAGTGATTATTTTGTTTTCTTCCATGACAAGAAAAAAAATACAACTAAAATTGTGCAAATGCCAGTTGGGTACAAATGAGCAATTTTGTGCCCTGGGAGAATTGTGAATGAATTCAATTTTTTCTCCCAGAAACTTATTAATAGTTTCTGGGATCCATGCCCTAATACATTGGGCCTACAAGTTGAATTCTGAGTCTGGATGGAAACAGCGTTTTTGGCAAAAATTGATTAGATGAACCGATTTTTTTTATTTTTAGATTTTTTTAAATTAAAAATTATGTTGTGAATTACACTTATAGGCTACAGGAAAAAGCTCAAAAATAAAATAACACAGTTCATCTGAATAACTCATATAAATGATGAGTTCTTATAAGGGATGAAAAATAAGCAAAATGTATAATCACGAAATGTCTTAAGATAATTTCAAATTGTCTGAAAAATGTGAAACATGTAATAATTCATTGTTCATTTCCTGTCCTTCTTAATGAATTACAACAAATTAAGCAAATTTTAAACAGTAAAAAACAGAAGGAAAAAAAACAACAACAAACAATTGTAACCAAGAAGCTTGTTGATATACACTGTTCTTGTCCATATATTCAATCTCAGTGACTCATTGCTGAAAATAAGCAAATATGAAATTATTTTCTTAAAATGATAAAAAGGGACATATTAGGAATATGAATTTGAAATGATGGGTTATACCATATGAATATATTATTGAATATATCTTTCTCATATTAGTTGTATTAAAATAACACATTGTACAGCAACTGACTACAATTACAGTACTGATTTATTATAAACACATTATGTTACGAAATTTGTATGATTATCTTGAAGACAGTTGTCACTGATTGGCCATTTCTATCAGTGGCTCGCAAAACATCTAATTCTTAAACATTCCGTGTACAGATAACAACACAAATAATTAATTAAACTATGAACAATGTTTGACCTCTCAGTTATTTCTAAAACAGTTTTTGTCAAATTAAATCAAATTCACAAAACCGGCCTGGATAGCCAAAGTTGCTAAGGCTGAAGGGCCATAACAGCCAGGGCTCGAAGGGTAGAGGGTTCGAATCCTGCCTCAGGCAACACACAAAATAACCAAGAGTATTGAAGATGTTATGTGTTATAAATCATAAATGAAATATCATTAGCAAATTTAACATTTCTGACCAAGGATTACATGAAAAACATTTGATGATCGAGTTCAAAACTCTCTTATACTTTTGCCTTTTAAATCTAAGAAATACATTTCCAAATGTCTCAACTTGTAAGACATCCCAATTTGACATCTGCCAATCTCTGTACAAGGTCTCAAGAACAAGAACGTAATTTCAATCACTGTAGTTAGGTCTCTCTCTCTTTGTAATTTGTATGAGAAAGGTTGCATTTTTTCAAAATATTTTCAAGTTCTGATCAGCCGTGCCTACCATAATTAAGATTTAGATTGTTTCCGATGATCCAAAGAACAAATGATCCCTTGCTCTGCACCTGAACACTACATGTAGCTTTCCTTCTGACTCAGTGTTATATTTTTTTAGTGCCTTAAATAAATTAATTATTAACATTAATAAAAGTGTCCATATAATCATTACATTTTGTTTGCATCATCAGCAATTGCACAATTACAGGAATTGTGCAGACATAAAAACAATATCTCTAAAATAGATTTTCATGAAATGATATTGCCATTCTTTATTAAGTATTTGTTATATTATCCATTTCTATACATAATACCTATCTTTGTAATATAACTAATTGAGGATAGAAGAGAATAAAATAAGATTTAATTCAAGAATGAAAAGTTTGGCCTCCGACGCATTGTTGGGAGCTTAGCGGGCTAATACTCATGAGTGATTACAATCTTTTACTCTTGAGTGCCATACATTATTTTATCAATTACTTAATCTTTTAAGATTTCACTATATATTTAGATATCATTGTAGCTCTGATTGCAGTCACCATTTCATTATTTGCTGTTTTGTCATCAGGAATACATAAATAAAATGTACGTATTATGTACTTTGAAATTCTAATGTTTTAGAAATAGTGAATTAAAAATCCAAATGGTAAAATTAAAATATTTTTTGGTTAGTAAATTAAATATTCTCATTAATTTCATGACAAATCCTTAATTATTAATGAATTTAATTGATAATGCAATTAAAACTGTGCAATTACCAAACATAACTCAGAAAAGGAGTAAAACGTATGAAATTAAATCACTATGGACACAAACAAACTGCACATTACAGATTATGAAGTACATGCAATCAGTAACATTTATGAACAAATCTTTAGTTACTATTTCATAAAGACATTAATATTTAAAGTATAATTTCTTAAATTGGAGAATGTAACAGTCATTGTTACACTAGGGCAGTGTCATATAGTATCACACTTTCATTTACTAAATTTGCCTTTGTAAGAAGCTGCCTCTGCTCAAGATCTATTAAGTCCTTTTCTGTAAAAGAAATATGTTTTTTAGGCATAACTCCTTTATCTTTTGTTTCCACACAACTGTGAAGTTGTTGCAATCCATAAGACCGGTATTCTTTTACATGCCATATCTTCAGAATGGTATGCCCACAAGCATGTTACTTTAACACTTGCTAAAGAAAACATAAAAATATTTCAACAAGAATAAAATACATTTATAGATTTAAAATCTTCTTTCATATATTACTTTACATTTCATAGGAAGTAATGTGTAATGTTTCCACTGCTCTCTCTGCTTCTAATATTTAATCTGGAAAATGAGTAATATCTTCCATTTCAAAACATTTCTTTATCCTCTAGGTCACTATGGTAATCATAAGTACACAAGGCCCATTACAATGGGTCTTGTCAGAACGAATGTGACTCCTTGAATGGTAAAAAGGTAAAAATTTTTCTCAAAAGGAAATGAAAAAGATATTGAACATAACATGTGGATAAAATGCAATTAAAACTTCACTTACTTTAACCCTTCGCATACAAAGCGGGGTACCCGTGTACCCCAATCTCACTTTTTTTACTTGTGTATGTTTTGCTTATTTTGTGATTTTGAAATCTCCATACAGTGTCCAAAATACTTCCATTACCAAATTACGTCTTAAAGAAAGTAATAATTTTAAGGTGTTTTACATTTTTTCTCTAAACAAGCACAGGGGTACATGTACATGTACAATTGGCAATCCCTCGTCACAAATTTTTATTCCTTATTAATTACTACAAACGGAGATAGAAAGAGTAGAACAAGATGCAGTAAGTGTTCGTCATTTACGTGTAATAAACACTCAGATACAAAAACAATAAAAATATGCATCGGTTGCCTGAAACACGAATAACCTTGAAAGAAGTGTTTTGATGAAGTGTATTGATGTAATAAAAGAGAAACATAGGAATAAAGTTACTTAATTCTATTAAATTTGTTTTTCATTATATATTAACTGCTCAAAACAAACATATTTTAGTTAGTTATTTCATATTTCAAAGAAATCTTGCATAATATTCGAATGGGGTATATGTGTACATGTTCAGCCTTACATTTAGAGCTTCATTATGCGGAGGGATAAATAAGAAAACTAGCTCCCATCATCACTCGTTTTCTTCACAATACCAATAATGCAAATATACCCTTCTTTATGCATTAGTTTCATTAATTACTATAATTCTCAAGTGAATTGAAGTATTCTTTATGTTGTGACGGTCAATGAGACAAATGACAGAATAGAGGGCTCTAATAAATTACAAATGACGATAACACTTTTTTTTCTCGTAACACTGCAACCAGACAAAAAAAATATAAAAAAGATTTTTAAAAATCAGCATGAAGCCTGAGCTGTCTATACTTTTGTCCATTGATAATTTTTTATAAAGATAATATGGATCAGAATAAAGAAGTGATTAGATTGTTTGATTATTTTCTATTTCCAGGTACATTGACTACTAGGGTTGGCAGTTCCTTAAGTGTAGTGCGTGTTCTATCACAAGCAATGACAGTTTTCTTACCCCACAGCATGGTGAGATTCAGTGATGACCTACACATCGGCTTGCGGCGATTTCCTGTCAGGACAAGCTGTAAGCTGAAGCTCCTGACATGTGGTAGTGTAGTGCCTGTAAATGTAAGTGTGTGTGTAAGTAAGGGGTGAGGATAGGACGAGACATGGAAGAGAAAATAAAGATCGCACACAGTTCATGGCCTTTGGTAGGGGACCACTCTGGCAGTTGCTTAATATTGATCTGAAAAACTTCATAAAACTAACTATCAGAGCAGTCAGCTACTAGAATTCTCACCCTGACTGTGGCTGAATTGGACTTAGGTATCTAAGATAGTGTTGAAAATCCTGTTAAGTCAGGACTCAAACCCCAGTATCTCTTGGTATTAAGTGAGAAGTAAGAAAGAAATACATTACTAGGCAACTTGGTGAGATTGCAAATGACTCCATGGAAGTAATGAGAAATTATTTGAGGGAAATGTGAACAGTTGAATGATATAATTATTCATTAGATTTCATTAGATAAGAACTCTGGATCTTGATCAAAATGATTAAATGCCAAAGGAAAGAGTTCTTTCAGGAAACAAAATTAACTTTCTGAATTATCCCCATCCTGACTCCTTGCTGAAAACCAAATACCATGAAAAAATATTATGCTCAGAAATTGTCCATAATGTGACCATTCTACTGCAGTATAACAAGTATTTTATAATGAAAATTGTTTAAAGCATTTGTCCAGATTTCCACAAGGTGGGAAGATTGACAATTCAGTGCCACATAAGAAGTGTGTATATATGTACTCTTAACACTCTAGTCCTGTGAGGCTAGAACCTACCATGGCATACCACCCTAATGGCTATGGGCTCAGGAGTCCTGTGATAAGCACAATACAACCCCTTGCACCATTTATTTGGCATTCTCTACTTGAGAGAAGCTTTTACATAGTCACACACAGCTATATGAACTGGGATGTAGCAGTGAAGCAACCAACTTTGCACAATCCAGGAATCAAACCAAGGGTGCATAACATAAAAAGTGAGCTAACTAGCCTTGAGCCATCAGAGCGATCAATTGAGTATTATGCATGGAAAAATCCGTAAGTTCATTAAAAAAGTATGTACAGCATGGAGCATTAGTTGTAGCTTAGTGATATCACTTGTCCCTCAGCCAGGGAGACAAATGCTTAGAATAATTTTAATAAAAATTTTAGTAAACCTTTCACCAACTTTGGGTATATTCCATGATATTTGTATTGATTTGAAAATCGTGTATTATAAATTGTGTAGATTCAAAACTATGGCATAATGCTATAAAGTTTTAAATTATGTTTCAAGTAATACTTTTTGTTCTCCATGTGTTATAAATATTTGACCCCTCATGGAAGAATAAAAATTACATTTGCCTTCGATTTCAATACTTACTTAGATTTTGTAAGGAAATCTAAAGGAAAGTTAATATCTATTAACATACTACAGAGAAATGTTACGAGTGTTATTACTGCAGAGGCCAAAAGTAAAAAATAGAGGCGGAGTGTAGCAGAGCTGAGATTTTTAATTTGGACGAGGCAGTAATAACACTAACATTTTGTGACACGGTTAGCATTTTATCGGTCACCATAAAATCTCATGATGAATCAATGGTTGTTTATTTACAATGCTAATGATGTTAAATTTCTTAACATACAAGTTGGTACAAGTGCACTTAACAAACCTGCAGGGTTGCATGTTAACAGGGCTAAAGATGCATGTGACTGATAAAATCGGTTAACAGTAATAAAGGAATGAGAAATTTTCTGACATAGATTTGAACATATACTGTTGTTTATTTCACTTTTAAATGCATACATAGTATGATTCAGTAGTTTTGCCTAATCTAAACAATGACAGGAAAAAACTTAATGTTAAAACATAAGTTAGCAATCGACCATATACTCATAAAAAATAATTAGGAAGCATGCATATGCAAAACGCCTGATTTGTGAATTATTTATTCTATTCCTCAACATATTCGAAGGGTTCTGGGGGTTCAGGTTCCTTATCATCTTCTGGTTTCGGTCCAAAAGCTGAAACAACATTAAACAAAAATCAATCACTTTATACTTCATTTATGGATTTAAAATTATGCAACTGATTGCTCTTACAGTAATTGATAGAGAAAATCAGGTATGACATTATAAGTTTTGAACAACGCAAAGTAAATATGGATATGTGACAACTCACCAGCAACGGGTTCAACTAGTTCTTCAGTAACACCAGGTTTGATTTGTCGAACCATAATGATTCCTCCAATAGATACATCCTTCAAAGGAGCATAATTGCTGTTGTCTACCAACTGAAGAACTTTAAGCTAAAATTTAAAAATTGGAGAATTATTAGAGAAAATTAAACCAATGGTGAATCATTTAATTGTCAGTTTCCAAAATATGAATTGATGTAAGAAAAAAGAGACCAATGACTGAATTTTGTGATTGTTATATTATGAAAAATAAATTCAAAAACATGCTTGACGAAATAAGAACAAACTGTAAAAATTCGGTATCCATAAGCATACTGAATTGTGTTTGGCTCCATCATAAAAATTGCACAAAAATATTTATAATTGGAAATGGTAAACATCTGTACCTGTTGCTTCATAGTTCTAGCGGGATTGCTCAGAATCTCGAAATTGGGTTCAGGTTCCTTCTTGGCTTCTTCTTCTTTGCCAGAAGATTTCTTGTCAGTTTTCTTATCATCTTTTTCTTCTTTCTCCTCTTTCTTTTCTTTTTCTTTCTCCTTTTCCTTCTCTTTCTCCTTTTCCTTCTCTTTTTCTTTTTCCTTCTCTTTTTCTTTCTCTTTTTCCTTCTCTTTTTCCTTTTTATCTTTCTTATCTTCCTTCTCCTTCTTTTCTTCCTTCTTATCTTTCGCTTCTTTGGTGTCATCCTTTTCTTCATCCTACAAACAAACAGAAGAATTCAACAAAAACATCACAGAAACAAAAGATTCACAAAAACATCACAAATAAAATTCAATGAATTTTAAATAAAAACGGTATAGAAAAAGAAACTAACCACTTCCATCTTGTCAGAATCCCGGAATCTGCGCTCAGCTTCACGACGTCTGGCACGGGCTGCAATGCTAAGAACAGCTGTGGTCACTTTCTCACGCTCTTCACGCTTCTTTTCTTCAAGTGGTGGAGGATAAGCGAAGAGCGAAGGTTTGGCATTGGAACGGAACTCTAATTTCGGCATCTGCAACATAAAACCGTAAGTACATTTACATATAAGGCTTTTCTATACATATAATACAAGGCAATGGAGATCTTATAAAACAGTTTTCATGGAATGAAAGCTAATACTTCCTACAGCATGCTAAGAGCCCTAAAAATATTAATGAAACGAAAAGTGGAAGAAAGTATGAAGGAAGAATAATAAAGTGTATTATAGCAGACAACAGCCTAAAATGCGAGCAACAAGGACTTGGCTAATATGAATCAAATAAAAACTGCCTTGATGAGAGACTTATGAAAAGATGGGAGTCTCTTTGTCATCACCTAAGAGAATAGCCTTTTACATTGCTTTGGAGTTAATTAAAAATTTCCTTTAAAGAGAAAAGTTCTGTGTTTATTTCTTCTCTTCTTTCATGTCTCCAATATAGAAACAAACAAAAGCGAGAGAAAAACTGGAAGAGAAAAATGAACAGAAAGACGAAGATGGTCAGCAAAGTTTTCTTGCTAATAGAATTTATTTGCAATGAAATAATGTAGTAACTGTTAGGGCTGAAAATGTATACCTTTTACAAGAAGGGAATTTATGTGCCATAAGTTATTTTCATACAGCATGTCATGAATAGTTAAATAAATTTATGTAGTATATTCTTCATGTATCTATGTATATATTATTCATACTATGGTTTCATAAAGACCAATGCAAATCAATGAATATCATAAAGGCAAAGACTTTTCTCTTCATGTACAAAGGGGAAATCACAATAGTTTAAGGGAAAAAATTGAACACTCAAAGAGAATAAATAAATAGAGATAAATTCTCCTTCTCACCTTCAGCTGGGCATTGAGAGCAATAAGCGATGTTGGGGTGAATGCCAAAGCAAGACAATGGGCCAGAGGGAACCAATACCAATACTGAGTGAAGACCAGAACACCCACTACAGAGAGCATGTTGGTATGCCCTGTGCGGGACTGCAGAGATACTGTGACATTACGACCACCTGGAAAACAAAATGTAAGAGTTAATGACATATTCCAAAACAGTATTATTTGTGAAATTAAGCAGAGCAGGAAAATGTTTTGTTTTCATACACAAATTTTAGCTCACACTTCACATTCTTACCTGCATCAATTATACCCTGGGCAAGGATCGCTCCAAACTTTGCCATCACATCTTCATGCTTGTCGACAATAACCTTTGCATACAGAGTGCGGAAATCCTTTACCTGTAACAACCAGATAGCACTATTGTATTGCCATGTTAACAAAACCTAGAAACTGTATAAATATAATGAATTAAAGCCAAACTGAAAACCCAGAAACAGTTTTTCTTTACTAGACATAAATCATTTACCAAAATGATTAATTTTATATAGAAAATAATTAGTTATTTAAAATATTGGCATCTAAGGGGAAGTTTCCCCGTAAAGATACTTCTTTTTATTTTGTAGCTTATTGTCTTACTTATCTTAATTGATTGGGATTTAAACGTTTAAGTTGGAGACAATGGTAAACAGGCAAGAGTACGAAAGAAGACGAACTAAAACATGGTAAACAACATTAAAACAGCGAGAATGCGCGAACAGAAGCAAAAACCTCCGAAACCCTAAAAACGAAGTCAGGTGGCGTCGAAGCGGCCGAAAGCCTCTTGGACATTACCGGACCAATTACTGCGAATGGGCAGCTGCTGGAAATTGCCCGGCCCCGGGGCCCCGGTCGCCCTCCGCCGAGGGGATCCCGTCGGAAGGGGAAGGGCGGGGCGGTGATCGGCAGGCTGGGCGGGGCGGGGCGGGATGGGATGGGATGGAAGGGGAGGGGTGCGGAGTGAGCGACAGGCGGCGCAGCTCAGGGATGGAAATTAATTACCGCTCCACGGACAGAGCGCGGGTGCGGGCGCGGGCGCGCGCGACAAACAAATTGCCCGACGGACAAGCGCCCAGCGAAGCAGCCCCGCTTTCGCGGACGAGTCGCCGCGCTAAGCTCCAGATTACGTCCCGCCTTACCCGCCTCTCCCCCGCATCCTCACCGCCCCGCCCCGCCCCGCCCCGCGCGGGGATCAGTCCCCGAATATCCGGCCACCGCCGCTTCACCCGTCTCCTAAGTGGGAAACGAGGCAACGCGGCAATACCATCAGAGCGACGAGGAGGAGCGTCTGGGGATATACCAACACTGCGACTACTCCTCACAGGAGATGGATTCTCCCGTCCAACAACACAAAATCTTAACGAGACAGGATTCGCATCATGAAAGAAATGCAACAGTCACTGCACGCCGTTATTGGGAATTCATTTTCTAAACCGAAGAGATTTTCTTTCAAAACACGACCTCCATCCCGCCCGCTCTTATGGAAACGAGAGGCAAGGAAGCTTTGTCGCTGGAGTCCTAAGCAACCGCAGCCGCAGCGAGCGAGCGGTGAGCGGCCCACACGCGGCGCACAGCGGAGCCAAAATGAAATCCGCTGTAAATTCATTAGCAGGCGCGAGATAAACCCAAAGGCAGCCACAGAGCTACGAGGCGAGGAGTGGAAAGCAGGGGTGCGAGTGGATTGTGGGAGCAGGTGGGAGGACGAGGGTAGGGGAGAGCGCCACCGCGTCTGAAGAGCCTGGATGGAAGGACGCGGGGAGCCGAGAAAAAAGAAGCAATTTGCGCGTCAAAAAGTCTTGTAACGCGGGAGGGCGTCGAGATGGACGGGGCGGGCGGCGCCGAGATGGTCCGTCACGGGCTCCGGCCCCGCCCCGCCCATCTCCCTCCCTCTCACCTCACTCCCACCGATTAGCGGCCGAGCCATTTGCATGCAATTTCTTGGCGACTCGATTAATTCTGCGTCATGTTTTTTAAATCGCCCCTCGGCCGGAGAGGGGACCAAGGCAACTTCCCCGCCCAGGAAAGCGGGCTCGAGCCACGAGCCCCCCCGCCTCGCTGCGTCAGGACACGGCGACGAGACACAACCCACACATGCAGGCTTAAAATACGAGTGCGGACATGAAGGGTTTCGACCGAATAGTGTAACGAAAGAAGGCACAAACTTAGACTATTAGCAAACATTTAAAAGTTAATAGACTTCGGTTTCAATGCAGTGTAAATAAATTGAAATTTGCCCTAGAAATCACTTAAATACAAATAAGTATAAGTATTACTTGGATATTACTGCGAGCGAACATTTTCAGTTTCCAAACAGTAACCTCGCTTTACTTTTCTTTATCATTTAATTATGTACAGTAAAAGGGTGGTGTAGGGATTCTGTAACTCAAGAAAACGAGCTCAGAGTAATCTTCGATACTTCGATTTGTACTGTTTGCTGACGCAATAAATCAAATCAAATCATCCCCAAAGCACTCCTCTCTTGATATCTCGGAAGTCGTGTGCAGATGCGCGTTAGTTAAGCGACGGAGCGCAGCGGCCGGAAGGACAAGGGCAAGGGGATGTGGAAGGATGAACGCGTAGGGGCGCAAGAAGGCCGCTCGTGCGCGGTGCTCTCTCGCCGCATGAGGAACGGCCCCATTAACCCGTCGCCCCCTCCCCCACCCCGCCCGTGGGGCACCTGAAAAATTCACGCGCCGCGATATATCAGGATTGCCGCGAACAGATCGGGTGCCGGCGCAAAGAGCCTTACACGATGCGGCCACGATCTATTCGCCCACCAACTGCACCGCAGTTGCACATAGCAAAATGTTTTAAAATATCGAGATGGTAATGTGCTGCAAAACAAAATCTCGTGCAATGTCAGGAAAGTGCCAATGGCACACCTACACGAAGTTATAGCAGCATTCAAAAATTTAAGAAGTGAATATTGTAAAAAATTTTGAGATTTGCCAGTGGTTTTCTATTATGGATACGAAGGGAAATGAAAAACAAAGAGCTTATCTAGACACGATTCGCCGCAACCGCAGAAACTGAAGATGCGCAGAAAGGCTACTATAGTAATAATTACAAGCCAGTTAAATGATCCTTTGAAAACCACATGGGAGACCTAGGGATCTAAATAGTAGGTGAAGGTTTTGCACGTAAGTGTTGCGGATGTTTGAAAATCCAACACAGCAGTCTACACATTGCATAAGATATATACGTTTTTTGACATTTCGATCAACAATCTAGGATACGAAGAGAAAAAGCGAAATAAATTAAAAGAACTGTAAATCATAGTTTTCCAACACCTAAAATACATACTATAATCCAACTTTAAACTAAATCGGTTTAGTTGCCGAGAGATTCATGGTACAAAGAAATCACTTGAACTCTCATGATTAAATAGCTATATTTTTCCTTACTGACACATTAAAGTTTCGACAGAATATCACTGTTATTATAGAAAAAAAACTGAGTATCGTGGCTCGCAGCACAGATATTAGTTTTCTGAAGGCGACAGCAGCTCCGAATTCGACTCGCGATTGCTCCCACTGGCGTCCAAGGCCTGTCGCCGGAAGGTCTAGCACCCACCACAGTGTGCATTTCTGTGGCATTTTTCGAGCGACGGAATTCCGCCCGAGCGCGGAGCGACGACGGGCCATCGGGAGCCTTCCGGCCCAATTCCTCCGCGCTGTCACTCGTCTCCGCTCTGTTCGCAGCGGGGTACGCCTCCCCCCCCCACCTCCCGGGCGCTTTGGTTCGCCGTCGGTCACATGTAATGTTCGTATTTCTTAATGCATTAGTTTGTGGGTGATATGTTGTTGGCATTCCAAGTATAAGAATAAAAGGCGTTGTCGTGCCAACATTTTTGTTAATTACAATATTATCATCAGTTTACGATGGCTTGGGATGGAGGAAGTCGTGCATCTGGATTCTGAACAGCAGATATTTTATGATAGCTAATCCATCGAAAGTTGCTAATAATATTGTAAAAAACAAAAATTTTGGCAATAGCAACCCATTTTATTCTCATTACACTATACTCATTACATTATACTATACTTACAATTCATTACCCATTACTTTCTTCTTCTTTAGTTTGCGAATTCATACTTATCCCTTCCAAGCCTAATAACTTATTCTGTTTCCCTATTGGATAGAAGTGAAGGCAACAATGCGGGATGAGTGATAGACGACGGAGCAATGGAGCGATGTTGGCGAGTGAAGCACAGAGACCACGGGCGAACGACATGGTGACTTGAGACTTGCTGCGAATCCGTTGCGTCCACCCGAATTACACGCGAGTCGCAAGGGCATCAAACCGCGGCCCAAGAGGGGGAGAGGAGGGAGCTCTGGCAGCTGTAGCACGGATCGCCACCAGAAAGTGACATCGGCAGAACAGTGTATCTAAACGCGCTTACATTTGGAAAGCGATCAGCCTTATCGACAGCGTTTAGTCAAGTTTTGCGAACTCCACATGATAGGATAGTGAAGCTGTTATACGACACTGTTGGCTTTGCAAACCTGCATTCCCTTGCAGCGATTCTACAGCTCTGACAATATTTGTGCAAATTGAAATATCTTGCAAGCTGCCACTAAGGGTTCTTTCTTTATTGATTTTACGACAGAACGAAAGTAGTAATGGATCGTGGAAACGCACATACCAGCACGACGAAAACCTGTCAAAAAGAAATAAAAGTTACGCATAAGGAAGGGCGTGCTGATATATAATAAAGGTCCATTGTCGGCGAGGCTTTTTTGAAACAGCTTGCTTTATTGACCCGCAGCCTCATACTACACTGCACGTCGCATGCAAAGTCGCGTCCCTGCCTTCGAAACCTTCAAAGTTTCCTCGAAAAGACTTTCCTTTGGAATTTCTCTCGTAATTTATGCCGTCGCAAAACCGTGCCATTTTTAACCTTTCACCCCTCTTGCTAATTGGCAGGTGGTCCTGACCGAGACAGGAGAGAGCTGTACTGCCCTTCGCGAAGAAGCCGCCACCTCCGACGCCCGAGAACACCGCGCTTCCTACAGCGGTCGCCAGGACGCCTCTTACACCGCTACATCCTCAGCCGTTCCCACAGAACAACAAGTTGAAAATACAAATTACTTCACTCAACACGCGTGGAGCACGGATAATGTATAACTAGGTGGATTGTGGGCAATCTTGGAACTTCAATTCAAAAAGTGATCCTCTGAGCAAGAAGACTGCTCCCGTTCGCTTGAATATTTACACAAAAAGGCCTTTGACGGTAACACCCCGCCTCCCTGAACAGACATCGCCTCCACCACCTGCAGGTCGGAAGGAGCCCTTTGGGTTCAGGCAACAGCGAAGCACCGCGAACCGAGGCCGACGAGGACAAAGCCAGCGAGTTCCTCGGCAGAGCGCCGCGAGCATTCTTCTTTCCGAAAGGCGAGGCACACCGGCCATCTCTCGTGTATCCGTCTCGATGCTGCGAATTAGATTTCCGGGATCCTCCCGGGGGCCAGTCCCAGGGAGGGGGGAGGGGGGTCGACCTCTCGCCGGAGCAGAGCGGAGGAGTTCCGGGTCCCTGAGGAAGGGCCCGGGGGCGTGGCGGGGCTGGGCGGGCGGAGGGCGAGCGACGGGAGGCCGGGGTTAAGAGCTCCAGCGGCTTTTATGGGCGATTCTTTTTACCGGCGCGGCGCTCTCTTGCCCTCCCGCGCGCTTGTCTACGAATTTAGTACTACTAAAACAACCTGGCTGGGCGCGCACACGCCAACAATGCCATTCTACGGGGCGAGGACGTTAAATGTTTATCGTATTATGAGGAATATGTACTCGATATTGTACATACAGCGAAACAGGATACTAAATCTGTAATAACCGACCCCCTTCTCGCTAGTTTACATGCGGTGATACAGAAGTGCCAAAACTTGGAAAGATAAATGGCAAACACAATCACGATTTCTTTTTGATGTCCCTGAAACAGTAGTAACACACAGCCAGCGCTGCAAACTTCTCGGGTAATGTTTTCCACTTACAAGAAAGTACTGCTTATACACTCAGTAGTGTCTAAATACACGTGACACAATACTTAACGTGAACAACTTCACCATAGCGAACGGAAAATATTTGAAAGATATTCACAACTTCATAAAGAAGCAAATAATTAAAACATTTACCGTGTGAAATTTAATTTGAGGCTTACAAATCCATGAAAGACCGCATTAAAAGAACAATTTGCGCATCGACAGAAAACGACACGGTTCACAATTGGACGAACACAGACCAAATACGTCGCACTTTCTCCCCCAGAGGAAGTGTGCTCTTAACGCCTGAAGACGGACTCTTGCAAATGAACACAAAAGCACTGTTCTGATTAAACAAGTAGCGTCTCGTCCGCATTGGGAAGAAGGAGGGGGGGGCGCCTAGGTTTCAGGCACAAACCCACGCGCGAGCGACGCCGTCACGACCAATTGCGATGCACCCACGACCCGCGGTCGCGTCGCTAATTCATCGGCGCTGCGGTCGCGGGCGGAGGTGGGGGTGGGGGTGGGGATCGCCGCAACGTTTGACCCGTTAATCCGCGCATTGAATTAAAACCTGCATAAACCATCCGCCGGGGTGGGGCTGGGCGGCGCTGGGCTGTCAGACCGCGGACGAGGCAGGCAGGGATGGCTGCTCGTGACGGACAGGGCCTGCCCGCAACGAGACACATCTCCCCTTCAAACTCCGGATTCTCGACGCAACAACTGGGTGGGCAAAGTACGCGTTGCACAAACGCCGGGCTCGTAATTCTACCATGTGGAATCAGCCGTTTCACATTTCTTTAAGCAAACTAAAGGTCGTAAGAGAGATTTTACCGGAGAAAACCCGTCCGTAGGCAGCCTACGAGGCAACTGTTTTATTTGCAGGAAGCCAAAGACGTCTCCCGCCCGCATCGCCCTCGCTCTCGTCCAAATCCGTTGTAATTGGGCCACGTCACGCGCACGCGATGGGCAGGACGTAGGGCGAAGTATCGCTCTTCCTCATCAACATCTAGCCCAAGAAACAGGGGAGCCTTACGAACGTTCCACTCCAGCCACACAAATGCCGAGTGATTACAACCTGAAACCAATAATCACACTTGCCGTAGAGCTCAAATTTAGAAAGTCTTTATTCCCGTTTGTAAGAATTCAAGAGAAGAGCCTAGCTGCCTAGCTGTTTTGACCGTGCATTCTCTCAATCATTTTCGGTTTCCATAGAATCGAGGTTTCTTAAATTCTTTAAAGTCACAAATTCGAATACGTTGGCAAGGAAGGGCGGGGCTGGGGGGGGCGCAGTAGCTCAACTCGCCTCCCTCCCCTACTTAGTTCAGTGGGTGGTCACAACGACCGCAGGAGCAGCGGCACAGTAACTGGCGCATCGGCTAAGGGCAAGGCGGGGCGGGGCGGGGCGGGGCGGGGCGGGGCGGGGCGGGGCGGGGCGGGGTTCGGGCGGCAGACGCAGCGGCCCTGTCCCTAGCGCCAAATCATCAAGTTAAATATTTGACTCATTCCCGACGAGATGGATCCGAGGGCCGCCGTCTACGCACCACTGTTTTATATTTGAACTCGAGACGCCGTCGCCGCCGCTGCCTGCGCCCGAGGGCAGTGCGAGGAGCGGGGCGTGGTGCGGTGGAAGAGGCGGGGAGGGGAAGGAAAAGGAGGGGCGGGGCGGGGCGGGGCGGGGCGGGGCCGGGCCGGGCCATCCTTCTCGCTCCCTTCTTGCGATGAGAGCGGGATCACAAGGCGAATACGCAGTGCGTTGTCGCTCTATTGCCCAAGCCAACGCGACGACACGTTGGGAATACATTTATAATTACTTCCTCTACAAAAACATCTCCCCCAGAGATTACAAAGTATCCTCTCAACACCCCCCACATCTTAATACTCGTACCGAAAAGTATTTCCTCTTTGCTTTAGCGGAAATTAAGGCCTTACCTTGGGGCAGGTGTGCTCCGTCTGCTGCACGAGGATCATGGCCGAGGCGACGAGCGCGCCCTGGCGGACGAAGTTGACAGGGTCGTTGGTCATGGGCTCCAGCAGCGCGATCGCTTCCTGTGGACAGCAAAAGCACTCAATTGGCGGAACATTCACGTATTTCAACAAAGATCAACTTGTTAATACAATACTGAAAACTACTTAAGAAAAAGTTCAGAGAAAAATTATGTCAAATGTGGTATGACCTTAACCAATAAACCACGCATTATTACATAATGTGTTCAATTCTGTTCCTGTAATACGTAAACCGAGTAGAACTCGTGGGTCACGACCACGATTTTATATCCTCTAGCAGACGAGTCCAATAACCACAACATGTAAGAAACTTGACAAATGCTACTAAAATGGACCAAACCGCAACAGTCCACTAATGAACAGCAGCGATTCATTGGACTCCACGAGAGGGAGGGGGGCGGGGGAGAGAAAATGGACCGCGGGATTTGTTGCAAGCAAGCAGAGACATGACACAAATAACATGGAAGGAGCGGCATGACCCAGACAGTGCCCGATGTCTCGCGCGAATGCCACCGAAGGCCCCGAGGGGCGGAGGGGCCCACAGGCAGAGAGCGAGCGCCCGGCGACAGGTGGCGATCGCCGCGTGCGCAGGGCAGCGCAGGGCAGGGCAGGGCAGGGCTGCTGCGGCGGGGGAGCGAGCTCTGACCCACGCTGCGGCCACTTTGTTCAACATTATTGAGCCATTGCGAGAAATTAAGGGCGGCCGCTGTCGGACATCGGATGAGGGCGGGCCCGGGGCCGGGGGCGGCGCCGTCATTACGGCTCCTAGTGACGGAGGTCGACCCTCGTCGCCCGCCCCACCCTCCCCGCAGACATCGACCGCGCGGCCGATGCCTTCCCGCCCCGCCACCGACGTGTCCCCAAAACACTCAACGCGCAGGCTACTTGCTATAATTTTTATACATTTAGCAGATTTTACAGTTCTCGTAACAGTAATGTAATGTACGAGTAGTAGACGGAATGTGCGGAGTCTTTGAGTGGAAGAACTTTCCGGGTCAAAACTCTACACACAAAATCTGTTCACAGGGCAATTTCAGAAATGAGGGAAGAAATATCAATCGCTTTTGACGGTCGTTACTTCACAGAATAATGTTTGATTAGAGTATAATATTAATTAATTAAAATAATTGGATTCTAGAAACATTTTAATTGTTTCGTCTCATTCGAATTTCAATTGCTTTTCAATAACTCCGTCGATAACTCTCCATAATAGATAACATTATTTCAGCAGCCGACGAATGAAGAATTAATACCATCAAAAAACATTCACTTTTTAATTTTTTGGTGCAATTCCTGTGCTTTGCATAACGAATCCCCTGAATTCATGAAAGATGCAACGCCCTGCTGCGCCAAACAGTGACGTCTGCCGCACTTCAATTGACACGCGAGTCACAATTCCAGCGATCAATTGAAATGTATAGCAGCTGTTGCGCGGCGCTTCACAATATCCTATGAACTGCGAATTAGCAGCTGAATGAGATATTATTTCACCATCGAGTCCGGAATTGGTGTTTGCATCAACTGTGAAACAGGATTCTTGACCAATGAATTTTAAGGAATGGAAAATAAATTAAGTAATCGTATTTTACAATCCGTATTTTTCCTAAAAGGGAAACTATCTTCCATTGTATTAGATATTCGAGAATTATAAAAACATTTTCGAAGCGCATCAAACTTCGAACAGCATCTCTCCACAGTCAGTGAATGAATATGATGTGGATTGAATGCGACGCGTACTTGAAATAACAGAAAAATCAGAATTAACATGATGTAATTGTTACTCAATTTCGAACGTATGTCATTTTTTCTTTCACTTGTCCCTTCACCCAATTTTGGGGGAGAACTCGCGCCTTCCTTTTGCCATTCGTCGCCCCATCGGTTGGGGGGAGGAAGGCGAAAGCAGAAATTGTAATCCAGTGCGCCCCGTCGAGCGGAGAGAGAGGAAACGAGATATCGTTAAATGACGAAAGCGCTCTCGGATAATGCGAGAGGCGAAGGAGAGGGGAAGGGGAGGGAGGAGTAGGGAGGGGGAGCGTAGGGGGTGGTGCGTGCTCCGCGCGCTCGCTGGCTGGCTCCTCACTTGCGGAGGGCGAGGGACGGGCGAAGCACAGTGGCCTCTACGCTTCAGAGGTGCGGCGCAAACGTTTTGGCAGCAAGAAAGAGATAATGATTCACAAACTCATCATAACAATCGACACAGGAATTTAACGGGAAACATGAACAGAATACCAGGTTTGACATAAATCATAAGAGGAATTAAATACGAAGATAATTAACTTTATAAGTATAATTTTAAACTTTTGAGGCACGTTTAGATTCGATTTCATTTATTACTCAGAGACGACATTCTTTGGGCTGTCCTATCGAAGACTTAACTCGTCCTGAAAAGAAATGGCACATTCATTGACTTTCTCAAAATATCACATCTCATATGAATTATATACAAAAACCCGCTTAAAAAATAAATTCCGATTATCCCAATGCATATTTATCTAGATGTAATTCCTTTTTAATTATTTAATTTATTCATTTTCAAACATTTAATTTTGAGAAATCATATCCGAAAATGATCTGTATTGTTTTGTCACTCCGCAGCCAGAACGCACGTTTCCGCGGCGTGAGGTCCCACATTCGATTCCCGAATGCGGGGTGCAGCTCCCGTCCAAGCCGTAGCAATCGCGTTGTATTATTCGGGGAAGCGCGGGGGCTGAGTAATGAGGGCTCGGACGGAGACGGAGCGCCGCGCCCGGGAGGCGCGCAGCAGCCGAAATTAAGGCGGACGGCGGAACGCGGTCGAAGGGGAAGAATGGAGGGAGCGGGGCTGGGGCGGCTGGCGCACCGGGGAGAGAAAGGATTGAGCTACGGCAACGCAGCGGGACGCGACGGGGCGAGGGCGGGGGCGGGCGCGCGCAGGAAGTGCAGCTGAAGGCGCGGGGGGCGGAGAGGCCTCGTCTGCGGCGGGGTCGCACCATCGATCTGACATCGCGATTCCGCGCCGCTTGTGTTCTCGGAGGAAGCACTTCCCCCGGGGCGACGCGACGCAACGCGGAGTCTGCGCCCGGACGGGATTAGCGGAGGGAAGTGAACCTTCTCAATGGAAAAGAGGTCCTTCGCGGTGGTTACAATTCGAGGGTCGCCCGAACGGCCAACGTTCCCTCCGCGAAAGCCAAAATAATTGACACAACGAGCATTGGGTACCTGGGCAGGAAATAAAAATAAAGAACATATTTTCCTATACATGCCACGAATCATTTACAGTTTACTTGGTTTTTTACCATAAACGTACGTTGTTTCGATAAAAACAAATTCTCAATGTCCTGATACATTATTCGCAATAAATATACTAAAGAATAGGTGAATATTTTTTCAATTTACAAGATGTTAAATACAGGAGAATGCCTACGTTCGCTTGGCTATTTTTCGGTAAGACCCAGCCGCTTCCTCGAGAGGCAGGGGCCGAGGCCGGCGACGCTTTAGAGCGCCATGCGCAATCCATGCATATCCCTGTGTCTTCTTTAGGGTGAAATGCTGTACTCCGTACATTTCAAGATTTCTTCTTCGCTTTTCTCTTCAGACATCCATATTTTCCAGCTTCTACTGAGAATTCGACGGCCCCAGAAACTCGCATGGCCTTTCCGTGAGAAGTGCAGCATGCAGAAACATCAAATACGTTGTCTAAGCAACCAGCTCTCAGACAGCCAATATCGTATGGATTCTTCACCTACTTCCCCCTCTACTGTTACTTCTACACTTGCAGTTATTCACGGTAGGTTGATTTCACTTCTGCATTTCCTGTACCAGCGGCTTTCATCAATACATCACAGAAATAGAATAGAAGCAAAGGCGGACGGAATAACCCACGTAAAAGGCAAGGTGATTAGCAAAAAAAGTTTCAATTTTCTCTCAAACACAGATAAACGAGGCATCAGGGTGGTGTTGTGTCTTATTTAGAGGCACAAACAAACAAACAAACAAACAAGGAATCGATGGCCAGGGATGCGAAGTGTAGACAGCCGGCGATGATACTGCGGATAGCACGTGGGCAAGTCTGACGCACAGGGCCAGCGTCCAGACGAAAGAGTAATCATCTCATTGAGAGGGAACTGCGTGATGACCGCTAGCACGAATCACCGCGCGCAAGTGACACGTCGCTCTTATCCCAATTTGCCCGCCCGTGGCGCATGGGCAGTTCGTGCTAGCATTTCTACCGCGACACCCAAAATCTACTCTTTCGTAGAGACATTTGCCTGCTCTTCAAAAGAAAAGTGCACTAGAAAATGACATCACTTGAAAGAAAAATAACAACATCGTTCTAGGTGGCTCTGAATTCCAAGATATTAGCTTAAAGAAGTTATGATTCTTGTATGGATCCACCAGAAGTTAATTTTCTTGAAGAGAGAGCACAGATCTATGTAATTGTATATTACTGCGAAACTAAAATGCAATACAAGAATCCCGCAAAATACACAATGTTCACTAGTTACATTCGCAATATTTATGTTAAAAATCAAGGTGTTTGCGTATATTCCGCAAACACTTTTGAACTAAAGCAACGAAGCCCAACGTTTTGAGGTCAACTTTTAATCACGAGATGGAAAAAAGCTTTGTAATTCCAAATTTGGTTCCTCTCCAAAATTAGTGAAAATCTGCCATGTGAGGTGAAGCGAGGCGAAGCGGCGCAGGAACGGTTGATAAACAAGGGCAACGCCCACGAGCCAGTCAATAGAATGGCGCAGAACTAAAACTTGCCGTGACATGTATTGAATCGATTTCAAACTTCCTGAGATCAGGAGGTGACTGACGACCACTCGCGTGGATTCTCGCCGCGGCGGGCGTGCCGGACGGGGGCG
Organism: Gryllus longicercus; assembly: GCA_038098605.1. Taxonomy (NCBI): domain Eukaryota; kingdom Metazoa; phylum Arthropoda; class Insecta; order Orthoptera; family Gryllidae; genus Gryllus; species Gryllus longicercus. The sequence goes on from JAZDUA010000156.1 coordinate 2,892,592, forward strand.
AGGAGCCGTCCATAAAGAGCGCAGCGCCAGTGAGCGGGCGGTAATTGAGCACCGCATTACCATGATAATGCGCAGCGCCACGCGTCCAGGCGCCGACGGCGGCGCCCACCGGCACTCGCCTGCGAGAGCTACGCCGCACCCTTCCCACGGCCGTCGTCCAGCGCATCCTCCTTATAATTTTACTGGCTCACACCCCTTTCACATTTATAAAACAAGGTTGCGGGAAAGGTCTTATTTTTTTCTGCCCACGATCAAAGGGCAAACTTCAATGCATACGCGTTCACCCCCACCGCTTCTCAACCCTGCTACATTTTTCACGTCTGGCGTGGTCTGTTCTTTCCTCAAGGATCCTCTGACCACAAGGACACGGCATTCTCTTTATCCTAGAACTATCCCTTTCCGTCACACAAGGGAGGTCCATGCTCGGCTTCGTCGCAAGAACGCCACCTTTGGCACGGGGGAAAAAGGAAAAGGGCAACGGGCAGTCACGGGCCGCCGCCTCCGGCGCGCTTCACGCTCTTGGCGAGTGATCGGAGCAGCGCGAAGCGAAATACGCCGGCCGAAGCGGCGGGGCGGGCGCATGAAGGGGAGCGGGGAGCCGGGGGTGGGGACGCGTGGGTCCGGGTGGGGCGACGAAGGAACGGGGGCGGCGGCGGCGCGCCGAAAGCGCGAAGGCAGGGGCACAGGAGTGAAGCTCCCAAGACTTCGCGAGAGGGAAAGGAAAGACTGAAAACACGGGTGCGCGCAGGGAAACGCTGGCGCGAGCGAACGAGGGGCACCGAGGGGCGGAGACAGATGAGTCCGCGCTAAATGTCGCGGCGTCAGCGGCGGGGCATTTACGGGTTAGGCGACCGCGCTTTTTCAGGAGAACAAACTGCATCAATGTTTTTCAAACCACCACGAAAACCTTGCTTTTCGTGTGCTTTCCTATTTAACAGAAGTAGAGAATCGAAATCGCTCTTTGCTGACAACCACAAGTTCTACTGCGCTTTCATAGGAGCACGAGTATCAAAAATTATTTTGGGCTACGACCCCAGCAGTTCCTGGTATTTCCTTCAACGGAGCTGCTTGAAACGTGGTGGCGAATGAGAATGTTGTTAGACACTGCAGCTCGAGGAGGAGGATAGGGCGGGGAGGGGCGTGGGCCGCGATCGGCGCTCATGTCCGGTACAACGCAACATGAACACGCGACGAGAGAGCGCGGGGCAGAGCGTGCATTAGCACCCTCGTTACACGGCCCCGCGCCCCGCCCGCACCCCGCCCGCGCCGCCCGGCCCTGCTCCGCGCTTCCAATAATTAAAAGTGCATGTTGCTTCGACGGGCGCCATTCGTTGCACTCCGCTGCGGCCGCCGGCGCCACGCGCTGCTCGGCGCCCCGCATCGCACACGAGCGCTCGCCGGAGCTGATTTGGCGGCTACTCCCAACTTCCAAAAAAAACTTCACCTTACTATCGCTTCCGACCTTTGGCTTTCTAATATTGATAAATCTCAAATTCTTCTTTAGTAACCAATAATACGATCAACGTATATTGAAATAAATTGAGTTCTTAGAGCTCATTTCAAATTTCTTCAACGAGCTGATATTCTTCACAAGTACCCAATATGTCATTCGTCGGAGCTCCAAAGTTTGTAATTACATGAACTTTTTTTTTGTTTAAGTCTGGGAAAGGCTAAGAAAGAGACAGAGAAAGAGTGACAGAGAGAGAAAGAGAGAGAGAGAGTGTGTGTGTGTGTGTGAGAGAGAGAGAGGGGGGGGGGAAATGGCACATTCGTCAGCCGCACAGGAGACGTAGCTGAAAGCGTGCGAGCGGGAGCGCGAGCAGGTGCTGGGCATGGGAGGGTAGGTGGGTGGAGAAGCGGGCTGACCGCCCTTTGTGCGCTGAAGCCTTCACAGGTCATGAATCCGCGCGCGCGCGCGCTCTGGGGTGTTTTCGATCGGCCTTCGATCGGTCGGAGCCTGGCCAGAGGCCGCCCCTCACGATCTCTTCTCCGCTCGCACGAACACACTTCGATCAGCGACTGGTCGCCAAACCCTGCCCACGTCCCGAACACTGTCGGTCGCACCTTCGCCCCACGAGCCATTTGCATTCCCAGCCAATCGTGCCACTAATTCCGCGTCGCGGAAGTCAATCGCGATTTCATTTCATGACTCAATTCGTTCGAGTCAAGTAATTTCACACTGCTCAGGAAGGTTGTAACAGGGTCATCCTCTATTCAAGGTCGCACTCATCTAAGATATGAAGATTTGGAAAAACGAGAAAATGAAAAATACATTTTAAAACGCGAAACGTTCGATGTACACGTGGCTCCAAGAGAGTAAACGGTCGAACGGAGTGGAGCAGTGGATCCACGAGGAACACTCCTTTCGGCGGGTTAGAAAGGACGAATCATCTCCAAAGAGCCGAACCTCTCCTTGGGGAGGGCTGAGGTGCGGCGGCGGGAGTAATGAGGGCGCCGGGGTGACCTGCGAAATGAGGGGTGACCTGCGAGCGGCGCGCCGGATTAACGCGTAATGAGAGGGCGGCGGGGGCGACGGATGGCCAGACCGCCCCGCCCGCGTCGTTGCGGCCAGCTCCCGCCCTCGTACCCTTCCACGTCCCCACTCTAAATCCGCTATAATGGGGCCACGTCACGTGCTCGCGAAGGTCGCCCCTCCCCCGTCCAGATTCGTCCCCATGAGGCGCGTCAGTTTTTTCGCGGGCGGGAATGTGCTTGCGCCTTCGCATGAACAGGATATCGCGCACACGTCAGATCACATCGTGACGCAATTCACTTTCGAATTTCCGAAGGGGATAAGAGTCTTCTACTGAAGACACGAATCTCCATTTCTGTCCGTTTTCTAGTTTTAGGTATCAAAACGATTCTCCATCGTGCTGCTAAATATTGTGTTAAAAATTGCGTTCCTCCGATATTAAAAGCCACATAAAAACCGAAGATTCTAATCTTGAAGAACAAGTTGGGAAGTGGATCCTTTCTTTTCTCGGAGAAGCGTTGCGCGGGGCGCATCTCCGTGCGGGGCACGTCCTGCGCTCCGCAACGAGAGGCGACGCCTGACAGAGGGCGCGAGCCCCGATCGGACCTTTACGACTGTACTCCCCCCCCCCGACAGCCACGCCCTCGACTGGACCCAGCAGCGGAAACAAAACCTAATAAGGACGCTCTGCCAAAACTTACTGCTCTGCAACGTGAAGCTTCTTTCTTCCACGTCGAATGACGTCAACTGCATCGTAAGAAGTGACTCTCCGAGTATACAAATACAACCGGCAAATCAGGCGCGGATTAACATTTCAGTTAAAATCCTAATTTTTTTCATTACTTTTGTATTTTTTCTTATTCTGTGTGTCTAACGAAACGATTGACATCATTCACATGCACTTGGGCTCCTTACTTTTCCACGAATGTTTGCATGTATTCAAAATTAGTAGTATCAATATATTGATTCTCACATTCGTTCCACGAATACATATCTGAATGGAAGGTGAATGATTTTTGCAGTTCGTCGGTACCAGTTATAAACATGAAATAATAAAGTAGTTAAAACATTTTGCATTCCTATTTGGTCACGCTCAGTTTACTCCTAGAGTGACAGGACTACAAGGCGCTATTTCGCAGATACAAGTCGAGCTGATGTTCAACGTCATCTCGGTAAAACCATTATAAACAATGCCTCGCAATGAAAGAATCGTTTAAAGAAGCAAAAACAGAGTAAATGGATGCTACCCCATTACAACACCAGAATCATTTATTTCATCAGGGCCCACTAAAGCCTTGCGTCATCTCTCTGAACATGGATGTCCGCCGTGTGATGCGCCTGAAGGAGGTGCAGAACTGACCTTGAGTCCGGTGCCGGCGCACGCGACGCCGAGGGCCATGGCGGCGCCGTAGCGCACGTGCGGGTTGTAGCTCTCGGCCAGCAGCGACACCACGCTGGGGCACTGCTCGGGGGTCCTGCAATCACACACGAGGCAACGCCCGTTACAAACACACTCTCGGCAACTAATATTAATAAAAGTCTTTTTGGACAGCCCCTAGTACAAGGAGTTACTTTTAGGGCTTGCCCGGCGTGCTAAACGTTCAGATAAAACTGAGTGGAACAAATAAAACACAATTCTTTCGTCTGCAGCAGCTCCAACTGACCGTAATATAGCGAGGTACCCAATTAAGTGATTTGTACACTTGAATTAAAGTAAAAGGTTAATCAGAATGATTGTCTACAAAATAGTGTATGACACACGTAAGAAAAGTAATGTTATTTTGCTGGTAGAATTGCGCCACTCGGTCTGTTGGCCTCGTGTGGCATCATTTCCAACTCGCAAAATAAAATGAAAGGAGCTCAACGAAACAAGCTGGACAGACCGAAGAGCAGGCCTAGTCACCTCTCTACATTAAATAAAGCTGAAAAGATTTCTTTATATACACACATCTGCACTAATAAGGGAAAACGAGGAATTGAGTTACCGAAAACTTTGATGTCTCACCATTCGTGCTCGCAAGAGGAGCGTGTGAAGGGGAAAAATACATTTTGAAACACCTGGAAATTTGAGATTCGACGTTGGAATGTTCGCTAATCGTCATTCAGCACCGATTTTGTTGAATACTTTACTGAGAAAAATACTGGTTTGCAGTAACAGATTTCTGTTTGCTGTAGCACCGTGGAGTTTCATTACATAACTCTCTTGTCCTCGATTCCTATACTCGGGAATCAGTTCAATGTGATAGTTTTTCCCCGTTTCCGTGGATCGCGTTCCTTCCCACTGTGCTACCGCAGTTGTTCGGCGTCCGCTGGCGTCGGAAGGCCCCGCCGCGCGCGCGGTGACGGGTGGCCGTGTCCCGCGCGGTGACGAGCGGTGACGCGGCGCGCCGCTGTTCCACCTGGGCCTCGCGCTCGCGCGACATTTCGCGTCGCATCGCGTCGTATCGCGTCACACGGACTCGCAAGCGCCTACGCCGCCGCACGCACGCGCCATGGCGGAAATACATGGGTGAGTTCCTCCGGCGCACCGATGTTTGCGTCACGAACCACGACACCACGGCACGGGCACTTCGTTTGAAAAGCCAGACCAGCCGCTGCCCGCCGTGTTGCATGGAGAGCGACAAGTGTTGAACAACTTTTGAAAGTGGCATAAAGCGACTGTTTTCAACGGTAACCTAACGGTAGCCTCAGATGAACCGTCTTTGCCGACTGCGTCACTCGATACACGTCCCTGTACACGTGCACTGTAATATTTTTACAACCCATTTAATAGTGCCCAAACTTCTCCGAATATTTTAGTTCACCATCTCCAGGGACGAAATTGCTGCTTCTTTGACATTTAATAATTATAATTATGAAAGTGCATTCATTTACGCCACATGCAAAATCCGTATTCCAAAGCCAATTTCGGATACACGTTCACTGCGAGACGTTCACATTTCGTACCTGAGGGGACGGCAAAATTGAACTCGCTCACCCAAAACAAAAGTATTCACGGAGTGTTGGAGATGCTGAGGGACGCGGTTCGGCCGAGCGCAGAGGCCTGCGTGCCATCGGCCCCCGCTTCTCGAGGGGAGCGCGGGTCGCGGGCAGCAACAGGTGCTGCTGGCGCATCGACCTCGGGGCTGGCGCCGCCGCTGGCCGGGCGGAGGCGCTGCCTCTAAAAGCGGGCTGAATTGTTCATTGGGAGGGGCGCGGCTCGGCCATGGGGCCACAACACGCGCAGGTGGTGTCTTTGATATCGTGTGAACAGGCGGAGACACTTCTTTGCGGATGCACATCACATTGTCTCATAGTCAAGCAACACTAGTCGATACTGTACATATTATGTATAAGCCTCATATGTATGTGCGTTCCATATTGAGAGGTGGAGGGGGAGGCAAGTCCATTTCTGAGTCGCCTTTCCCGATAAGCCTTTCTACATACATGCATTTTACTAGTAAAAAAAATAAAAAAGGAGAATGGAAATGAAACTGTAATGACACAATTACTAAACACAAAGGATTCTATGTTTAACAACTTCGTGGGTTACTAGTTGGCTTCAGACCCTTTTCTCCACATGTGGTAGAACATATTTACGGGATTAACATGTTTCTTACGTAAGGCTAAAGCGCCTCGTTCCAAATTCTCAGGCCAACATGGCGCCTCCGTGCGCCAGGTAAGCGTCGAATGTAAGTTCCGTCGCTTTGTGAAAACGTTACAAGAAATAAAACTTGCTGATGCCGTGGGCCGTCTCTCCCGGTTCAAGCCCTGTTTGGAAGTGCCATCTCCCTCCTGAGCCTGACCCACTGTTCTACTGTCGCTACGCTGCGTTTGATGGGCGAGCGGTGGACCGCGCGGGCAACAAGAGCCGCCAGAGCACGGGCCGCAGCCTTGGCCGCCGCATCCCCCGTAAGCCAACCGTCGCGCCGCGCCGCGCCTCGTCGCCCGGCGCAGGTGGCGCTCTATTCAAACGCCGCCATTGAGCGCGGCTCGCCGGCGCGGGGCGCCTCTTTCCGACGGTTTGATGTACGCACGCGCGTGCGCCGCGTAGCCCCGCGCCCCGTCATCAGTCAACGCGCACAATGGCGGCGCGCCGCGCGCCCACACACCGCCGCCGACGCAAATTCAAGGTAATGGCGAGTCAAGACTGTCGTTATTAGCGACAATGAAAGACCCCCCACCAGACCCCATCAATTCAAGGCTGTCTCCTGCATTCACGAGGTCGCCACGAACTATGAATAAACGTTCACTAGCTCCACAGACAGTACGCTCAATGACAATAAATTATACAAATGTCTCTGTCAATGGAGACCTTCTAGATTCTATGTAGCCCTCGATCTAACGTAGCACATTCACATCGGCCGGATGTCGTACGATTCCATTCTTATTGGTTTAAACACAACTGAGATACGCATCTCTAGATAGCCCTATAAGTATATTTTCGACAAAAATAAAAAAATAAAAATAAAAGAAAAAATCCTACAATCATACTCTCCCCATCGAGAATTACAATTTATGCCGAGTATTGTGGTCCAAAAGAGGCTGTACTGCAGAGACATTTCTGTTTACTCTATGTCAAACCATTGAAAATTGCATTATATTTCTCAGAAGAACTCGTTGCGGCTTAAGACTATGTAGAACCGAGCCCTTCACCCTTCTGCAACGAAAGCTTTCCCCCCGTGGCTAATGAGTGCGTGCGGAGAGGCTTCGTCGCGCTGACAAGCATTGTGGTCGGGGTGAGCGCGCGAGCGTCTGCTTAATATTCGCGCGCCCATTGTCTGGGGGCGGCGCGCGCGCGCGCTCGCACCAGCGCCCGAGGAGAGCGACGTGCCCCGCATGCAGGAGGGGGCGTGGCCGCATGCGAGCGCAGAGAACGACGCACGCTGGCGAGAGCGACCGAGGCGACGTGCGACATGGGAATGGCGGCATAAGCAAAAAGACGCGTGAGCGGCGGGTGAAGGGAAGGCAGGATGACCACGTGCGGTCTCCCACGAGGGCGGGCGGCTCGTTTCAAAGCACGGCTCACTGCTCTTCGAGCTCACCAAGAGCACTGTGGAACCCACCGCCACCCGACGCTAGAAATGAGTCCGCTAGAGGAACGATGCGTCGCTCTATGAAGGCAGCGGAATGACCGTCAGCCGAGAGATGAAAGCGTCCTGCGGCGCGCCGGGCTCTCAGGTGGGGCGCGGCTCTCGCCGAGGGGGCGGCGGGGGAGGAACCGCAGGGCGCGCGCAGGCCGCCACTAATCAGCGCACTAATTAAAACCAGTCCCCGGCCGCCGCCGTCGCCGCCGCAGGATTTCGCTAAGAGAATCCGCAAACGGAGGCGGTCGACCGCTCCGGTCCGCTCCCCCCAGGCTCTGCTCTCCAAGCACTTGCAAGCACCATAGACAGCAGTACTTACTACCACGCTCACAACAAGTTAAATTAATTACAATACTTCATTCTTCTCCTTGCGTGTAGCTATTTGCTTCTATTAAATAACGCCGTTAAATGAGATGGAAAAGAAATTAAAACATTCGCATGCGAGGCGAAAAGCGCCGAGATAATCGGAAGACAGGAACCTTGAGACACTCAACGCCATCGTTATAGAAACAAACAATGTAAGAGTACAAGGCGCAATTCGAGGAAGGTCCAGTGCTGAGAATAAGGGCGAGGGAAGCCTCGCAATACTTATTATCTGGTGGAAGATTGTCACGAGTGGACACGGGACTCCGACGCAGTAGTTTTCTCTCGGTAAAGAAATGAACTTCCCGCGAAAAAAGTGACTCTCTCTCATCTTCAAGTGATTTATATCTTCTCGTAACATTGGGGCACAACAGACAACGAGGTAAGATATCAAACCCGAAATATTTTTAAAATAATCACAGTGAATAACTGACATACGTTTATAGAAAAAGTAAGCAAAGATCACACGTTAATTGAACTGATTTTAATAAAAAAAAATTGTAGCTGATTTTCAACAAATTTGTCCTTGTACGAAATATGCAATTTGTTTGATAACAATATTAAAGCTGGCATATAGGCGAAGGCTATTCCCCGGGACACATGTCCCTGGCAGACCAAGTCATTTTCCACGTGGAGCAAATTACAGCCCCGGCCAATCGTCCCTGCAGCTCATCTCTCCGTGAGGCGCGCGCAGACACCTCTACGGGGGAGCAGCGCCGCGCAGTGCGGGCGGGCGGGCGGGGGGCGCTGCAATTACGCGAGGGGCGGTGCCCGGGACGGAGCGGGGCGGGGCGGGGCGGGGCGGGGCGGGGGCGCGCGGGAGACGCTAATGAAAAATGAGGCGGCGATCGCGAAGCGCTGAGGCGCCGGCGCGGTGCGGCGTCTTGGCGCCATACAAAGGCGCGGCGGCGCACACAATGAGCGCGGGCGGGCCTTAATTACCTGCGCGCGGGTTGATGGGCGGGGCGGGGAGGGGGCGCGCTCTCACAAAAGCGATGCCTTGCAAAGGGGGCGGTGAGCGAGCGGGCCGTGCGTGGGCGGCCGCAGGCGACAGGTCGCGAGGGACAAGGTGCCGGGGCCGGGTCAGCGGAGGCGCTGGCCACGGAAGTGCGACGTCCCGAACTAATGAGAGCGGGAGGGTGAGTTGCACAAAGGAGGGCGATGCACCGGAGCGGTTAAGCCGCGCGGGTGCGCGCAGGGCAATAGGTGCGTCCGGGGCAATAGGTCAAGGGCGCACCGCGCCGCAGGTCGCAGCTGCCTCCGAAAGCTGCTCGCCTCACTCCTGGGCAAGGGACGGACTCGACTCGCGCGTGGCCTTTCGGGGTTGAATGGAGCCAGGCGATTGCGGATCAATGGTCTCCTGCTATTGACATTTACACGTATGTTAAGGTCTGAGACGATATTTGTGGCATTCATATTTTAGGCTAATTTACACACGAATTACAAAATTGGAACTCTAATACATAAAGTACCACAGGAAATATAGAATTCACCCATCCATAAAATGCCCTATGCTTCAAGCGACCTCGTAATTTCACTGCTGACCCTTCAAATTCCAAAACGTCAATATTTATACAAGTATATATTTTTACCTTTACTTCCATTTGCTTCCCCATAAAATACACGAGACATTCCAAAAATAAGTTCAACAGCAGTTCCAAATATAGTAACATTAGATAAAGGAAATAAGAGCTTAGACAACAAAGCCGCTCAGCAGAATTCTAGGACACCATCTGACAAAACATCAAATACAGCGTCCCCTATAAAGCTAACTGTTCGCCCAGGCATTCCATTGCAAGATCACAAGCGCTACACACAACTGCAACGGAGCCTCTAAAGGTCCTTTCTAAAGCATAGAGCAATGCTCCTGCAGCCCAAACCGCCTGTGCGCCTCCGCGCCGCCTGCAATGCAGCCCAACAGTCCCCTGCGCATCGGCAACTGGCACCCGCAGTACGGTGGTGCACGGCGGGAGGCATATACGGGACTCGCCTGGGAGAAGGTACGATTGAATCCCAAACTGCACAAAATATCAGAGCAGAACAATAATGAAGCTACTATTGAAAATGGGAAAATATTGAGGGCAAATTAATGGTTACAGTCGGTACTGTACTTGAGAGAAAGATTTTATAAAAACTGAACGGGTGTTCAAGGGAAGTGTTCAAATATTTACATTAATTAACAAAGGAAATCTTATTCTATAAAAATAAGATTCGCATTTCATTAACTGTTATTGTTTCACCCATGTAAACGTAGGGCAACAACCTTTTGGAAACTCCAATACACGGCGTTCAAGAACAGAGGACAATGTAAAGGCCAAAAACAAGCTAGAATATTTCCACCCGGAAATGAGCACTACCAGATTCGCGCTCTCCCCGGGCAGCGATTTGTTGCAAAATTTCGCAGCGCCCATGCAGTGCACACGTCATTTGCTAAACCTGTCCCACGTCGTGGCCAGCGCGGGTCCTTGGTTCCGACGCCCGAGGCTGCGAAGGCGCCATCGATCTGCGGAGGACGGGCGGGGCGGGAGGGGCAGTGCGGGGCGGGGAGGGGCGGGGCGGGGAGGAGCGGGCCCGGACGAGATTAATCCCACGCACTCGAGGGCCACTGGGTGGCCACCGCTCCGCCTCCGACCCATCCACGCTAAGGGAGGGTGCCGCCTCATCTGCCAGAGTCACACTCTCTAATCGCAAGGCAAAACGGAAGAGAGGCATGCTGTTCTGAACACAGTCCAACAAGAAATCAGACGAGTCAAAATATAAAGAAATAAAATTAATCCGCAAAACCGCATTTTCAAAGATTAGGTAATCAAATTATAAATTATGAAGACAAATTGTAAATATGAGTAATTCTGTAGTTAAAATGTAATGATTTAAATAACTCATTGCACTACTTTCATAATTATATTTCGAAGAAAATATAATTGTACACTATTTTTCGTTTTATCATTAAATTACAAAAATGTACATAGAAAATTCGTTTTATCGCTCAAACGTTGGAAATTATCGTTTATTTCAAATATAAATTCAATCTCATATTTTCGAGAGTGAAAATATGCGTCTAAACTGCAGCTTAGTCTTAAAAAAAAAAGTGGTATTCTAACATGTTGGTACTCCGCCTGCACGCCGTCCTTTTTACGAGCGATGAAGTGACACGGTGACAAATATTTTTCTTTCTCAATATTTCCGGACAGCGAGCGTACACGATCGCAGGGCCCTCCCCGCTGGCCGGCGTCCAGAGAAAACACCCCACAGTGCGCTGGGCTGCGAAAAAGGGCCCCGCGATGGCATCGGCCAGAGCGCGCGCGGCCCCGACAGATAAGCGCGCACCGCAAAAACGTTCATTATATCGCGGGGCGGCGGCTTCGAACATTCTCTGGAGCGCCCGGCCCCGGCCAGCGGGGAGCAGGGATGGGGGAGTGGAGACGGGAGAGAGAGGACGGGGAGGTGGTGGATGGGGTAGGGCAGGGTGAGATGGGGAGAGGTGAGGCGGTGCCGGGGTGGGTGGTGTGGTGTGGGTGTGGGTGGGAGGTGGTGGCGCCCGTTACGTCCGGGTCAAGAGACGCGAAGAGCGCCGCTGCCGCCACTTGTGTCCCGCCGCGCCGGGCAGAGCGTGAGGGGGCGTGGGTGGGTGTGGGGGGCGGGGGAGGCCCTATCGGAGGCTCGCGCATGGCCGCGTCCACCGCAACACCGCAGGCGCTCCTCGCACGCTCCGCGAGTCCCTGCTTCGCCTCCCGCACCGCGCACCCGCCACGCCGCAGATACAGCGCGGGAGAAAACCTTGTTTTGCCTTGTCACATACGGAAACAGTCAACTCGCCCACACGAATCATGAGATACCTGCAACATCTAGCGTTCAATCCAATGAAGGTGGCTAATACATTATTCAAGAGAAATCAAAGGTTTAGTTGCCTAATGACAATATCCTTAACAACATCCACATTTGTTATACAGGTTACGCATTTATTACAGGGGCAACGAGAAAGAAAAATATATTTTGCGCACAGTGAAGTATACGAAAATGTTAAGGATTAATGCAGCAACAACATATTTCAGTTTATTAATGTAAGTTCGAAATGAAATTGATGTTTCCTTGTACAGGTTTTGACAAAGTCATTTACAATAGGTAATGCACGTGTATGAAGCATGAACAGGCATTCTGACCATAATTTCGCCTCTAAATCACACGAGACAACCCAGCAACACCTGTCACCTGATAAGATGAACACTTACGATAAAAATCTGTCATCACCGGGTGGCTCTTATGTGAACAGTTCCGAGTGACTACTCACAACCCCATGCTAAAATGTCATTTCAAATTCCAATATTACTCAGGAAATGTAAAGAAAACTTAGCGATAAACTCAAATTCAATTATTAATTGAGTAACTAAGAAATTAGCCACAATATTATTAATTTGTTTTCTATTCACAAAAACGCAGATCGACGACCACAGAAATTGAAATTCTATATTTTATTCAAAGTCGCATTGAATCCTGGTGAGAGCTCAATCAGGTGTGATGCAATGGCTGTCCAGCACCTGCAGCGGGGGAACGCAGACAACGCAGTAGGTTATTCCTCATCTATCGCGTATTCACCGTCGGGTGGGCGGGGTCCGCGGGTGGGGGGGGGGGACGCAGATAGAGCGCGCGTGAACACTTCATTACAAGGGCACGCGCCGCCTTCACATCCCGCAAAACCGACATTGCTGCGCTTGTGAGGACTTGGACTTTGAGTTCTCTCCCGGCTCCCGTGTCATGTATATTCATCAGCATCGCAATTAAAAAGTGGCCGCACGCGAGCGAGATCCGGGGCGGGGAGGGTGGCGCACAGCTGCGCGACGCGCGGAGTGTAGCGATGAACTGGGAACCGGTCGTGTCACACGAGCCAACAATGAACACTGTAAAGGTCAGAAGTGCAAGGAAGGAGATGAACACCACATAAGAAAGGGTGGACGGAATTCATAAGGGAGACGAGGAAAACAGCCGAAGCAAAGAATTTTGAATATGAAAATACACGAATGGAAACAGGCCTACCAATGACGAGATGGCAAAGAAAGAACCAGGCTGAACGCAATGTCAAAGAGAACGAGAAAGGAATTTTCGTTCATACCATGTCCCGTCCACAGTCCCAGAAACACATGATTTGACAACCGGGTCTGAAAGAAGGAAGGATGAATAATGTTCCATATTTGGTGAAATCAGAGCCAGTGAAAAATCAGACAATCCCCCAAACATCTTTATCTTTGATCACTACAGATTTCACATTAAAAAACGCGCAAAGACTAACAGAAGCGCCAGCAACTACGTTCGCAATACGCATCTTGTTGGCAGCAGCTGCGGGACGGGGATGGAACGGGGGCGGCGGCGACTCGCAGCGCAGGTCGCGGCGCAGTGCGAGCGCGTGGGAGGGGCGGGCGGGGCGGGGCGGGGGCGCACCTGCCTGCGCGGAATATTAACGTGGCGGGGCCGGGAGGCGCCGGCGCTGGGCTGCGCGTACGGGCCGCCGCGCCGCTGGGATAACAAGCATCGAGAAGCAGCCGAAGTTACCCCGGTGGCCCGCCCCGCTCTCGGAACGAACTCGCTCCAGCCGCAATGTTAAAGGTGTCCTTACCATGCGCTTCGCCTTCATCTTCACATGATACAGATGAGACCGGGAAACGTTTTAACCACACGTTCTAAAACATTACTCTTTGCAACGATCACAAAAGCCATGGTAAATGTTAACACTATCGTTTTAATAAAATATTCAAGTGTAGAATGTTAGCTATTATTCATTTTAGTGTTGGAATTTCTACCAGTGAACAATAGCCATTCTACGCGAGTAGAAGACTATACTTTCTACACAACTTTGGAACTGACATTTTAAAAATACTAAATGGGCACTTTAACCTTACAGAACGGCTACAGAATACTCATTGTTCTCTGGCCCTAACAAACACCAACTCGCATAGTGTTTCGTGGTTCACCCGTCGTACGACAGTTTCAACCTGCAGAGGCAGAGTACGCAGCTCCTCAGCGAGCGACTGCGAGAACCCTCTGTCGTTTATAATGAACTAAAATGAATGTGATTGGTCGACAGCCGTGAGAGAATAATATTCTTGCACGCCTTGTGGAATCGGCATCATTACTGCATCCGATAACGTGCAGAAATGTGTATAGATTCTGGAGTAGTCGCAGAGAAAAGTATATTACCTCGCGTAAGTCAACACCACAGTCCTGTGATACTCTATATGAAGACATGATATCACAAAATATTGGACACTTTCCTTTCCATGAATGACATATTTGGTAACAAAGCTTCGCAATGATTTTAACGTCCTTCCGAAATATCTGGAGGGAGGTGCAGCAGGGTCGGGCCGGCAGCGACCTCATTACCTGCAGGGAGCGACTGGCCTCGCCAGACCGCGCCGCCTCCCCCACCCCCACCGGGCCGTAATTGACCCAATTGATGAGCGCGGCTAAACGCACGCGGTCAGCGGCCGCGGCCAAAAATCGCAACAAGCGCGGGGCGGAACGAGGAGGAGCGAAAAGCGAATGCCGGAGCTGCTGGGGCCAAGGGTGACCCGACGTCGCAAATTCGCGGAGCCGCTGCCACTAATCACCTTCGGAGTGAAGTCCGCATTTTCTCAACGAAGGGGAGCGTTTGAAAAAATGAAAACACACGCGCGGCGGCGTCCGGTCCGGGCGGCGCAGGAAGCTCCCTGTGCGCGATTCAAAGGGGCGCATTACGCCCGCCCCGCTGCGAACAAGGGGCGCCGCCCCCGCTACGAGCGTCCGGGGAGAGGGGGAAGAAGCGAGACGGAACGGTTCGAGAAAGGAACGCGGACGCTGCCTTGCAACATTAATCACGAGTAAATTTATACAACTTATTGAGGAGCCACGGAAAGCGGTTTTGTTCTGCGGAAGTGGCGCGTGCAGGGAGGGGAGGGGGGAGGAAGGGGTTGGGTCGGGTCGTGTCTTCAGCGGAGGCCGTCACAATGGCGAAAGGGCTTCGGGGCGGAGGCGAGCGGCGCGGGGCGCGGAACGTGGCCGCCTGCCGCCGGAGCACGCCGTGAGCAATGCGCCCGAACAGCGGCAGCCGCGGCACAAACGACTGCGCGCGCGCTGCGACAGCTCCAGGCCACGTGCGCTCCCACTGGCCGCTTTTGGAACATTAGCGCCTTTGCGGACCAGGAAAGCAACGAGAAGCGACACAAAGGGAAGTAAAACAAATTAGAATTCCATGTGAAGCAGAAAAGGTTTGACTCGCGAAAACTATGACAGGAAGAAGACGTACATGAAGAATAATAAATTCATTTAGAACGCATTACTTTAAGACGTGCCATTTTCTTCGAAGAAATTATATCTTTCTAGTGGCCCAAAATATTTTCTTTATTTTTTTCTCTTGGATAGTGCGAGGAACGCTGATAAAGATGGTATATGGCCAATTTTCGTTCAACAAACTGTATTTGCAAAAACTGCAAAAGCGAGGAAGCACGTGCTGCTCGAGTACGACTAGTTTCTTTCCAGCACAGTGCAGGTTCGGAGCAGATGAAACAATGGACAGATGTAGCTTGGATCAGCTGAAGATTGGTGGGAAGCTGTGCGAACACGAGATGAGAGTTAGCACGCGGAGTCAACGTCTGTCTCCGAGGCAAAACATACAATTGCTTTGCGTGAAGCTGAGAGATCAAAAGACGCCTCTCCTGTCAACGACTTTCCCGATCCGTACGTGGTCAACACTCGCGTTTCACTCCCCCTCCCACCCGCGCGCGGGAGCTGAGGCAGAGGCGGAGGCGGAGACGTTCGCGCGAACCCTTCGAGGAAGTGCGAAGTTGCAAGAGAGATTCATAAGAGCGGGGAAACGAAGAAGGAAGCTACGCGAAGAAGGAACGCGCGAGATCGGGTGCGGGCGCTGAGGAATCGCCGAGCGACAGCCGCCGTTTCCGAGAACCCCGAGAGAAGCTGCTCCGACGGAGGCAAATCCAGTGCGTGCCCGGACGCCCTCTGGCCCCGCGAGGGAAGGACTAGGAGCGCAAGGAATACTCAAATAGACGGCCCAACAGAAAGGGATGCGGACGAATCACGTAGGAAATAGGGGAGCAAGGTAATACAAACGAGAGCTAGTTAGCTAACAGGCGAGATGGGCAACAGAACTCAGCTAATAGTAAAGACTAGGAACATAATTCAACGTGAAATGATAAATGGACAACGCGACAGGAAACATAAAATAAAAGGAAATCAAGCACATACTCTGATTCATGTAAGAATGCTCTTGTCACCAGTAAGCATTACTTAGGTTAGCACAGTGAATCCCAGTCCTGTACAAACAGTTTGAGATTTCGGTTTAGTAATTTCACACACGACTCTATCCCGCAATTCCATTAATAGAGTTTAAAAAAAAGAAGATATATAGTCCGAATACACTATAGTAAACATGTTACTACCAGACACTGTCTTCTGAGCCACATCGGGCGCTATGGTTTGGTGGGAATGGTGAACGCAACCAGGTGCTTATGCGGGACGGGGATCGTTCTATAGCCACGCCCGACGGAAATGGGAACTCCACTACTATTACAACAACAACAAACGGAGACGCCACGAAAATGAGTTAGTGAAGCGCAGCAGCCACAGGCATCGAACGGAGCGGCGAGGCTCGCTCCGCCCGCGGCGGACTGGCAACGAGGCAACGCTCGCGCCGCGCCGCTCCGCGCCGGCCAAGGCTGCGGGCGACAAAAAGCCAAGGCCCGTCGGGGGGGGGGGGGGGCAGGGACTGATAAGCGCCCGCGGCGCTGAGTTCCGCCGCGCGAGGAAGCCGCGGAGGCGTCGACGCAGGAGCCGCCATCCAGCCCCGCTCTCGCGCACATTCCTCCTCGGCAAACCAACGCCCGCAGCCAACAAAAACGCTCCCCATTGTTTACAAGGCTCCACAAATTCCCTGCTCAATTAGACATCGGCAACTCGGCTACAAAATAATTCTAACAAACTAATTGTATTTGAAAAATTATAATTCGATTCATCGATGAAGCGAATGCATATAGAATTAATGCAACTAGGCATTTAAAATCACTATTAAATTATTAAGATCTCTGAAATTACCTTCCTTCCAAATTATTTTTTGAGATCATATAACATTTTTGTGGATTTGTTTTTGAGTTAAAATATAATAAGTTTTTTATATTATTTACATGATCGAAAATAATTTTATTAGAAAAATAGTTGGCTACCACTATATTGTGGCTATATCAATAAATTAAATTTGTTAATTATTAGTTCAAGTTTCTGTCAGTGATATTTTGGATATAATTTATTTTCCAACTGTTAAATTGTCACAAACTTACTTCCAAACAACGACGATTAATCTATTACATTTTTAAAAAAATCGAATTCAATGATAAAATTATTTGCAACAACCCAAAACGAACGCCGTGGATAGCAGTGCTTCGAATTATTCAGATACCACGCCAAATTCTCTACCCAAAAACGTTGTATACTATGCGGCATTGAATCAGCTGCAATGACGTCCAATAATTCGAACAGCACCACCATATTCAGCCTAGAAATATTCCCACAAATCATCAGAAAGATGGAAATGCGCTGCCGCCACGCACGCGCGATTCGTTGGTTCGCGCTCCCCGCGAGTGACGCAGGGCGCGCGGGACAATGGGACTACGTCGATGCGTCGGCTGATAAAGGCGACCACCATAAATCATCGTTGCGGCCGCCCGAACGCCAAACTTTACCGGCGGCCACCACGTGCTTAGCGAGGTTTCGCGGACGTGAGGCGAATAGAGTGCGCGGAGGACGGA
The DNA here is from genome assembly GCA_038098605.1 of Gryllus longicercus. NCBI lineage: Eukaryota > Metazoa > Arthropoda > Insecta > Orthoptera > Gryllidae > Gryllus > Gryllus longicercus. The sequence goes on from JAZDUA010000156.1 coordinate 2,910,279, forward strand.
GTCATCAGGCCATTTCAGAGGCCCAAGTCGACTCCGCGACAACCACCGCCTCTCCTTCGCACTGCTCATCCTCGGAGGTAAACGGGGACCAAATGCACACACGAGTTCTAATTTTATGGATGCTCCCAAGGGCATCCCGAACGCGCACAATATGCAAGCGTAAAGAAGTCGGAAGCAGTCAAAGACACGCTAAATTCATAGGAGGAATACATTTATCCTGTGAAATAAGTTAAATATGACACAGTGCTTTTTACCTTTGAAGTGCAGATTTTATCGCGCCAGTGGACGATCGAGTTCGTATCGTGTCAGTTCATTTTTAATATCATGATTTATTAAACAACCTTGGTTGTTTCCAAGAACACTTCAAGGGGGGGGGTCTAAAATTCAAATTACCTTCGGCTTTTACGACTGGTGCAATTTTTTTCGAAAAATATACACACGTAAAAAACTGTAGTAAGAAAACTTAAAGATGATTTTAACACAATGACCTTTGAAACATACAACTGGATAAGAGAGACTAGTTACGGGAACTCCTCTTTCCATTAACTCGTGCACTGAGCGAATAGGAATTTATGTAAAGCTTTCAGATTACAAATACGTTTTCCAAGGAAGATAAAAATCGGCGAATGTGCTTTTTGACTTCCTACCGAAGGCAAAAAACCACTTCGCCTCCAAATAGGGAAGGTAGAATACAAAAAAGATTTAATAAGCTAAGAAGGAAAGTGAATAAACTAACATTGCTGTAGGACGACTTAAACAACCAGTGACGTAGTCCCGACTGACACACGTCAGATGAGGCGATAAGTAGAGAGCTTTGGAAAGATGCAACGGGGGGAGGGGGGGTGTTGCGGCCAGAGAGTAAGGTGCCGTGAGAGCGTGTGCCGACGCTTTCCCACGCCGGCTTCCTTCGAACACGCACAGCGCGCGCGGGCCGTCACGCCCCTTACATTCCAGAAGGCGAAACGACTCCGCGCGTTTGATTGGCGGCGCCGTCGAGGGCAGGCGCGGAGACCGCGTCTAATAAACGGAGATTTGCGATGCGCCCCTGGATTATATATTGATCACCTGTCGCCCGGCGACGAACACACAAAGGCCCGGGGACACGCGCCTCGCGAGGCAATCAGCCGGCGGCGGAGGGCGGGGAAGACGCGCGTGCACGCCAATTGCGGACTGTGAGGGGGGGGGGGGGGGGGACACGAAAAGAGACGAACAGGCTGTTATAAACGGATTAAAAGTGTGATGAGAATAACAACGCGTGAAGAGCAAGAAAAATCCAAATCATACAGACTTGTCTTATGGCAAAGAGTACGGCACGTTCCTTACTCGAGGAACCAACACAAGAAAATGGGTGACTACAGTTGTTATCAGATCCCAAATTACAGAAGCTGTCATATTTAGGAACATATGAATAAAACGTTGTTAAAGAAACAAACTAATCCTCAACATTTTTCAGTTCTACACTACCCATCATCTGTACTTTTTGAGTTGGAATTGCCATTCCGTTTTCACAAACGCATTCCTACGATTTCTCGTACAGGGACAGTTGGTAGAAACTGATTGACCAGGAGAATGTGAGATCGCCTGACTGGGACGGTGCGCGGCGTCGGCGGCGGGGGAAGGCGACAGCTGCGGAGTAACGAGCGCGCCGTGACAGCGGAGATAACGCGGCGGGCGGGTGGGCGATAGCGGTGGGCGGCGATCCCCCGACCCCCGCCTGCTCCGCCCACTCGTCGCTAAGCCCTAACCCACTGCCAGACGAGCTTCTCGCGTGGAAAACGCACCCGCCCGCCGAAAAGCGGGTGGAGTAACCCTTCACAGCGCACAACCGTTATAGAAATGACGTGCCTGACATGAGAACCAAAACTGCGATACTGCAAAAATTAAACGAGCGCCTAACAGCAGAAATGAAAGCAAATATGCACATGCCAGGTAGCATTTTTCAGTTTTTGAAGCTTTTTTTTTTGTAATAAAACGATCGGGCATTTTGCACATTATGTCAGTGTTCTATCTATGGTGATAAATTTGTTGATTGATGTTTGGGGGCTTCAATTGCTACAGCGCGTCCCGTAGGTGTAATGTATGTTTTATCGGAAGGTGCCGTTGGTCTTCCACCCTCGCTGGAAGGCGAAATCCGGCTCAAACTAGTCTCCCGACCATGCTAGGTACAGGTATGCAAGTAAGTCGTGAGGCTAGGACAAGGAAGAGGAAGGAAAGATCGCGTGCGGCCCATGGCCCGGATAAGACAGGGATCCGCCGCCTGTTGATGGGAGAAATGTCGGAACACCAGCCGAGTGGCCGACCGCGAGAATTGTCCTCACACATCGGTTGAATTCGGCCTAGCTGTCTAGCTAGTGCCGAAAATCGTGTATACGGTGGGACGCGAAAAATAGGATCTCGCGGTCAGAGGAACTCAAGTGACATCAGTTAATGCCCTGAGCCACCCCAGGCGGGCTTACAATTATAGACATACAATTACGTTCTCATTATGTTTAAAAAAATACTTTTAAAAAATAGTATTTTTCACTACACACTTCGGTACACATTTTCCTAAGAAATTAAAATACGTTATACGTCACATGAATCACGTTATATGTCATGCTTCATTATTCGTGCAATATTCACTTCACCAATGTAGGAGAAATTGATTACTTCAACTGAAAATTAACTCAAAATAAGGCAAGGTGGTAAGAGGTATCTATAGACTCGTTTTTGCCTTCACGAATCACAGCAAACGAAACTATAATTTATATTTAAAGGGCTTGTGTCTGATAAACCACATATGCCACAGGACGCCTCCCTCTATTCGTAAATGCAGCTCGCTTTATATTTGGGGAAAAGAGGCTAATCTTTTTATTAGATATGTATTTTTCAGATTTATGAAGGGTTTGGAGTAATAACGAGATGAGACACTTGAACCAAAACTGCGATACTGAATTCACGACTGGTGTGGCGTTTGCTATGGCGTATCTTGTAACTGCCCCAAGGCACTCTATTATATATAATGAATAAGTAGCGTAAAAAATTCCCGTGAATTGAAACGGGGCGAAAACCGCGCCATGTGAGTGGAGCCTTCAAAGGGTCCGGAAGAGGAAGCGGGCCCGTTTGATGCCCGTGAGGGGGCGGGGGTGGCGGCGGGGGCGGCGCGGCCGGGCCCGGGCAGGGGCCCCGGCGGGCCACCAGTTGCTGGCGGGGGCGGCGGCGCGTGCGCGGGGGGGCGGGCGGCGCCTGGCGGCCTGGCCTGGCCTCGCCGCGCCACGACTCGCCTCGGCTGGCGCTGCTGCGCTGCGCTGCGACGCGGTGCCGTGCCGCGCCGCTCCGCGCGCCGCCAGTCGGACGCGGACCTGCGCGCGCGCGCCACGCGACGCGACGCTACAGCGACGTGCGAACGCAGAGCGGGCGGCGGCGGCGGCGACGGCGGCGCCTGCTGCGAGGACTGCACGGCCACCGCGCTTACTGCGAGCGATCGCCTCACGCACCACAAGGTATGCGCGGCGCCCCTCACAGCTCCCATCCCCCACCCCCCGCTTCCGTTTTCACTAGCGCTCTGCACGGCAAGATGGAGCGAGTTCAACAAGTGAAAGTACTTTCATTGTCCGACAAAAAAAAGCCGAAGGAAGTTCTAGAAACTGCCCCTCCTTACTTTATTTGCAACTTACGGTAATGAAATGCTATTTTATTAAACTGAAAAGCTAGAATCAAGCCGTTTTATCAAACGCAGCGACAGAAAGGAGAATGTATCCTACATTTTGTTTTTCGTAAACACGCCAATGTAGTGTAATGTTCACCAGAAGTAAACCATATCTGTAAACTTCACCGTTTCAAGGCCCACTCTTAAAAACCCTTCCTCACATTTCATAGAGCAGTGGTTTGCGCACCGTAAGGATCGAAGTGAAGCGACGGGCAGGGGCCATATCCCGGCGCCAGCGCGCGGCACTCCAGTCACCGGGCCGGCGATGGCCGGCGCACCTCAAAGGCTGCGGGCCGGCGACGGTCATCTTGTTACGGCTCCGAGCCGTCCCCCCCCCCCCCCCCAATTATCCAAATATTCCCCCCACCTCCTCCGCGCGCCGCGTCCGCCTCTGCGAAAACCCGAACGGACATCCAAAGCCAGCTTCCTCCTCCGCACAGCGAATTCGACCAGCTCCAGGAAGGAGTCAGTTCACATGCAAACAAGCGAATCATGTGGCTTCAGTTGCAAAACGTTTGCTTTCACGATTTTGCTTTCTTCTAAAAGTACAATTTCACGCACAATACGATTATATTGCGTCTTATCCAAACTGCATCAACATATCTAAAGGCGGGCACGTTCCCATTCGTCATCGTTCATAGATAAACAAAAAACATTAATGTTAACTTTGTTTTTAGTCCGCTCCACGGGCAAATAATTCCCTTTTCAACATCCGATTCCGGAACTTGAAAACTCCTCCTAAGAATGTTCTTTTCTCATCGTTAGGCTTCACTAATCTGCAGCACCAATTTCTTCTATAACTTATTCCTTACACATTATTTTTCATGTCTCGTTTACCTGCATTCGTGAAATATTGGAGGGATAATCTCAGCTTACAGAAACAACCGATTGTTTGTGCAGTTCCGCTCACGCTCGGAAAGAAAAACAAAGAAAAAAGTTGTATGGATTACGCTGTCAGGACAAACATCGTCATGTGCAAAAAATCAATACCGATACGCTTAGAATCACACATGAGATGCTCCTCTGCCCTGTCTCCCAAATCGCCAGACACATCGAGTACAGTGCGGTATATTCTAAGAACATGAGATTGACGTAATTGGATATGTCACTCACACCCATCGGCACGGACGTGTTATTGGCATAAGCGGTTGCTTTAGAAAGGCATAATAGGATAAAAAAGATAAATCTTCACAAAATATATTTTCCAGAAACCACAAATTCACCACCATAAATCACTGCAGTTGCATTTTCACCTTCTTAAACGGTTCGTTTTAAATAAATTTATCAATGCATTTGTACGTGCATTTAAGTACACCGGAATAGATTTTGATCGCTGTTACTTCACGAAAAATGTGAACAATTATCTACGTTCTACGAAGAATTTTTTAAAAAAAATAATGAAATAGCGTATTTGAGTGTTGTATTTTACTCATAATCCCGAAATCAATTCCACAAGTTAAAGGAGAACTATCACATTTCTAACAATTACTAAGAGTAGCAAAATGTAACTATGTTACATTTGTAATGTAACCATGCACTTTCAAAGATATGATGAAGAAAATGATGAAAGATTTAGATGAAAAGTAAAAGAAACTACATTAAAAAAACCTATGGTTTTTGTTTTCATAATCACGACTAATTGTCAATGTTAGTGTGCTTTTCAAAATAGGCTGTTATTGAATACAATTGCATCATGCATTATCTCTTATACAGGGCCATCTCCATTCATCATTTAGTAGGAAATGTAGGCTACGCGAACGAATTACCTGATGTGTTTCAAGCGAAGTGACAAATAGTTTTAGTATCCTGGAATATCAGTGATTCACGATCTTTAAGTGTGTGTTTGGTTCTGGAGAAATAACAGTTTTCAATTGGAGTGCATTTCTCTTGATATTAGAACGATAGCAAGAACGTGAATATTTTTTTATCTATTACTTATTGTGAAAGAGAGAGGTGCCACTACAGTGTAACATAATTAAACATACTGCACAGTAAAAAATATTTAAATATAAGACATCAGATTTTTCGAATGAGTCACGGTACACACAATTTTTAACTTCGCTGAAACCAAATCAGCGCCGTTCTTTAGAAAACTGTGCCTACTAATTTTAATAAATCCTACTAAAATTAACTTTTCATTATCTCTTCAGTTAATGCACGCTTCGCTTGTTCACAATGTAGTAAAGTGCATCTTTTTTTGTTTTCTTTGCGATTATATCCTCGCGTACTGGATATAGCTTTTACTTCTGTATACATAGTAAGGCAATATAAGATGATTTGTTATAGAAATGTAGGCTGCATTTTGACTAATGTCATGTGATGAGATATAAAGAAAAATGACTAAAAAAATATAATTTCAAACTTGGGCTACATAATGACGAGATAATTACGAGAAATGAGAAATCCTGGAGCCGACGGCAGCGACAAGCGCACTCGTCGCCGCCAGAGCAGAGCCGCGAGGGCCTCCGATATTTACGACGCGCGCTTCCGGCCGCGGGGCCTTCCGGCGCGACGCGGCCAATCCATCCGTCAATCGGCGCGCCGATCCGTCTGCAGGCGCGCGTGGGCCGCGGGCGCTGGCGCCCATCTGCGCCGCCCCGCAATCAGGCGGACGCTTCATTAGCCACGCGCGTTAACTCCCACGCACGGACAACGAGGAAGAAAAGCTACAATTTCTCCCCTTCCCTTGTCAGCAGCTGATCTAACGTTAATACAGCGACATTCCCCGCTTGATTCCATTGCGTCACCTGCCTCGCGGATCGAAGCATTGGATATTTTCATCTCATTTACTACCTTTCCGCGAATCTAGTTTCATTTACGTTCACAACGTAGCGTAGTCGATCCATTCTATGAATGTGCAACCAGGCGAGTTTTTTACCCCGTCCGTGAACTCATGACGGTAATTCAGTAATTAACTCGTCTGCCAAGAACAGAAAAACAGTATGCGTGTGCGGGCATCCAATCAATGACCATAACATTGAGGCAGCGACCTTCAGCTGCCAATTGAAGGGGGAAAAAAGAAGAAAACTTTATTGAATTCCACAAGAAGCGGTTGCGATAAGGCGTCGCCGCGGCGCCCACTGCGGGTGGGGCTGCTCTGGATCGCGTAATGACGCGCGCGTGGGGGCTGCGAGCGAGCCGGCGAGGGCCGCGTGCGTGAAGCCGAGTGCACCGGCGATCCATCAATCCGGGGAGCGCCCTCCGGCCCCCGATCGATCTCTGGCGACACTTGTTTGCGCCCGCCGCTGATCGACGCCCCGCCCCCGCCCCCGCCCCGCCCGCCTCGCTCCTCCGACTCGACGGCGGCGCCGGGCGAAACGCGGACGCTGCGAAGACGCGCTCTGCGAACCAGGCCACGAGGACGCACATTATGGAGCGACTAATTGCAAAAACTCATGCTCATCGAATGAAAATTACATTTGTCAAACGTCGATAAGATAAGTGGATAATTAAACCCGTTCGTAGCAGCGCCCTCAACCGAGCGCCGTCGTCTGTCGTGTGCCAGTCGCGCCGGCGCGGCCGGAGAAGTAGCAGCGGGACGCAAGTGGCAGCGGCCAGCGGCCGAGGCGGTGGAAGTTTGAGCCGCCCGCCGCGGCGGGGGAGGGGGCGGGGGCGGGGCGTCGCCTTGGAAGAGCGAAGGCGGAAGCGGAGCGGCGGGGAGGGGGGGTCGCCGCGGGCGTGCGGCAAGGTCCACCCATTTGACGCAGCGCCGTTGCCGAACGGCGGGCGATTTCCGGGCGGAAGGCGCCTCTCTTCGGAATTGGCGCAAGAGGAGCGGCGGCTGCGAGTCGCTCTTCGGCGCGCGGGGGCGGGGGCGGAAGCGGGAACGGAGAGGAATCGCAGAGCGGAGTGGCGCCGAGAGGTTCCCGAGGACGCTCTGCGGGGCCGCCTTTCGATTTTAAATACTGACGCGCGCGGGGCGAGCACGGACGCAGCCCCTCCTCCCGCCACCGCCGCCACAGTCGATAGCGGCATAAAGCGGCGCGCCATGAGCGCAAGGCGCAGCATTGTATATTAGCGCATGACGCTGCACACAGCCCTCAAAGTGAAACGCGTCTATACATACACGGGAGATCTAAAATGACACGAACAAGCATGCGCACTCTGTCACTAAATACAAATTCTCAAACTGTCCTTTATCACATCTTTATATTCGTCTATCTTTACCTAAATACAATGGTATTTTTAAATGCACTTCAGTCAGATTGGTTGACAGACGGTGAACTTTTCAATATTAATTATTAACTTTGCGTGTGAATGCTTTTGGTAAGTCAAACCAGCATTTGCAATGGCCGATGTTAGAGTTGAAAACGCAGCGACGTGGATCCACACTCACTTACCCTACCAGCCCTCTCAACATAAAAGATTCCGTCCAACGCGGGAGATTCTGCGCTCTCGACAGCGCGCGAGGGCGAGGGCGAGGGCGAAGGAACGAAACTCCGCGGCGGGCGGGCGCGCGTGCGGAAGCAGCAGGTGCGAACTTAACTTCTTTCCCGTTGTGTCGCATTCAATGGACCTCCGCTCCCACCCGCGGCCCCGACTGCACTTCGCCGTGGAACTTGGAGCGTCCCGCCGCGCCGCGCCCGCCGGCAGCGGCGAACTTCGGCCGCGCGCCGACCCGATCCACGCGCCGGCGGGATGGGGCGGAGGGGAGGGGAGGGGAGCGGGGCGAGAAGGTTGTTTTTGCGCGGATCGGCGGAGCGATGAATACGACGTGGCAGGCGCCGGCCTCCGCCCGGCGGCCACATCGCTTTCCCAGGAAGCGATCGCGACGGGACAAGCGACCGCCGCCGTCGCTCGGGCGCGCGCGCACACACGCCGCCCGGATCCGCACTGCGCGCGGCGATCGACGCGATAAATTACGCGATACGCGAACGAGTTCAAAGCAGGCGGCGCGCGCCGTCACCCCAACAGACAGCCCCCGTCGGCCCGCCCCGGACCTCACGCTGCAAGCGCCCGTGCTCACCACGTGCATTCCGACAGACGGAAAGAAAAACTTACACTGGCAAACTATCAAAACCAATATTTTCAACACTCGACTACCATACACACGCAGCGCAGCGCATTTGAGCGGCAACTTCTTCAAAGGTGTTATGAAGTGTACCGCACCTCGCGAAGAAGTTCACTGCCGGGATAAATTTCCTCGGCGGAGTTCAAAGCGCGCGTGCGTTCGCCGCCGCGAAGGCGCGCGAGGCGCGAGGCTCGGGGTGCGCCTGCCTGTTTGTCTGCGGGCAGGCCGCGCCCTCCATCCAGGTGAGAATTATGACCGGCGTAACTGCGAATTACCCGCGTCCCGTGGCCCTCCATGAAAAATTCATCGGCGGTTTTCGCAGCCCCCGGGGCGGGGCTGCGCGCGCCGCCCGGGCGAACAGCTTCTTTCCGCGCCCGGCGAGAGGCGGCGGGCAAAAGGTCGCGGGTTCGTGGTGGCACCGGCCCGAATAATCTCCTCCCTGATAAAGGCAGTCTCCGCCGTGGCGCCGGTCGGAAGGAGAAGACGACAGGGGTTTGGGGCGACACACAAAGGTACGGAAGCACGAGAAGAATGATAATGAAAGAGGTGTGCAGGCATTAATGTCACCGAACAACACTTAATACGCACAATAATAGTAAAGAATGACCTTGAAGAGTCGCTTGCGTGCCGGAAGAATAATATAATAATAATAATAACAAATATTATAGGCAAATTAATTATTATTTCAATTACTACTAATTATAACTCATTTGCATTCTATTCAAGTCACACATTGGTAGAAAATTCTGAGTAAATGTGAAATCAGTGAAGAATTTAAGAGATGGGCCTGCAAATTCATGTGCATGTCTTCCTCTCTTTCTTTCTCTCAAGTTAACTTTCAAATAAAATAAATTAATTTATATTATTACACATTTAATGCTATTCTTTCGCTGCATTGCTTATTATTTGCCAAATCTCTATTGAGATACATTTCGTATTAATTCATTCGCATTCTTACTTTTCAAAGCTCCACGGAGAACGGCTAACGTGACCCAGTTTCTACTACGTAGTGTGAATCGACGTTAATTTTCAGCGAAAGTGCCCGTTCCTTCGCAACGCCTTCGTCTGCGAAGCGCGCAGGTCAAGGGCCGTGGCGCGCAGAGGTCAAGGGCGGGCGCACGGCCACCGGAAATCCACCGGCGCTCGCTCGCGCACCTTCCGCGCGTCGCGACGCGACGCCGCTCTGCCCCTTCCGGGCGCGTGCGCCGCGGTCGATGCGCGGAAATTCGAGAGGAACTCCCGACTGCGTCTGCTGAGCGGGACGGGGGGGGGGGAGGAAGCGGCGCTTCGAGATGAACGCAGCCCGGAAGGATTGCTACGCGGAAGGGGGGAGCGAGGGGAGCCGGGAAGTCGGCTCCGGCATCGGCTGCTCCCGCAGCCGCCGGCGACGCCGGATGTAGGTACTGCACGAATTCCTTCAACCCGACAGCCTTTCTGAAATGCAAAGTTAATCCAAAATATTCAACGCAGAATACCATAACCGATTAAACGTTGATTCTGCTGGCTCTAACAAGAAGTGGCATTTAACAAGTTAATTTTGTGAAAGGAATTTTCATCGAGATGTTTTATGAAATTTTTCAATATTCGAACTTTCCATTTAAGAGACCAAGTACTAGCGTTTGGCTCAACGCGAACTCAGAGCATTCCCATATTTCCTCAACAATTTCATTTGTTATGCACTTCTTGTAAAACACGGAAGATCGCGACCCCATTTCCAACGCCTGCATTCGATTCCCGGCGGAGCTGTAGCCCTCGTGATACTTGTGTCGGAGGGAGAACGGGATGTTGAAACCGCGTTTCCTCGCAGGGCGCCATGAGTGTGGGCGCGGCGTGCAGCACTGAGAGATGTCACGAGCGAGCGACCGAGAGAGGTAGGGAGGGAGGGTTTACTTGCAAACTTTGTCGCGCGCGGCTGTGAATCTGGACGCGGGCGAACAAAGGCCGGCGCCACGCCGCGGAGCCCGGGGGTCGCAGGGAGGGCGAGTGAAGGGGCGTGTTGCGGCGGGGAAGGGGAAATCCGACGCTCTGAATCAGTAGAGACCGCGTTGGTCGTATTTTTGCTATCCGCGAGCGGCGCTGGCGTTTAAGATAAGCGCTGCATCGTCTGAATTTTGACGAGTGCGCGGGGCAGGGGAGGGCTGAGAGTATTGGCGGGGAGGGGGTGGGAAGGAGGTGAGAATGGGGCGTGACGGGGGTGGGGAGGTAGGTGGGGAGGGGGTGAGGTGGCAGAGGTGGGCCGGGGCGAGGGTATTCCCAGGGACGCTCTTTACGACGTACTTCTCGAGTCCGCGGCACCGGGCGAGGCGTGGCGGAGAGAGGCAGGCGACGAATCCGTGACCCCGCCAGAGGAGAGGATGGGTCCGCGGGTGGCCGCGCCTCTCGCACTCGGCGCGCGGAACTTTTTTGGAACTTGTTAGCCGCCCTCGTTCATCGGATTCCTCGCGTCGCCTTCGCGCCGCGCCGCAGACGCTATCACCACCACCACGAGCACCACGTGGAAATGCAACTCCTAATTGAAAAATTTATACAGAATCGTCACACACGTGAGGATCAATTTGTATTTTTCGATCCATAAAATAAATAACATCCAAAACGCTCTTTACAAAATTCAATCCAATTTTTAATATTCACGATGACGCAAGCATTATGCCACAATCGAACACACAAGCAAATAGGAATATGATGTTTTTTAATACGAGTTGAGACACATATAAAATATAAGAAGTTAAAGTTCTAGCAATTCCAACAAGATATATAAAGAATTTTTGACAGTTACAATCATTTAAGACGTTGATATCCCTTCAAACCTCCACAATCGTCAAAAACCATTGAACCTTTCGCATGATTTGTGTGAAATAGCCCGTCCTCCAGCGCAACACGCCGCCTCCGCCGCCCGGACATCGGTCTAACATCGTACCTCCCAACGCGCAAATCCACCCGGAAAAGTTACCTGCGGCCACCGCGGGCGAAAGACAACCGATCAAAAAAAAACAACCTTTGTGTCAGAATGGTAAATGCAAAACAATGTAAATCAGTTATGTAAATCATTTAATGGGTTCGCGAGTGACGCACAGCGACGCAGTGGCGTGCACGCGAAGGCACAATTACGTCGCCGACATCGTTGTCCGTTGCGGTAAATGGGAATGTGCGATTACGACGTATATCACGTGTCACCGTACGCCTTGCCGTCGAATCGATACGTTCGCCATTAACTACGAGCACCAGAACAAAAATGGACGTGTTTCAACAAATAAGGTGAATAACACATCCCATTAATGAGTTCTTTTCACTTCCGGCCATCACATTTTTGTCGTTGCACAATCTCTCTTTCCAAAACTCGTTTGAAGGGAATGTGCGTTTCTTTATTTCAATATCGAGTGTCCTGCCAGTGAGCCTTGCGATTTACCTTGGGTTTACGTGAATTTAACGTATGAACAAAAGGAGTACAGTACGAATTGTAAATTATGAGTCGTCTCAAAATTGTGTATAAACTGAATGCCGTTGGAATTCTACTAGAATATTTCAAATATCTTCAATATCATCATTACTGTCACCCGTTCATTCTATTATTTGTTCCACCCACCGCAAGACGAAGCAAGCAAACATATCACGTTCGCGTGGAAGCACAGCAGGCGTCAGTCTCGCGCAGCCGAATGCGACACGAGGACGCTGATACGCACGCCGTGATGTTTCATGCATAGAGGGTGAGCGGGGCAATGCAAGTCAATTAGCAGGCGACGAGCCGGTTCCTCCCGCGTCTTGCACCGCGTACGGCAAAGCGCCCCACGTCACCCCACGCCCCGCGAGTCAGGCCTCTAATCGCTCGTCGGCGGAATCCGTTTACAAGCTAATGAAGTAGCGAGCCCGGCGGCGGCGAGGGCGGCGTCGCACGGAAGGGCGTGAGGCGCAGGGGCGGCGAAGAAGAAGAAGGCGGGTGGCGCGCGCAGCTTATGCATTCATAGGACGCCACCGCGCGGCGACGATGCGACGCTGTTAACCCAACGCGCGTCACTTTACAGCTGTAATACAGGAGCAGCGGGCGGAGGGCGGCCGGGGTGCGGTCTCGGTGGCGAACGCCGCGCCGCGGGTCGAGTTACAAAAGCGCTCTCGCGCAAGGGCAACAGTCGAGCGGGGCGCGGAGGCCAGGCGTGGCGAAGGAGCGGGGGAGAGGAGACGACAAGAAAGGGGCAGGAGGGAATGGGGAGTGAAGGGCGTGGCGACGCGTGTGAGCCTGAGGGCCCTCTCACGGCGCGAGGGGGCCAACAGCACCCGGCGAAACGACATAGCCAAAGCCCGGCGCGGCGAGGTGTAGATGGCACTAACAGGGGAAATTAATTTTTAATAAAAAAGTGCGAAATGTTTGACGGGCCGCTCACAGGCGCCGGGGCACAAAGGCCGCCGGCAAACAGACGGCGCCGGCCGGCGCTCGGGCGGCGGGACAAAGCGGCACCGCGCGGGGCAGCAGGCGGTCAAGGAGAGCGGGGAGGGGGCCGAACAAGAGGATTCGACAGACGAACACATCAATCGGAAAGCGAAACAGGAGGGAAATAATGCCATCAGCTGCAAAGGCAAAACATAAACCGATGAGGACGCGTTCTGAGCGTCACAGGTCGAAAAAATGAACGAGGATGGCGTCTGAACAGAGAGCGCCTGCCAGGTAGATGAAAAGGAGCCGGCGGAAGTGGCTGCGGGGCAGGCGGAGGGCGTGCGCGCGGCGTCAAAGGCCCCGCGCCGGGCCACACGCCCGTGCGGGCGGGGCGCTGGGGGCGACGAGCGGGGCAGCCAGGCCGCGCCGCACGCCTCGCCTTCGATCCTCGACGGGGGCCGCCGCGGTTCACTGCTCTTGAACGTGCATGCAAGTAGAGGATTCATACATCGATTAAAAAACCTAACACGCATGTCTCCGTTGTGAGTTGCGTCAGTCAGACTAATTGTCAGACTAGCCACATAGAGATAGAAAAAAACAAGTGGCGACGATGTGTGGCCGAGATGAGCCACAGTTTCGGCCTCAAACGCTCGCGACTATTCGCAGATGGACGGCGACTAGAGGCTGCCACCATTAATATCAGGAAGAAACTTTCCTCATGGATTATTCTGAAGGAGATCGAAGGCCGAAGTCTCTCCAGTAATTCGAAATAGCGAGACCGGAGAGCCAAATGGGCTCGTATAAGTTGGTGAGTGGAATATCGTCTCTTCAATCTCAACGCGCCGCATTCTCAGGCAAGAAACAATAACCGGGTGAAAAGCCAAATGGATATAAAAAAAAATTATTACTAATACATTTAAATATCTCTCTCCGAAATCCGAAACAGCTACACGAAAATATAAGATTTCCTTTCAGAGGTTCGCAAAGGCTAACTTGTCACCGCACTCTGTGTCACAAAACGCATTATTCTGCACACGAAAAAAAAAGATCAATACTTCTTAATTTTTTCGCCAAATTTGGTACTGAAGAAAATTACAGTAGACTAAAATAACCACAAAGGAAATTCTTTTTCAATAGTCGATGGGGATATGCATTCGTTTAACAAAGGCATTGTATTCGAAAGCTGCCGTTAAATGTTTCTTAAAAACATGTTCAATTTAGCCACCCCCATTACTCAGAACCATTCCGCGCTGGAGAGAAGTAGTATTGAGCCATTTAACAACTTCCTACGGCAGCAAATAAACGTCAGTTGGCGAGAAAGGTGGAAAGCTCCCCACGCGACGCGATTCGGAATTAAGAGGCCATGAGCCTCCGCCACGCGCAGCTCGAGAAGGCGGAGGGGCGGGCAGAACTTTCCGGATAGCGAGACAAGTGGGCGATTTTAATGAAGTCCGCCAAGAACTCGAAAAGATTCGCGGCGCCGGCGAGGCGCCGACCTCGGTTGTGGTGGAGGGGGCGGGGGCGGGGGAGGGGGCGGCGGTAGCAACGAGGGGAGCGAGAGCACGCCGCCCGGGGCAGGACTCGATGGCGGCGGCTGAAGGGTGGAACGTGCCCTAGGGTGCCAATCCCGGCCTCTACGACTACCCACAAGTGAAATCTCTTTAGTGGCGAAGAATTTTCCTCGAGTAACGGAAGAAAGTGCAAGAAATGTGTTTCTAAGGAATAAATTAAAAGAACTCTAATGTACAAAATGAATTGCAAATTACGATAATTTCAGCAAATAAGAAATATATTCAAGAAGTATGCAAACGAGTTAATCGTAGTTTTTTTCACTCCTGACAGAGACAAATATATTTTCGCGTAACTAGCTGAAACCAAACAGAATATTTTTATCAGAAGACGTGTTTCCCAATTGACGTCAGCGCTTCCTCCATTTCTCGATAAATTGCTATTCGTTCCATTACTACATTGCTGAGATGGGAATTACTAGAAGCAATTTGCTACCAACGAGAATCGAACAGGTGCTAGGGTAACTAAATTACGAACAGATAGATTCGGAATCTCTCTACGCTTAATCAACTCGTGTTTCACATTAATGCAGAAATTGTCGGATTACAATAACTATTACAAATTTTCGCATTATGGTTCTCTAAGACTTTTAGTACAGAGACATT
Organism: Gryllus longicercus; assembly: GCA_038098605.1. Classification (NCBI taxonomy): domain Eukaryota; kingdom Metazoa; phylum Arthropoda; class Insecta; order Orthoptera; family Gryllidae; genus Gryllus; species Gryllus longicercus. The sequence goes on from JAZDUA010000156.1 coordinate 2,925,518, forward strand.
TCTTCCCCATAGGAAGCATAAGGTTTCCTTCACACTGACAAACTTTATTTCTAGAATGTTTGAATATTATTCGATCTTTTTGTAAATTACTCTAAGTAAAAAAATTCCAACACAGTAGAAAATTGAACATATTAAATAAAAGAAACAAATAAATAATGGACATACAATATTCGTCTCTACACTGATTAGCAAAGTAAATGTATGCTTCTTCATACGTAACACTATTTCTTTACGAACGAACTATAGTCTTGCCAAACAGGATTCACATTCAAACCACTCGAAAGAGAAACAATACCATCTTTGTCACACTCTTGCATTTTTCTTCAACAGAAGAATGCGAATCCAGGTCAGATCCCAATCTCGCCTCTCTTGCGAACTTCGAGATACAAAACAAACCGCACAGCATTTCAGTTCTTCGCCTAACCGATACAGCCTGGAGCTAAAGATAGAAACAAAGACTTATTTTACCACGTCTCGTAGCTTTTCCTTAGGTAGGCGCGCTTCGCCTGGTCCTGGTGGCTCAAAAGCGCGCAGGCGGCGAGCGGTCGGTCATCAAAGGCGGGGCGGGGACGTGGCGGGGCGGACGGGAGCCGAACGGCGCCAAGGTCTGCGTTCCGTCCCGTGGCCCATCACGCCATCGAGATGCTGTGAAGACAGCAGTGCCAGTCCTGGCTTTTCGCGCCATTCGGACGACGCATATCAGGCAGAGAGCGAAACAGGAGCCGATGAATTTCGGAAAGGTTTTCATATTTACAGAACAACAGATATCATGAGTATTAACTATTGAAACGATGTCCATCCAACAGTTAATATTTGTGATACATATTTATAAAGCAAAAAACATTTCATTCTTCTGTGCATTCACCTATCACTCTAGTTGGAACATGTTTTCACGTGGTAGAAACCTTATCCCTTACAATACTGGTTTCATTGTTTTGACTTTCGCGGTAAGGTCTGATAGTACATGCAAATAATAATTTTGCAAGAATGATGGTATACGAATCCTTTTACCCATATGTTTCATCACAATATGACATGCATCCAGAATAATGGATTTCTGTCAGAGGTGAATCGCACTAAGATGTTCCACTTGATTTACTGTTTGTTTTGGCGGAACTCCAGTGACACACCACAACTGGTTTCACAATAACGTCATTCTACAGTTCATAAAAACGACAAATGCGAAACAAAAAGAGTTTATACTTCAGGGCACAAGAAGACATTCATTTGTAAAGCAAAGCACGAAAACTTAAAACGAAATTACCGTAACAATAAAAGCCTATCTCAAGCTTCATCCATGTATTGAAGAATCACTTGAAACATACTGTACTTCGATATTTTTATAGTGGTCGTTGACATTACGTCATTGTTGGCACATTTCAGTGGTAAGCACATTTTAAAGGCCACGAGTCTCATTGACGACGTTTTCGAATTAATTAAATATATTCATTTTATAAGACAGGAGGTGTAACAATGACCTAATGTCATCGGTCACTATAGAAAAATTCAAGCAGAGGTGTGTTTGCTACTAGTGTTTGCTACAATAACATTTGCAGGTTTAAAGTGCAAAATACTTGGAAGTGTAGTACAGTGAACTGGAGGACATTAGTTTCATGGTTTTCTTGAACACGATTGAAAGTTGTTTTGGAAATAACACGCAAGGGAGTAAATTGTATCTTCTAAATATATTTATTAGTATCCAAGAGTTTAACGCAAATTAAATATACCAATTTATTGACTTAACTATTGGGATACTTAATGTAATTTATATAATATAACAAATATGTACGGTATTGTATCATAAGGCGACTAGTTTACTATTAGTATCAATGCTTTCAAAAAATACATTAACGAAGTTTAAAATCGAAAGTCTGGAATAGGTAAGAGTGAATTACACGAATGAACAACTGACATTTTAAAAAATCGTGTTTCAATGTGATTATCTTTTAGAACGCATTAGTTGCTCAAAAAATATGACAGTTCCACGTGGTTACCTTAGGCGATATAAAAAAACAACAAGTTGCATGCATTAATCAAATTACACATCCTCGTCAACCGTTATGCTTACATTTTTGTTTCTATCCCTTTATAAATGTCAGTCGGGTGCTTTGTGGCTGAAATGAGCGCTAATTCTGCTTAGTTTGTTTAATGCGGGCTGGGAGGGAGCCCAATCGAGCCAACTGCACCGGGTGTATGAAGCGCCCTCGCGACTGCTCTTTCCCGCGAGGCGCGGGCGCCAAGTGGCGGGGCGGAGCGCAGGGGCGGGGGCGTAAATCACGCGTCAACGGGCCTTTCGGCGCGCGCGCGCCGTTAATGTCGCTCCGTCACCGCCTCGTTCGCCGCCGCCCCCGCCCCGCGCAAATAAACGCGCCGCGCGCCGCGAGGTGAACACCCTCTGGCGGCGCCGCCGCGAAACTCGCGCCGCGCGCCACCGCAGCGCCTCGCGCGCGCCCTGCGAAAAGTCCATTTCCTGCGCGCCGCCCCGAATAAAATATGGAGCGGCGTAAATCAACGCTCCAGCCCGCGCTGCGTTCGGATTTAGAGTCGTCGATAATACGACAGCCAGGGGAGGGCGGCTGGCACCCGCGTTCATGTCGACCCCCGCACGCCAACCGCAGATTGCTGTGGATTCCAGTGGCCACGTTCGTACGTACATTAAACGAATAAATATAACTCCCACGCAGTCCAAACGCCTCGACATCACGCACTACACCAAAGAACAGCCTTCAATTAAGACAAAAATTGTCCTTTCTTCTCGCACAGCTTGCACTGTCATTTAACTACATTTTATTTCACAACTATTTTGAAACACACGGGAAACGCCAATCATTGCACGGCCACACGTGCTCCCCATGCAGACGCCGCACGCAAATCCGAGCAATTTCACCGGGGCGAAGTTCTCGCTGGGGGTTTGGAATATCAGCGGTGCAGCCCCGCACTCCGCCAACTTGCCATCTGCGATTTTAAACGCGCGAAGCGATCAGCGCGGGGGTGTGGGGCGGGGCAAGACGGAGCAGAGGCAACGGGTAGGGGCTGGCGGTACAGAGATGAACGTGGTGGCGCGGGGTGGTAAGGAGTGGAGTGTGCTTGGATAGGGGAGGGCAGAGTAGGTGGCGCAAGATGGGGCATGGTAAGGCAGGGTAGAGCAGGGCCGGGCAGATGGGGAGTGCAACGGCGCGGGGCGTGACCGAGTAAAGGCAGGGGCAGGGGCAGGGGCAGGGGCAGGGGCAGGGGCAGGGGCAGGGGCAGTGGCGGGGGCGGGGGCCTTGGCTGAGGCAGCTGCGGCGCAGGCGGCACGCGGCACACAACGCGGCGCTGTGGCTCTGCGCAAACAGCCCGGAGCGCACGAGCGAGGGGCAGAGGCAGGCACAGGGGCAGGGGCAGGCCTTTTCCCCCGATATTTTTATTCCTCTTCGGAATACCATTTCTTTAAAGCATTGCTTCAAACTCGTGTCCTTATTCAATTTATAAATTGACATGACACTGAAAATTATTCGTCCCTTTACTGAGGAAGCATTAATAAAAAAATCACATATGTTTCAGAGTAAATAAGGAACACATCGTTGGCTATTCAAACATAGATAAAACTTTGCCTAAAATGTTTTCTCTTTCATCATTACCTGTATCCGCCATTCGTAATCTAATTATTTCGTTTGTATTTGTTCTATTTTTTATTAAATGAGAAAAACAAACAGATTAAGGTTAGGTTTCATCAGCAAAATGGCATCAATTCCTATTCCCGCTCCTCAGAACTCTAGTTGTGAAACGATTTTAAAATTACAATTTTGAAAATATTGATTTGCGAGCAGTTAAGATTTACTTTTTAAAGTCTATCGACGACCCGAAATCCATTTGCAAACGAATCTTTATTTCTTTCTTCACCTACTTTGTCCTTGTCCTACAAACTATGCCCCGCTGCCTTCTAGTCTTCCCATCACCTGCTGCGCTAACTGCCGGCACGTGAATTCCCAGAAAACGCATAAAGAGCGGACTTACGACACGCGAAGGCACGCAACAACGACACTCTTGGCGGAAACATTCGGCGTTGATGCCGTCATCAAGAGGCGAGCCAGCCTGGGAATCGTCACTTGGCGACACGGCTACTCTTTCGCTCCAGCTAGATGCTTTGTTTAAAGGACTTATCAATAGTTTACCTAAAATTTATTAAGTATATACTGTACTAGAAACTTTTCAAAAGGGATATTAGAAAAATACGCCATGAACGTACAATAAAAGTAATACTCAAATGACGAAATATGTTGCTATAATTTTAGTGTCGTTAAAGGAGCATAATACGATGTATAATAGTCACGAACTCCAGACTCCAAACAATTAGCGCCTTGGAAGCGTACTTTTCGCCGCGCCCGTGCAATGCGATCGCAACCCTCCGCAGAAGCAGCCCGCGGCGCGACGACGCACAGCACTCCTCGGACGTGGGCGATGAGAAGGGGCGGGGCAGGGCGGGCGCCCAGCCGTCGCGCGCTCGGGACGCTGGCGGCGCCGATCCTCCCCGGCTCACAATACACCGTTTTCCGTCCGTCCGCTGCTGCCGGTCTCCATTGTGGCGCAGCCAGACGCTGGGCGAGCGAGGAGATAATCACCGGGCGGAACGACTGTATCTGGCCCGCTCGCCCCGCCGCCGCCGCCTGTCACCCGAGAAGCGCTGGCTTTCCCTCTCGACGAGGAATTGGAGAGGGGAAAAAGCCTTTAGGACTTGCGGCTAAAGCCACAACGTTCGCCCGAGAGGTTCCTGGGCGAGAAGTGGGGGGAGGGGGTGCACCTCCCCCACCCACCGCGGTACGAGGGAGGGTACGGTGACGCAACGCGAGTGGGCGAGCGCGCGAAAGGGGAAGGGAAGGTGCTGGAATTCAAACGCGTACCTCCGCTCGCCTTTCCTCACCTGGGGGCCGCCGATTACGCGCAGAAATAGAGCGCTCGCCACCGCCCCGCCCCGCCCCGCCAGGCCTCCCGGCGAGTGACACGCCCCGCGCGTGGGCGGGCGGGCGACGTGGGTGCGAGCGCTACCGAGGGCGCTTTCTCACGGCGCCGCCTCCGCGCGACCGCCATTTCTGAACAGGGCGTCATACGGCGCCACGTCCGCTGTGCTCAACCATCAGCCGCCCAGCTTCCTTTTTGCCGGAGGTCCTGTTTGGAGGCGCAGTTCCGCTTAAACAGTGCAAGACTGCGAGTTGGGAGAAGACGCACAGGCGTAAAAAAGTGCATACCGATCCGTGGCAACGCCACAACAGATGAGTGATCACGTGATGCTGTCCACGAGACGAAAACGCTTGCGGATACGTAAGCATTGCGGGGGAAGGCGGAGGGCGCCTCGGCGCACGGGAGACGGCGCCAAGCGCGCCCGCCCCCTTGCATCCGGCGCCGCCGGCTGCGCCCACGCCCGCGCCCGCCACGTCGCTCGCGGGGCGAAGCCGCCCCCGCCCGCCCAATTGAGGCAGCGGAAACAATACGCGCTGCCTCAGCGCGCACTTCTTAGAAACAAGAACTCACAGGCGCGCTGTCGTCGGCGCGTGTATCACGTGAACAAGACGTCTCTTACTTCGGCGAACGCGAGGTTTGCGCATTCGTCTTACAGAGAAAATGCGGATCTCTTGGCCACGAGAAAACAGCACAATCCTTAGAGTCAGCCCTCCATGGAGTATTTGTTTCCACAACGCACTGTACGATACAAGAACAGATAATGCGATGAACACATTTTCAAACTTTCAAATACGTTACAGCTTGATTTACGGAAAACGAAACAGAACACAATGTTGCTGCACTTTCAAACGACATAAACCCCAACTCTAACAACAAATGAATTTTTCTACATACTCTTTGCGATTACAAGCATGAACAACGGCCAGGTGGGATGGTCGCCCGCACGTCATTTGTCGCCGCTGTCGTGTGTTCCACCTCGTCCGGCCGCAGTCGCTTCCGCCACTTCCGAGAACAGCCCACCCTTGCGCACGCGGTGGCGCGGACGGTCCAGCGCCACCGGCTCCGCGATCCATTAGCCCAATTGCGCCCGACGCCACTTCAGCGGCCGCGGAAGAGATCCTGCCCGACACTGAACACGACACGCGCCCACGAACGTGTTTGGAAGAAAGGGGGGGGGGTTAGAGAAGGACACGGAAACGCCGAGAAGCTGTGCAAGACGACAGCGAGGTTGAGATCGGAATGAGGGATGACACAAAAAATAAAGCTCCAAACGAGACAACAAGCCACGCGCTGACGCGAGCAGAAACGGGGTAAGGTGGGAAAGGAACACTTCTAAGTTCACTGAGTGCAAAGGGTTGGGTTCGGGTAGGAAGACGGACGCGGGCTCGTGCGTGGGCATGGGCATGGGAGGAGTACCAAGCGGTCGGACCGCAACGTCTTCGCGCTCACCCATCCGCCCGCCCGAATCCTGCGCGCGCGGGCCCACCGCCGCCGCCGTATATCACAGCCGCCCGCTAAAAATACGCGCGCGCGCGCTCGCACCCGCCCGCCGCCGCCGCCGCCGGAAGAATGAGCGTGTCCGGGTGCGGGTGCGGGTGCGGGCGCGGGTGCGGGCGCGGGTGCGGGCCCGGGCTCGTAAATCGCGAGGGGGGCGCAGGTGAGCACTGCCCGCGCCCTCGCCCTTGCTCGCGGAGCGCGGCTTAAGGCGGCAGAGCGAACGCGGCCGCGCTGCTCTTTTTCTCCCTCAGCCTTTTACAACTTGTTTTATTACCGCTCCACGAGTTCGTTTTTGCTACTTCGCTCTCAGATAAACCGTACAGCGCTTCCGGCGACTCGCATTAAGGCGATGGACAATTAATTGAAGACGTCTTTTCTCGGCGAAGAGACACAGCTGCGCGGTTTCACGCGATTAAGCAAACCTTCTTGCTGTCAAAAGTGAAGCGCTCATGAAAGTCCCTTTTGCTTTCTCGTAAGGCGTCTGGCGCTGACAGAACGGAGCCATTAGGGAGCGTACGGTGATAACCTCGCTATACTCCACCACTCACGATACCGACGCGACGATTCGATTCCCTGTATGCCCACTCCCTGCCTGGACATCAAATTGCCCGTTCCCACTTTAATACTGACGATGAAAATTTCGGCCCCGCCCGCCGTTGACACGGCAGCGCCCTTCAGTGGCAGGCGGTGTGAAATTAGATCTCTACATCTCTTATCACTGTTAGTCATGCTTCATGTCGATCAGAAACAGTAATTAAATTACTACTATTAACCAGGTCTTTCAGCACTCATTCTGTTGAGAACAAAGTACTACATGAACATTCAACGCTTCCATCATACGAAGTAAATATATTAGATAAAATATTAGACATATATTAGAAGTTTTATTATTATATTTTAAATTATATAATTTACATTATAATGTTAGAAGTAATTATATTAGATATATTAGACACTATTTCTTGGTTGCATACTTCATTAAAACTATCCGTTCATTCCTTCGATTTGTTAATGCGCAATGTATTTTGACGACAACAGCTGAACAAAACTGAATTTAACTGAAAACTAAATTTAACTGACAATTAACACCAGAGCATAGAACATGAGCAAGATACGCTACCTATCTCCTAGAAACGTGAGAGAGACATCACATCCATTTAAAGCACCTCATACAACGTCCCAGAGAACAGACGACTTCTGAGACCACCCGGCGCGCGCCCTCCGTCCACGTACTGCAGCTGCGTAGCTCTTCCGAGCAACTTGCGACGTAACAGGAAGCGATCAGGAAGCTCTCTAGCGCCTCTGCCTTCAGCACTTGCTCGCAACTACCGGCCATTCCTCAGCTGTTTACGTTACGTACATATTCCCGCACGACTTTCAGCTGGTGCAAGACCGTTTCAAGCAATAGCTGTTGAAATGCATTCTTCTGAGATCGTGTATCATTCGAAAGCTGCATTAGATTCCTGACCGAATGAGTCCCATTCCAAAACGTATTTGAGAGAGAGTTTGTAGCGTTTCCGCTGAAAGTGCATGTAGTTGGTGGAGCGCCTCAAGTGGCTCTTTCTTGTGCGCAGGGCGGAGCGGAGCAGAGCAGAGCAGAGCCGAGTGGAGCGGAGCGGAGCAGAGCAGAGCAGAGCCGAGTGGAGCGGAGCGGAGCAGCGCGTCGTGGGGCGGCGTCCGGGGCGGCGCAGGCGCGGATCGGAACCATTCGTCTCCTTCACGCGCCGTCGGCGGCGGCGCCTGCTGAGGAGGAGGAGCAGGCAGAAGAGGAGGCGGTGCAGTGCAAAGTGCGCGTGCGAGTGCGTTGGCGAGTGGCCGCGCGAAGCGGCGATGTGGCGGTGAGAGTGCGCGAGTGATGCCATGGAGGCGGCGGCCAATGTGTCCGTGGGGGTGGGCGTGGGCGGGGCGGAGTGCGCGCTGGGGGCGGGGCCGGGGGCGGGGACCGTGCAGACGGAGGCGGCGTGCGACGGCCCGCTGCGGTGCGCCTACGAGGCGGCGGCGCGGGCGCTGTGCGGGGGCGCGGCGGCGGGGGCGGGCAACGCCACGCTGCTGCTGTGGGTGTTCGCGGCGGGGGGCGATGGAGGGGGCGGGGCCGACGCGCCGGGCACGCTGCTGCTGTGGGACGGGGCCGGGGGCGGCGGCGAGGGCGTGGGCGCGAGCGCCAACGGCTCGCTGGGCTGGGGGCTGGGCCTGCGCGAGTGCCGCTCGTGGGCCGGCTGGTGCCAGGGCGAGGCGGGCGCGTCGCTGCGCCTGCTGCTGCTGGGGCCCGGCGGCGCGGCGGACGTGGCCGGCGCGGGGGGCGTGGCGCGGCCGCTGCCCGTCGCCGCGGACTGCGCCGCCGCCCTCGCCGCCGCCGCGCGCCGCTGCGACCCGCCCTACGACTGGAGCTTCCTCTTCGTGCTGCTCTTCATCTTGGCCGGCGGCGTCGGCAACATCCTCGTCTGCCTCGCCGTCTGTCTCGACCGGAAGCTGCAGAACGTCACCAACTACTTCCTGCTGTCGCTCGCCATCGCAGACCTGCTCGTCAGCCTCTTCGTCATGCCGCTGGGCGCCATCCCCGGCTTCCTGGGTAAGTGGGCGCCGTCCTCTCGGCGACTCCCTGTCCTCGACCCCTCGCTCCGCCGACCGCAGCCGCAGATCGGCGGTCGGACCGCCCGCAACTCCGTCAACCCGACTCTCCGAGATCCGACGAGACGCGACCGCACTCGGCTCGTCGCCCTCACCCCAGATAAACTTCCACAAGATCCTAGTGTAACTCGCCAAACGATGAAGCAACAGTCCAACCCCCTCTGCGACACTCAGGTTGGACGCTGAGCGACAAAATGAGCGCTCGGGCGCGCACTGGACGCCACGCTGGTCACCGCTTGTTGTGTTCACGAAGGTGACCCGCCCCATCCTGCCTCTCCCCGTCCCGTACTACGCCACGCGGCAGGGCAGAATTGGGTTGAGAAGAGGGGTAGGGAGGTCTGGCGAAATTACAAACTTGGCAACGCGGGCGGGCGGGCAACCACCAGAAGAAGCGGCGGCGAGGAAGCACCTCGCAGCGCCGGCGCCCAAACTGCCGCGAAGTTCCTCTGCTACGCTCCGACTGGGAGGGGATGGGAAGGGGAGGGGAGGGGAAGGGAGGGGGCGGATGCGGCACCGCCCCTTCAGACCCTCTGTGCGGCCGCACCCCCTCCTCTCGCCCTCCAGCGAACGCGCCAACTGACGCAACGCACACCGCGCGAGATACTCGCGCTTCGCTTTGCGCTACGCAGCAGAATCTCTGTTCAGTAGCCGTTTCAACATACACGCAACAACAAATTAACAGCCTGCTTTATTCCCTTCTCTCACTGTACATCGTACGGCGTTTTTCTCACCATAAACGTTCTCCTTAACAAGGGCGAACACAATGATATGCACAACCTATTGCCTCTACGCTTACTCACTTCATACAAAAAGCTGCTCGCTGCACTTGAGAAATCTTTACAGAAAAAAAAATAGAATGACGTTCTTGGTTTATAAAATTTTCATTCGCAAAGAAAACGTTTTTCATTGAGAATACGAGGAATAATACATCCTTTAATAATAATAATAATAATAATGAGATGTCCATGCCTTAGGGGTAGACCTCGTCTGCTTGGCCTCCTTCCAACATGGTGAAGCAAGCGTCATTAGCCGCCACAGAGCTGCGAGTGGCCCCGAGCGCGAGCGCGCGTTGTCCCTCAGCTGTCGCGTGTATTGATAAGCCCGTCCGCGGGGCGTCTATTTGCTGTGCCAAATCCAATTTAATGCGCTGTTTGTTCAGCAGAGCAAATGCCGGCGCGAGGCGACGTTCGTGAGCGGGCGGGCGAACGAGCGGGCGAACAAGGGGGTGGGTGGGGCGGGCGGGCGGTCGTTCAAGGCCTCCATCGGCCGAAGGTGGGCGCTTTTTGCAGCGCGAAAGCGGGGGGCGCAAGTCACGGCCAGCGGTCTCGTCGCTGCCGCCGCCGCCGCCGGGCACAGAGAGCTCATGGCGAAAGCGCCCGTGTGTAGCGCTCAGCGCCCATCGGGTCGCCAAGTGAATTCATTCGCTCTCAGATAATTTACGACTTCTCGCTGCTGGAATTCTCCCGTTTATGGCTACCGGGAAGACGTCTTTACGTACAAACCTCCCCTCAAAAAATCCATGCTTTTAGCACACACAATCAATTTCTTTCGCTCGCGGAACGCAAGTACTCATAGAATGGGAAAAACATTTAATACTCAATGATTCTTTATCTATGGTGTGCTGCTCTTTTAATTTCATTTAGTTTTTAATTCCGTTTCAGTGTGTTGTTCTTGAATACTTCTGTTGACTACATGTTTTGTTGCGTGCAACCCATTGTTTAAGAAACGACAAAAAAAGGTTGCTTTAAACATTGAATTATTGTGCATGTTGGTAGAAAGCAATTATTACAATTAATATCAAAGGAAATACTACAATATCATTCAGCAAGTATTACTTTCATTTATACTAGTCCTATTCTCCTTAATGAACATCACTCAGGGAATCGTGCCACTGGAACTACTAAACGAACGCGCAATTGCATCGATGCTCAGAGAACAATGTACTACAAAGAGGTCAGTTTATGAAGTACGTGCGAAGGAAAACCGGCAGCCATGCAAGCCGTTCGCGCTTCCCAGACCACAGAGGAGCAGACGAGCGTCCCGTTGCATCGCCGCACTCGTCACCAGCCACCAGCCACCTGCCCCCGCCCACTCCGCCATTCCTCGCGCGCCGCGCGGGCGCGTAAACGCTTTACTGCGTCATTTCGGGCGCCGGCAAGTGAGATCAGTAGTTTAATTTAATCAAGCGCGTGGGGAAGAGGGTGGGGGGGGGGGGCAGCCACTCCGGGTGATGAAGTGGCGCGCGGCGGTGGAGGGACAGCACCGGGGAACGGAGCACACAAAGCATTCGAACAGCCGCCAATGGGAGACCATTCACATAAGAAGGGAGAACAAAAAAGTACAATAAAAAAACGCTTTTAAACAGTGATTCTGAATTGCAACACATTGCATGAGGATCACTCTGCAATTCGTGAAGGAGACTTTTTTCACCAAGATTAACTAAGCTATTACATTGGTAATTTTTTAAAATGCTGTTTTACCACTTATGGAAAAAAGCAATTATGCACAAAACAGTACATTCCTTAATTCTCATCAATACCATACATATCCTCAAAGTTTCACGAATACAACTTCGCTGAAAGTGTGATGACTTGGAAATTCTTTTAAACTTAAGTACGTGTTACAATATTGAGTAAGATAGGAGGGCGGCACCCTTCACACTGGCATAAACATATGTGATCGGAGTTAAACAATTCCTCAAGATTTTGTAAGACTGATTTCATTAACATACCGCACTCTGAATTATAGTTCGATTTTTCATTTGGAACATTTATATGAATTGGAAAATGTGATAACAGCCACTGTAAGCAAGCATTATAAAATACCTGCACGTTTTGCATTGGAGCGGAGATCGGGAATCGCAGCGGGCGCGCTGCCCCGTCGCCCCGTGCAGCCTCTCGGCGCGTTAAGCGACCGCGGATGCGCTAATCTGATCCGAAATTCTAATGGCGGGCGACCGCAGGCGGGCAGGCCGGCTGGCTGGCTCCGGCGCCCGCCCAGCTCCGCTCCGCCCCGCCCCGCTCCTCCCCGCCCCGCCCCGCCGCGCGCGCGTCCATCTATATGATAATCGGCGACCGGAATTCGCTAATGCGGGATTGTGTACATGCGGGACCTTTCACAACATTCCAAGCCCGCCCCCCTGGCGCCTTCTCTTGGCTCAGCGCCGCCTCCCTGCGATGTCCGAATGGCCTATCAGCGACAGGTCTCGCGCTCTCTTGTTACTTTGAAATAGCGTGTCTGCACCACGAATCTAATTTAGGACCCCGACGAAATTCTTCCATACACACTAAACAAATATCGGAATTGCCCACCTACGAAGCCAACCTAATATATTATCTTTTACTTCTTTAATTATTGGAGGGTAACTTGTAGAATGTAGTTTTTGAACATATCTTTTAAGGAAATACAAATATTCATTTACCTTTCCCAGTGCATAAATTTCACTCTTAACCCTCCGATAAAACGGATCAAAATTACCTAATCCCATACCGATGGTTTTCAGTCTTTTTAATGACAGTGAGCCTTTTGACGAAAGGAAGTTCCTTTTCGGTTCATCCTCCCACAAATCCGCACCCTTGATCTAAATAAATTACAACCTCGAAAGCGATGACACAAAACTTGACTTGTGCGCGCAATTCCAAAAGAGATCCACCGGCCACAGAAATTTCGGAAACCGCATTACATCTGCCATCCGAAAGGATGACAAGCCTTTCCAACATCCTCTTAATGAACACCGACATTAGCCTCCGCCGCGAAGTTAATTTTTCTTGCGCGCGATCTCGTTAAAAATGCCAGCAACGGCAGCGCGTAGGGAATGTAATAAAATACCTAACACGGCCCGAATTCCGAACACACTCGGCGCCGCTGAGTGGCGGGCGATATGGAGCGCTGCGCCGCATCGCGTCGCGTCGCGCCGGGTGGGAATGCAGCGCGCCCCGTGCACGCTGGGCGCCAGCTCTCCCAACGCGCACCGCACGAGACACGGCACGGCAATCACACTCCAACGCCGCATTTCTTGCAATTCAAAGTAACTATGAGCGGTAAATAAAAAAATAGAAAGTCCGTTCCTCTTTCCAGGCTGGTTACGTGTAGGTTGAGTAGCGTATTCGATACAGAGATTTCCATGGGAGGAAGAGGACAAATGACATCTGTATTTGAAGCACACCAGAAAATTTTAGCTGAACACCCGGCCAGAATATCCATCTTTTTAAAGTGAAGACATTGTAATTTTGTCATGTTTCAACCGAGTAGACATCACACGGAATACACATTAAATATGTCAATTTTCTATGTGGGATTCATTTCAGAGCATCACAATGCTTCTTTTACTCCAAAAAGAATGAAATTGTCACGTATCAATACTTTGAACAAGATGAAGGTTGTTTCCTGCAGAACACTCAGGGCAATACACACACGAACTAATTATTGCGATGAAGATTATAACGTCGGAGTGCTGACGGAACGAGCAAAGAACAGTCGCGCTACCCCCCTCCACACACACACATACGCAAATTGATTAGGGCGCCAGCAGCAGCCCAAAAGGGCCGCCTTCCCTCTGTTGAGCTCGACCGGCCGTTGGCAACCATTCACCGCGGCGCGGCGCTGTGTCTCTGCTGGATTTCTCCCTCTCCGCCGCCAGTTAAAGGGTAATTCCGAACGCCGCTCCGCCAAGAATCCGCTTCCATAAAGTCATTGCCTCGTCTTCCTCTTTTTAATATTTCCCCGACTGTTCCTCCTCCCGAGCCGCCATTCGGCATCCGACAAGCCTCTTATTAATATCGTAAAAAATCTCTATTTACCTCGGGGCTTTCCGGAGAAAATACAGCGGCTCTTTACGGCCGCAAATCCGCTTGTTATTGCGCCGGCGCGGCGTGGGGCGGGGCGACACGAGGCGGTGAGGAGCGGCGCGGGGCGGGGCGGGGCGGCATGGCGTGGCGTGGCGTGGCGTGCCGTCGGCGCTTAAAGCAGCCCCGCCACGCGCCGCCCGCCGGGCATTGCAACGGTGTTGCATTCGCTTTCACGAAGTGCATAATGCGACGGTATATTAACTCATTAGAAAACGAGGAAAAAAACATGTGACGTATACGAAGATTACATGTCAAGATACTGCTATGAGTAGTTATTTCATCAGAACCATCAATTACAATCCGTACTTCGCTTGCAGCTGGAAACGTTCTCGCTGGATTCAGCTTTGCAGCTGCAGAAAACGTGCATAATTTGGAGCCTACTTCTTTCATCGTAAGTCACGTATAGTTGTTCAACGTTTTATATTTTAAAAACAAAACAAATGAGATATGGAGACAGTCGTACATTGCTTCATTGAAGATGAAACACGGCATTGCCGGGACGAACAATGGATGCGCGCAATAGATGCCAGACCCTGGCCACCTGTCCATGACGTACAGTATACGACGTCCGATAAAGCTCGTTTCACATTTATTTTCCCACTTGTGCGTCCATCGTGCGTACCGTACGAGTACAAGCAGAACAACGCGCTCCGTGTTTTCCAGGCTGCTTGGCCCGTCAGCGCGGCGCACGGCGCCGGTCGCTCGGCGCGCTCACGGGCGACGAGTCGCGCGCGCGCACACACAAGTCCCCCGCCCCGCCCCGCCCCGCCCGCCGCTGCAATTGGCATGCAACAGTTTGCACGGCGCGCCGCGCCGCGTCGCGTCGCGTCCCGTCTCGTCGTCGCCCCGGGCGAGCGGGCGGGAGCTGTCATGGCAACCGCGCGAGAGGGCCACATTTGCGGTCGCGCTCGGGCGCCGCCGCGGCAACTGTCAAAACCGACGATTAAAGCGGATTTGGGCGGCGGCGCGAGGAGAGACACCCCACGCGCGAAGGGAGGCTCCACACGCGCCCGGCAGCCGGCTTCCATCCATTCAAGGCCGAACCCTACACAATGGCACGAGTCAACACTTCTTTACAGCCACTAACGAATCCTTTTCAAGGCTCCGAAACAATAATACTTAATTGTTGCATGTTCGCGGGCACAGCTTCCCATAATTTTAACATTAAGGTGCATTTTAACAAAGGTATTTCAACAATACATTTGTGGATCTAAATTCACACTTTGCCCACGCTTTTCTTAGCGCTAATACATCACCGAACTGTGTTTGTCAACATTTTCCTAGACGAAGTTGTTTCAAGCTCCAGTTTATCTCTAAAATGTACAATATTTTCAGAGTAATACGGAAAGAGACACTTCGGCGGAGAATATCAAACATATCTACAGCAATTAACAACTTGCAAAATTCACATTTCTTCAACATATTTACCGCCTAAGGGATTAGCATTTTTATTCAATACTTTGTCTCTCCCTCAGTATAAGCAAAACGTATAACGAATATGAAATACCGGAGTAACAAAGCATCTCTCACTCATTACGCAGCGAGAGTAAACGTAATGCAATTTGACTTGCGCATATTCAGAACTGCGAACGCGCCGAGGATCGCGTACCTGCCGCCTCCGAAAAGGACTTAAATGTCTCGGGGTTTCGGGGATGAAATAAACGCGAGGGCAGTCGCGCGCACGCTGTGCGAGCGAAAAAAGGGCCGACTCGCAAAAACAATGGCGCTCGCTCTTTAACAATTAACCAGCACATTAACGTTTTTTTTTTCACGGCCGCAATGCAAATGTAACGTCGACACTAGTGCACCACGTAAAAATCACAATGAACGTTTACTGATACAAGCAAAAAAGATCGAAACATCGCAGTAGTAGATCCGAATGGCATTTCACCAAAAACAACACTACCGAAATGATAATTCGTTTCATCAATATTCAACATTAATACAAAGAAGATTGATTGAAAATTTAAATCTACACACGATAAAGAGGGTATTTAATTTATACATTTTTGTAGCAATGTTATCAAAATATATCGCCGAGTTTTACCCTTCGTCTACACAAAGGACTATGAGCGCAATTCAACATCCGCTGCAGAACAAAATAAATACATAAAAACGAAAAGAAGTAATTGGCAGCGTGGGTGCAAATGAGCAGAGCCAACGGAGCGAAAAAGACTCCGAAAAGTGCAGGTGGCGGAACTAAAATTCGGCAGCGGGACCGCGCAGGTGGCCGCAACGGGCCCCGCAGTGAGGCGTCCACTGCGATGGGCGCGAGAGGGACGGGAGGCGGATGAGATGGGTCCAAGAGGGAGGGAGGGAGGTCGCATCGGGATCGGAACACGCGGGGCGGAGCGCGGGTGAGTCGTGGAGGGGGCGGGGCGGGTGGTGGTGCCGACAGGCGGACGGCACGGAATGCGGGAGCGGGTGGGGGCGGGGGGCGCGGTGCGGTATGCGCTTAGGGAGCTGCGCGGCGCGAATGCGGGGCGGAGGGGGCGCCGTCATCGACTAACGCGCAAGTGCCTGTCTGCCTGCCTCGCGCGCGGAAGGTAAATTGAAAAAAAGTAGTTTGCCTCCCCGTTCCTCCTAACGGACTCCTCTTTTAATGAACGGAGCGGAGCGGGGCGGGGCGGGACGCAGTTAGTTAGGGCTGGGAATTGGAATTGTAGAGCGCCAGCGCGCCCTCCCGCGCCAGACGCGACCGCTGCCGCGGAGGTGACGCACTGGGCCAAGATGCGCTTCCCGTCCGCCCGAGTGGCAAACGGGAGAACCGCTCTCGACCGGCGAAAGCTGTAATAAACGGAAGGTAACAACTTCGATCACAAAAACAGACGAAAGTGAAAACGGGAGAGGGGAAGCAGCGGTACAGCTGATCGTTTCGACGCCATGCGATTGGGAAGTTAGCGACCCTCGACCTCTGCACAGAAAAAATCAGCAGATCCCGGGTGCAAGAACAATGAGATTCGGGTGCGAATCGGGAAACTCAGCTGGGTGGTCATTTTTGCGCAGATGGGCAAAATGTACAAACAAAAAGTAACAGCAATAACAAAATTACGAAGAGATTATCAATGCGCAGGTGTTTGTTTCCATTACTTAAACAAGCTATGGACTGCAGTCAATGCAGTTGCCTTCGTCAAAAGGTGTATCACTAGAGAGGAATTCTCACACATTTATATCGAACTAATAATTCTGTGACCGCAGGAAAGGTTTTGGGCAGGGCTTAATACCTTTAACTTAGCGACCAAAGAAATTAAGCAATTTGTGAATTTATCTTTAAAGATTTCGGATTCAAATGCTTCTGAGCGACCCTTTCCGCCCACTGGGCGTCATGCGGTGAGTGGAAGGGCGGCGCGGGGCGGGGCGGGGCGGAGGGAGGTGGTGATGCTAGTCTGCAAGAGCACCATCGCCGCCATTTTGTAAACAAAACTCTTTGGCCATATTTAAAATTCAGATTGGGAGCTACTTTCACCGGCGGAATTCTTTTCATTATTCTTTTCGCTTTTTGTTTGTACAACACAAAAGGAAACGATATTCATGAAAGAAGAAAAAATAGAGCTCAAAACCAAAAGGGGAAGAAAAAAAACACGGAAGACACGTAAATTCTTGCACGTGTTTCCTTTGTGACATTCTACAGAATAAAATATATAATGGATATCCACAGACTTGTTCAGAGTTACACAAAACTTCACTGCATCGGATTTGCATCTATTACAGATTAAAATTAATTTATATCTGGTGAACATTTCTAAACCGCAACTATGTCACATCTGACACTCATAAATATGGAAGCTGAAAGTGAGAAACATATGAAGTTGAAATACGTGTTAAAAGAACGCATAGAAGACGGTACATTAAAAACACTAAAAAGTATTTCAGTGCAGGGAATATCGAGACATTAAATGTGACGCTGAAATCATCTTGAATCACGTTGTCACAATATAAAATCCATTTATCGATTATCCTCAGTGAGTTTTCATTTCATCACATATTTTCTGAGTGCGTCTCTCAAACACTGCGTTGAGGAGTGGACTGTGGTAACACCAGATGACAACGACAACGAATACCAAAATTACGAGCTGAAAAGCACCACCCTCCTTGTATAATTACCAATTGTAAACGATATCACAATACCAACGGCCCATTTATTTGTCATTTTCGAAAAGGTCCCTCCACGACTAACTAAGGCGCCGCCAGTCTACCTTTTTTCTTTTTTGCACACCAATACCAATTGTTCAAATATTTCTCTCATCTCAGTCTACGAGTAGGGAGGGTAGACTTGCGGCGACTGCGAAGGGACGAGGACTGCGGAGAAGAACAGAAGCCGCGGGTGTTGCCAACGCGGGCGCGGGCGAGGACGCGGGTGGACCGTCCGCGGGCGAAACGAAACAAAAGCGTTGAGGGCGGCGCGCGGGAACGCAGCGCGGTCGCGGCCGCTGGTGCCGCCGGTTGCCGAAAAGGGAATGGGGGGAAGAGGAGAAGCTGGCGCGGAGCCGAGCGTCGAACAAGGGACCCTCCGTCTCGCCGCTGGCTTTGTTTTCGCGCGGACCCGCTCACAGATCAAGGGTACAAAGAAGCAACATGCTACATCCGCCAAAATCGTTTGGAAGACACGAAAAAGTAATCTGCTTCAAGAAATTCAGTTTGCATTCAGTTTTTGAGCAACAACATTGTCACAGCCACCAAACAACTCTACTGAGTTATTATGCAAATGGCAATTACGATTTAACCCAATTTTAAGTTCCTATAACGATTTTATACTAGTTAAGACAACTTCATTTAAGTTACCACTCTCAAAATTCCTTGTTGTTAAACCGTTATGACTCAAAACCTCATTTCATTTTTATTTACTCATTACGTTTTTTTTTATTGAATCGTTTAAACAGAAGCAGTCGCTTTGTTATGCCAGAACGAACGCCCTCATTTATTACCCCCACAGGCAATTCAGAATGGCAGTGTCGTCTGTCAACGCGCAAACCGCCGACCCCATTGGGCCTCTCATACAATATTCCGCCGGAGAAAATAAAAGAAAGATAAACATTAAGAAGGGGAGCGCGCCACGCCGCGCCGCGTCTCTCTGGCAGGAATGCGCGGGCGGAGCAGGGCCGTCGTTTGCGCATTCAGAAGTGGGACAGCCAAGGCGGGGGCGGCCCCCACTGCCCTTTGTGCCCCAGAAGAGGAAAAAAACGAGGCAGCAAACAAAAGCTAGGGGCGGGGCGGAACGAGAGCACAGACTCACCGTCCGCAGCGCCGGCGCGGGGCGGGGGCTCGCTGCACTCACCTGCAACAGAAAGAAGCCGCGTTAGCGAACGCCTGGATGCCGGAGAGAGATACATTTACATGTTTGAGCACCTCCTGCCAGGGCAGGCAAAAACAGACGCATCAAACGAATCATGCGGAGTGACGGTTGCGTCGAGGTGAGAATACACTAATGAATTACATTTCTTTTCCACCTGACGGGCTGCGACGGCGTAGTGAATGTCATGAAAAACGGTGGTATAGCGTAGGCGAGTGACGCAAAACACACCTTGACGTCCCCACCTATCCTTCACAGGTCGTCAGTGGCGATGTGGGTAGGGTTCCATTATATAAATGAATGGCGCGGTGATCAGATGGCTTATCATGGTAGGACTGAGGGAATGTGCAGACGAGATTCGCGGCGGTACGAGGAGCCACCCACGTGCCAACACGCTGATTACATCCTGCGCTTACGTCGGATGAACGCGGCGCCTTCCGCTCCGCGAATTCGGTCACGTCCAACACACGAACCGCACGTGCTATTGCTTCCAGGAACGAGCGACAGTGCTGCCTGTCAGAGAGCAAATACTGCGCACGAATTGCTACGTCTCGGAGACCCTCCTGCGAAGCAGATTCCAGATCAACTGCAACTCGTCGCTGTATCCACGTTGTTTCTCGCTTCCTGTCCATCAAACGGCTTCTCTCTTATTTACATATAAACTTTTCCCTTTTCCCAGAAATACAATCTTTACTGCAATCCGTCAATAAAACCTTATCAATTCATGAAATATTTCCATAACGTCCTACAATGAGAAAAAAAATAGATAACAACGATAGCACAGTTGGAATGTATATGTTTGATGAAATTGTATGAATCGGATGTGCAGTTATGTAATAATCCTCTATTATGCTTCATTACGCCGAATACCTATTTGAGCCATTTTCACTAGCTGTCTGTATGCAGCAAACAAGTATTTTTCTGTGTACAAGACTTTTATCCGCAGAGACTTGCGGTAGCACTCGTAAGCAGCATCGCCTTGTGGAGGCGGGGCCTCGACCTTCGGCCGGCGGGCCGTGCGTGGCGTTGCTCCAATGCATCCCTCTCGATCGCCCCGTGCCGCCCCCGCGCCGCGTCACCGGCCTCCTTGTGGCCGCGGCGTCCATTTGTAAATTGCCACTGATGCACGGGGGAGCCATTCGGGCGACGCAAACGGAAGCGTTTTGTGGGTGAAATTACACGTCGGCATGGGCATCAAATCCAACTTAAAGCCGAAGGTTACAAATACCCACGAGCGCGGCTGGCGGCCGGGGGAGGTGGGGGGCACGGAAACACAAACAGGAACCGAAACGCGCTGTGAGCGCACACAAAGACCGTGCGCCAAGTAGCTCATCGCGTTTTGTCGTCGTACTTCATCAACGGAGCGTCCACAGAAACCCAACAATCTGCCCCAACCCCTTGCTTTGTTACCTTCATGGGCTATCACTTTTCTTTTCGGAATTAGCGTAACAAGCATCTAGATCGTCTAGACAGGTCGAAAATGATCACTTTGGCCGAAGTATTTCAAGTGAGAAATGTCTTATAACGGAGTTACAGATGTGGCATTTGCCCATACGGCAACCCCAAACCCACAGATATTCGGCAGGTCATGTTCTAACGCACCAAATACGATTTCATGAATATCCAAAATACCTGTGCATACGGGATTGCCTAACATTCAGGGGGTGAAGCCGCATTTGTTATAATATATGAAATTATTACACTACATGTTGATTGGTAGAAACTTATCATTTTCGATCCCTTTAGATGTCCCCCAGAAATTTGTTGCATTTATTCTGAGACACCCTGAATTCATTCAAACAGCGCACGCATGAGCTCTGTGACGAAACAAAATTACGCAACACACTCGCCTTCAAACCTTGCCGCTTCGGAGGAATGCGTTCGCGAGTGCAGACTCTCCCACGTGCGGCGCACATGTGCAGTCGCACGCCGCCAGAGCACCTTGACAGCGAAAAGTGTTTCGGCGGCGAGTGGGCCTCGGGGAGCCAGTATTAGGCGGCGCGGCGCGCGGCCCGGGGTGGCCACGTGCGCCCCGCGCTAAGAGGCGCAGCGGGAGCCTAATGTTTGCGGCGCGGCGGCCCACTGTTTTGACAGCGCTGGCAGAACGATCGCGACGCCCGAACAATCCGCGTCTGTGCAACCGACAACAATTGTCACTTACGTCCAGCTATCATGAAAATGTTAGCTTTACGAAAACGGTCAATCATCTTACAAAAACCTAATGTTACTTAATACCCATCCATTTCTTAAGTGTATCTACATTAATAAATTACCATGAGGGAAAGAAGAAATCTTTATATTGTGAGAGCGGAGGGCCATTGTAAAGCAATGAAGAATTTTAGGGAATCGCGTACGAGACTTTGCTAAATATAGGATCATATCACTGATAAAGGATCACTATGTATTTGTACAAAAGCCTATCATCTTTAACAAATGCATTATGCAACGATCATCCACCACCAAGAAATCAACCAGGTACGCTCGAGTTGCAGCGAGGTAGCTGTGAACCGGCGAGTATCCGTCCGCACCCGTTCAATTAAGGCGTCCGGTGCGCGTGACGGGAGGAGCGACGGGAGAGGTCGAAGGAGCAGAAGAAAAGCAGAAGCGGGAGCGGGGAAGGGGGGGGGCGGGAGAGAGCGGGAGCGACGCGACGCCGGGGGCCGTTACTTAGGCGCGAGGCTGCCGCCAAAACACCGTCAGTGGCTAGCGGCGCGTAAACACACTCCGCGCCCATTAGGCGGCGGGGCCGGCGGCGCGGGCGGGGGCAGTGTTGCGGGCGGGGGCGGGGCGGGGGGCGGGCGGCGGGCGGCGGGGGGCGGGGGGCGGGCGGCGGGGCGGGGGGCGGGGTGCGGGCGGCGGGGCGTGGAGCCGGGCGGCGGGGCGTGGTGCCGGGCGCCCGTGGCGAGGTCGCCAGAGCCGACGCGTGGCCGCCACCGCCTCCGCTCGCCCTCCAGCCCTTCCCTCGCCCCAGCCCGCGCAGCGCCGCGACGGCAGCCGAGGAGGTCCTCAGGGCAGGCGGATACACGCGCGTTATTACGTTTCCCTGCAGCCACCGGCGGTGTAGCGGCGGCGGAATGCGTAAGCGATGAAGCTGCCGCCCACTCGCGGCCGTCCGTCAGCGGCCGACGCCTGCCATCGCCCGCGTATACAAGCACCTCGGCACATCCACATCCCACGCGAGATGCGCGATACGCGACAGACGAAAAGTGCACACTTCACAATTAATAATACTCTCTCACCAAGTACACACGCTAAGCCGCGCGCATCGTTCATATACCGCCGTTTTAAATCTCAATGTTATTTCGTAACATTCCAAATAGAGTGTAATGATTTACAGAAAAATCGCAAAACGAAGTCCTCCCCCTACTTCCTGAATTTCCCCCTAAAACAGTATTGTTGTTTGGAATAAACACACATAAAGCCTATCGGTGTTTTCTCAAACTGATATTAATGGCAGCCATCATTAATCCTACTGCTATTCCGGAAGTGATACACGCACATCCATTTGCGAAGGGAGGGAGGGCGGGAGTGCGGGCTGCGTTTTCACACGCGGGAAACAATTAGGGACAACTCCACCTTGGGCTTTTCGCAGGTAATGGAGGGGTCGCTCGCCTCTCGCGCCCATGCTGAGGGGTGGGCGGGCTGGGGGAGGCGGGGCCCAGAGTTAATCCAAAAGTTGTGTCGCCGCGTGCGCGAGCGCGGATGGCGTTAAGTATCGCTGCGGGGAGCGGAGCGGAGCGAGCGGGAAGGCTGGGGGGGGGGGGAGCAGCAGGTGAGTGGGAGGGTGGGCGGATGGCGCGCTATCTCCGGGTAATCGCCACCAGATGGCGCCGCAGACGTGCGCCGGCGCGAGCCTCTGCCAGCGAGGCCGCTAATTAGGGGGCGCCCCCGCCCCCGCCCCACCTTCCGCAAGTCAAGTTACCGCCGCTGCAGTCGGCGCACGTTCGCAACTGTTCCAGATCGTGGAGCAAGAACGGGAAAGGGAAGGGGAGAGGGCTCGCTACGAAAGCAGCAGCGGTGTAACGGTCAAGTTAACTTGTCGGGAATTTCTGCACGTCCATGTCGACCCATGGCTCAAAATCCGACACTGAAAAACTCTTTGGACTTCATGTAAAATCTAGAGCCATTACTTAAGAAGAAGAATCGTTCTGGGCAAATGCCACTATGATTCTTTCTATTCTAGAGCAACGATTCAAAAGAACTCTTAACTTTATTTTGCGCGCTGGCTACGAGGACTAAAGTGAAACACGAAGATCAATGTGCTTCTTTGGAATCCAAAAAGGAAGGTCACCAACCCGACCAAGAATTAATTATTGTCGATTGAGCACATCCAAGAATATAAAAAGGTAGCACTACATTTGGTAAATACGTTTTTCTACGTTGAATGAAAAAGGGGGGAAAATACAACTGAAGTTTGCTCGCATACGATTCGAACTGTGAGCACACCCGCGCGAAATTATAACAATATGCTCGTGTCCGCAAGCCATGGAGTGCCCTTAGGGCAGAATGCTAACGCGCGCCCATCCATTCGAGCGACTCTGTTAGTCGTAACGAAGCGGATAACAAGCCGAGCCCCGAGGCGGGCGGCAGAGCCGGGGGCGGGGGCGGGGCCGGACATTTTAATTGCCGCTCGCCATCCATCATCCGCCCCCGGCCAGTTCACAGCACAGACGGCCGAGGAGGTCCCCGCCGGGCAGCATCAAGCCATTGCACTGCGGCAGCGGATGGCCCTTGTACTGCGAAGGAAAATTAAAAAGCCACGCCCCTTGGAGCACTTTCAATAGCTGGGTGGCTGGTTCTCTCTGGGCTTGCGATTTGAAACCAAAAACGCACATCCCATTTCGGTATTTATTTCTGAGCGCATTGTAGCCGTGAGCGCCGCACGCCCTGCAAAGACGCCCGCCCTCCGTGCAATCTCGTTGCCGCCCGCGCTCTCCGTCCAATCCCATCGCCCGCCCGCCCGCCCGCCGACCTTGGCCGCGCAGACGCTCGCGTGATCTACAGCACCTGCGCCCCCAGCTCTCCAGGGGAACAGAACGCTCCGGCGCGGACCGCGTGCGGGAGGGAGGGATGAAGGGGGTAGCCGCGTTCCGATATTTCTGCTCCGAGACGGGAATGGCCCCATCCATCGCGACGGAGGGGGGCGGGGCGGTCTTTTGTCGGCCGCGATACATGCATTAGCCATAACCGAGTAGCGAGTTATGCGCGGATGGGCGGCGAGGGGGAGGGCGTTGGCGCTCGCGTTCCAGCGGCGGGGCATCCCACCCACGCATTGTGCTCCCCTGTGATCCTTCCCCAGCACGTCACGTCTCCGCCCGCCCGCGCACACAATAGGCGCCGACGCCGGGGAACAGATTGCGCCTTTCGCCAGCCGCCCCACGAAAAACGAAAAGCGAAATCGCTCCGCAGTCTCCATGTATCGAGAAACGTTTTAGAGAGATCGAACTCATTTTTTCCGATCTTCGACCGTCGCTCTTACGATACGGCTCCTATTCTTTATTAGATCCACCCAGGGTTTACCGAAACGAGAGCTATTCAAGATGGAATGTTAGCAATTCTATTTAACAGCCGCCCAGTAACGCGACTAAGCTTGAAAGAGACGGCTGGAGTTCCAAAGCCGTTCTAAGTAATTCCGGACAACGGGGAGAGAGAGAGGAGGACTGCTGGCGAGACTGTCATCCGCAGATCAACGTGCGTGAAAGCAGGGCCTAAGAAGACAAAACGAGGTAGTTGCGTGTAAGGGGAAAGCGAATCCGAAGCCAAGGACACAAAACGAATGGAGCGAGGAGTGCGCTTGCAAGCTCAGCTTCGCAAGGCCCAGCTGTCTCAGCCGAGATTCCCACTTCCTCCGTCAACAGCACAATTCAGCCAGACGAAGGCAACAATTCATTCCGCTCTTCACAACGCGAAACATCCAAATGCATTTGACAACATTTTTTTTCTTTTTGTGCTTCAAGGAAACATTTAAGTGTAACAATCTACTCATGAACCTATTTCACAAAGCCCGACTATTTTCATGGGGAAACAAATAAATCCCACCCTTCTGTCAAGCAACTTTGGCGCGCGAGGCAGCCGTGCGGTATCAGGCGGCCGGCGCCGTAAAAACAGCGCTGCCGCGCCCCGAGTGATCGCGCGGGCAGTAGCGGCGCGAAGCACGCTCATCCACTAGCGGCAACGGCCGCATCGTTAAACGCCCCCGCCCTGCCCGGAATGGAGGGCAACCCATTCCGCGTGACCCTCGCCCGCCCGCCCTTTTGGCCACCAAGAGCCCGTGACCGACGCTGCGCGGGGAGAGTGCCGGCCGCGGAGGCCAAAGTGATTCGCCGCTCGCGACATCAGGCGAAAGAGGGCGCCGGGGGGCAGCCAGGGGGAGCGCGGAGGGGGAGGAAAGGCAAGAAAAGACGCGCAGAGGAAAACACAGACCTTGGAATTAGAAAAGAATGGAGAAGACGACGTCACAAACCGCTGTTAGATAACGGCGAAATCAAGTCCAATACAGGACACATCGTTGTACACATAAGCTATACGAAACAGAAAGAGACATCTATGAATACAGAGTTCGAAAATGACATGGGAAGGACAACGAAAGAGAAAAAGAAAAATTGGGAAATCAGAAACATCATAATAAAAGATGCAAGGCACGACACGATAAAGTGCTGTGTGCCAGAAAAAGAGGCAGAGAGAATACACCGAGAACTAGAGGGAGTAAAGAAGCGCAAAGCGTGAGGGGTAGGACGGCGGGGCAGGGAAGCCAAGTCGAAATGCGAGTTCGAGCAGAGAGTGGCAGGGCCGAGCCGCCTCGGAGATTATTTATGCCCACCGCCGCCGCTGTGAAACGCGCCCCCTGTCACGCGAGTGGACGCGCGCGATGACTACCGAAGCCGGGGGCGGTAATGATGATTGCTACTGCCCATCACTCCGCCGCCAACGCCCCCGCCCCCGCCCTCGGCCCGCCGTTGCTGCCGTCGGCCACGACGAACGGGCGGCGGAATGGGCCCAAGGACTACGCGCCGCGGGCCGCGCTAAGTGCCCATGAACCGCGCACGATCACGAAATAATGTGGTGAGCTTCGATATCAACTCTCTCCTCCTCCACCCCGCCACTTACGCCCGCGTTACGTATTTACTCCCCCTTCCCCGCGAACTCCCGCACGGCTGTCACGAAGTGATCGGTACTTCTGGATAAAATATGGCGGTCGTTAAACGCACTGGTCAAACAGGAGAGAGGACGGGCAGGACAGCGGCCGCCACAAAAGGGGCATCATTGTTTGGTACGTCGATATAATTCAGTGCTACACGTCCAAACAAAGGCAGCATTTCACACGCGTAACTAAATGTTCGACACCAATATTACAGTAAATGTCTTTTAATAACACCAAGCGCCTGCATGTTGCTCCAACAAGCACTCGCATTAACGGAATATGTGGACATTTGTCTCTTCGTATGGCACTCCCCAAGAACGTTATTACTTGCTGAAAGCATCGGCACGGCAAATAAAAAAAAAACAAGTTACCTTTGACATCCGGCTTCGTCCCAGTATATTTGCTCCCACGACGATCAATTACAGAAACGTGGCTTCCGCGAAGTTGTCAAAGACAGTGGCCTGGCCTGCGCGGCCTACCTGCACCTGTAGTTGTGTTGCGAGCCCTGTTCTTCTAAAAGAATTCCCGATGCCATGGCGGCGGAAAAGGAGGAGGAAGAGGAAGAAGAGAGGACGAAGGCAGCGAGTGAAGAAAAGAAGCCGGGGCGCGCGGGGAAGGCAAACATTGGGGGCGGCGCGGCGGAGGCGAGGTCGCCCACCGCCACTCTCAGACGCACGTCCCTTGCGGCAGAGACGGCCCCCAGTGCCACAGAACGGCCAACGCGCAGCCACCAGACACACTGCAAATAGCGGATTCGTCCCATTAAAATTAACGCACGTGGACAGCAATGGACTTACACGACGCTACCTTGGCACTTTCGAAATACGATGTGTCCACATGCAATCGAATCGAAACATACGAACTGCAATGTAATGTATTCCGATTGTGGATCAGTGACAAAGATTTTAATACATTCCCTTCTAATAAACAAGTAACCTCTAAAACAGCTCTTCCACAGAGCGCACCAATGCAGGTGGAATGTGAAGATCTGAACACGTCTCGAGCATACAACAGTTCCACGAACCTAGCGAGAACGCGCGGGGCGCATTAGCGAAGGCAAACAAACGGCGCGCGAGTGAGCTGTCCGGAGGCAACGCTTGGCTGCGAGTTAATAGTTCCTCAGCTTACAATCCCCGATCGTCGAGTTCCGTTTGATACGAGATGCGACGACACGGAAGGGCTACCCGCCTCGTTCCCTCCCGGCCCTCCGCGCCCCAAACGCTTCTGTCCCGAGCCCCGCACGCAGCCCTTTGATGTGCGCGCCGCTGCCCAACGAGCCGCAGCCGACAGCATCGACAGCCATCGGAAATTACACGGCGTTTTAGCTACTTATTCCCGTAATAATTTGCGGCTAAACATCGATTTCCCATTTTTCCCCTCCTCGCCATGCTCTGGTGGCCGGCGACAGCGAGTGCCGGCGACGGTTGGCGGAGACCCTCCTCGGTTAATAAAACCCCGCCGCCGCCACCATCAATCACGCTCCGTGAAGGAGCCGCCCGGAGCTGTATCGAGTTAGCAGTTGCCTCCCGCAACTCGCCAACTCGACCACTCGACCCCGCCACCCCGCAATCATCATCATGGCATCAAGGCCTTTCAACTCCCCGCGCCAATTGTGGACAAAACTCTAGCAGCCAGAGTCGCTCCGTGAGACCGTGCGGAATATTTGCACGCCAACGCATGTTTCATTCCTGCATGGAATATACGAGGGAATCTAAGAAGTATAATGATAATACGTACGCGGAAAAGACGTGATTGAAAAAAGCGCAAGCACCAGCGCGATCTCTTCCTCCGGGGGCCAGGCCACTCGTGCCACAGGCTATTTCAACAACGTTGGCAACAGTCTGTCTTCTAGTTCCTTCAAGAACGTGCACAGACAGCGTGCCATTCAAACACTCACCACCAATTTTCATGAGAAGATATGTGTTTGCCATCTTCTCCAAATACTAGTAAGTAACTTCAATACTGCGCTTATGGACAATATGTACCTCAATGTAATCATTTTAATCGAAAAGCCTCCAACGGAAGTCCCCGAGACGAGCGCGCGCGCGCCGTCTGTTTGCTGACAGAAGCGACCGGCGAATTCGCGGAACGATAGCGGAGTACGTCGACTCGCGACCGACCAGCGCACACAACAGCGACGAACAGGCGGAGCCGTCGAGCCGGCAGCAGGGTGGCCACGCGATGGGGGGGGGGGGGAAGCAGCGCAAATGAAAGAGCCTCTTGTCGCCCGCAGAGGACGCCGATGACAAAAACTGGCGACGGGATCCTGGGCTTCGCGGAATCCGAATCGGACGACCCTTGGGATTCATTCTCCGCTGCCTGCGCCCTGTCCCGCGGCCCGACCCCTTCTGTCCGTGCGCCGCCTGCAAAACACGCTGCCCGCCCTCGGCCTGGAACCTTCGCGCATAAACAGTTTAACAATTTGCAGAGGCGGAGGCGGCACCGGCCCCGCCCACCCCACAGGCGCTGCTGAACCAGCCGTCTAGCGACGGACACAGCACCAGCGCACGGCGTAGGATCTGGCAGGAAGCGAGGGCTACGACACAAGCAATCGGGACAGCGCGAGGATCAACGTGTTCTGATTAAACATGGGATTGCAACCGGTTCCAGGAAATGAGAAATGCCTCACCGAAATAAAATTTCAGATTTAATGTTCTCGCGTTCACAGTAAATCTAAATTACTTCTCGCATCCAAAACCAGTTCCCATCACTAGGTTCCTGTGATTCTTCGTGGCTCCCGTGCAGTCGGGAGCATCGGCCGTCGCGTCAAGGGCGGGGCTCGACACATGATTACCGCCCGCGAGACAGTTCCGCACCCAGAAGCGGGCCCTCCGCCAGCAACCAGCAAGGAAGCTCAAAGAAGAGAGCGAAACGCAGATGAACCAGACAAAAACCGCAAACAGACTGGGAGAATCGGGGTACGTGGACAGCCAAGAGGGTAAGAGGCAGAGACGAGGCAGCGGGGCGCCGTCCGACGACAGCGCCCGCACCGACGGCGGCGGCGTCCCGGTGCACACGGAGCCCTCGGCTGCGGCGGCAGCGCCGCCGCCGCCGCCAGATTTAAGATAGTTGTTGAATTGCGATGTCACGTTAAAATTCAGCGTCGCAGAAGCACCCAGCTTTTCGCCGCGCGAAGAAAGAGAAAGGAGGAGGAGGAGGAGGAGGCGAAGGGCGCGCAGCTGGCGCAGACGCGCTCCAGATAACGGAGAGCCCGCGACGTGCACGCCCGCGCGGCGAAGGCGGAGGGCGCGTCTGGGCGGGGCGAGGGAGGGAGGGACGGAACGAGGAATCCGTGGCCTCCGCGCGATCTCCGGGCTCGCTGCCTGCGCCGCCGCGCCACGCCGCCTCGCTCGCCGAATTTGTCGATTGCGTCGAAACCCGTCTCGTCTCTCGTCTCACCGCCCAACTTCCTTCGAAAAGAACGGCGAAGAAGAAAAAAAAGACAAAACGGAAAAAAGTGGGGACGAAGAGGCTTCCTCCGGAGAGTAGCGGCAGACACCGCGACGACTGCGCGTCGCCAACGAAATCGAATCGGCCTCGCGATCCGGCGACGAGACTTACAGAGAATAAACAAGCGGGCGGGCGGTTGCGTAAACAGGCCGCTTCCGCCCGGCAGGCCGATCGCGGCCGCTGCCAGCCCCCTCCGCCCGGCGCCGCCCATGGACCTGTGGCTTTAATCAGCTGCGAAACTTGTTCCACAAACAAGAAGACCCACCTCAACGCCGGCCGGGTTATTAGAGCGCGCGCTCTCGGGCGCCGCGCCGGGCAAGGGCCACTCTTTTCCTTTTCCCTCCGGGGCGGCGCGCGCCGCGCCGTCGAGAGCTGCACTTTATTTCAACGACCTCGGGGAGTGCTGCGCAAATCGACAGAAGCGCGTCGTCCTTTCCTTCACGTGCCCACAACGCATGTGCAACTGTAAGGACAGACGTGCGTGCTTACTGTGCAGCGGGGCCAGATGAATACAGCCATTCAATGTTGCCCACCACAGTTCACGAATGAAATTCCCTCCACTTGTCTTCTACAAAAACAATCTCAATAGTCTACAAGCGCCGCAACCGAAATCTGAAGAAGGCCCGTCCAGGGAGCAACGTGATCAGGTGTGGAGTGGAGCTAGAGGAGCGCGCTCTCCGTGCAGCGGGTTGGGGTGGGGTGGGGGGACGGCCCAGGGCGCGCGGGGTCGCGCTGGCGAATCCAATCACGGGAGCTGGCTGCGGGGCCGGGGCGCGCTGTGCCGAATTGCCCCTGAATATTTCAGGGCTGGCAATGGGAGTCCCCGCCGCGCCGCGCCGCGCCGCGCCGCGCCGCACCGCTCCCTCGGCGCGGGCAGGCACGCGAGGCAGGGCCCGGAGGCTACTCGACGGAGCGCCCCGCTTTTATTAGCTCGCACCGAGTGGGCCACGAACCACTCGTGCGGGCACGGGAAAGGGTGAGGCTCCTAACCGCCAAGTACGTCTTGATTCGTCCGTTCGAACATTCCTTTCCGGTTGCTGAACGTCATGGGTTGACTGGATTTTTGTTTTTCTTCTTCATTCCCAACGTAAATGCTCGCTTGACAATCGCAAGACTTTGAGAACGTCGATCTCCAGCATCTTGCCCTGCCTCAACGGGTCCATTCGCAGCGACAGGGATCTCCACTCTCGTCGGCGCGCGCGTGACACAGCCCGCCGCTCACCTCGCCTCTCCGCCACAAAGGCGCTTCCTGGCTGCTCCCCGGCTCACCCCGCCCCACCCCGCCGCGTCCCGCACCGAGCGATGAATGGAGCGCCCTATGCACGCACGCAGCCACGCGCGCGTATTTCAGGCCCGGGGCGGGGCGGGAAGAAAAAGCTCGTCTGGCCAGCCGCTGGGCGCAGGGTGGGGGGGCTTAGGCGCAGGCGGCGACGCTGGGCGCGCGCCAGGCGCCCGCCACTAATTTCAGGCGACCCTGACGCCGCGCCCCATTCACAGCCGCCTGCCCCTCTCCCCACTCTCCGTCTCCGCGAGAGAATGCTCATCGGAAGCGGCTAACATCAGCGCGCGGCGGCTGAATACGCACCGCACACGTCGAAGGAAAGTCTCCTTAACGAGTGCTTTGTTTTACATGCAGGACCATCCCGCTCACCAAACAAACCCCGAGTGCAACAGATTTCGTGCTAGGCAATACGTCCAAATATCAATGACCAATATACATAGGCGGGAGGGCCAAGACTTGTCACGAGCTCGTACGATTTCTTTACGATACAACATCCGAGTGGCAATAATGCGTGAAACGTAACCACTAAAATGAATATCCACGTCCGTTTAAGAACGAGCAGAACGCAAGTTAATAATGGGCGTGAAAGCATCAATACAAGGAGACGCAGACGCTTCCACGCTGCGCGAGTTTTCAGACCGTAGTAGCTGGTCGCGAGAGGAGCTGCGCCTCGCAGCTTCAATTAGCAGCGCACGCACGCGGAGGTTGGCGCGAGGACAGCGGCGCCACGTGCACAGCCATTCCAACTCGCCCCGCCCACCCTCCAACGCCCCGCTCCACGCTAGCAGACGCGAGGTACAAGAGCCTTGTGCACGCTAACTGCACTACCTTACTCTTAAAAAATGCTCAACAACACACTTACTTAATTACTTAACACACGTGTCGTGCAAATTGGGCAGAAAGTGCAAGAAAAGCGAACAGTGACAGCTTTTTCGTATTAGCTGCATGCTAATCTTCCATATGCGTCGCCTCAATTTGAATTTCCATAAAAGAATTCATTTTAGTATCCTCACACGCTTTTTGTCATTATTTTGTTAATCTATTTATGGGGGTTTAGGGGCCCTTAACTCCAATCACTACGATCCACGAAGAAGTAGCGTTAAAGATAATGTGACGAATAGTATCGGTGAAGTGAGACGCATGTGAAACAGAAGAACCCCCGAGACAACCTGCCAAGAGCTAGCTTTGTTCACCACAAATCCTACGCGCATTGTCCGGGGCCCGGTGGTGGAAAGCGGATGCCATTCCGTATTGTTTTGAGTGAGCTCAGAACAGACGAAATCCCTCGAGCAGACCATTCGCCCTCCAAGCGCACTCCCTGAACCGAGGCCTCGCGTAGTCGAGCGCTTCCCCGAGCGAGGAGCGAACCCAGCGCGTGCGCCTCTCCGCCCGCCCGCCCACTCGCCGAGTAGCTTCGCGGTCGCAGTCGGCGGCGAAATGAGGCGCGCGGGCGCGTATCGAAAAGCGATCCGTCTCGCAAATTCCCCGCCCTCTAGCGCCGGCGCCTTCGCCAGCCGACGGGCCGTGGACGACGGCAACGGCCCCGGGAGCCACACCGCCAGCCAACGGGCAAGGCGAACCCCCATTCTTGTACGGTCATCGATACGGTACTTCGCGAATCAGTTTCAGATTCGCAGAAAATACACATCCGTATCACAGTATCCCTTGCGCCGGTGAGTCAGGTGTCTGAAGTCGTTTCAGAAAGCTGCGTCCA
Source organism: Gryllus longicercus (assembly GCA_038098605.1). Classification (NCBI taxonomy): domain Eukaryota; kingdom Metazoa; phylum Arthropoda; class Insecta; order Orthoptera; family Gryllidae; genus Gryllus; species Gryllus longicercus. The sequence continues at coordinate 2,958,305 of JAZDUA010000156.1, forward strand.
ATACAACCCTTCATCAGTTTTGTAACATTAAGTTCAAGTATTTCTTTTAAGCCACGTAAATAATAATTTTAATTTCAGTGACATCCCACTTCGTACACATTACGAAAACTGTGACGGGAGCGTCGCATTCCGCACAAACCTGACCTCAATTAAGATCTTTCCGTGTATCTTGCATTCTGATAGACGATGGCTTTACATACGAACATTATAGCTTCCCCGAAGGTAGTACCCGGAAACGTGTTCTACCCGCGAAGTCACACGCACCATCGCGCCATTAAAGAGTGCCCAAAACGTTCGTGAACACCGCAATAAGTACATATGGAAATACGCTTCCATCAGTTAATCGAAAATCCTTGAGTGCGGTGCACCATCTCTGGAGGAGAGCAACTGCGCGAGGCACGTCCTCGCCTCGCGAGGAGACAGCCGCGCGACCGCGTCGCTCTGCTTTCGGCGCCGCAGCCCCGCGCGCGCGGAGATTAATAGCGAGGCAAGAGAGAGACAAATGGGGACCCGCAGGAACGAAGATATGTGGAGGGAAAGGGGGCAGCAAGCAACGACCAAAAAAATTAAAACCGCAAAAAGAGCGACGAGAGATTGTCGACAACCTGACAAAACGAATCATTCGAGGAACGAACACGGAAATTGGATAAGAGAGCAGCCAAATTGGATAACAATGAAATAAGATAAAAATTCAATGCGCGCGTCTACGGAATGGTCAGGGATTCAAGAAAATTAAGTCAGATCAAACTGAATGGACGAAAAAAATTAATTTTTTGTTTTGTTTTTGGATCTAAACAAAAATGAAAATTTCACTACAGAATAAAATTATCTTAGTTGTACCGCTCTACAATACGCGCAAAACACGGACTTCATTCTTCCACGTTTGTCCGAGGGATTGCACTACAAATATTCTCATATCCTGTTTCATGTCTCGTGCCGGAGATTAAAACAGCATTTTCGGATATGAAAATTCCCTTCTAGGTGCGCTGTCGACGTGTGAATGAAGACCCAACTCTCTCCTCCTCCTCCCGGCCAGCGCAGCGGCCAGGCTCGCGCCTCCACGACCGCTGCAAAGCCCCTGTGCCACTTGGCGCCGCTTCGTTAACGAGGTTCCCAGAAAGAGTGCGCCAGCGAATCTTTTTACCGGGTGAAGGGGCGCGGCGGCGACGGGCGCGCCGCGCGGGCAATTCGTCGCCATGGCGACGCCGCGCCTCAGGTAAAGCAATTCAGGAGCTGCAGTGGAAGACGCCGCGACCGCGGAGGGGGAGGGGGAGGGGGAAGTCGCTACCGCAGACGCACCTTTGACGGTAAACACAGCGCGCGCGGCAGTCGGGGGAAACCGAGTGACACGACGGCAGGTTTATATCCTTGCCTTCTACGTACAGTAGGACCTCGCTAATCCGAACCCCGCAAATCCGAAATTTCGGATAATCCGAACAAAATTCAGGACGGAGGAAAAATAAACAAAATCAATAAAATTCTTATTTGCGGTGTAAAGGAAATGATTTTGTAATTACTGTGGAACTGAACAACTAATTAATGATACAAGACTAAATGAAACGTTTATTAGATTGGTAACTACGGTGTATATCACATGTTTACGTAGCAGTAATTTTCACTTCGAGGAACTTGCAAACTCAGATGTCTTTTGTCGTAAGGAACTGAATCTGCTTGATAATGCGATCGTTACGTCTGGATCTTCTTATCCGTCCGTCTGTGGTCAACGTTAGCGCCTAATCCATTCAGACAAGTCTCATCAAAATTGATATTGCTCGATCGATCTGGTCGAACCCCAGGCCCTACGAATTTGAAACAAATAATTTTTGGAGTAATCACGGTCATACTAACATTTTCAAATTTTCCACAAAAAAAGTGCAGATTTTTGGGTTAAATTATTTCGTTCGGTAGAGCAAAAGTCTCTTAAAAAAAACTGCGTAGATCTCATTTTCGTTTAAATCTATGAAATTTCATATAGTAATATTCATCTTCTACAGGTAACTATATGCCATGATGCTAGAAACGTAGGTAACGTCAACTCGTAAAACAGTATAATTTTCATAAAGAAGGGAATCGAGCAACTCTTGAGTTTCAGAATATTTCACCGTTGTAGATGCCACCTGTTAAAGTTTCAACAAAGAATAAGTCCCAGGCAAGCACAACATCCGAGCTGTGGAAGTTATCGAGAATCTAGCGCATGTTTCGGAAAAACATTATTGGTCGCACTTCCCTTCGGCTAAACGCCGCTCGCGCGAAAGAGAAAATCGCGCGCGGACTGTGCGTGGCCATCGAGAGCCGTCTGGCGCCCGCGCGTCGCCCGGGGCGGGGCAGGGGCGGGGCGGAGGCGGAGGCGATGCGGCAATAAAACATTCGCGCCCGCCCGCGGTCGCCGCGCGGCTATCGTAAATATTGACTCGCTTTCGCCACCGCGCAGCGCCGCTCGGGCTCCACAAGGCCCGCTCTGCCACGCTGCGCCGAGCGAGGGGCGGGGCCTCTCAGCGGGGCACCGGCGCTCGCAGCCACTGCACCGACGCCGGCTGGACAGACTCACGGGAGAGTGGCACACGCGCAATACATAAGCTATCGTCGACGGCAGATTATTTACACATCACACTAACACCGCATTCTGTCCGGGCCAAAAATATTCGCATCGATCCAACAAGTATTTATATCAAATAAAGCTGAGAAATTATGGGCCGATGTACATCAGAGGCCGTCACACTTTTATTATGTAGTATAATAAATGTGTTATTAACAAAAAGTTGTCACATTATAAAATGATACAGAACTTCAATGAATGAAATACCTTTTTAAAGAAAGCCCTTAATAAAAGCTGGGTAATATTTCTAAAAAGAAAAAAAGGAAACAGTTGTGGAAAGCAATAATAAGACATCACACTCAACATTCGTCCTGTACAAATCTGAAATTTAAAATACTTTCTTTAAATCTTGAAATTACCGTTTGCATTTACACACTCCACTTGTGAATACAAAATACATTGCCAATTTTAAATGAACATTAGAAAAAAATACAATGAAAAAAAGAAAATTTTTACAACGAAGCCAATAAAAACACAACTAAGATGAAGCGTGCGCTTGAAAACAAAAGTTAGCAACTGCTAAGAGCTTTGCCTTTAAAGGACCTGTCACGACGGCAGGAACTTTTAGGCCGCGCTCGGAACAAGTCGACAGCACGGCGTTCGTTCTGTCGCGAAATTACACGAAATAACGGAAAGATTCTGTGGGTGGCCTCCAAATTAAAGAAAAATTACACGGAATTCCACAAAAAACTTTCGACTTCACCGAAAGAAGAAAAAAAATTCTCTCTGCTGGATCCCCAACCTACGCGAAGGAGACGGGACAGAATGGTGATAAGCGAGCGAAAGAGGACGCAAGTATGACGAAGAGCAACAGACAGCGAGTGGAGAGCGAGCGAGCGAGCGAGCGAGCACGAGAGTAGGAGAGATGTCAAAAAAAGAAGAGAGAAAATAAAGTAGAGCAGAACAGAAAAGATGAGAAGAGAGCAGGGCAGAATAGATAAAAAGACCGAGCAAGGCAGAATACATAAAAAGACAGTACAGCAGAGCAGAAAAGAAGCGAGCAAAGCGGAAAAGAAGAGAGCAGAGCGGAAAAGCTGAGAGCAGAGCAGAAAAGATGAGAGCAGAGCAGAGAAGCGTAGACAATAGAAGAGACGTGAACGCTGCGTTCCGCCTCGCGCTCGGGGACAAAGCAGTCCATTAGCGAGTCGCGACGCAGGCCGAAGCTCTCAATTGGCGGGCTCCGATCGCGGGAGGAGCAGCAGCTCCCAGTGATAGGGCGCTCATCCCGCGCGCGATTACCTGCAGCGCTTTCACCAGCGCGCGAATTAATTCGTTCATTATCGTGTCCGGCGGAACGCGCAACGGAGCGCTACTGTCGCACACGCGCGCCCACGCAGCGCAACCTTCCTTTTCACGCAATTAACTTTTAAATCTAATCGCTGCTCATAACGCGTAATTGTCCGCGCCAATATACTTCCTCTTTTCTCTACAATTAAGCCAGGAGAATTATATTTTTGAAAAGTAATTGAAAACGCGCGTGTCTGAAACGACTGAAGGTTGCAGCCTCTACACAACAGGGATTTCTACGAGAATCCTGGTTCAATGCTGCTTGAATTTCTTCAAAAATTCCTACATCACTGTGTTTCTTTTCAACAGTAAAAAAGTCATCACCCGCGGGAGATAACGCGGCTATTTTTATCTATAGCCGGTAAGTCTATTCTGCTGAGAGGATTACATGCGTTCTGGGCTCCTTAAAGGATGCCGCTCCACACCCCCAACAACGAATTTCGATCCCATCAGGTCAACAAGTCGTGGATAAAACAAACGGAACGAGTGGCGAGGGGCGAGGGGCGAGGGGCTAGGGACGAGGACCCGGCCTCTGCCCCAACGTTCGCAGAGGCTGCGTCAGCCGCGGCGCGGGGAGGGGCGGCCGAAGGGCTACCCGCTCCTCGCAACACGGCAGCCCCCTGCCTCGCCGCATGAGCGCCCTCCCACGCACACCTGGCGACGATAAACAAATTTCTACAGTGTCCGAGCGAACGAGTATTGGCACTCACGCTTCAAAACACAACGAATACTATTCTAACATTCTGGAGGAACCTGTAACTTTCCAAATCACGTTCACCAACGTCTTGTGGTAAGCGGAGCAAAGAGGCGTTTGGTGCGTGCAGCAGGCCTCCCAGAAAGGATGAGGGAGAGAATTGCTCTGACATTCAATTACGGCCATTGAGCGACAAAGGGTTCGTGACGTGAATAGAAACAGTGGAATGGAACAGTGGTACCAAAGAAATGGTTTCGCATTGTCCATACGTCGACGTAATCATCCACTTTTTTCACATGGCTGTAGAATATTTCTTTATTCTCAGTTCGCAACTGAATTTATGTTCAGGCATTAAAGAGAATTTTAAAATCTTGTCACAACAGAAAACTTCTGTCACGAAATTTCTCACCAAAAATGTTTGTTTTTTCTCTTCGTGTTCGATTCTTCACAGAACATACATCATCAAGCCCCGACACCTGTGCACATCCAGTCCCCTGCAAGTCAGTCGAGCATACTACCTGGAGTAGGGTCACCCAGCAAGAAGATGGACACAATCGGTGGGGCATCGAGACGTGGAGAGGCGGCCGAAGGGGAGAGAGCGGAGCGCGCGTGTGAGGCGCAGCTTTAAGGGCCGGCGGGCCGCCCACGTCCGCCGCCCCGAGGCGCTCACGCCGCGCCGCCGCAATCCGGTTAGGGCGCGTCCGGCCCTGCGGCGCGCGATCGATGTCCGAATTACGGCGTCTTCATACAGCCGGAAGCGCAGCCTCCGGCGGCGGACAGCAGCCGCGACGGCGACGCGCCGGGAGGAGCGCGGCCGCTCCGGCGCCGAGGGGCTCTCGAGTCTCACACTCCAGTACACATATACACTCATATTATATTAGAAAATATCATATAATAAAAAAACTACTATTAACTTAAGTAATATTATAGTGAAAAAAATTGTCAATTGAACTGTCTGTATCACATACAATTCAATTGGAATAGTATGATCTAATTCAGAACGTAACTAGTCTCTGGCCGCGCAGGCAGAGGATATTCAGGGAGCGACCGAGCGATGCAGAGTGAGGCGGAAGCGAGAGCAGGGGGCAAGACGGAAGGGAGAGAAGCAGGGCGGGCCTTGGTGAGAATGGAAATAAAATTACTTCCAACTTGCCGTTTAATAGTTTACTGGCCAAGAAATCTCCTGTTCCCGCCCGTTACTCCATCTCGATCTCGTTAAGAAATGAAGCACGCGCCTGATGTTTCATCCGCATTCCGCCCCCTCCTTCGCCGGAGGGACGCGCGGCGCGCGGTACGGGAGCCGGCGCCGGCGCTAACTAGGAGCGGCTGCCTCCGCGCGCATTTCCTGCTCCCGCAAGGAGGATATTGCGGAAGGTTAACAGATGGGGCGCGGGGGCGTGGCAGCAGGCAGACGCTCATTCGCGGCGGCGGCGGCGGCGGCAGCAATATTGCAATACAAACAGGCGCTGCGGCGCCGCAAGGGCGCGGGCGCCGGGGCGGAGAGGCTGCCGCGATCCGGCGCTCCACAGTCAACACAGCAGCGCGCCACCATTGTACGGAGTTGGTGTTCAAAGGCGCAGGCGGCAGGGGAGCGGGGGGCGGAAGGGCGCGAGCGGAATTATCAGCAACTGCTCGCAGTGCGTGTTTAGGCGGGGGCGTGCGGAGGAACAGACGCCTCCCCAAGGTGGCGAGGATCCGCCGACAACTTTCCCAGACGAGCGGGTGCGGTAGATGATGTGCTCAGCGCAGTCCGCCCGGCGGGAACTCGGCGTGGAATATCTGCGTTTGTTTGGAGAAGGGCTACCTCCGCCTCCGAGTTTCTACACTTCTCCGCCCGTTACCCGTATCGGAGACCACGCGTTCATTCACGGCGATAAGGGCCCTCGCGGGCGATTCAAACGAATCTCGTTCTTGGCTGGCTCCTCCGCTCCGGGGCTCTCGGCGCAAGTGCCAGCCGGCCGAGCGGCGGGCGGCACAACCGAATAAGCCGGCGGAGCGGCTAAGCGAAGCGCGGTCCAGAATTAACCGGTGTTTACGGGGAGGGAGGTGGAGGAGAAGGGGAGGCGGGGCTGGGGGCGCGAGACGCCGCTCCTTAGAGTAGAGCGCCCGCCTCGCGGATGCCCCCACCCCACTCCCTGATCCATTACACACGCGCCGCCCCACGACAGCGGCAGATGCAGCGCCGCGCATTTACACCAGGCCGCCCCCGCTCTAATGGCCGGGGCCCACCACCTTCCGCGCCCTCACACAAAGTAGCGTCGCATACATCTGACGGGAACACAGTACGTCAGAATAAACAGCACGGCATCTACACAGATCCAACATTACCTTTTTTCCAATAAACTTATGGTGGAAAATAATATAATGCCTCACATGTGGCATTTGCCCATAACTGGCATGCAACTCATCACACGTAGTTGTTTGGAAAGTACATGAAATCTCTTTGACTGCGTCTAAATGTGACTTGCGGCACCAATGCATTATGGATTGCCAATCAATCAGGGGCAAATGCCATGGGTGTAACTTCGTTACATGACATTTCCCAAGATCTGCTCGTTGGCAACGAATGATCCCCTTCGACCTCCTCACATGCATGCGTTCTAAATTAGTAACATGTCTCGAGATATCTCATACGTTATAACTCACATCGTTACACTCTTACAGGTCAACCATCCATAATACAAAAAAAATCAAAATTCTATTTAAACACACCATATGATTATAGGGAAATGAACGATCAAACCGCAATAGTAACTGAATTTAGATTTGTATTTATTCATTTAGTCAAAAAACAGTAAAACTGTATGTGACGTATTGGTGAGAAGATCTAACAACAGACTGTGCTGAAACCTAGCAATGTGCAACGTGCAACGCGAAGACGATGCCACAATCCACGGGCGGTCCCCAAACTCGGCAGCCGCGCCAAACAACGTTTAAGCTGCTGTCGGAAATGGCCGGTACTCGCTTCCACGGCACTTCGGCACCCCTTGCCCCCGTGGCCAACCCGCATTAGCGCGCCGCCTCCTTTTACCCGCGCGTGCGAAGAGAGCGACTCGCATCTTCAATAATCGATTGTCAATCGAGAGTCAAGTGCTCGCGGAACCGGAGCGGCGGCTTTTGTCTCTGCAGGAAAACAGCTGCACAATAAATAAACAAGTCGCGCGGGCGGGACGAAGTGGGCCGGAAGGCCCGAGCATTGGATATCGATAGCCTTGTAAATCGGTCGGCGGCCGCCTGTCGGGGCCCATTACGCCGTGTCTTACAGGGCCCCCGGACCTCGAGGTCGCCCCCGCCAGCGATCGCGCCGCGGCGCTGCTGCATAATGCGTGGCGACAGCCGCTCCTTCGCGCTCTTCCCTATTAAGCGCCTCAAAGAGGGGGCGGGGCCCGCAAAGCGCCTCTCTGGAATTAAGTTGCCTGGATGGTCGTCCAGATTCTCATTCCCCCTAACAAACCCTTGTTCAAACACTAACAACAAGAACGAAGAGTAAGCCATTTCGCGGCTTACGCATCTCTCTTCTCTCCTCGCCATCTTTTCGAGAGTACGTGGGGAACTCGCATACGATGTTTTCCACCCTGTTCCAAATGCCGCATTAGTCGTCACACGCCGTTGTGTTTTTTAAAAAATGTCTTAGTAAAAAGGCTACGAGTTTTATATTCCTGTGATCCGATATGTCAAACGTCTAGTTGTGAAAAACTAGTATGTTCTTCTTAAATTGAAAATTATAAATAATTAAAGATCGGGCATGACTTTTATAATATCAAAACGACAGTCGCAGTTTTCTGCTCCAATTTCATTTTTTTAAAACTCAGTTAACTTGACACTTAATAAAACTTGTAGTGTTTTATTATCGAAATAATGTCCAGAACCGTTATTTAGAGTTATTTATCTCAAAATTGCATTCAAAATTCCGGTGTGCCTCGTACGCCGAACATGTTGCGCACGTCTTCAAGACGGAACAAGGAAGCCGCGAGAGCGAGGGCGGCACCTGCGGGCGCGGTCTTCGCACGCGCCGTCGCATCGCGCCGCGCCTCGCCGCGCCGGCCGCCGGCTTTTGACGGCGCCGTTTGTTGTTGCAGCGTGCCGTATTTTTAGGCGCCGGCGATCGCAACAAAAGAGCTGCTGTGTCGGCGGCGCGCCCGAAAAGCGCCTCTCGCGAAGAGCCCCGCCCCCGCCACGCCACACCCACACCGCGCTGCACCGTACGCGGACGCTCTAACAGACTCGCAAACGACACCTCCCCCCCCCCACTCACCCGCTTTCTAGCTGCGATAACGCCGCACCGTCCGTGAGACACTCGATGACATCCACTTTTCACATCCGACCCGCTTGCTGGCTTTGCATGAACTCAAAAAATTTTAAATTACACTATTTGTTTTCTTCTATCAGTCTGTCAATCACACAACATTACAATATGTCAACTTTTGCAGCGCGCATTATGATACACTCGAACTGGATGTACAAGTACTAAGCAATCCAGTATTGCGACTAGAGTACATCCAGAAATAGTCAAACAATTGATGCTCACTCTTTCAACGAAGATACTTGATGCTCGACAAAGGTACGTGCTCTGGCTGGGCAATTAATCCAAAGCGTCAAGAAGGCGGGCGCGGTCATTTCATGGCGAGCGGCCGCCGTCGCAGCAGCGCCCAATCAGCGAAAGCGCCTGTTCGGGCCGGCGCGCGTCCCGCTCCCGAAAGCCTTGATTAACGACGCCCCGGACCGCGCGGCGGCAGCACTCGCGGCGAGAGGGCGAGGGTCGCGGGCGAAAGGCGAAATATTGTGCTCCCGCCTGCCGCCCCTCCTCTCCCCACTGCGCCGCGCCGCACGAGATAAAAAGATCCGCGCGCAAGTTTGTTTCCGCCCGCGACGCTATGAGCGATGGTGATTGCTTTAAGAGAGGCAAAGTTGCGCAGCGCCGCGGGGCGCTGGGTGGAGGAGGACGGAAGCGGAGGGGGCTCCTGATCGCTCGCGGCTCAACAGCGCCCATTGCACCGGGCGGAAGAGCGACCGACTGGGCAGAAAAGAGAAAAGAAATAAAAGACAAGAGACAGCAAGCGGTCCGGCCGCGAGAGGGCACTTCAAAGGGCCGGCCGCCGCCTTCCGAACGGGGTTTTCTATGCGCTCCGCATGCACCGCTCCGCATGCATGCGTCGGCGGACAGCTATTACTGCTCTCGCGAGGCCGTCTCCTGCACCCGCACGGCAATTATCTGCAAATCAGATCCCGCCGACCATCCATCTCCCCGTCCGTCCTAAGCAAGCATCGGACGCCTACGACCGACCCACGGTCCACCGCGCAGCCCGCCCGCGCGCGCGCGCCTCCGACACTCCGCCTCGCCTCTTCTCGCCTTCTCTTCGCCACCGCGCCTCGGGCCCAGCAATTACCGCCCTTTGTGCTTCTCATTAGCCCCCGAGACATAGACGCTGCCCGCGGCCGCCCCGTGTGCCTCGGCTCGCACGATCGCCCGCCCACGCGCCGCCGCCACAATTAGCCCTGGAGCGGGCGGCGTGGCTGATTCGGCCGCTTGCGGACGCGCGGTTGCTCGCCCCGCCCTCCGACTGCCTGGCCTCCTCGCGCAGCTAGAGGTCAGCGCCACCGCCTCGCTAATGATTCCTCCACCGGCCACCCTCCGCTGCGCCCGGCCGACGACGCCGGCTACGCGGCGCACTTTCGGGCGCGGTGCGAGACGAGAAGACGCGGTCAAACAGCTCAGAAAAGTGACGTCAAGAACGAAGCAGTTTGATAGGCCAGGAAACAAATAAACGTCATATCATACGATCGCATTGCAACAAGTAGTGTTCAAGTCATTAACAATTAACTCTACCGGAAGCACTGACATATCGAACGCATGGGCATAAACTGCAGTTATGTTGGCAACAGTAGCTGTAAAAGCGGACCCTTCTTAATCCTTGAATCTCTGAATCACTAGCCGGAATCAGTGCAGACGAACGAACGCCTTATGAATGGCCACAGTGCTCCAGCCAAAGCTAAATCACATGAAAGATCCCACTCAAGCCGCGCGACCTCCCAGCAACCGAGGCCACAAAGGGTATAAAACAGAATAAACGATACGTAATAACAGCATTCTGCACGCAGCCACCGCAGTAGCGCACCGCGTACGGGGGTAATTTCCGTCAATTCGCATCTGCCAGCGCGCGTGGGGGAATAATTGGGAGGCGGGCGAGCGTCTTCGCTTCATTAGCCAGCGCAAAGCATCGCAAAGGAGCTGCGGCGCCGCGGGGCCGGGCGGCGAGGGCCAAAGGGCGGAGCGGGGCGGGGCGGGGCGGGGCGGGGCGGGGCGGGGCGGGGTGCGGCTGGGCAGGGCTGAGGGGTGCGGGGCGTTGTGGGGTGGGAAGATAGCGAAGCGCTCGCGGCGAGAGCGCCCTCAACTCCGCATCGCAACTTCGGTGGCGGCACCCGAAAGAGAAACGCGCCCTCAGAACGTGCCCCAGGGATGGAGGAACAACGCTCACACACCAAGTAATATGTCCGATGATACGTTATGGAAATGTCTTAAAAAAAAAAAACAACAACAACAAAAAACAAACAAACAAGAATCGTTGAAAATACGGAAGAAAAATGAACGAAATGTATGACAGTATTCATTTTATTCCATCAAAACATTCGTTAAGTTCCATGCCCGAAATGCAGGGAAAACAGATTTATGTTCACATTCGCAAATGGGTAGTGTTCCGATCATAATAGCAAACACGAGCAGTCGGAAGCCTACTAAACGGGCAATGAAAATTCATCCAATATCACTCCCATCTACGAAATATGTGCCAGTAATGCGCCAGTGCTGTGTCTGTAATCTATGGCATTGTGTGGCTAGCTAGGGATTTCCCAATCGTGTATACACAGGCGAAGCAATTGCCGCGGCTGCTGTGTAGCAAAGCGTTTGCAAAACGCCGGAAAAACAGCACCCGCCGCGCCGCCGCCCCGCCCCCGCGCGCGGGCAGCGCATTACGCGAGCAAAAGCAGCGGGCGGCGCTCATCCGTCTGGCGGAGGCGGATTCATTTCGCCCGGGTGATGAGGCGCCCCTCGGCGCTCGCCCGCTAATTACAGCGCCCCGTCCCGCCACGCCCGCCCCTCTCCCCCCTCGCTCGCTCGGCGTATCGCGCCCCCACTCGCATCGCACCTGCTGCGCGTTCGCGCTGCACCTCGGCGCACCCGCGTCCACCTCTGCGTCTGCACACCCTGCTCCACTTGCCTTCACACCACGAGCCACTACGCTATAAACAGACAGAACGTCGATACAGCCCGGCAAATGAACTACTGAGACTCAGCGAGACTCGCGTAAAGTTTCAAGAAACGTCGACTTATATTCATTGGATTGGTAGGTGAAAGACATTAATACCGTTTGCAAACGGCGTGGAATAGGTTATTCTAATTGTTTAATTAGTAGGTCGAATTGGAATCGGCCAAAAGGTTCAACCTCCCTTCTCGCTTCGCGCCGCTGGCTTGCTCCTGGCGCCCCGAGGCGAGTGGCGGCCGGCTGCCCGCGCACGCGATAAGGAGCCCCGTGACGGATTGCGGCCGACCCTCTGCCTCTGCCAATCGATGGCGCTGGCGATTGTCGATCCTCCGATGCGGGTCAGCTCCTAACAGGAGCCCCGCCCGCCCGCCCGCAAGGCGCCGCCGTCCACTCCGGCCAACAGGCCCACGCCCTGCCGCACGACCGTGCGACAAGCCCCCAACTAAACAATTCTGCAGAAATTCTGATGCTAATGGAACGCACTTACGTTCGAAGCATATGTATCATTAAATCAATGCTGTCCTTTAAATCACTTTCTTCATATTTGCTAGCTAGACCCGCTCTCCATTCTCAAAGACTCGCTCACGGAAAATAACACAAAATATGATCGGCGATCAAGCACTTTACTTGCCTGCCTTGCAATGTTACATGCAGAAGCGTGAAGGGGCGGTGAGGGCGGCGGCAGCCGTAGGCGCAGAGGGGGTTTGGCGTGGCGTCATCCCTGCAGAGATGGAGGCACAGTGCAGTAGAATAGGGCGGAGCGGGAGAGGCCAACCGGAGCAGTGCCGGAGCAAGACAATTTGGGGCCCGGGGCATACCTGAACCTCAGCCCCCCTCTCCCCCCTAAAAAGTGAAGGTTGTGTCAAAAAACTACGAGTTATTTTATTTCAACAAATATCAAAAATTACGTTTAAGCTAGGAGAAAAGATTTGCAAATATATTTTAAATAATAGTTTTAAGTGAAAGTATTTATTGAATAATACAATTTCCACGGTGATCTTAAAACGCTAAAAAATTGTTGTGTTTAGATAGGGTTTAATAAAATCACTATTTAAATACTAATGACTATGAATTTCAGCAGAACCTATTTTAATGTTAACGTTACATGATTCATTTAATAGAGTTCTACCTTATCAGTAATTTCTATAACCGACTATATAAGGTTAAAAAAAATTAATTGAAAATTCCATGAAATATCAGACTACTGTACCGCGACTTACAAAATTACGATAACGATTTTCTCCAGTTCTAATTTCTTTTGCAATTTTCTTCCATCGGGCCCCTTGCCTTGCGGGGCCCTCAGCGATCGTCCGTGCCTAGCGCCGGCACTGAACCGGAGGCGGCAGCGCGATAACGCCCAATGCCCTGAGCAGCGAACTACCAGCGCAGCTCGCGCACATCGCAGCTCACGACAAACAAGTGCCCAGTGTCTTTTCGAAAGCGACACGCACATTAGAGCAAATGAAAACAACGCACGCCGCCATTCCATTGCAAAGCCACTTTTAGCATTTTTATTTTCATTATTACCAAATGCAGTAAAAATACAATCACCGCATTGCAGCGGTTCCGAATCAACTTTTCCGATTTGAAAATGGGAAAAAAAGAAGAAAGAAAAACAAGTTGATATAACACTGGGTAAAAAAAAATAACATTTTCCCCATTTGTACAAGTGATTATTGAATCAGCAAACCCCACAGCGGAAGCGGCGCATGCTTGGGACGTCAAAATGCGATCCTGGACCTACTCGTACATTCGCTCCGCGCGCCGCCGCTTCGTGCGAGGGGCAGACGACCTCGCCGCGACACGGCTACGGTTACGCTCCGGGTACGGTTACACGCCCGAGACCGCGTAAACAAACTTGGCCGCCCGCAAAGCGCCGCCTTTGTCTAGCGCAGCGCCGCGCCACGCTCCGCCCCGCCCCACACCGCGCCGCGCCGCGCCGCGCCGCGCAGCTCGCCCAAGAGCCGTTAACCGCGGGACCCGAAATTGCCAATGCCTCTTGGATTCGGCGGACATCGCCCCACTCGACCGATCTACCACGCCGCAAATAACTGTGGATCGCAGATTACACCATACTTCAGAGGCATTATTTTATCACGTTTTCTTTGAGTGAAGTTAGCTCGTCCCCCCCACCCCCCCACAATAAACAGAGATATGAGACCTGTAGTATTTTATTTTGAATCACTTATTTTAAGTTTAATTAGAAGATACAGAGTTATAAACCTGGAATTAATTTTTAGAACGAAGGCAGCGATGGAGAATTAAATAATTTAGGCGCACTGTTTAATACTACATTGTTCTGGAAAGGGCGTATTTGGACAAGGGAGCTCCGCCGCCGTTCGGCCAACGTGTCTCAAACTGCTGCATCAGCAGTCCAGGTAAAGAATACTGAACATTAGTTGTTTCCGTAGTAGTAATGATGTCGAGAGGATTAATGTTAACAAAGACGTCTTTCTGTCAGAATCGTAAACAGAATATTCAATTTATTTCAACAGGTTTTCTGAAACGCACAGGAAACGGCCTTTGAATCGCAACAGAAGCGATTCCGAGCCGCCCTTAAAGGGAAAGAGGGGAGCAAAGGAGAGGGAGTGAGAGGATCACGAAGCAGGCGAGGCGATACTCCGAAAATGTTCCGGGCCACAAAGCACTGAATCCTTCTCTCCATGGATAGATCTCAACTAGAACATTCTAAAAAATAAAAACAAATCTAATAATGCAATCGAGTAGCAGGTTTTTCGGCGTGTAAGTTGAACGGCGATCCGCCAAGTTGTCTGCGCCGTGCGCCTCCGCGGGCAAGCGCGCTGCTCCGCGCCGCCGTGCCGACTTCGCGTCCCATTCACTTCCGCCGCCTTAAGAAGCGCAGCTTCGGAACTTGGAGAGCGACAAGACGGCGCACTTTGCGAGCGCCTCCTCCCCGCCACTTTCGATGGACCCCGCCCCGCCTCGCCCCGCGCCGCAGCGGAATCTAGGGCGCCACTTGACGGACACTTCGGCTCGTGATTCAGCGCGACGAGCGACGCGCAAGACAAACCCAAAAGTGCTTTTCCAAGTTTCCCGGCGCGGTACACCGAGAATCTGATATATCAATCACCCGAGTGGCGAAAACGAATTCAATCATTATGAGTTATAGCAAACTCAGCGCGAGCCCTGTCAAGGAAATTCTTCTCAAGGAGCACATGGCTCTCGAGAATTCGATGCACGAGAGCGTTCTTGGAAAAACAAAAAGAGAAAAACGACAGAAGCAACGGCATTTTAGTTCGACCCAGAACGATTCAACCACAGATTAACCGCTGCTAACGAGTAATACGGAAGGAGATCGAAAAGGGACGGAAATAGGTGAACATGAAATAAGGGAATTCCAAAGGAATAAGCAGAAAACTAATAGGTATGACGTCGAACAAATTTCCATTTGACTTAAGCTTACTGGGACACAGCGCACACACAAAAAATTACAGAACACTATTGGTGCGGATCTCGCGAAAAGAAGAAGAATAAGAATGCGAACAGAGTAATCATTATTTTCTCGCCCTTTTAGCAACGGCCCGCCTCAGGGAGAGAGGCCACGGCGCGAGGGCGGGCGCGCGTGGAAACCGGAATCTGGGAGGGGGCGGGGTGAGGGTGGGGTGAGGGTGGGGTGAGGGTGGGGGGAGCGGGGTGCGAGTGGCGGCGTCAGCGGCCCGAGGCGGTGGCGGCGCGCGCGCGGTTGGGTTACGGCCAAGGCGCCAAGGCTCTCGGCGCCAAGGCCCGCCCGCCGCCCGCACGGCGCACGTGGCGCGCCCGGCTTCGCACACCGGACGGCACGCTCGCTTTGCACGTCCTAATCATTCTTCATTCTTCGGAGATTTTACAGCCAGGGGGACACTGGTAACTTGACGTTGCTTTCACAGTCTTCGACGGTTGTCGGGGATTACTGAATCAATGGGCTGCGCTCATAGAGCCCTCGGCTTCGGCCTCGGCATAGGAACTGAAGAATCGCGACCTTGGTCCGTTGTGTAGGATGCTACTCTTGCATTCACTTGAGAATGACCAGGAAAAACCAAGAACATTGTCAACCAGAGCAGTCAGCCTATGGATTCGATTCCGGTAGGCGCAACAAACGCATTGATGTTAAAATACATCACATAAATTTCTGGCACCTTATCTAGAGCAAGCCCTCGCCCTAACAATCCCGCATCTCATTTCCCACATACGGTGCGAGAATCTTCCACCATCTTGTTTCACTCGATCACCGTACGATAAGTTTAAGTCAAAGGCACACTCCCACTGAACACCTATCCATGAAGCCGCGCGAACATTAAAAAGGAGCCTCCTCCAGTCCCAAGCCTATTTCCGAAATTAGAGATAGAACTCACAATCTTCCACACCACCACTTCCTATCTTTCGTGCAGGACACGGGTCATTTCCTTCTGCTGCCCAAGTCAATCACTGCCGGACCGAAAAAAGCGAGAGCAAACGCCACTCACGCCCAGCAACCGCGAGAACCCCGCGCCCACCCTCCGTTCGGCTCTCTGCCTGCGCGCCGGCCTAACCTGGCCTCACCCCGTTTTAACGATTCCATCCCGTTCAAATTCTAAACCGATAATCACATCCCCCCCCCCCATCCCCGCGGGAATAAAACAAGCGCCTGCCGTCGGCGGAGCGGCGTCGCGAGGCCCGCCTTCAAAAACGGCAGTGGTAATTAAATTATCGGCTACGCGCGTTATTAAATCTGATTTATTGCGAGGTGAAACGCGCCGCCGAACACCCGCGGAGGAGGATTTTCAAATATTTATAGGGCGGCGGAGGGGTGTGAAGTGTGGGGTGAGGGGGCGGGGCTGCCAAGACGGCAGCCGCAGCCGCCTATTCCCACCGCCGCGCAGCGCCACTACGCGCCGCGCCGCCGTCTCGTCTCTGTGGGCGCCCGCCGGGCGGCGATAAGGCGTCTGTGGGGGGCGCGCGCGCCGTACGCGGCAATTTCATGCAAATCGCGCGCGCGCGCCGGGAAGGGGGGGAGGGGAGGAGAGAAGAGGGGAGGGAGGGGAGCTTGGCAGCCCCAACGGCGGCATCCGGGCGTTTCCCACGCGGCGACGGCGGCGGCGGAGAGGCTGTGGGCGGCTGTGGGAGGCGGCGGTCGGGCGACGCCGCCCTCGGGCGGGCCAACACCACCCGCACCGCACCTCGCCCCCCACCCTCCCCCTCAGCCCGTGCGAGCGAGCGGCCGCTAATTCAACTAAGTCGCTGGGACGCCGCAACCGCTTCTACGTCGGCGGGGGCGGACGAGGAGACAGAGGAGGCGGAGGCAGGCGAGAGCAGCGCCGCCAGTGCCGACGGCGCTTCACAGGCCCCCACGCGTTCGGCACGTGAGCAGCGAAGCAGGCGCCCCGGAAGCGCCCAAGGGGGTCTGCCAAGCCGCCGATTCCCGACGCCGCCTCGCGCCGCACACGAGGCAAACAGCCGAACCGCGCGAGGCGCAGCGACGCAAAGACGCACTACGCGAACCGCTCTCCTGCGCTCGCCGGCTTCCCCACTTCGCCTTCCGACACGTCCCCTCGACGTAGTCTCCCTCTCAGCTGCTCCGCTCAAGTATTTCTTACGCACGTCATTATTACCAAATAATAAATGCCTTCGGCAAAATTTCGACGACCATTACGCGGTACAACCGAAAATGGTCATTAAATAATTTCCCCTTCGATTTTTCCATAAGCCGTGGTGTCACAGACAGGACACAGGGCTTGCCAACGCACAAGTGGCGCCAAGGCATGGGGCTGCGACCGACCCGCGCGCGAGGGCAACGCGAGGGGAACGGAATAGGCACTGTGACTTCACTCAACGGCACATTGAAGGGGAAAGGGGTGCAGCGCATCGGTCCACAATGGACGTGGACGAAAGAGTCACAGTCACATCGCACATCTCGGAAATAATGACGTAAACGTATTGTCCTGAAAATTAATTATTAATACCACAATATTCCTAAAACACAACTCTCTCAGGAGTAACAGATTTCTAACTCTCCCCTTATGCCCTCGAGGACGTATATGTCGTCTTGGCATTGCCGCTAAAAACCCACATCTCACAAACTTTAAATGCCTTTACCTTGTTCTTGCCCTGAGGAAGTCTGCAACATGACAGGCGCAACGTCGGCCTCTCAACCTGCGACCCTAAGTCACCCGGACAAGAAGATGTGGACGCAAACCGCAGAATCTTACGTTTACATTGAAAAGCATTTCCTCAGCTAACTCATGAGTTTACATCTGTGCCAATGTTTCCCCATAGGTCCCACCTATCGTGAGGAGAGAATACTGTTGGAACAAAACGTGGTTACTCGGGCAGGAGGCGCTGGCGATGGCGGAGGCGGGAACAGGCCTGGCCTGGCCTCGCGGCGGCCGCTAAACGGCTGAATAGGGCCGAGAGGAAAAAAAGTCAGCGCGACCAGGGCAGCGAGGGCGGTGCGTATGGGGAGCAGTATATCTCGGCACGTCGATAACCCACACGCTCTCCCGCCCGCGCCCAGCCCCGGGTCCGCTCGCGGCTCCAGCTTCTTTCCCAAGGACAGCAGGCGCCACCACCCCAGAATCTCCCGCCGCCTGTTGCTGCTCGCGGCCATGCCATCGTCGCAAATAACGCCACATCCAAAAGCGCGCAAGTCAGAAACTCATCTGTCGTCTTTATCTTTCACTCTCAATGGTACAGCAATCGCTATGTGCATGTTTTGGAGTCCTTCAGAGTTCAATGAAAAAACCGTGTTTTTTTAAAATATTTTTTCAATTATTCCGGTCATTTTCGATGAGATTAATGGGCCAGTATTTTTTGAACGGAAGACATGCAATTGGCAGTAATGAATTTGTCGGGCGCTATCAGCGCAGGCTGACCAGCCACCAAACGCTCGCGCGAGACGAAGACCTATAGCTGTCAATAACGCGCAGCGAGATTGCGCGGGAGTTCACATCAACAACACGCGTGCCAACCGATTTAACGCAACTCGTGAAAAACCACTATTGCGGGACATTATATTACAGAATTTGTTTTCATTACCGGTGTTTCTGGCTCAAAAGTTCCTCCACTTCTCATCTCAAAAGTTTTAAAGGAAAAAACTCGACAAAAGCTCCGAATGCGGCATATAAATCGACGACCGAGTTTCGGAAAACGACGCTCGCTTCAGAATCACCGTCTTATATCGAATTCCGACGGTTGGCTGTAGCTCTCGCAACTTGCGCCCCCGCGTGTTCAGTCACCGCCAAGACAAATCCCTCAAACGGATACAATCCGCGCAGGAATGTGTTTCTAAGCCGCGTTACTTCCCAGCGGGCGGGGCTGGGAGCGGGCGCGGGCGGGCGCCGCCGCCCACCGGCTCCGAACCCGCGAGCGGCGCAACGGGGCGCACGGGGCAGAGCGGGGCAGAGCGGGCCGGCGCCGGCCGCGGACGCACTGAAATTCCAATCGCCCCGCGCGCCGTCCGCGAATCATCCGAGGGCCCTCCTCCTCCTCCGCGAATGAAAGGCGCCTGCAAATCGCCTTAGCGCGGCGCAAAAGAAACTCATCGCAAGAAAAACAGCGCTGCGGCATCGCATGTAAGCGCTTGGCGGGGCGACGGAGAAGGAGGCGGCGTGGAAGCGCCGCTCGGGCGCGGCCTTGGGCGGGCGGCTTTTTGGCCCCCCGCGGCGCGGCCCGGCGCGGCGCGGCGCGGACGAGACCGGTGGCTTCAGGACAGTGGCGTAACGAAATGAGCGCGGGTCCGCCCGCAAAACTTTTATACGGGCCCCCTTTATAAACGTGAATAGCAAACAGAAGTGGTGTTAGTATAATAAAAATATCCTTTAACAAATTCATATCCTTCAGTCTATGATTACTATATTGACAATCGAAACCTTACGCTCGCAATTCTTACAAGCGCAAAACCTTCAGCTTAAATATAGGCCCCCTTTTACCCGGGCCCGCCTGCATTGCGTGATTCGGGTTTCTTCAGCCATCGTTCTAGCTTACAAACCCTCGAGTACCACTTCCGCCGAGAAGATACTCGATGCGGCAGAGCTACGAAAACACGCGTAAAATGGAGTTCTTTTCCTGCAAATCGTTTGATTTGTGTATTTGTATTAATTTGAAAATTACTTGAACAATGAAATTGAACATTACAATAAAAGCTGATTGAGATTACTAAATGATGTTTCATTCAGTTGGTTAAACAAACCAACAACGACACTGTACATTATCGTATAGCGCGGATGTCAAATCAGCTCAAAATATGTGGTTTCATGCCTACGGCATCAGTATTTCAGTGGAATTGAATTTCGAATAAAATATTGATATTTCAAATGTAACGTTCCAACTCGATCGTTACAATTAATACGAATTCTTTTTGTCATCATTACCACAAGCAACTAAACACCGGACACGTGAATATTTATTGAACGTTTTGTCAATTTGGAAAGGTAGAAATACATGTTACACATGAAAAATTATTCACACAAACAAGTAGTAGTCTAAACATGTATTCAATACATAATTGATGACAATACTTAGAGTCCGTCAATTAAAGTAACACACCCTGGACGTGCCGACTGCTAGAGCACGCTGCGACGCCAGTAGGAATTACTATCCCCCGCGGCATACCACACGCGCCTCCATAAATGATACATCGGCAGGAATCCATTCCGAAACAATAATTCGTGTGGGCGCAAATTATGAAAGCAAAACGAGAAAAAAAAGGCAGGCGCGCAGGGAATCGTTTATTTGACCCCACAATTCGCATTCAATTTATTCCAATCGGTAGTCACATTTTTCAATATATATTTTTATATGCGCGAAACTGAAAGTACGGCGGCGGCGGCGCGCGCGCAAATATTGATAAACCGCGCGGGGGGGGGGGGGGGGGGGGCGAGGCGTGGACCGCGCATCTGCTGCAATTACGGCAAAAACTCGCCGCCAAAAGCTGGATAATCTCCATCAATTTTCATCATGGCCGTTGTTCCGCTCATGCTGTTATCACGGACTCTCATTACATATAATGAATAATCAACTGCGAAGGATCCCCACGGCCCCCGCTCATCACACGCTCCGCGCCGCGCCCGCCCGCCCAACCGATTGAAGGTTTAATTTACGGGAGGAGCGCCACAGGAATACATAGTAAATAGAGACGGACTGCTCGATATATTAATGAAGTGCGCGAGTGGGGGAGGCGGGGGGACTCGTGCATTAGGCGCGCGGTGCGGCGGAGCTGCTCAGGGAGAAGAAGGTCGCTGCTCTGCGCTGGGCGTCAGTGAGTGACAGAGAAGATCGGCGTCTGCAAGCGCGCTCCAGCACCCAGCAGCCAGCGCCGCGCGGGATACGAGTCAAGAGCAGGGTGGGGGCAGAAGCTAGCGAGTACTCAGAGCGGTCGAAGAAACAGGCGGAGTACTGTTCTCGCAATGATGGGAACGAATCTGCCACATACATTGGCTAATCTGCCTCTACAACATTGATGGAAATTCTGGGACATCTATAAATGGGAATATTAATAATTAATAAGTAATTACTATTAAACGCAAAACCACTTTAACAGTAATAATGAATTATGCATTTCCCACGCACCTGTGCGACTGTGGTTGCCGGAGAAGGAAGCGCCAGGCCCGGCGAGGCGCGTCGGCGCACTCTGCCCCGGACCGGGGCGCGGGAGCAGGGGTGGGGGAGAGTGAGAAGGGGAGGGGAGGGGAGGAGAGGAGAGGGGCGGGGCGGGGTCGCATCAGCCGCCAGAAGCGCTGAGGGGCAGCGCAGCGCACTCGCGCACCGCAGATCAAAGCGAAGGTCGCCGGCGGCGGGCGGCGGGCAGGCGAGGCTAGGGGTGGGGTGAGGGTGGAAGTGGAGAAGGGGGTGGAGGTGGAGGGCGCGCACGGGAGGGGGGGGAGCGGAGATCATGAAGGCGCCGATCGGTGGGTGGAAATACAGCGGCGTTGAAAGCACGACCCTGGCCTACGGTTTCCTAAGAATTTCACGCCCTGGTGCTGGAACCTAATACTCTGTACCAAGTACTCTGAAAAGCCACCTTTTCCTGCCGGCACGTCGGCGCCCCCTTCGCGGAGCGACAATAAACCGCAGCTTTATCCCGCCCGCCCAAAGCCCCTCCGAGACGCGTTCGCGCGCGGAGAGAGAGCCCGGAAGAGCCCGCGCGGAGGCTCCGGGGGCGAGTTTCGTCTCGTTAGAGGCGACGCCGAGTTACGACGCCCCTCCCGCCGGCGCCATTTCGCGTCGCGGCGCCCTTTCCCGCGGCGGCCCGCGCGCCCCGTCAGCGGTTTCTCACTTTGAGCTGCCACCTCTCCGCGGGCCGGGACCTCGAAACGCTTCCTTCCGCTCCGCGGCACCCCAAACGTCATTTCTCACCTGCGAGGCCAGACCTTCCTTAGGCAAGTATTGTGCATTTCGAAAAGCATTTGTAACAAAGTCTAAATATGCTTTTTCACTTCAATTAAGCTGCATGTAAACAAATTACATTTCACTTCTACTATTTATATATTTCTTCGCACTTCCAAGAATAGCTATTATTTCCTTGCCAGCCACAGCATTCTAATATTAAAACCAAAGAATGCTAAATAAATCACACGCCTATGCTAACCTATCACATGGCGAGAACGAGGAATTCTCGAGGCAGGCGGTGGAGCATCTGCGCGGCCATCCTTCGATATGTTCATCTCCGAGAGCTCTCACAATAGAGGCGAAATGGATCCCACCGGGGGGTGGGGGTGGGGGTGGCACTCCAGCTGATGTGACGCAGCACAGGCCTCGCCAGGGAGACCGGCCGGGCATTCAAAAGAAGAGCTTGACGACCTAAGGGGCGCCGGGGGGAGTGTTGGGTGCTGCACCCTGCGTCGGCTGACGGACTGCAGCAGTTGCATCCACGAGGAGAAAGCGCACGCAGCAGGAGAGAAACACGAAGAATGCCGATTAATGACCACTCCACAAGTTTACTATGTATGTCCGCTGAGAGTGTGAAACAGGCGAGAACGTTACATTCCAGAAATCGACTAATCGGGAAAATTAGCCAGAGAAGGGAATAGTGAAAAGAAGCGAAATGCAACCATTTAGAAAAACAATCATTAAATATAAATAGTAAATTCAAAAAACAATTACACAGGCATACAAAATAAAAGTAGTCAGACGCATACACTTGAAACGTTTCTCTCTATGTATATCGACGGGCTGAATCCGAATTCAGAATTGCGCCATCACCCTCCCGTTTTTTTATCGCGAAAAAACACAGTAAAATTATAAATTGTAATTTTTACGCTGGTTTTCGCTATTTAAAAGATTTCTTTTTTTTTTTTTTGGTATCCAAAGTAGCCAATGAGACTCGCTCCTTTATCAAACCACAGCCACAGCAACGTTATTAAAATAAATGCATAAACGAGCGCACAGGAGGAGGAAAGCTTTCCTCCAGGCGATGAGAAGGCAAGAAAGTGATGTGTCGGGCGACCGGAGCGAGAGCTGCAGGGAGACGGGGTGTCGCGTGTTTGCTTCAGCAGGAACGTGCATTAGCGCCATCTCGCGGGCGGAAATACGCACCCGCACCCGCAACGGCGCGGCCCGGCCCGGCCCACTCGGCGAAAGCAAACAACCAAGAGATACACCGCGCTAATATTTACACACGAAATATAACATAATAAAGGCGCCCGGCGCGTCGTGGCCAACGCCCCCTTCCCCCTGCCGCATCGCTGTCGTGTTTCCGTATTTCAGCACATTTTTCACATTTTGCGGATTGGGCTTCGACCGTCGATCATGAGCCTGCAAGCTATACTTTCTGAACATGCACCGCCTTGGTTCCTTGGTCCTTCTGTCATGCCGCTGTTTGTACAGTGTCTGTTGAAATCATGTTGCTAGTACTGATTAGGTGATAGAAATTATTATTGTTATTATTGTTATTATTTCGCTCAATTTACGATTAACGATGTTAGCTGACAGTTAACATAAGATTATTCCAGGTTGTAAGCAGCTTCCTAAGAAGTAGACCTAATGACTTGCTGTGTCCCCACAATATTCTGCGCAAAATACAGGTGTTTTCGATTACGCGAAATCGAGCATTTCTCAGACCAAAAAGTTGAACAAGTTTTTGCGACACAAATTCCAAAGCTCCGATAACTGTCAGTACGTGATGTGCTTTCACGCCTCCCACATTCCGATTATCTCCTTTTCCAAACTCTTGTGTTTAAAGTTTTTTTCTCTGCCCCCTTGTTTTCGACGTTGTGATAGCATGAAAAAACCGCATGCCCAAGTAGAAACCCGCTTTTCCACCACCTCCACCAGGTAGCAAGACGCCTTTTCATTCCGTGCCGTGTGCGTGCGCAGGGTACTGGCCGTTCGGCGTGGCGTGGTGCAACGTGTACGTGACGTGCGACGTGCTGGCGTGCTCGGCCTCCATCATGCACATGTGCTTCATCTCGCTGGGCCGGTACCTGGGCATCCGCAACCCGCTCAAGACGCGCCACGCCTACAGCACCAAGCGGCTCGTGGGCTTCAAGATCGCGCTCGTCTGGCTGCTCGCCATGCTCGTCTCCTCGTCCATCACCGTGCTCGGTAAGAGGCCGCTTCGCAGCGCGCACTGCACGCGTTGCGTCCAAAAGAGAACGGACACGTGATCTAACGACCAAAAGATCACGGATGTGTGATCTAAGACCTTCCCACCCTTTAACTATGTACTTGGTTGAATAACCAACAAAACGAGATTAGCACACATTTGGACAACTATATTTTCGCTCAAAAAAATAAATAAAACTTAGTTGCATCAATTAGCAAACTATGCACTTAATTTTATAGTTTTGCTAACAATATAGCAATTCACTCCTCATAGCTCTACACTTACAATTAATTCCCAATACGTTTATATTCTAATGCGCCGGCCTGAAGTGAAATTCGGCCGATCCAACGAGGAGAGGCAACGCGACACCTTGACAAGAAATACGGGGTCATGCCGTGATCTTAAATTCATCGGCATAGTTAAATGACGTTCAACAGCCAACTCAACGGAATAGCTGAGCGTAGGATAAAACGCCCCGCTCGGCCAATTCAATTCTCTGTTATTTCCTATCATTCATTTGCCTAATAAACACACGTCACAAATAGTAGACATGAATTGCAATGTGCATCGAATTCCAATAAAATCACATCCAGTTTCAGTCATAATTACATTTTATATCACAAACACGACGCTACAGTTTGCATGGCTGGCCATAATAGTTTAATATATTTTCACAAATTTGATTCTCATTAGGAATAGAACCAGCTCGCGTCATGTTTTATCACCGCTTGTTCCAGTTTATAATTTTGGAGCAGCTCGATAAACAGTTCACTATTACACCATTCAATTAATATATTCATTCCTATAACGTACAATCGGCGTACATAATATATCTGTAGGTCAACACCCGTCATATAAAAGCGTCAACAAAGTCACACTTGTCGCAAATTGATCAGAGCTATTCCAGCTCATGAACGCGACACGAGCCTTTACGGTAATAAGTTAAATTCACTGTACACATCTTAAAATCACCACGGTTACGCACCTACAGTGATAAATGACTTTAAAAAACATATTTCTCAAAATTTATAAATTATCACTTATACCGATCTGGTTTCACCCATTCATATATCAACGAAATCTCGTCGCACTGATGTTCCCCCCTGGTCACTTCGGTCTCTAAGAATGCTTAATTTATTGAGATCTCAGAATATACGTTTTCTTTGGGTACATTTTTCATTAAAAATTGGGGCATCAAACACAAACATCGATGTTTAAAAAATGGCTTCAATAAATCGATGTTTTTGTAAAAACATCGATACAATGTCACAACTCTACTGCGCACGGTACCTGCCGTCTGCGCATTCTTTTTAAACACCTCCACATACGAGGGACGATCAATAAGTTATCTACCTAGGTATCTTACTGCGTTTTTTGAGGGCTGAGGGTGCACAGGCAAGTTGGGACATGTCTTGCGTAAAAAAAATGTCTGCCGTAAGCTCTTGATGTGAGATGACCAGTTCAGTGGCGTATGGGTCAACGGAAAAATGAGATTTCGAGCATCGTGGGAAAATATATTTAGAACACTGTGGCTTCGTACAACTTAATCATTCTCCGTATAGCCCAGGCTTCCAGTGACTACTTTCTGTTTCGAAACATGAAAAAATTAAGCTTAGGAGACAATTTCCTGACGATGAAGCAGTTAAGGAAGCTGTAATGAGATATCTGGACAGTCAGATCAAGTTTGTTGAAGTGCATGGGCATTGCATCGAAAGGTAACGAGGTGAGTTTCAATATAAAATCCCATATTCACGCTCAGGTAGGTAACGTATTGACAGCTCTCCGCCAGCAGCTTCCCGTCGCGAGTGTGTTGCAGCTTGCGCTCTGGTCGGCAGGGCTGCACGACCAGGACAACATCATGCCGCGCGGGCGGGACCGCCAGTGCGTCATCAACAACCGCGCCTTCTTCGTGTTCGGGTCGCTGGTGGCCTTCTACGTGCCCATGCTCATCATGGTGGTGACGTACGCGCTCACCGTGCAGCTGCTGCGCCGCAAGGCGCGCTTCGCCGCGGAGCTGGGGCCCGAGGGCGCGGGGGCCGGCACGGGGGGCGGGCCCGGGGCCGGGCCGGGGCCTCCCGTGCGGCGCTTCGGGCCGCCCAGACACCGCCACCAGCACAGGTCAGCGCCCGCACACTCCTTTCTACGCTTGTTTCCACGTTTTACACTGCCGAAGGCTGTTCTCAAGTCTTCTCTCATCTCAAACAAACGACTTCCGCTCAATATTACAAAAGTGATATGCGTCAATAAGGTCCACCAGACTTGTCTCAATTACAAACAAGACAATTCAATTTTTTGAGAAAGTTCCAGACCTGTGTTATGAATTGCAGAACACAAATTTTTAAAAAATCCACTCGCGGCATCAACTGATCTTTCTGGATTCATTATGATGCTGGAACTCGCCACGTCTTATTGGGCTAAACTCTTTGAGAAGGTAGTACTCAACAGTCAGTGTATTCGATAAGAGTCAATTGTGTATAAATTATATAATTCACATCAAATACGTAAGGTCATTGTAACACGCGTGTTTTACTAATTATTGTAATTTTTAATGCCTTTTGACTAGTCATAACATTATTTTGTTGTAAGAGAACGCCTCGAGAAATGTATAATGCTGTTCCATTGTCAACACGTTTTTAAAAGAGCCATTGAACCTTCCTCGCGCGTCGGCGCAGGGGCCCCAGCGTGCTGCGCAGCGTGTCGCAGCCGCAGCTGAGCTACGCGGGGGCGTCGCCGTCGTCGTCGGGGGGCGGCGCGGCCAACGGCGCGGGCGGGGGCGGGGGCGCGGGCGGCGCGCGCGGCCGCCACTGCGACCAGGGCACGCAGACGCCCATGCGCCTGGGCGGCGTGCTGCGCCTGCCGCTCCTCCCCGTCGGAGGCACCAGCCTCAACCTCAGGTAACGCCACCGTTCATTTACCTATACACTTAACCTTTACGTTTATACAGGCAGGTCGAACGGATTTGAGCCAATCGTTCATCCCAGGGTGGCAGGGGGCTTGGGTTACGACGTGCTTAAAACGGATGTGGAGGTGGGCGATGGAAGAGCCTAATTTTTGTGTTTATTTATTTTATTTTTTATTGTCCCTAATTCCCTCTTTGCACTCAGAGATCACTGAAAGATTTAAGTATATTCGGTTAGATTTCGCCTTCACCAATTAAACCCTAATACTTTTAATAAATACAAATACTTTTAATAAATGATGAATCTCTACATTTCGAGGAAAAATATGTTTATCACTCGTATACTACGAATCATTTTCTTTGTAGTTTTGTACATTTTAGATACGTCGCAATTTTAGATACGACCACAACAAAGTTTAAAAAATAGCGTGAAGTTTAGGTCTACACATTTCTTTCCATCAGCCTAACGTAGTAAAATTAGAGACAGTTCATCTTGATCATACGTCCAGGAAGTTGAACTTTAACGTATTCCAGCACCGTGTACCCTTAGTATTTTTCCCTTCATTCCGCAAGCATCGAGGTCGATGACACTCACCACTTGGAAAGCTCGACTCTCCTACGTTTTTCTCTAATATCATTTAGGAGAACGGGATTTCAAAGCGTTCCGAATATACGCGAATAAAATCTGATCTGTTTCCACGAGGCGCCACTAAAACTTTACGCTTCACTATAACTGAATACTCGCATCGAGACCGCCCCCAGTATGCAAATGCGGAGCGCGCGGAGCAGGCAGGCTTCGCTGCACGCGACGAGTCGCGCGCGTCATAAACCTCCTCCCGAAGAATTCGATATCCGGGCAGGAAGGAGGATGATGCTGTGGATTAGGGGCAGGCGCCGAGACATATTCGTTCATTCTGCCTGCAGGGCCTAGCAGGGCACCTCGGGATCGCTTCGAGGCGGCATGCGACGTCGTCTTCGATCGAGAGTGGGAGGGAGGGGGCCACGCGTGCCTCGGAGGCGGTCGCCGTCAGGTGACACAAGGGGGGGGGGGGGAAGGAGGCCTTTCGCCTCTGTGTCGGCGGGAACCACGGGCCTCGCATAGGGGGAGGCGCCCGGGAGGGCGGCGAGATGAAAAATGTAACGGCGCGCCGGTAAAAGCGGCGGCGCCTCACAAAGCTGGCGCCGGCGACTCCGCTCGGGCGCCGGAGATGGAGGCGAAACGGAGCGTGGCCTCAGGGCAGACCGGCGCGCCGCGGCGCGGCGCCGACACACGCAGCCACGAGAACGGCGGGGGCAGACGACAACCGCCAAGGATGAAAGGCGGCAAGAGGAAGGAAGAAAGTGACGAAAACGAGCAATAAATGTGGCGAAAGTATCAGGCGAGAAGACGACGTCCGCTTGCACCGAGACAGATTCTTTTCACAAACTGAAAACGGTAGAATATCAACGTACCGCTTCATGCACGATAAACGTGGGCTAACACATTTAAACTATAAGGTAATGTCATTCACATAGAATTGCAAAGAAACACAGACGCCGAAAACGTGAAAGTTGAAAAAAAGAAGAATACGTACAAAGGCAAACTAGCAAACGAAGAAAAATCAAGAACAGAAAGGAAGACAATGCATGCGGACTAAGCATCCTCCCATATTTCAATCGCATAGTCGATATTTCTTCTCGTATTTCACTGGCCCGGAGTTAACGATGCACCGTCACGGACACTGCCCATCCAAAACCTCTCCTTGCACAGCAACGCTTTTCAGAGAACATCCAACATAACACGAGAGCCCGAAAAGAGCAGGCGCGTCACGTCCACACGAGTGACATGTAAATAAATTACACAGTAAGTGCCTCCGCGAGCCTTATCCGTTCCGAAAAATCACAAGGTGAAACGCGCGCGTTGCAGCATGGAGCCACGCCAGGCGGGATGAACTCGAGCAGCGCCGGCCGGCTCGGGTGCATACACAGGCGCCTATCAACGAGACACACCCCGCCGGAGGAGAAAAAAAAAACAGTCTCCCTGACAGCACACGTCCGCGCACTCACTCGCCCCCCCCCACACACACACACACACGGGCGTCCAATACGCACCCATCGGATCGCTCAGTTGATTCATACACCGCGTTTCGCGCGAGCTCCACACCACCATAAATTCATTTGCAGACGCTCGGCGCCCCAATATTTCACAAACGCCGCAGCACGCGCGGGCGAGCCGCGGACGCTTACCGGATGTGGATCTGAAAAATTATCGCGCGACCGGCCCGCGAAAGGGGGCGGCGACCCGTGGGCGTTCGACAGGGAAGCCACACAGTGGGTGTGAGACGGGGCTCAATATGCCACCCGAGGAATGCGGACGGAGAGGCTGCAAAACCGAGAGGGAAAGCGAAATTGAAAATCCTTCGATAATTGATACGAAAACGCAAATCACGCAAGTGGCCGCTGCCATACTGATCAGTACGGAATGGACGACAGTACGTAAGAGTGGAGGGTAAAGGCCCACTTTTGTGTGTGATAAATTCGAAACTTTCGAGTTCGTCGAAATGTTTCTAATCCAAAGTGAACGCGCGTAATGGTCACCTCGAGTCAGTGGGAGGGCTGGAACGCGCGGAGGTTGAGGTCCCCTTCCTCCATCGCGTGTGGGAGAGGCGACGCCAAGCGCGAACAGCGGGCGTACATCACCGGCCGCTAATTTCATCGCATAGCATTCGCTGGCGCATATTTCGGGAACCGCAGCCCCCAACGCCCAACGCCCCACGCCGCCTTCGTCCAGCGCATCGCTTCCTCCTCCGTTCAGCAATATCGCCGCGTCCCCTGCGGCACTGCCCGCGGTGCCCACCGCCTCCCCAGGAAACCCGTTCTTTATATCTGCTCTCACTCTTCCAGGCAGTTATGAAAAAGGAGCTGAAAACAGCACACTCCAAACGAATTTCATGCAACTTATCACATCGTTCTGGATTAACATTACTTATATTAATGACTTTTGAATCTATACAAACAGCGCATATACCTGCGGAGGGGACTAGACCCTATCCGAGGGTTCATAGTTTACATCTCGCAGTTAGCACGAATGTTCCATTTTGCAATTGCGACGTAAAAGGCAACAACAGTGTACCATAACATAATCTGCCATATCACATATCCCGTCCCCGTCCCTTGATATATGCTCTTGAACCTCCCTTCACGTTCAAGACATCAGGTAAAAAACAATTCCACAACGAGCATTGGGAATCTACTTTGAAGGGTTTGTTAGGTGAAAGGCGACACCACAGAAGCCGCCCTCACGGCCCCGCCATGCACTCGCCTCCACGAACCCGCGCCAAGTGAACGGGGCGGAGGAGCCCTTGCGAGGCCCGGCTGCACGCGCTCGCAGCGGCCTCGAGCGAGGCGGAGGGCGCGTGGGCGGACTGCAATTATCTGGGCCTTTTTTGCCCCGCCACTTTTTTTATCTCGTCTTCGTGCTCGTGGCTCGTGGCCGCCGCCACCGTCGTCCCCGTTCCGGCGCGTCGCGGTAATTCATTTGTCCGCGCCGCTCGAGTGCTTTCGCGCGGGCGCTCGCTCGATTCGCAGCTTCCTCGCAGCTGAGCTGAGCGCCGGTCGCCTCCGAAGGAGGATTTTCGCTTCGCCGTTGGTCGCTTCCGGCCGGCGGCGCACGCGCCGGATAATGCGACGCTTCTTGCACGACTACTCTATTATTTTGAAGAAGCAAAATTTTGTTGGAAAGAACAATTGGTTCTTTTAATAGTTGTCAGTCGGATGGGGCGAATTGCTTATATTACACGTAAACGATAGAATACAATGGTATAATATCGCAGCACATTTTCTTTTCTGGGGAACGTAAATGCTTAAAAATCCACTTAATTCTTGTTTGTTTTTTTGTTTTGTTTTCCTTTCCGTTCTTAAATAACCACGATGTACTATTAAGAAGAATCCCAATTTTATTTTGTTGGCGAAAATCAAATTTCATACCGAAAAGAGTGACAAACTCTTCATAAGACAGCTTGATACAAGTTTCAAGATAAATCTGATGGTTATTCATGAAGAAAACAAGGCATTCATCAAGGCTGTCGCGGCTGTGCATATGAATGTTTGAATGCGACATCTCTTTTATAATGACGCGAGGCCCACACGTACAGTGACAGGTGTGTTTTTAACTTGGCGCACTTACGCAACCGCAGTTCCCACTCAACAACGAAGGAGTCATTGGGTAAATTCCACTGCCCCGATGGCAAGAAGGAGGTGAGTGTGGGTTCACATCAAAACTTCAAGTAAAAGAAACATTCGCGTTGCTGAAAACAAACGCCGAGGCTATTACATCTCTTCGCTACTTTCTCGTGCCTTACCCGCTCCTCGTACCTGCCAACTTGGGATGAAATCGATTTCTGTATTTCGCAAATCCTCGCGCCCCGTTTGCAAACTTCCGAAACTTCGCAGCATTCACTCTCCACAAAGGCAGTGAATCCACGCTAATCGATGGAACATGGAATTAGAACTCAACATTTCGACTCCGGTCGAAATGTTCCACAACAGCATAAAAATGAAACAAGTGAAAATACTAGAATGATGTCTAGAAAATCTTTTGTACGAATATTTATTTAATAACTATGCATAAACAAATATATCAAAATCTCTTTTAAAAAAACCGCTTTTTTACGTACGTTTTCACGTGTACGGACGCAGGCATTGGAAGCCAACCTATAAGAACTGACGAATACGGGAGGTATAAACCGGAGCGCAGACCATCATGGGTCTTTAAAGAATAAACCCTAGGGTGCCGCGGTACAAGACAGCCAGCAGCATCGACTCGCTGACCGGAGGAACCTACGACTTCATAAAGCACAAAAAGGATTTCAGGTCTGAAGAAGGCGTGTAAGTAATCTCGAACGGATGAACATTGCATCGAGTTACCCCGAATTCATTTCCAGGAGCCCATTGTCACCCGTTAGTGTTTTTCAAGTCGCGGTGTTCTAATTAACTGGTGGCCTGCAGCAGCAAGAATGCTGCGGAAATGGGTCCTGAAGCAGCAAATGTTGGCTGTTCTACAGTGGCGCAGTTCTGCAGTCATTTTCTCCTCGTCGCCCGACATAGCCATTTCGTAATCAGTGACGCACTAACATGAGGAAATACGTGTAATATTAAGCACAAGAAATTGCGTAATAACTTCATCAAACTGTCTCACGGTTTGTGTATTTTCTCAGCCTTCCCGTGCGTCTAACACGCTGTCTTGTGTGCGCAGGTTCCTGAGCGTGGGCGCGGGCGGCGGCGTGGGCATGGGCGTGGGGGTGGGCGTGGGCGCGCGCTGGGGCGGCGCCGCGGGCGGCGGGGCGGCCGGGGGCACGGGCCACGCCGCCGCCGTGCACGCCGTGCTCACCGAGCAGAA
The DNA here is from genome assembly GCA_038098605.1 of Gryllus longicercus. Lineage (NCBI taxonomy): Eukaryota > Metazoa > Arthropoda > Insecta > Orthoptera > Gryllidae > Gryllus > Gryllus longicercus. The sequence continues at coordinate 2,990,934 of JAZDUA010000156.1, forward strand.
GGCCAGCAAGGTGCTGGGGCTGGTCTTCTTCACCTTCGTGCTGTGCTGGGCGCCCTTCTTCGTGCTCAACATCGTGTTCGCCGCCTTCCCGGAGTGCCAGGTGCCCGAGCACGTGGTGGACACGTGCCTGTGGCTGGGCTACGTGTCCAGCACCATCAACCCGGTCATCTACACCGTCTTCAACCGCACCTTCCGGGCGGCCTTCGCGCGCCTGCTGCGCTGCCGCTGCCAGCGCGCTGCCCGGCCCTGCAGGTGCGGCGCGCTCAGGTACCGCCCCCGCGCCCCCGCCCCGCCCACGCCACCTTCCCCGCCATCGGCTGCGATGGCGAGGCGGAGCCACCCCACGTTCGGGTTGATGCATGGCCACTCCACTGTCCCGTCACAGCCCGCAGCAATGGCGAGGGGTACATGCATGCACGCGCCCCTTACCCCGATCTCTTCGATTACCCCACTCACGCTGAGCCATCCAGCACATGCACCTCCTTGCGGAGCACCCCCACGGGAAAGGGGCACAAGAGCTATGCTCAGGTGGCGTGGGGTGGCAGACCGCTGCACTGCAACCGCCGATGCGAAGCACATCGTCACGCACCCTGATCGCGCTTACTAACAAATGCACGCCATTTTCTTTCTGCACGCTGCATGGATTACGAAATAACGGGATCGTGATATTGCATCGTACCTCGATAACCAGCGAGCAATCCAGGTGCAGTCAACCTTCATTAACTGGGCGAAACGCCATTAGTGAGCTATACGAAATGCCGAATCTATATTCAATATTGCTGACTGCTGTGATGCTTCATCTACAATTGATCACGAGCTATTAATGTTAGAAAGTGACTAACAGAGCAGAATAATGAATGAGCACTAATTGCACGCGTTGTTTCGCATAGAACATTCAGGATTATCTGATAGCAGTTTCCAACCTGTTGCATGCCCCTGTGCCTCTGTTTCAGGTGCTTCCAGCTTCGTAACAGAACATAGATATCAATTCGTTGGCAATTTGTCTACTACAACTAGATGGTGTGTTTTCAATTCGTTTACTATATTCTCTTTTCTTTAAATATTTAGCAACGGAAACCCTAAAAATGTCCAAATATAACAACGCACAGAGCAGTTAAGGTAATAATATTCGCAAAAGTTTGCTTTTGCAAAGACGCAGTATCATTTGGAAATAACTTAAGGGCATATCGTGATGCACGATCGCAGCATTCAAATAAACGCGATTTGAAACAGTAACACGATGAGAAAAACACTTGTTCTCACCGAACAGATATATAAAGACAACTGTATAAAACCTGTTTATTATATGGCGGCACACAATTTACTTAATCAAGGATGAGAACAATTTAATATTTCTCTTCTTTTATACAACCGCGTTCAATCCAACAGGTCTAACGTTGGTGAGATTTAAATATACAGTTTTCTCAGTGTACGCTTGCTGGTGTGTGTGTGTGTGTGTGTGTGTGTGTGTGTTTGTTGTGGCAGGTACTGGTTGTTCAGATTGCTCTTTATGGGCCATGAGCTGTAAAATCCTCAATGCACGGTGACCGTTTCGTCTAAAAACGAAACTAGTAAAGTAAAGCGCGTCGTCCACTGTGGCAGGTACCGCTCGGTGACGGAGGGCCGTCCGCTGGGGCTGCACTCGTCCACGTCGTCGGCGGCGGGCGTGGCGTCGGCGCTGCCGCTGTCGCTGTCGCTGGGCGCCATGGGCGTGGCGGCCGCCGCCGCCACCGCCGCCTCCGCGGGGCCCGCCGCCGCCGCGTCGGCGCCGCTGCTGCACCGCGCGCCCAACACGCCCACCACGCCCAGCTCCGCCACCGTCTCGTCCGTGCTGCTGCGCTCGCCGCTCTCGCCGCCCGCGGAGGACGACCGCTGCTGAGCCCCGCGGCCACGCCCCCCTCTCTTCGGACCACCACGCCCCCTCCGCTCGCACAGACAATGGCTGACAATCCCCTGAGTGAACGCACGTCAACCGCCAGAGACGTGCCCTTGACGTGCGCGTGTGTTCCCACAAGTCGTCGCGACTGACGATCGCCAGTGCTATCGAATCCGTTCTCCAAGTGCCAACTCTTGCTCTTTCTCCACGCCCCCGTGTGCTTCAAGCGGTTGCCGCAGTCGGCCGTCTTCCTCCGCTCTGCTCCGCTTCGCTTCCTACCGTCGTCGCGCCGTCTCGTCTTCCGCGGCGACCTTTCCACGCCCGCTCGGCAGTGCCCTCCGAGCACCCAACAACGCCCCTTTCTCTCGAGTGCGTGCGAGTGCAGTGTTAGTGCCCAGTGTGTCGCGCGCGCGCGCGCGCGTGTATGTGTGTGTGTATTTGTCGTGAGACGCCGAGTGGCCAGTAAACGAGATGGTTCATTGTTCGCGTGTGCAAGTGCGTTTCTACCTCCGTTCCTCAGTGTGTTAGGTGTAGCTCGCCGTCGCTTCTCGACGGCCCAACAACTCGACAATCACACGGCGCGGGCGCGCCCAGCGGCCTCTAGTCGTCAACGGCGCCGGCGCGGCGCCAACGCGCGGGCTCGTCCCCGCTCCGCCCCGCGCCGCGCCGGCCCACCGCAGCAAGAAGAGAAGAACCTCCAGTATTAAACACTGTTTCGTAGACCCTCATGTGTTCGTTAGGCATAAGGCAATGTGTATACCTTGGGCGAGCAGCGCCGCGCCACCCCACCCCCTCTCGCCCCGCCCACACAACCTCTTGTCCTCGACGCTGCTCCTCTGTCGTGTAGTCAATGCGTGTTCAGTGTCTCTACAATTATATATATATATATATATATATATATGTTATATTGTGTACAACATCAGTTGCAACCAGATCCTTGCAATAAACCAGTCCCCGCATGGGAGCCAGCAACTTCATTTCAGCAGAAAGACGAGCGAAAGCGCTCGCGCGCGCACGTACTTTTTTGAAGGGCGAGAGCGCAAAAAATCAATCAACTCAGTTCCTTTCGACGCCAACACAGAAGGCGCATTGAGATGCTCTTATACTGCGCTGCATAATTCATGACGCGTCAAACGCGCGCCTTTATTTTTCATATGATAATCGCATGCAAATGAGCGCGTATGTCTCGCATTAATTGTACGGCGACTCCTCCGCGGGCGTGCTGAATCGGCAGCGGCGGCAGAGACGCCCTCTCTTCTCCCCCACACTCCAGCCTCCTCGCCAGCAACAGATCGACAGCCGGTTCCCGCCCCAAAAACAAACGAATACACGTGTTTCACAGAACAAATGATAAACGCCACTACACACACATTTAAAGCTTCAGAAATTAAAAAGATTCTTTGTTCAGAAATCGATGCTTCGCACTCGAAATTTTTTTCCCATAAATTGTGGTAACAAAAGAGAGGTTCAAAAAATACATGACATCTTCCAGAAATAACGAGAAAGCAAGCGACGAGCAAGCTGCACATGGTTCCGAGAAAATCAGGTGCTGTGAATTGCATGCCGCTGTTGTGGGAGGCGTCACTTGATCCCACAAACCTCCCTTGGATTCGATCAAAGAAGCGTCTCGCAGGAAGTTGCGGCCAAAGCAGGAAGGCAGAGGCGCGGAAGATCTCGCGTCGGGAGAACGAACCAGTGGGAGGTAAGGGCCGCGTTAAATACGGGAAAATGCATTTAGGCGCCCGCCATTTATTCGCACAGAAAGCACAGCGTGCATTGAAATAAATTCTGAACAAGATTAGAGAATCGAGTCTTTCGCATTGTATGAATCCTTGGAGTTGGAGCTTTAAATGTCATTTTTCCGGCGTTTCTCCAAGCATTCACGTGTTTCCTACACTCTTATTGCTTTCAAAAATATAATGAAAGAAACTCTGGCTTTTCTTAAAATGTATTTGCCAGTGCCACAGCAACATCACTAGGGAGCATCCACTGTCCAGCCGGAGGTGCAATGCCAAGCACAAAAGTCGTATACGTATTTTTTGGGCCAAATTGAATTATTGTTACTATGTGCCGCGTTGCAATTTGATCTACCAAACACCACGATTTAATTATCGCACTACGGGCGGTAAGACGTTAAAAAAATACTTCCGGATGAAGAAGTGATATCTGTTCTTTTTATGTAGATTACTAAGGTCATTTGGTCGTGACAGAAAGTATTTAATGTAGCATCCGTTTATTCATATTTACAAAACAATAGCAATGCTTTGAAGACTTTAATACGTCGAGGACGAACAAAGGAACGTCGTTAAACAATTAATTGTCATTTGGAGCTGCGTTGGAGACACGACCTTTGGGCTCGGCCCGGCGCGCGCCACGGGGCTCGGCTTCCGCGAAGGCGCGCGCGAGGGAGTTAAATCGGGCGCCACGCCGCCGCCGCCGCCTGGAAGGCGCTCAAAGCGACGGTGTGCGTTTCGCTCCCAAGAAACGAGGATTCTGCTCTCCCACGTCGCGGCAAATAATCTCGGCCGCAATCGATATCGCCTTTGCGCGCCTAACGCACCGCGCAGCAAATATTTATGCACACTTGGAAGGCCGGCGCTGACTAAGGCGTTTAGTCACTAGTATATTTGAACTTCAGCGCTCGATTCCCACTGATTCATGAAGAGAAGCGTTGACGGCATTACAGATCACCCGATGGGGATGCGACGCAGCACACGGAAGGGTCCCTATCTCCAGCATTCAACCTCTTGTTTTTAATTAACGGGCTGATACACTAGCGAGCAGCATTTATTTATTAAAAACAGAAGAACATGATATTCTCGTAACACAAAAATATTATAATTATATTACAATAGCTGTAACATCAAAGGCTGTATGTGTATGCTTTATATTTCGTCTTTCATTTTGCAATGTTCTGAACGTAATGCGAGACCTGACACTATTTTCCTCACTAAACTGTCAATAATGGATTGGAGGAGAAAGTGGAAGGTAGTTCTTAAAAAAAACCGTTGGGAATTATGACAATGAGTTTTTACTTCACAATATTCATCATGTGCTGAATACAAGCACCGGGGCTGCTTTGTAATTCAAATGAGCTCCTGCGGGGCGCCAAAACTGAAGCCACACGCCGCATGTGTCTCGACTTCGTCCCCAGGGCAAAGGCGCAGAGGGGAAACGAACCCACGAAGAAAGCGCGCGCTTGTGTCCATCATAAATCGCGCTCCTGGTCTCCGCCCACCTCGAAGCACGAGGTCGGAGCGCGGACCGCACGGGCCGCGCAAGCACCATGCATATTTCAATGCGAGCGAAGGGCGGCAGGATGGGAAGACCTAGGGGCGACGGGGGGGGGGGGCGAGGTGCCCCACATCGCGGCTCCGCTCGCCGCCTTAAAGACGCCCCTCGTTCCCGCCCTCTGGGACCCTCTTGCGCCTCGCAACGCTTTACTGCCTCCGATAAGGGCGCACGCAAACTCGTCAAAGCCGCTTACAATTCACGGAAATGCGATGTCTGACTTATAAAATAACGGGTTTTAACGCTCCAAATTTTCGCTCAGATTTTATCGCGAGCGACAAGTTTATGTCTCTCTTTTCCGGAAACAAAAGTATTACTGGGTGTGAACATACATTTACAGCTCTCATGAACGTCACGCTAGTTCATTGTCCACGAGCACCATAACAGGCATTATGGAGAGAATTTACGAACAGAGCTAGAGGAAGTTGGCGCAGCTTCTCCGAACTCGTAAAACGAAACACGCGCTCAGTTCCTTTAGAAAATGTCTCAAAACCTCCGAAAATAGCGATCTGTACACGGAGCTTCATTTCCATGACAACGCAACATTTACGCCCGATTCTTCCCGCTAAGAATTCCAGCACCCAAAACAACCCGGAGGCCGCGGCCCACGTGCCTACTCCCTTCGGCGCGAGAGCATCCGCTGGAGGGGGGGGGGGGGGGGGGGGGGCGCACGCCTAGGCCAACGCTTTGTCGGGAGCGGAAAAGAGGTGGCCACCCCACGGGCGTTGCAAATAGAAAATAAATACATTATCCGCAATATAATCGACACTTCTCTTTCATTTAGAATATCGATCAGCACTACGAGTTTGATTGCGTGCTGTGCGCGACACACGCCGCTGCGGACGCTGAGTTATCCCAAGGCCCTCATGGAGAGGGCCTTTCAGTTCGCTTATCGATTCAAGCACTGCACTACAGTCCTTCGCGTATCTTTACGTTTAAGGAGACGGAATGAGGTGCACGTAATTAAAATCAGAGTCTTCACAACATTTTTGGGAGTCCTACCTCCTTTCGCGTGCACGCGGTTTCTGCTGTCAGCTGCGGCGGAGGTACAGGCGACTGACCCGCGGCGCGCGCAGCCAGACAAAAAGCCGCAGCGTCCCGTCCCCTCCGCCCTTGACACGTAGCCCCGCGGCCCTGACCCCTCGCGCCCCGCGCCGCGCGGCGCCGCAAGACACTTGGCGCACACGAACTCAAAGCATTCAACGGCGACTTCACACGTTGAGCACGCTTCACACCTTCACCATTCGTAACAAACTTCTGGAAAACTATTCCCCTCACAGAGCGAACATTCCCATTCAAGAGAACAAGATACCGACGGACGCTGTGCGCATCATCTTTTCATCCAAGTACACAAGATGGCGTTCGCACGTCCGCCGCAAATATTACACGGCAATCGCATTTGTGCCATGGCGATGTACAGTGTACATTCCGAGGTAACTGAGTTCGGTGGTCAGAGCGATCGTCGAAAGCGCTGTCGCGGACGCCTCGGCTGCGTGCTGCCCCCTCCCGGCGCGCCAGCCGCCATCAACCCGCAAGGCGACGAGCGACGCGCACAAAGTCAGCGGAAACATCGACAAACGAAGGCGAGCTCCGTAAACAAAATATCCGCCTGTGATAAGTGACTGGGTCAAGTGCGAAATGGATCACGACGTCCGAACGCATGCAACACGAAATTTTACAACTGAAAACTATTATATGCCGATAAATTAACGCGAGAGGAAGTGAAAAGAAAAAGAAGATTCGCTATGGAAAAAGAAACGAGCGAATGCGGTATTGGGTTACAGAATTGACTTCTGGGAAGAGATCGGAGTTGGTGTTCACCGAACGCGTTCTCCCGAGAACGGGTGCGAAAGAACAGAAAGGGCGGAAAGTATTTGTCTGAAGAGAGCAATGGCACTGGGAAAGGCGACGCCTGCGAGTGCAGCGAAGACGGCCGCGGGCGCGGCGCGGCGCCTGAGTAATGAGCCGCATTGGCGCGAGCGAGGGCTGCCTCGCGCGCGGCCTGAAAGCGAACTCATTACGGCCCGATCGCCGGGCGCTCAAAAGAATGCGCATTACGCGGCGGCGGGCGGCGGGATGCTGCGCGACGACACTGCGCGCCGCGCGGGGCCTGCGCCTGCGCCCGCGCCTCGACCCGCGAACGGCGATTAATTAAAAAAAGTGAGCAGCGGTTGACTAACGCGCTCGCGGGGTTAATTAAGAGCTGCCGCCTCGTCTCGCCTTGCCTTGCCTCGCCTGCCCCCTTTGCGCGGTGGAGTGTCTCCTCAGCGCTTCCCCCTCGCCCCCCCCCCCCCCGCACCGCCACCAATACCTCGCCTTCCAACTCAAGTTCTGCAACAACCGCGTATTAACGTCATCATTGATTCCTCCCTACAAGCTCTTTTAGTTTACCAAAAACCTTGTCAAATAATTAATTCGTAAATTGCACACACGTAACGTATGGTCAAAATGAACATTTTCTTCATAATCCAAATATTGCACATTTATACCGAAAGGTGTTCATTAACATCGCTTTCACAGAATTTAGATACGACGAAACCATTATTTCGTGAGCCTGCAAGCGCGTAGATTCCACCTTGTTCGATAAGCAGAGCGATACGATATCGTTATATACCAACGCTTCACACTCCCATTACAGAAAACTGACCCACTGTCTCTAACACTGCACAGCACTCCACAGCATCTCTCAGTGTTTTAAACGAAGCTATATGCATCCCTTTAAAGGGCAAAGATCTCTTTCCAGCTGGTAAGGTGATGAATTCTTTACTGTGTCACACGCCAGGTTTTGAGAAGATGATTGTGAGTTGTCTATGACACGTTGTTTCCAGCACTACTCCAACATTCGTCTGGAAATTGTCAGGGATAACCACCAACCTACGAAATGGTTCGCGGCACGTTAGCCAAATTCACTGCCCCTCTTACTCAAGACACAAAATTCCTATCACGCCCCCCCCCCTCCTGCTATCTCTCTATTTCGCCAACTAGCCTCGCTATTTCCCATGGAAGGCAGCGCCGACATCGCCACTGGCATCGGGCGCTGTCAAATGAACCGGCCCCCGTGCGGTGAGGGCGGGGGGGGGGGGGGGCAACAAATGTTTGTGTGGCCCGGGTACTCCTCGGGGGCCGCGCCGCCCCGCGCTGCTTGTGCTTGTTTTCGCAGTGAGTCAGCCACGCCACGCAAATCATGCCTCCGTGCGTCGCACCCCCCCCACCCCCACCCCTTCTCGCAACTCCGTGCGTGGAGCCCTTGTTTGCCGCCCGCACCGCACAATCAGCGAAATGAGTCACCGCGCGTCCTCCAACTGCGACGTCGCCGCCCACGCGGAGGAATTTCGGTGTAAATGCGTCGCGCTGAATTGCTCTAACTCCGCTCGAGAAGTGCGCCTTTCCGCCTCTCTCCGAGCCACTTGTGTAAATAGTTTCCAGGAGGCAAAACACGAGTCGATCGCACGAGATTATGCCGCGCAGTCGGCTGCAACGTGAATGGGAATGTTGTGATTACTGCTCTGGTTTTCTTTTCAGTGTAAACTATTTCCTGGTTTTCATAAATCAAATTGTTTCGATAGCTATTTACGGTCGATACACAGATCTTAAATTATTACAATTCGTCATATATTATAAATTTATCTTTTAAACAAAAGTTTGACAAAACACAAACAAAAGCAGAAAAATGTACAACCTTCCGAAAGAAAAACTGTAACCGAGATCAAAACACCACTCTATGAGTCAAAATGCAAAAAAATCCACCCTCTTTCCAATGAAAAGGGAATGTTAAAATATTCAATAACAGCAATATTCAAAAAAATATACAATTATTCCCGAGAGCAGATTACAAGAACTAATAAAGATTTATCCGCAGTGACGATGTAACAAAGTAGAATAATTGCCCGGATAACTTACGATGTGGCCGGGCGCCAAGTACCTTACGCCTCTGCGGCAAGGATTGGCGCCAGGGCCGGTTCTGGCTGGACTGGTTGGAAAGAGGAGACGTCTCAGCAATTCCGTTAGCTGCACCGGAAATTGCGACGAAGAAGTCACTGCTATAATGGGCAACAACGCGGAATGCAGCTCGCGCAGAGACAATCGGAACAGCCCCGACGACGCCTCTGAGGGAGAGACCACGAAGTAGCTGCGACTGAGAACAGCGACGCCCAGAAACGGGTCAAGGGCCACCCGCTGTCTCCACAATTATTCCAATAAGAAAATTCAATCGCGCCCTTGAAGCTGAGATCTTGGAGGAAACCACTAAATTAATCGCAGAAAGAAAATTAAATCAAAGGCAACAAGATCAATTAGAGAAAGAACGGAATAAAAAAAGAACTAGAGGAAAATTAATTAATAATGCTCCACGAGAAAATGCAAAATTCATACACAATGCTGGAATAAAATTGAAAGGCAAATTTAATTACACTTTACACAAATCAGCAATTAATATTCGGAGAACAGAGATTAAATAATCTATGCACGTTAACTGATGAATTAAATTTACATTTAATAAATACGAACTTCATTATCATGAGTAGTATTAATACTTACATCTCCAGATTACAATGATTAGCTAATCCGAAAATAAAGACCAAACGCAGGGATGAACATAATAGACACTTATTCAGAGAATTCCAGAAAATTGCTGGTTGGCCGGGAGCGAACGCAAAAAACGTGTGCTGAGCACAGGATCCGAGTCGGGAGCGAGTTGCGTGGCAGTCGAGCAGAGGCGTGGCGTGGCGCGCCGGGGCGGGGCGGGGACGCGACGAGAAGCGAGGCCCGGGGCTGGAAACAACCCGGGCGCTGGAGGGGGGGGGCGCCGGAGGGAGAGGAGGCGGGGGAAGAGCTCGCCGGAGCAACAACAGTAAACACGGCGAGGAGCCTCCGCTCCTGACCAGCCCAGGGCGGGTGGCGGGGGCGGGCGCGGGGACGACGACGGCGGCGGAAGCGGCCTGCTCGCCGGCAGCTCGATTAGCGAGGTCGATAATGCAGCGGCCCATTACGGCGGTAACAGGCTCCTGAATAATGCCGCGAGATGAGCCACCGCCGACCGAAGCTGTCCTTTGCCTCAACCCCCGCCCCATCCCCACCCAAGTCGATGTCGTCTGGGGGGAGAGCGAAAACGCGGCCCGGCGGGTGCGGAGAGTGGGGGGGGGGGCAGGGAACGACGCAGGTGAACTCGAAAACGCAGCCGTCCGCATACCGCACTCTGCAGTCGGCAGTCGGCACGGCGCAGGCATAAGAGGGCACCTCGCCATGCACTCCCACGCAGACACACTTTTCCCGCTCGGGCTTTTCAATATGTAACATATTTCGCGAAACGTCACTTCTCTACTAACGAAAAATGCAACATCTACCCCTTTCAAATAAAAACATCACTATTTAACTAATCACTATTAATCTAAAACAATTATCACTGATAAAAGGGAACCCATACTTTTAAAAATACCACAAATCCACTGCAACAGATCATAAATAGAATTTGCCCAAATTAGAATATCTGAAATCGCATGAAGTAAAGGAAACAAGAAATAATTTGCAATATGTAATTGTTAATGGACTTCCTAACCCACCAAGCAATCGTTAAAAAAGATCGTCAAGTAAGCACAAATTGCACCCCCTCGAAGCGACGCACAGAAAATCCAGTACTCGACCACAACAAACATGATGGGTAAAATCGCCAAGGCAATTCGGTGACTCAATGGGAGAGCAGGTGTCGGGGCGCGTGCGCTGCGCTTCGTCAGCGGGGCGATGGGGCCGCCCGCCCGTAAATACCTGGCGGCGGCGCCCCGGGCGCGTTCGCCCGTCATCGTAATTTCGGGCGCCGCGCCGGCGCGTCGTTTATGAGTATACGACGTCTCGGCGCCGAGAGGCAAGCCAGAGCCGCCCCGCGCGGCGCCCAAGGGCTCCGGCGCATGCGCACGCGCGCTTGCGATTCACCAGCGCCTTCCCGCCAACTTATATTGCGCGACTACGAGCTTCCAGTACCATTCACTGGCCGAGCGCTGCGATACTACACGCAGAAAGTAACTCATCACAATTTCTACAAGCTTTCGTGAAGGTTCGTGGACCATCGTCACTCGATTCGCACGTGCACATAACGGGAAAAACACGACCCTAACAGAATCCGCATGGCCAACCTTCATAAACCACTCCGGAGAGACTGCATTCTCGGTGTGAAAACAAATCTGCCGTTCTGTCTGCTCCAGCAGAGTTCATTACTCTCCTCGGACATTCATTCCGAGACCGGGTACGTCTACTTGTAGAATCATGGTACCCGTTAGTATAGTGAATGTGTTTTAATGAAGGTGGCGGTGATCCTCCCGTGTCTGTGTGTGTGTGTGTGTGGGGGGGGGGGAGGAAACATCGCGCGCGGTCCGTGACTCGTTTGTTCAAGTTTTGCTCCGTCATTCGTGTGGCACCGATAGCAGAAACCACGGAAAACTATTCATCAGAGCAGCCGACCGCTAGAATTCTCCTCCAGACAGCGATTAAATTCGACGTAGCTATTTAGCCGGGGTCGAAAATTCGTCGAACAATCAGGCCTCCAAGCCTAGGACCACCTGGACGTAGTCGCAGCAAAGACATAGGCAATGCCGGCTCTGAGCTTAACTCTGTGTTCCTTAGACATTAAGCTGACATACTATTCTCTTTAACACATAACGAAAACCCTTACTATGAGTGCTGTGACCCTTACTTATTTAGAACCACAGCACACTAATCCTCGCACCCTTTTCGCACAGTCGCACACTCTCGCACACTCCTCGCACCCTTTTCAAACAGTTCCATAAGCGAAAACAGGAAATAATTAGCGAGCACAGGCATGGCTCGGTGGAATCCGAACTGCATTTCACCGCGCTGCAACGTTTTCATGTCTCAAGCATCCACTGGATTCGCCTCGCCTCCCTGCCCAGCTCCCTTAACCCTCGGCACCACAGCGCCAGGCCCGAGTCTCTGGGACGGGGGCGCGCTCTCCTCCTGCGGCTGCGTTGCGCGCCCCTCGGCTCGCTCCACAGGGGGAAGCGGCCGGCGGAGCCGCGAGACACCGCTCAAACACCGCGGCGAAATACTTGAGGCGCGCGGTGGCGAAGGCATTCGTAAGATTGCTCTGCTCGTGTACATGAATAAATCCGCTAACGAAGGGAATATTACTCAGTAAAGATAATATTTCTCAATATAAAGCAAAAAACGGTGACATTCAAATTTACATTTCATCTTTCAGTATTAGCATTCATCAACATTTTTGCCTCGCATACGTAAACAAATCACGCCACGACAGAATGCACAGTTCTACCGCTACCGTACATAGCCAGGAGAATGAAACTATCGATTTGTTGAAAGTAGGTCGCTAACTCACTTTTCGTCTCACAAGAAACGAGTAACAACACGTTACGAGACAGTTACATCTACCGTAATTGCTACCCTCCGACCTTTCCCAAACGGCAGAAGGACGGCGCGTGTAGGAAATCTCCCATGCAGAGCGGCGCACGACATGGAAGAGGACGGGCGGGATTTATGGCTCCGTGTGTTTTGTAGGAGCGGCGGCAGCTACGTTGCCCGGCGTGGGGGACGGGGTCTAAAGTGGCGGAGGTGAGGTTTGAAGGAGGAGTGGAGGCGGGCCTTGTCGGCAGTCGCTACGCAGATCCAACCAGGGCTTTTTTCGCTTCTTTAGGTCGCCAACCACACCAGCTACTTCAGGAACAGTTTCCACGTACGCAAACGACGATTCCCGATCACACGACCTTCTCTTAAAATAAACACCCAATGCTTTCCCCTAAGAGTTACGGATCACTAAGCCACTGCGGCACTTTCCTTTCTCGAACGAGCGAAACCCACTTTAGCCAACAAAACATCCGATAAGTCCGTGGGAGATAATTCGAACAAGATGTGTACAAATTCCAGGAGCATATTTAATGATGCTAATTACGGGAATCGGGAATATAAACAACAGGCCGACTAAAATTCCGCGCAGTAGCAATAGGTCGCTTTGGCAAACCACGACCTCAGATTTCGAAATACACGGCACCTGAAGAGTGTTTTAGTCGATTGTTCTGTAAATCCTTCTGTACATTTTACTGTACACTATTACCACAAGTGCTTCGCAAGAAACAAGAGAAACACAATTAGGTTGGCTCGGCGCGGAACAAAGGCGCAGTTTGTTTCTAATTCAGCGTCAGTCGAACTTCCACAGCTAGCTGGGGCAGGAGCATGAAAATCCATTACGTTGGCACAATAGCATAGAACCTACCCTGCCTCCCTCTGTCTTCCTCTTCCTCCCTCTTGACCTACATACGAAAATTAACGCGTGCTCGTTTAGGAGCGTGTTTGCTTGAACGTTTTCTCAAAAATCTCCCAGAGAACACCTTGCATCGATTCTTAAGTCTATTTTCGTAATATGGATATTAAGGCCCGTGCGGAGCAGCAAGGGTTATTTCGGGTGAGTGGGAGTGCGATGCCCTGCTTCGGCGCCGCTCGGGCCGTGGCGTGCGCGCGGCGCCGGCGGGGAGCGCTCTACAAAGCAACACGGCGCAGGCGTGGGCTCTGCCGCGAGGGAGGGGCGAACTGATCAGCAGCGTTCTCCGTTGCAACGACGCGCACGAGTCACGATGACCGGCTAAGGAGTGGTTTAGGCTCTTTCGTCAAAAGAATATGACGCTGACCGCGCGCGCGCCCTTAACGCAACCCGCAACACCCGTTTGCAACGTTGGATCGCCTACCCCACTACCTCGCAGCTTGCTCTCATCGCTTCCCACGGAAGAAACCGAAAAAGTCGGCATGGTTTGCGTACGTTGTCTGCGTTTTATTTCCAAAGGTTTAGAGCGCTTCGTTGCCGTACGCTCTCGCCACTCAACAGCGACGACGGCCGGCGACCACCTGCCGACCCGTCCACCGGAGCGGCAGCCTGGCCCCCTGAAGCATCGAGCTCTTCAAATTCCAGGACAGCGCGGAGTCTCAATGCATCTTCACGAGAAACGAACTTTTTACTCGTACATCAATTCTTTCTCCTTCGTAGTTCACGTTCATCCGAATCAAAATATAAAGCGGCATAGTTAGTCACATTAATGCGTACTGGGACACAACGAATTTAATATTTGAAGAGAACTTGCAAATGAATACAGGGTCAAGACAGTTCATCAGGTCCTGCCAACTGACAAGAAATAGGAAATGACAAATTTTGAATCGGAAGAGAGTTTCTCAGATAATCTTGAAATTCTCAACTCGGGTAACTAAAAATAGTGGCGAAAGCTCGACTCCCCTACAGCGTGTGTGGTGTGTGTGAGTGTGTGTGTGTGTGTGGGGGGGGGGGGGCGAGCGGTCCTGGCCTATGCGTCTCGTAGCATTCACCCCCCCCCCCTCGCGTCTTGTTGCACCAATCCAAACATGATAACAAGATATTCAACTCCACAAAACATCATCACGTTCCGTTAGTGAACTCTGATATAGAGAGATTGTAAGAAGGGACAGCTTTGAGAGCAACTGCTGGTAACGTAACAGCACGTTCTGTCCATGTTCTGCTCAGTTCGTCAATGCGTTCATTGCAAGTTGGCACACTTGTAAATGGTTCCTCTTGCAATGCCACCGTCCATCGCGACACTCATTTCTTATCCGACATGTCATACTGGTCCTTTCTTACACCAACTACTCTGTATTTGTCAGATCTAGCTATTCGATACAGACTACGCATTAAAATTATCTACACATTACTCAGTCATGGCTAAAATACTGTACCTATAAAATGGGCATTATAGCGAGTTTCATCACCCATCATCCCAGTCGTTAACGATGTTGCGGAATTTATTAGGTGAGGCATCAGAATGGCGTAAGCACTATAAATTGAACAACGGCATCGCACATCGACGAGTAAATACTTCATTGAGATAAAATATACCCATTAAGCTTTGTCGTGTTGTCCGCAAATGAGAGAACGTTCGCGTCATTTCGCATTAGAGTAGACAAGAACTGTATGCAACCATTTTTCAATTGTGAATGTGCTACTTCGTGTGTTGATAAGACGACAGTTAAACGGGAAAAAAGTTATGTAAGTTCCTTTAGTTCCATTGGACACGCTATATTGGGCATGAGACTCTCAAGAGGTGTTTGCGTCTTAACGCACGCGAGTACTAAAAAAGCGGCGTGACAAATACAGGGGGGATGGGAGGCGATTTACACGATCAGCACCTTACGTCATTACAAATAGCAGGCAACGGCGCACACGCGCACAGTTTGTCGTCTCCGCCCCCTCTGGCGGTTCGGCCACATATCACGCCTCTCCCTACCTCCCGGCAGGTCCATTACTGCCCGCCGCGGAGCCGCTCCAGCATCTGCCGCCGCGAACCGAATCAATCACGCGCGGTGGCGGCGGCGGCGTCGGCGGCAGCCACGCGCATCCATCACGCGACGCCCACCGCCGCCGCCGCCGCTAACGACGACAACTATTTTGGGGCGCGCGCCGGCACACACCGCTTGTTGACAGGGGCCGCAAGACAGAGCGCGCGCGGCGGCCGCAGGCGGTAAGCGACGGGCACGAGTTGAGCTAAGACGAGACAGACCTTCAGCTGGTATCGTTGCTCGAAAAAGCTTTCAAGCCACAGTCGTTTTACATTGCGATTCATTTTACAAAATAATAAGAACTTCAAATTCTGTAACTCATTTATTGGGCACGATGATTGTCAAATGTAGAGGGTGACAAATCCTTAAATTCTAAAAAAAATATTCGACATCCGGAACTTCGAAAATTCTCATATTTTGGATAAGACAAGGGATATGGGGTATTCATTACAATGAACTTACGTATTGTTACGGATTTTCAGCTTCACTACGTCAAGTGAGTATCCGACTTGCACTTTGTGGTAGGATAGATTCAAGGGAAGAAAATAATTCGAGAACATTTCAGGTTTCGGATGTAGAAGAATAAGGATTTGCCTCAACTGGGACGATATCTAGTATAAGAATTGTGAGGATCTTATTTAATTGCCCCTTGCGTAGTCATCGCATCACCTGTCGGGGCGGGGCCAAGGGGCGAGAGAGCAGAGTCGGGTGCACTGAGCGAATCGAATCGCGCGGGCCGACGGGCGCGCGGGTGGCAGCAGGGCGTTCGGCGCGCGCTCTGGGCGCGTGGGCGGCCACCTACGCGGAGGGCGCCACTCAACGCTTCGCGTCCCCGCCGCCAGAGGCGCACTACCCTCCCACCCATGCGCCCTCTGCGCAGCCGCCGCCGGCGGTGGCGCCGACCTTTCAATGCGCGCGCACGCCGACCGCTGCTGCGCTCGCTTCTCTCGCCACACGCCAATCCGCACACGGCACTCAAGGCAGCAGGCATATGACGAATAAACTATGGCTAATATTACTTTAAACGCCCAAGGTAACATTTAGTGAACTTTATTCACGAAACTACACTACACTTCGATGTTATTAACTTCTGCTTTCAGCTGACGTCACAGGGACAAGATTAATGGGTGTTCAATTTTTTAGCACGAAAAAACACAGAAGTATCAAATATATTTCGTTAAATTGTTATAACTTATGTATTATTATTATTATTATTATTATTATTAAAAAGCGGTCCTCTAGAGTAACCTATAATTAAATATACGATTCACAAATAAATGCGTAAACGGTGCCATCATTATGCGATATTACACTCATACCACGCAAGTTATTTAGTTCGAAATCGGGCGCGTCCGGCGACTTCGATCGAGGCGACCTCTAGCAGAGACGTCCATCGCTAGCAAAGGTAAGTGCTGCCATCCACAGCAGCGGCTCCGCGTCGGCTGCCGGCAGCTTCGCTTAAGCGCCGCGAGATAGCAGCGGCGTGCGCTGAACGACGCGAACCAGTCTCAGTTCACCATCGAGGGGTCGACGCCCTCGCTTCGCTTCGCTTCCGAGAACGACCACTGCGCTGCGCGAGCCTCGCGCCGCGCCCTCGTAAGATTCGAGCTCTGGGCTCGAGATGGGTATCAGGCGGGAAAGGCGAAACCGGCGAAACTCAGCTTCTGGTCATTGCAAATCTCATCTTTATTTTTGTACAATTATCCTATTCAATATTTCATTCCATACGCTCCGAGAAGAAAACCTGTCACATGAATAGTAATGATTGATACTGATCATTTTCACAAATCCTCATTACTATAAAATGTTCCTGTAAGGATGCTTCTGTTTTACGGCTGAACTAGTGGTAGGGATTAAAGGTAGGTGTAGAACTGGAATAAAGTGTTCCAACTGACTTACTGGGAATTTAAATCTCATGTAGACATTGAAATTAAGGTGTGAAAGTGCAGGCGTGGACGAAGGGGCGTGAGCGAGGTGGCGCGAAGGAGAGGGCGCAAGCGAGGCGGCATGAGCGATGAGGGATAGGCGAGGGGGCGTGAGTGAGGTGGCATGGGCCAGGGGGCGTGGGCGTGTGAGGGCAGTCGCACTGCTGCTAACGCGAAGTGACGTGTGGGCGCGCGCTGACACCGCGTGTGCAGGTCATGTTGACGCGCAAAGCGAACTCGATTACGGCAACTCGAGCGCATCGGTGCGTCGGGGGACGGGGCGCACGACTGGGGTCCGGTTCGCCTCTCTGGCTGACAGCCGTCGGAACACCCACTGCATCACACCGTTCCTCCAGGTGATGATAATACACTGATTGGTCATCTTCACGACGCAATGACTGGTAAGTAATTCGAAGTAAAATTTCAGAAAAGGGAAAGAACTTTCGTGTCTAGAATAACTTTCAGAATGTTATCGAGACCCATCGGGCAGTCAATGTAATGCTACAGGTCACGTAATAATGTGAATAAGTACGAGGTCCTGTCGTTCTAAGATAATTACCAAATTGCTAATGGTTTCATTCACCTTTGAGATCGATTAATCGTATTACTTTGATGTTGTAATAAGAAGAAGAATCGCATAGGTGCAAAAAAAATAGGTATAATACGATTTTTTCCTTCAACAGGAACAGAAATTTCCAGAGTTCCTTTGATTTCCAAGGAAAGTTTCAGCTGATTCGTAAGCATGCTACTTTAAAAATGTACGCGTGTGTAATAATTAAGGTTTTTTTGAAGACGTCCACCAGCAATTAAAACTTTCCCCCTAGTTTTGGATATATAGGCAAACCAGATTTAGTGGATTTGTGAAGACGAAAACACAGTAATTTATAAAGTAAAACTACGTATAGCGGCCAAGAAAAATGAATTAGAAAAAAAAACTCATATATACAGGGAGTGAAGTGATAAAACGAATTTCCTGAGCACCTTGCGGCAGAGCGGACAACCAAGAAGGAAACACGACGCAGCTACAAACGCAGTGGAGAAACAGGAACTACTAAGAAAATCGCCGTCTGCTCATTTTCCAGGGCGGACGCAGGCAGAGTGCCTGGACAGCCGAGGCGAGGAGAGGAGAGGCGAGTCGAGGCGAGAGCCGAATCAAGGATATCAGCAACTACACAACGCGGAATTAATTAAAACTCGAAAAGCACTTCAAACCGCCACCGGGCCCATAGAGGATGAAAGGAATTTTCTCGCCCAGAGGACGCGATACCTCCTGTATGAAGCAAGGATTTTTCTGGCGATGTAGAGCCACATTCGTGCTATAGTGGCAGAGAATTTACCACGGACTGATTTTGAAAACACAAATGAAATGGTTTACGATCAGTATTACATTAGTTCAAGCGCCAACACAAATTCACTGCAATGTAATCACCCTAAAAGTTATTGGAAAATAATATTCGATTCTATAAATAGAGAAGAATGCAAGGATAGGATGAGTGAGATGTAACTACGCCTTGCTTTACGTTACTTTGCCTGCGAGTTACATAATTTCAACTGCAGACCCTTTCTCGTTCACCAATCGTCCTTTCTGTTTCTCAATCTCCAATCGTTACATTGTATGTTTTGCTCTTTCCTTCCCTCTTGTTTCTTTCAATCAATTCACTAATCTTCGTTGTTATAAAAATCACAATACGCTATTTTTTTCGACGTTTCGTAATACAAAAGTTGAATCAAAAGAGATCTACATCTAGTTGGAACACGTGATTTTTTTCATGGTTACTTTAAATTTACTGAACAATCAGACATTCAACAAAGGACAGTTGGTCAGTTGGACAGTTTTCTTCGCATCTGTTTTCCTGCCAATATCCAAGTGTCGGGAACCATGGTATCGCGATGGGGGAGGGGAGGCGTGAAGGCACCGCAATGCACAACGGACACGCGACGGACAGACAGGTAACACGTTCCTCCCTCCCCCTCCCGCCCCGCGCGCCCGGCTTCCCCTACCCAGCGCCGCGCATAATTCAAGAGGACAGCCTTCCGACGACCCGGCAGTGAACCGGGACCGCTGCCCTCCACCGCCCACGCCAGCACACCCACCGGCAGCCTCAGTCCTCGCCGGCAGACCGACCATTTCACACAATCTCATTACAAACACTACACTTATGGTGTCACATTATTACGATTAGGGGGCGACGATGGATGGAGCAAATACACAGGTTTATGACCCTCGAGATTGACGCCCTCATGAATTGTTGATAGATTTATAACGTTCTACTCGACAATAGAATTTGACGTATCAATTTTTTTTTTTTTTTACGAACGAGCCATAGCTAGCAACAGGATGAATTCTCCACGATAAACACCAACCAAGAAAAATGACGCATTTCATTCAGCATTTACAACAACTTGTTTTCTGGCCCTCCGTGTGTCGTTCGCAATATCCACCGAATAAAATAAGGGCACCACAAAAAGCATTCGTGGAAGTATAAACCCAAAGTGAAGCCGTTGACAACATGGCGGAGAGATGGATGGGGTGTCCCGAAGCAGTAAGCTACGACTACCACAAGTTCTTCATAGACAAAACCATAGTGTACTTTCCGAGAAAACCCATCGGCTGGCTTGAGAAGATTCCCCAAGTCAGTGGCGGCGATGGAGGGCACAACGCATTAACAAGCAACATCCAGTCAGGTAGAAGGGCGGGCGCTTCTCGGAAGCCGGGCAACGAGATGCACCCGCTAGCCTTCTGTTCGTGCGGCTCCGCTTCTCTATTAATGCTTCTGTCGGGGGCGAGCGGCGCGAGGTGGGATGAAGCGAGCTGGTCGGGTCGAGCTGGGTGGTAGGTCGAGAGGGGGTGGGACGAGCGGGCTGAGGAGGGACAGGGCGAGGAGGGGAGGGGCGAGGAGAGGCGAGGAAAGGTGGGTCGAGTTGGAGTGGGTCAAGGAGGGGCGGGGTGAGGAAGGCTGGAACGAATAGGTCGGGTTGAGATGGTGGTGGGTCGAGATGGGTGGGTCGAGCGGGTTGAGGAGCAGGGAGAGGCGAGGTGGGGCGAGGAGGAGCGGGGCAAAGAAGCTAAAAGAGAGGAAAGCAGGGTGAGCAGGGCAGGACGAGGGGGGTGAACAGCGGGGGGGGGGGGGGCGAAAGGGTCGGAGAGCGCGAAGTCAAGTTGGAAACTTTTCGCGAACCAGGGGACTAAATTCGGGACCTTTGACGCCCGGCTCGAAGGCGACAGACGGCCGACGGCGCAGACGACATTTTTATTAAAACGTTCATCTTTTTTTTTTCGACGCTGGTGATCTTAATAGATGAGATTGAGGAAAGGATATTTGTTCCGGGAACGAACGCCGAGCAACTTAAATCAACTTCGATAACAGGAACAGTTCGTCGACTTTGCATCTCCATCTGGGCGTCCTTACATCTTGTGACACTTCAAGAGGCTGCAACTATCGTATTCAAAGACGACGCGGATCTTCTGGAGATGAATTCGTTAAAATTCAATAAAAAAGTGCACTGTCCTACTACATTTTTTCATCGAGCAATATGTTAAAAGATAGAACGACGAACGAATTCTATCAACTTGCTGAAACAAATGCTTCCATCATATAGCTCACACTAAAAACATTCACTAAAATGAAGGCTGTAAGAAGAATTCCATTTTCGCCGCATGTAGTCGGGATAGTGTCCAGCCGACCGATTTGGTCACGGTAAACACTCCTGAACACCTCTCAGGTTCCGTCCGCAGCATCTCGCGGACTCCTCAAACCTCATCCACGAAGGTGGAGGGCTCTCAATAATCGAACTCCGAGCCTCTCTCTGAACCAGTGACCTTGTTGCAGGCACTCAAGGGAACCTTGCACCCCCCGTGATAATCGCATGATCTCCCCGGTGCCACAATCCCTTCTCCGACCTCCCTCACCCTTCCTTCTCCGCATTCTCCTCTCTTCAACAAGCATCTTTCCCACGTCCGCGTCTCTCAATAGGCCCTCGCCCCTTTCCCCTGCCGCATCGGAGGGCAAAGGCGCAGGCGGCGTGACAGGTGTATCGATTGAGCCACGCGCGGCGCTGCGACTCCGGCCTCACAGACGCCCACGCCCGAGCACGCGTCTCTCCCCCCGCCCCCACCCACGCCCTCGCCATCGCGCGCCGCTTCCGACATCCCGCTGCCATCGCGCACCCAGCCACGCCACGGCAGTCGGCTGCGTATGCAACAGAAGTTACTTCCTATTCGGTTTACAACTGGCTTGGGCGGAAGAGAGCCATCTATTCAAAATACAATTGTTTTATTAATACATATAAGGATAAGGAATAATGTTGACTGTTTTATAAAATGGGGGAAAAGGTTTAAGTAGAAATTAAAATCATTTTTACATATTTATCGCGCGCAGTTTCCAATAATCAGATAGTAGATGCACATGTTAAATCCACAGTGATAGTTTATTTGCCACAAATATTAATTACTGACGACAGGCGAAAAGGGGAAAACTACAAGTATATCATCTTATTATCTCATCACTTATTAGCAAATAGAGTATCTTTAGAGCGTCTGCGTACTATTCATTTTACATTCAATTGACATCGATGTAAAAATTTGGTATTTACATAGGACTGCTGGATAAAATGATCGATAGCAATTGAATGTGTAACATTAGCGAAGAATATTGATTTTTACAAAGTTATCCTTTTGTGAAAAAAATACAATGTGAAGTTAACGCAATATCTTGTCGAGGTCACAAGTTTCTGTCTTAATAATTTGGCGGAAAGCTTGATCAGCTTACTGTAAGCTTTGAAACTTGTAAGGACGTAGTCCAGCAATGAAACTTTTCAGAAAAGTTTGTTATTTAAGTTTGAGGATTTTGAGCACTACTCACGTCGCTAGCTACATGCATAAAATTCTTTGACAGATTGCAATATCGAAGATGGCAATCCGTGCATGCCATTACTTTTCCTACTTGAATTACATACTGTTAATGGTGAAATAAAAAGCAATGAAAACGATCGACATATTTTCGGCAATGTGTCGCGATGCGTGTTTGTCGGCCATGCCCTCTGCGGCGGCGCACACGGCCTGCGGGCGGGCGGGCGGGCGGGCGGGCGGGCGGGCGGGCGGGCGGGCGGGCGGGCGGGCGATCGGTCACGGCGCCGGACAAAGAGCGCGCCGGAGCGGCAGCAGCGCAACGACGCGGCAACCTGTGTTGCCGGCACTGGTGCCAGCGCTGGTGCTGGTTGGCGCTGGTGCTGCGGGCGGTAAGGGGTGGGGCCACCGTCCGCACGCGCTGCCACCCCTCGCGGCCCCGCCCCCGCCCCCCGCTGTGAAGCGCCCCACGGCCGCCAGAGCACACTTTTCGCTGCCCTCCTATACAACGAAATTGCTTGCTCACAACTCCCGCCACGAGCGTCGCGTCGCATCGCGTCGCATCGCGTCGCGTCGTGTCGTGTCGTCCGCCTGCACCCGCCCGGCTCTACGCGGCGTTCAAACAGACTGTATATGCCGAGCTCATTAATTACTCGTACAACAGAGACACGGTGGGCCGGGCCCGGCCAAGCCGCACCGCGCCTCACCGCAATATTTCTATTATTTTCATATGTTATTGTTCGGAATTCGCAAGTTCATAATTGATGTTACGAGTATATTAACACATAACCCTTTCCATACATACGAAAGCAAACATTTTGTGGAGAGGGGCAACATATATTGTTTATTGGGGGGAAAAGCGAACGAAAAATTGTGAGTAGCAATGGAGAAACTGAAATCAGTTGAGTTAAACTTCACTAATCATGAAATCGTAACAAAAAGAACGGCTCCTTCATGCAAACAGCGTGTAGGAAACCTGCAGCAGTTATTAAATAGCTGCTGATTAAATAGCGGTAAATGAAACAAGCTCGCCAGACGGAAACTTACCTCTCCACGGCAGCATTGCAAAAATTGTTCTCTGGGGGCTTACCTATAACAAGAAAGAAAAACAGTTGGAATATAACGTAAAACAATACTTACAAAGAAGCTCAAATATTTGCACAGACGCTAATTATATTGCTTCTTCAAATTCTCAGAAATACATAGTAGCCAACGCATGCACGGAAATCGGTATAATAAGGGTAATCGCACCAGTAAAATGTGTTTATTTGTGCGAAGTTAAAATGTAATGTGAAACAACGTGAAAAGATTAATTAAGAAACGCGCGATCGAACATTTT
Source organism: Gryllus longicercus (assembly GCA_038098605.1). Lineage (NCBI taxonomy): Eukaryota > Metazoa > Arthropoda > Insecta > Orthoptera > Gryllidae > Gryllus > Gryllus longicercus. The sequence continues at coordinate 3,014,525 of JAZDUA010000156.1, forward strand.
CACAAAACAATACGGCTGCCAGACTGCATTTCGTACAGAAAAAAGCCATTTCTTTGAAGCATAAGACATAATTTATTAACACCGACACAGTAAATAGCTCCTCCTCATTCTCCAACGTCTGAAAAAAAAGGAGAAAAGCGAGAAAGGGAACGCCCGGGTCATTCATTCACGACTCTGAGACGCAGGAAGAAAGGAAGGAAGAAAGAAAGAAAGAGAAAAAAGACGAAGCAAAAGAAAGCGGTAAAATGAAAGAATAATTCATGCAACCAAATTAGCGCGCCGCCGACGCAGAGTGCCTTTCCGAAAACCGAGTCACGGGCGCCGTTATTCATTTAAAGGCGGCGACTGCGCCCGTCGCGCCGGAGCAGGAGACGGCCCGCGCGCAGGCGCCCAGCTTGCGCCATCCAAATTCATTTCCTGCCAAAAGAGAATCAAAATCACTCAAGCACACACGTTACTCATCGTTTGTGTAACACTCAACGAATTAGAATTCGGAATAATTGCGTCATGCACGAACTTGAATAGGTACATCCAACGAAACTATTCAATCATTTTTAACGCAGCATTAAGTGGAGTCTTTAAAATATTGTTTTCTTAATAAAATGCTATATATCATTGTAAAATATACAGTCGTTTGACTTATTTAATCATTTTCCTATCCACCCGCTTATACCAAAATTTGATTACGCACCTCTAATGTAGATTACTTCCTTTGAATGACCCCATCTACAAGATTTTTTTAAATTATACAGGAATGTCCATTCTTTAATGTTGCGTGTACGTAAAAAACTGTATGTCCTCTTTAAATGGCAAACTTATCATTTACTTATTACCGTGACAATATGACTGGTTTATGGAAGGTTTCAGTACATCGCCGATTTCTTTAATAAAAAAACAACAACAACAACAACAAACATTTGGCCCATTATATCTAAAACGTCGTCAGAAATTTATATAATTTTTAACACTTAATTCAACATATTTATGAAGAAAAACAACATAAAATCCGTAGACTGGCCTGGGATATGGGAAAAGAAATAATGAAGGATAAAATGGTCAATTATTAAAGATAATATCATGAAAATGATGGGTTTGATACAATGCACCTCCATTGTCAAAGGCCATAAAATGAATCATTAACATGCCAGTACCCGACTGTGGTTCTCGAACTTTAACTTGGACCGACTTTCACGCTTCCTGACGAACGATTCCGTAAGTTTTAGCGAACGGGCACATCCCCACAGACACTATTTTGGACATTCAATAAATAAGTAAATAAATAAGAATACTTGTGGATCGCATATCCTCTATGCGCACGAGCTCGTTCGCAAAATCGTTCGTCCAAAGAACGCGTGGAAGTTGACTCTTAGAATATTTTCTCTGGGCGGCAGCGGCAGGGTGGTAGCGGGCCGGAATAGGGTGGGGGTGGGTGGGGTCTGATGGCGGGGTGGGGCGTGTGTAGCGCGATCATAGGGGAGGAAGAGTGTCGGGTGCGCAACGTGAACGATTTCCGAACGCCGGCGGCGGCGGCCGCTCTAGAATTTCGTCGCAGGAGGGTGGGGGGGTGGGGGGTGGAGGGCGGGAGCGCCGGTTCGCAGTGGCGTGCCGCCTCCCACAAAGGCCTTCCCGAAACGGCTCCCGTATCACAAACACGGCCTCTCACAGGGCACGTCACTCCGAGGACGAGAAGGGACACGAAGATCAGGGCGCACACTCTCACTCGCACTAACACACACACACACACACAAAGGATACAGAAGATAAACTTAAAAAAGAAACGGATTCCTTTTTTAAAAAAAATCGTTCTACTTAGCGTGGGCGCAAATAATGACCTTAACTTACCATGTTAAGAAATGATAGAAAACAGCATTCATTTAATGCTCGAGAAAATTGAGTTTGTTTTGTTCAGCAATTGAGGCAGTGAAATCCTCGCGTGTCAGAAAAAGACATATCCAAGACTGCGACCAACAGGTCTATCATTGAAGAGAAGAGGCATGGTGACGTAATCGACAGCGCATCCGCCATCTGCAAATGGGCGGCATGTTTTCTCGGGGTTCTCCCGTTTCCCCTGCCCTTCATCGTTCAACACTTGATCGTTCATCAGAGCTTCATCTTACAGCTACTCAACAGATAATCATTTACGGGTCTCGGCAACCTCATCGGCTGAAGGACCAATCAATTTCAATAAATAAATAAAAAAAGGAGCAGGAGAGCGAGGAGGCGGGTGAGCACCTGCGCGGGGAGGGCGAGAGCCGAGAGGAGAGGAGAGGAGAGCGCTTCCCCGCTAATGGCGCGGCTGAATATTCATGCGCGGTCGGCCGCCCTCGCCCGCGCCTTCGGGCTGCCCCGAGCCTTTATAAGTTCTCCCCACGCGGGAACGCCCGCAGCCGCCTGACCTTTTGCGCCCCGGCCGCGGGCATGGACGCTGACGCGGGCGATGGGATCGCAATCTCCACCCACCTGGCCGCCTCTGCACTCGCGGCCTGCGACTCTCACCTGCCCTATCCTCTCCCCTCCTCTCATTTCCTTCTACTCACTGCCGTTTTCCAATACTCATAAACGGGAAAATAATCACTTAACCCATAAGAACAACTGCACTTGCATGATAAGTGCACAAAACGAAAATACGCAATTATTGCAGACGTGAAAAACTACCTTACACACCAGCAAAAAATCTTGTTCTTTACAATCCGTCCTTCAGCCCCAAACCACTTTCGTCTCCTGTGCCTCATCACCTCTTACGGTTCCCTGAGATCCGCACCGTGCCGCCCCCTCCCCTCCCCTGAAACGAACGCGTCGCAGCGTCGGCGCCGACGCCGCCGGTGGGCGTCGCGCGGGGGCGGCCGCGCCATCCATCTGCTCCCGTCCGCGCAACGCAGTTACGCGCGCCAACTTCCTCCGGATTAATGCTGGGAGAGTCGCCTTTCGCCGGGCGCGACCCCGCGCGAGCGGCGCCGACTCGCAGGGCACAAAGCCGGGGACGGCCAGCGGGGCGGGGCGGGGCGGGGCGGGAAGGGCAGCAGGCCGACGGCGCGGCAGCGGACGAAGTGGCGCTGACGCGAAACGTTCCCCCGCACTCAACTGGACGCTACAGGCGAAAACTTTCCAGGGGGAGAAGTTAAAAGAGCACACAGGAAATCGGATGCGACTCGCCGTTGAGTCGTATTAAAATTATTTCCGTTTATTTTTTTTACGATACATTTGGCGACGTCTCAGAACAATACATCACGCCATTTAAAGCAAACAATGCAAACGATCTTAGCCCGGTAGATGTTCTTACACGTGCTAATGTCCAATTTTGTAAAAACAGGAAGAAAATCTACATTATTGCAAGTGCCATACGAATAACTTACGAAACGCAATTTGAATGAAAGGTTAAATATTATTAAATGACAATGAAGTTCATTGAAGTAATAAACATCGACCTGCTTTAATGTAAAGGAAGAGATGTTATTAACAGTATTTCTTCGTGTAATACTTGGCTTGCGAAAGCCCGTTGAACAGGTGTAATGCAACCCGCAATACTCGCGTGCTCTGCGTGTCACAGGCGATTTTCCCAGGGGCTCTCCCTTCGACCGCAGCTCCTTCAGCTCCAGCGCCCAATGACTGACAACTGCGGCGAGAAGTTGCGGTCCAGTTCTACTATCTGCGGCGCGCGGTCGAGACAAAGCCACTTGCCGAGCGTGTCAGCCCGTTCTGTCGCCAAATCGCGTGGCTCGACGCGGCGCAGAGCGGGTGTGGTGGGGGCGGAGGCGGGGACGCGGGCGTGAGGGCGGATGGAAGCGCGACAATGGAGCCGTCGTCGCTTCGCCGCAGGACGCCCGCACAATGCCAACATCTTTCGCAGATGCACGGCGCCGCCTGCCCGCCCCAGCCGACTGACACAAAGAGTCGCAGCATCGCTGTTCATGCACCGTCACGCACACGACACTACACACAAACAGCAAACTACGTCCCGAAAAGGGATATTTTGTAATATTATATTAACTTTTCTTTCGGGCATTATTCGTCAAAAGAAAATAAATGGCCAGCTATCAAAAGAAGCGGAAAACAGTCGAGTCATGTTTGCTGACAAAGTAACAAAAAATCACACTAAAAATCAAATTAATCATAAATCCCATTATATATTTCTGCATTCTGAAGAATTGCAAACAATGTAACGACGAACGCGAAACAAGAATACATCAAGATCTCCAGTAACTCTCATTTCCAGTTCCAGTCCTATCCAACGATAAATTGAAGATGATGTACACGTGTAACACGTATTTGAAATCCTAACAAATAGAAACTAAGAAGCAACGACGACCCATCGAAGAGTTGAATAAGACCGACACATTTTCGGTGTGATCGCGAAGTCGGGGTGGATCGAACGGGGTGGCGCGAGAAAAATGGGGGTGTGGGGGAGGGGGAAGAAAGGGGCATGGGAGGGGCACAAGAGCGGCTGAGCGGAAGTGGCGGCGGCGGCGGCAAAGAGGGAGGTGGATGCGAGGGCCCTTCCGGGGTCGAAGCGGGAAGGAAGGCGAACAAAGTAATAATAGGGCTTCACAAATGAACTTGCGTCGGGGTAAAAAAAGACGATCGACGACGCGATTGATTCGACTCGGTCGCGAGGAACGGGAGCCGCCGACAGGAGGAGGACGGGAGCGGGGGAGGAGAGAGCGCTTTGAGTGACGTGCGCGTCGCGAGGCCCAGAGCTAAAAGCGAACCTCCGTCGTGAGGTGACGCCCACGCTCGCAGGCGCTAGCATTCACACGCTTCCGGCCCACGTCGCGTTGTGGCAGCCACAGGAGATCATTGAAGACCTCGCCTCACACGCTCGGCCCGCGTGCTCATTGCGCGAACGCACTGTCATGTTTCTCTTACTATTAAGAAGTCTTCGTGGTCAACACCGTATTGGCAACGACATGCTTCTTAAATGTCTTGAAAAATTACGAACAAAGATAAACGAGCATTCATGTTTTTCACAACGGAAATAACCGTGCTACCAATGATCTCTATAAAACACACACGCCATTTTTGTTCATTGCGTTTTCAAATGCAGGCACACATTGAACAGTGGCCAATTTATAAGGAAATATCTCCTCCCCATCAATACGTAAGATTATGTGAAGAATAACTTTTCTTGTGGTATAAATATCACCCAAACCACACATAATAGTAAACTGTACAACGAATCAACAAAGCCAAAATCCATCAATGAAGAAGCAACGAAGAGCCAATACGAAATGTATATAACGGCCCTAAAAATCCGAAGAGGCAACTAATACGGCAACGCAAAAAGAGCACAGCGAAGCTGTTTCTCGAACATTTGATGAGATTCATCACTTGCAGCGAACTTTCAAGCACAGCTCCTTCCCCACTGGTCGCTCGGCAACTTGGAGCCCCTTCACACGGCACCACTCGCCAGCGCTTCCGAGTGGCGCTTCGGCCGACCAGAATTGGTTCAATTGGAGGCACTCACACCGCCGGCGCAGGGGCGCACTCGCTCCACCGCCTGTCACGCGGCCGCCAGCGCCCGCAGCGGTGGCTTAAGTCCGGTTTCTTTCCCATTTTCAGTCGTGAGGCCGACTGGCTGCGTGTGTAGATGGTCTCACCCGCACGTGCGTCCCGTCGTTGCTCCGCGCTTTAGGACACTCTTCGTCAGAGAGCGCGCCTCCCGCATCCACTCCCGAGCGAAGTACGTAAATCACGAAACAGCGCCGGGGCGGGGAGGCACGAAATCGCGTCCGCGGGCACCGCCGCTTTCGGCAACGCGGCGGAGGACAATAAACGGCACAGAGCGCGAGGCACAATTTCCGGCGAGGGAGGGGAGAAGCGACGCCGCGGGCGCAGACGAGCCCTGGCCCGCAGGACAAGATAAGGGCACAGAGGAAGAACTAAGATCAAGAGAAGGGGCAAGAAGGAATGGCACTACAAATTAAATGACTTGCGGAGAACGAAGAGAAAAAGAGAAGTCGAGAAGAAAAGATAAATAAGACAAGAAATTGCCTATCCAGGATTCACTGGAACCAGCAGATACACAGATCGAAAAAAGTACACACAAAGTATTAGGCCTGCATGACAAAATAAATGGTCCAAATACGAAGTAGTATGATAGTACGAACGCAAACTTTGTGTTATTGCGCGACAAATATGAACAATATCGATCCAAAAAATAATCTATCAACGTTACCGACAGTAGATACCGAAGAATACGTTCCACCACAGCCGCTCAGGTTGGAGCAAGGCATCTGGGCAGAAGGCAGTCTTGTGGCCAGGTGATTCGTCAGATGACTGCCACTAAACCGCAAACGCAATCGGCGACAGCCCGTGACGCCATAACGCAACCCGGGAGAGCGAGCGGACGGGTGGGTGGGTGGGTGGGTGGGTGGGCAGTGTCTGGAGGCGGGAAGAAAGCGCACCCGACGCCTCGCCCTGCGGCGCCCGGCCCGACGCCTTATCGCGCCCGCAGCGACCCCCCCCCCCCCCGCACCGACGCGCCGGCGTAATCTAGCTGAGATTAATGACGAACGCGACGCGCGCCCGGCAATTATATCCGTCGTAATAAATGGCGCGGCGCGGAAGGATGGGGCGGTCACGAGCGGGAAGAGGAAGGGGGCGGGGCGGGGCGGAAAAGCCGGAAGCGACAGATGCCGTGGAGTGACAAGGGGATGCCGGGCACGCCGCAATCTCCCGCAGCACCAAGGCGGCCTTGTCCTTTCATAACGCCTTTCTGCAGACGCTAGAAAACGCGAAACTGTCACGAACTTCGACCGGAACACAATGCACACATGTGCACCACACGACTACAAGAAATGCCTACCACAGACAAAAAATATTTTTATGCACTGTTTCCCTGAGAATTTTCCATTTCCTCCAACACATCGATCAACCGTTTCTCGTGACGCCCTTCGACGAATCAACATTTATTTACTGATTTGGTCTACGTACAATCGTTGGTAGAGATAAATTCCCGTGATTACCATACCTGTCACACCACCCACATGCGCTTCCGCAAGTGCGACACAATATTAATGTAAATGCAACGCACAAAAATACCGTTTATTTCGCATTCCTCTCGCGCCCAGGGTGTCCACGCGATTTCGCTGCAAGCGATTTTTTTTCCCAAACGCTTTCTCCTGTCCATAAAAACTGTCATTACACGCCATGCGAAAGCGCGCGGCGTGGCGCGGCGCGCCATGGCGCAGCGGGACGGGGCACATCGTTTCGGGGGACAAAGTAAATTAGGTGTCGATTCATCGAGAGACCTTTGAAACGATCAGGCCATTCGTTATGACGACCTCAATTACCGACGAACAATTTCGTACGGATCAATTAATTGCGCCTTTGATCAGCCCCGGGAGCAGCGCGGCGGATAGCTCCCAATGCAGGACGGGTGCCAAACCCGGGCGGCGGCGGCGGATAGGAACGCAGGCGAAGGTTACGCAAGCGAAACGAGACCTTCAAATGCACGGAATCCAACCTCCTGATTGGATTGTGTCCCGCTCTTCACCTTTTTTTGCCCCCTAATGTAGAGGTCATATATTGCCTTTTTCCATAATCTCCAAATTATTTCTCTGAATATTTAATTTTTTTTAAATTAGGTATTCTCTTTTAATTTAATAATTCTTTAATATTTTCTAATCGAACTCCACATAAAAAGAAAAACTTTGTTTAACAGTACTCCAAAATGAATGCCATTCGTGAACACAATTGAAAGTAATAATGAATACGTGAAACGGTTTTAGTATACCCTTAAAGCATTACATTATTTAAATTATCTTGACATCATCGATTACTCTTTTCTGATTCTTTAATTCTTAATTTTGAGAAAGATAGATATAGAAGATATCTGTCAACAAAACTCTCAAACATTTTCTATCTTGCCCCCTCCCCACAAAAACAATAGGTCGTGATTATTCACGAACGCATTCCATACGGCCAAAGGCCCTCCCAGCCGCGCGCAGCACTGCGCAGGCGAGGCAGCGGCAAGCAGCGCCCGCGCGCAGCGTGTGACGGCCCCGCTTCATTAACTCGTCACCCGATCTGCGCGCGGGGCACAGCCGTCTACGCCGAAGCCGCCGCCGCCGCCGCCGCCGCCGCCGCCGCGGGCTGGGAGCGCGCCCGAGATCGATCGCCAGGGCGCCGGAAGACGAGCCCTCCCCTGCCGCAGGCGCAGCGGGAGGAAAAGGGCAGATCCGGTAGACGCTCTACAGGCAACCACAACGGCAAGTCGCCCTCCCATTACACTCTGCGTTCAAAAACTGGAAAAGCCCAGTATACCCAATAAATTTAAAATACACTAGTGGCTGTAGACTACCCCTCGGCAATAACGGTTGTCCGTGACTCTCCGGTAGACTCCAGAAAGTAGCGACGAGCCGAAGCAGTCGAGAGCGCAAGCAAAAAAGGAGGAGGATCAGGTGGACGGAGGGCGGTGGAGGAGGCTCGGGCTGTGTCGGGCAGATAGTGCGACGGGTCGCGAGCGGGGGAGGTAGAAATGGGCGCACCTGCGGCGAAGGGCCTGCGCGGTATCGCACCACAGCCGCGCACGGTGCCCGTCACGGATCAACGCTCCCCCACTTCCCCTTCTCTCTCCTTCACACACACACACACACACACACACACACACGAGTATATAGCCACGTTCGTTGCGGCGTACGCCCGAAATGCGGCTAAAGTTCCGAGAAGCCGGTTAATTCCCACCGTAAGCCAAATAAATACATGGTGCTCGCTAAAGTAAAGCGATTGCCCTAAGGCGTGGCATCTTGTCAGTTCGCAAGAAGAATTCTCGCATAAAAATTAGTGGGAAATAATTACTCGCTCATATTTTATGCAAGTCTCGAATGCCGGAGCCTCGCCGCCAATTCGCTAATGAGTAGCCAAGATCAAGGTTGTAAGCTTAGGTTAGATTAGGGTAGATTATATTAGAATATGTAGTATCGGCCTAATACGATATATTACTCACACGTTGCAACTCGAAGCAACATCCCAAATAATTTACTTCACTGCATAACAATCTACGGTTGATTGTTTACTTTCTACACTCGCCGATAATACAAAGTTAGTACATAATCTACTTATTATAAAAACAGTTATTTTCTACTTACGTTTTAACTCTCCATTAACATAATCTGGTAATATCTACATACATATTGCCTTAATGAGTCCACAATGTTAAATCTATTGTATAATAAACGTTCTTTGCAAACATGGACAATTCATACATTAGCCTCAAAACCCATCTCCGGCCTACTTTCCCAAACGATGTCACACTACGTCCAAATCCTAATACTGAAAGTGTTATATTATCTCCATTAGTCGCTCGAATAAAAAGTTTAAACGTAACCATACGGTACTAGCCAATTACGTTTTATTTGGAAAGAGATTGTGGAGAAAGAAGAACAATCACGTGCATTTAAGTCGCCTTATTAAATTGACAAGCGAAATTTGCACGAATATATGTCAAAGTTCCAACCCAACATTTCACGACAATACGCGAAAACTTTTGAGATACGAACATAAAACATTCATAGATCTATTTTTCGCACGGCCGATGGCCGCTTAAATGGCAAACGTGGACACGGAGATGTCTCTCCACTGCGCGGACTCGTTTTTCGCTCCAGCGACGTAACTAACAAGCACGATATTGACGTGCTGCAGGGACACAGTCGCGCCAACAACACACGGGAAAGACTGGAAGTCGTTTAAAGATCTCTCGCTTAGATTCAAATAACAAGACAAACATGAATCTGTTCTTCTTTTGCGCACACTACTCCTGTTGTAAGAAAACGGCGAGAAAACAAATAAAATAAAATAAAAACTACAACAGTACAGCGATCCTAAGAAGTTTCTGTCGAAAAGAATGACGTGCTTGCAAAGACGATTTGGTGTAATTAGCAATTTTGCTCATCCCGCCACTGAAGGAGGAAGAAGCGAGAGGAGAAACGCAGAGAGAAAGAGAGGAAGAGGAGAAAATGAGAGGGAGGGTATACAAAAAAGATAATGAAAAGAAAGTGATGGATGGGAGATGAGGGAGAGAGGGAAAACAAGAAGACCGAAGGGGGAGGGGGAGTGGAGAGGAGATCGAGAGAGGAAGATAAAGGAATAGCGATATCGGCAACTGAACTTTTGAAACGATTCACATCGCATTCGTTCCGTGACTTTCGCTTCCAGCACATGCAACTAACGCCGCCGGTCCTCGCAGTGACCGGCCCTCGCCCGTCGGCATCGACAAGGCGCGGCCATTCTACGAACACGCACCCACCTCGTTCCGTCGGCAGCGGGGTTGCTTCCAGAAGCCATCGCGACCCCTCGTCCGGTGAGGGGGGTTCGCTCCGCGTCGGCAACGGCGTCGCTTCGGGCGTACAACGACCTCGACGACCTCCACCCACGCATTGGCCGTTCGGGAGGGGGGCAATTCGCAGTGCTTGCTTCGGCCTCGCAGTCAACAACCATCTCCGCGGCATTTCGAAGGCTCTCGTCACGAAGCGTCGTGGCACAACTAAAATCGTCAAGTTCAAGTGGTCTGGCGTTATTAGTAAACATCTCATAACGATAGTTCACATGCCGACCCAAGTCGAGAGCAAAACATCTCGCCTTTGGGAGGTAAATAGCTCTCTTCACACTGAAACCGTTCAACAAAATAAGCATTTTCAGATGAGACACATTCCTTGCACCGACGATGCATGTTTAGGGCGATCCATCAAAAATAGCCACAGTAACAAATTGCATTGCACGTATGAGATCTCTGGCAAAGAAGAATGCTTTGCAACCTGCAAAGAGTTGTGGTCTAGGACAAAGCAGAAAACTTTTCGAGAATGAGCAAAAACATGAAGCATGCGCACATTTGTGTGTCGTAAGCATTTGCAGGCACCAACATTGAAATGGTTTGGACTAAAGTTAATATCCTCCCGAATGTACGACTGTTGTAAATATTAACATAATAGATTAATTTGTTCTGAGCAATCTTTCAATCCCATGATCAAAATATCTTAAATTCTTTTTAGCGACTCGCTGCTTCGAAGGTGCATTAGCGGTGGATTCCAATGACGTCCTTAGCGCCGTCCTTCAACGAGCCGCATAGAAGCAACGCAACGACTGCAGACGAGCTTAGTCGCGCGACCGTCGGCGAGCCCTGTGCCCCCGCGTGTCGGGGCGGTCCCCCGCAGCGGCATCGGGAACGCCACTCGCGTGCTGCGCCGCCGGCTATCGCTTTCCATCTCGATGAGACACGCGGTTCGACAACGAGTTCGTTTGTCGCCGGATGAAACTCGCCGAATGGACCTCGCTGACGCCGGTCGCATTTGCATGGAAAAAATCTGCTATGGGTCGCGCGAGAGCCTAGTCCTGCGAAGGGACGCTGAGGGCTGGAGGTCATTCGAGATAGACTGCTGTCTACAATTCACACGTTCGTAGACCACAATACGATTCAATTTATGCCACCTAGTTCACGTATTGGAATGTTGCAGCCAGTTGATGCCGTCAAAAGCGTGGAACAAGTGAAAGAGAAAAAAAGGTAGGTATAAATTTTGACTTGAAGGTAATAAGAGGCAGGCGACATAGAAAATGTAAGCACAGGGAGAGATACGAAATACAATGAGCAAGAAATAGTAAGCACTCGTCTTGTAAAAACAAAACGATAGAAAGATCACGATTATATATGCGACAAGAATTCTACTCTCACCGATAATGAAAATTTAAATGTGATATTCCCCAAAATTATCTTGACGCAATTCGTAATTAGTACAAAAAAATACCTTCTACTTCTCGACAGATCAACGCCATCTCAATGTTAACCATGACTAAACGGAACGGCGATGCGAAATGCGGAAGTGCATGTTTTCGAGAGCTTGCAACGCGGAGCAGAAGGGAACCCTCCAGAATTCAACGACGTGAAGTCTTCCCACCTGTGACGGTTTGGCAGCATTGGCACTCCAGCCTCCCGCCGCGTGGCGAGGCAATAGTAATTCCCGTCTTGCTCGTCTTGTCTCGCCGCCGCCGCGAGCGCCGGACGAACACGACCAGCGCCGTGTCGAGCAGGCGGCCGGCCCTAGGGGGCCGGCGCTAGGGCGCGCCTTCGGGATTAATCCATTGATTGTACCACATCAACGGCTACAGTTCCGTTAGTGTAGTGAATGTTTTATCTCAGGAGATGAGCCTGAGTTTCCTTCCCTGTTCGATTGTGAAATCCGGCCCCGACCTACACGTCGACTGAGGCCTTCCCCCCTCGATATAGAGCGGGTATGATAGGACAAGGAAGAGAAAAAGAAGATCGCGGAAGGTTCGTGGCCCGGCTGTTTGGGTACTGCTCGGAGAACGATTCGAAAACTGCCGATCAGAGCAGCCGACCGCTTGAATGCCAGCCAACGTCATATGGAGCGTCGAAAATCCCAAGTCCAGGACCTCCCGGTCAGAGTCGCAGCAGAGACAACGAGAATGCTGCGGCTGCGAGCCAACTCAGCCGGTAGCCGGCGCGTGTGCTCGCGCGCCCTTCGGGGTGCAGTGGTGGTGGTGGGCGGGATGCGGCGTGCCGGGGGGAAGGGGAAGCGACGGGGCAATCGCTTTGCGACAAGCGCTTCGCGGCGGCCGGGGGCGATCATGTGGGCTGGTGGCTTCCGAGCGCGCCGACCGGGAATTGCGCGCGTGGTCGGGCACGTGCGCTCGTCAACGAGCGCATTCCGGGTGAGAGCCGCACCCCCCCCACACACACACACACGCACCCTCAACGCAGGCGCAACCCTAAAACTACGTTCCCTAAAATATCTCGCATACAATGCTTACTTCGTTTACAAATCCTATGTCCACTAGTCCCGTAAGTATAATCAATTTAATACCCGGAACATTTCTCTCTTCAGGTATCTCCGCTAACGGGGTTCCGGCACAGGCGGGACAAGATCTGAAATTCCGTCTGGTTTCCAGGGGTGGATGTGAAGAGAAAGTAAACAGAGAGGATCGGAAAGAAGGGGAAGATAGCATGCGGGCGGTTGCTCGTGTATAAAGATTCCACTCCGTCATTCTCCTAATATTGATCAGAGAAACCATCGAAAACCAGTAGAGAGCCAAAATTTCTCCTCCACAATGTGGCTGAATTGAACCTATCTAACTAGAAACGAAAATTCACCACCGACGAGATTCGAACCCTAGGACCTCCCGGCCACACTACACTGATCTCGCTTAGACATTTCGACCTTTGTAATTGTACAAAAAGCCATTACCATTCGCAACATGATAGCACGGACCCGCGAGGCGACGCATGATTCACCCACAGGAGACTTTATTATACACTACTAACCACATCGTGGAAACAAGTTATCCACGGGCAATGCTCTACAGCGACTACTACTGACGAAATGCTAATAGACAAGCTCTAACATCCTTCACGTTCGGGTCCGTAAAAAGAACTATTCCTACCCGGTATCCAGGCATCTTTTCTACTACTTATTATTCCTACCTTCCTACAGCGAGACAAAACGACAGCAGTGAACACAAGGCAGCAGGGTCACAAAACCTGATAACATTCCCCGCCTTCCGCAATGTGATTTCAAAGCCAAATTTCATCCATCAACATTCCGTCACGCTCGATCTAAATGTATTGCCCGCCACCGCGCGGCCCAGCGCTTCGCCGCCGTTTTACGAGCCTCCGCCCACGCACAACTCGCGGCGTTCAACGCGCCACGACGGGCGCGTCGCCTAATTTCATGTCAACTTTCAGGGAAAAACTACCACTGCACTCCCAGACGAATTTCCATACATATAAAATGAGCGAGCGAGCAGGTCGTTAATTTTTCCGAGGCACTTTTCATAGTAGTGGAGCGAAGTACTCTGGGAACCGCTGGAAAGACGAGAAATATGGGCGTCTAAGGAGGGCGCGAAAACCAAAAAGAGAAGTAACTATACGAATGCGGGCTGGAAAATCATTGCCAGAAAGGAAATAGCAACCGAATTGCAGGAGCGTACATTAACTGGAAATATCAGGTAAGCAAACGAAAAGTAGGTAGGCGATGAGGCGAAAAGACATAACGGGAGATGGGAAGAGGAAAAAAGGACAGTGAGCTCACCAAATAGCGGGACGAGCCGGCGAGCAGTCGCGAATCCGGCAGCTTAGTTTTATCACCGAAAGAATACGACGCTTGTGGCGACTGCAATTCAGGCAGAGTCCTCGGGCAAAACGTTTTTCACGTCTGAGTGAAAATAGCAGATTGGGGGGGGGGTATAAAAATGGTCCCGCAACCATACGTTTACAAACTTTTACCTCTCCTCCATAAATGTTTTCCAAATAGGCATTCACCAGGAAGCACTTACATTCCAAATTTGAGAACTTCTGGACAATTGAAGCTTCGGAATATTGAGAAAAGACTCGCGCGCATATGGTGAACATATGGAGAGATAAAAAGAAGACATTCGTGAACGCCTACCGTCCAACTTCGTGAGTCGGCTGTGTTGTAAGTAGTGAAATACTGAGTGTGAGGATTCAGTAGGTGTGCGCAGTGTGAGAGTAGGCTAAAGAATACACTCAAATACAAGCATTTTCACCAAATTTCAACTATTTCATCGACTGTCGATTTGTTGTTGTTGTTGTTGTTGTTGTTGAGTTCCTGGGTCTAACCAAACCATCGCCAAATGTTACTTAGCCAGAGAGTCAATATGTTTGCTTCAATTTCTGCGCGCATTGGAAATTAGTAATAAACATATGAAGAGCACGAAACGTCTCAAGTCCACGACTCACTGCCTGCGCGCGGCCCGCGGCGGGCAGGGGCGAGGAAACCCGAAAGCACCAGGGCGGCGCGGAGCGAAGCGAGGAACAGAGCGGGCCGCCCCCGTTCCGCAAACACTCCCCCGGCGGGGCAGCCATCGGGCAAATGTCGCGGCGCGGAGGGGACCCGGCACTTCCTGCACGAACTGTGCGAAACGAATTAAGCCCAACTACTTTAGTGGTAGTAACCAGGATAAATCGTCTTTGTGTTTAGGTGCAAAATGCGTTGGAAATGTTGTGTTGACCGGTCTCAAGAATGTTCTATGAGAACCGTGAAGCCCGAACGCCGGGGCTCTGCCGTCGACTTGGAAACGCGCGAGCGAAGCAACGGAAACTGACCCTACCGAATGCCCTTTTCCCCAGAAGTTTCCAGAGGAGTTTTTTCCACACGTGTCGCAGTCATCGCCTGTCTCCCAGCGGCGTCGCGTGCCCCGCACAGCCCCACGGGGCCCGAGGAGCGCAATCGGCCGCCCCTGCGCCGCGTCTCTTGTTGCTAAGACACTTTCAGAATTGATGAGGCTATGAATATTAAAGCATCAAATAATAGTATTGCAGCGAGCGGCCGGCCGGGCGCCGAGAAATGGGAGCCATTTATATTTGGAACGCCGAGTGAAAAGCGGCGGGGGCGGGGGCGGAGCTCTCGTTCATGCGGCGCCCGCGGCACATCGCCCCACAACCGCTGCTGGCGGCGGCAGCAGTAGGCGGCCGAGAGAGGGAGGGGACAGCGCCGTGGCTGAGAAGCGGGGCGAAAGAGGGGGGGAGCAACGGAGGGGAAGAAACAAAAGAAGGCATAAACCCACACTTTAGTTCCTTTTCCCCCTCGGCGCAACACTCGTGTGGGTGGGCGGCAATTGCCCCTTCCACAACTCCAAACCACGGTCACAGAAAATTAACAATAGTCTGTTCGCAGAAAAAATACGACGCTCAACATATTGCTCGTTAGAATGCTTTACGGAGATGACACTGTAAATCTTTACAGACACGGAATCAAAAGCAAAATCTAATTACCAGAAGGTGGAACTAATTACTCGCTACAAAGCAGATTAGTGAAGGAATCGGAAAGTCGAAAATTACATTTACAAAAAGGTCAATTACTTACGACATTAGCACAAAATTATTTAATTGAGAACGAAGAATAACGTTCTGTATTGATTCTCTAGACTATTTTTCCTGCTGCAAAACGATTTTAAATCATTCAAATTTTTCTATAAAATATATTTTTTTTCTTTTTCTTATTGAAAATTCGTATTAAATATGAACTACAAATATGTAACTCGTACAGTTACAAGAAATCTAAATGAAATGCACGGCGGTCCCATGGAATTGCATCCTGTTTTGTTAAACTTCGAACAAGAATGATACGAAACGAATCACATCATCATGCGGGAAATTCTACTACTTCATAATGTGATCAAAATACCGAATGAAAAGTCACAGGGTTAATTAATATCTGGGCTGTGGAGCGGCCTCGTTAATGACTTCTAGGAATTGAGAGAACTCGAAAATCGAGTGCCGTGCAAAAGCACGGCAGCATAACACTGGCGATGTGCGGAACAGCTCCATCCTGCGCTTCAAATTGCAGACTAAATGCCATACATTTCACACGAAATTGGTTTCGAAACTTGTTTAAGTGGTATCGAAGAAATAAGAACCACCCATCCGACAGTAATGGATGCGACGAACAAGTCAACTATTTAGCATTGCAAATCAACCTACCAGAATTTTCTAGAAATGGAGCAGTACAAAAAAGATCGGAATGGTTATACCTTAATAATACTACTTCAAAAGACCAGTCATAAATTACGTACATTTCGTGGCTCACCTTACAATTCCACAAAAAGTCGACCCCAAAAATCGTTCGAAATCAACATGAAATGCTTCTCTACCTTCACATTCATCCAAATAAAATTCCAAAATTTCGGGTTCCCTAAGTAAAGACTTCATTAAAGTTCACAAAATATGGAGGGAAAAAATCAGGAAACTGCGGGGAGGACAGAAGAGCGAGTACAGCGACCTGAGGTAGTTCTTGGGGGCCTCGCCGTTTCTGCCCTCTTCCTCGGAGAGAGAGAAAGCAAGGGCACGAGCGTCGGCGGGGAGGGGCGCGTATCTCCATATCGAATCGGGAATCGGCTCGCAGGAGGGGCTTCGCCGCAAATTAAATTCATTTCGACGCGCGGCGCCGCCGAGCAGGAAATCCGCCCGCTCGCACACGTCAGCCCCCCCCCCCCCCCCCCCCCCCCCCCCCCCCCCCAACGCCAGGTTGGCAACAATGCCCATTTTTGGTTTTGTATTTCCACATTCTACCCCAAAAAATAGTTCATGTTTTGCATTATATTAATAACGTTTATCTGCTTTCGATTAAAACATAAAAAAAAAACGCAAAGCGAACGGAAATGATCGCCGGAAACTAAGGTCATAAAGCAATTCTAATCTGATGTGTGTTTCAGTATTTCATCTTAAGAAATGAGAATTGTTCATTTTAAAATGTTTAAATGCGTAGTATTTGCAAAATGAACATTTTTATATGCTTCCTAAAATATATATATTATTGGTATTCTCAACATTACATTGTCATTACCTGATAACACGTCATTAGTCCAGCATCGTTCGGCAGTGAGCGTAGATACACTGCATCAATTCTCCTAACATTGTGGTGTAACCAAATTTTGAACAACATTTTGAGATTCTTAACCCCCTACGATATTTCACAGTTTCTAAAGTGCACATGCACAATAGGACAATCGTTCCACTTGTCCGAAGATTCTTGGTGCGCACGCGCACGCACACACAACATACATTTTCAATTAGTGAGACGTTTTAAATTGACAACCCAGGCCGTGGCCTCGCCCAATTCAGTGTTCACCCGCACATACGGCGCGGCGTAACCATTAAAGCGCGGAAGCGGGAGGCAACCTGAGACAACGTCGATTAACGCTATCGATTGCCAGATGCGACGCGTTCACGCACATTTCTCTGCTCATCTCACTCGCTTTCCACCGACCTCGTCCACAACTCAGTCGCTGGCAACGCTCTCACGAAAAATCAACTTTGGCCACTTTATACATACTTTTTAAAAGTAGGAACATCCCCGTCATTTTCCGGACATAGGTTTATGTTCTGCAAAATATCAGGAAATCTATACCTAGAAATACTTCATTAATTATTTTGACTGCTTTAAGGAGTACAACTTGGTTGCTAAAATAAAAACGTAAACGTATAACAAGCACTGTGAGCATCTAATACAATGAAAACAATGCTTTACCGCTTGGCGACAAGGTGTGGATAATTTACTCGCCGTGAGACCACCTAGGCAGAACGAGAACAAACACCATTACGACCACTAGCCCAGGCCAAGGAAATGTCACTCCAATCCACCAACGTAAACCGAATATCGTGCACTACTTCCCGTTTACGTCATCAAACAATTCATTACTAATGAATCTAGAACAAGGAGCCGCAGTCCTCATTTCTGAATGATAAAAAGAGAAAGAAATGTTCAAGAATAAACGCGAGGTATTAAAAATCTAAAATTATTATTTCTTCAAATAAAATGTATCTACAGCCTCCGACATAAAATTAAAGAATTACTTACGTGAAAAAAAATCTCACCTTTTGATACTTATTTGACAAATTTCACAAGCCTGTAAGAATAACCTTACAAACTTCAGTGTTTTTTTTTATATATTTCGTTTCGGAAATTTCAAACATCAAAAAGCACTACATACCCTAAGCCAATTGTCCAATGCAACCGGACACGCATGCGTGCTTACATGCACGCACGCGTGACATGGTGCTGACGACTGGCCTCTAAGTACCCGAGTATACTCCAGGTCTCTGCAAAGCGTCTCGAAGAGGCTTTCACACAAAGTCATGAGAGATTACTGCCCGAGTCTGGGACCTCGAACATATTACACGAAACTTTGGCCGGGGTTGTTAAGTTAAGCCATATTAAGTTATTGCCATATTAAGTAAAAATATCTTCCAGAACATCTTTCCACTATAACATTTAGACACGTTCTTCTTATTTGGTTCTATTAACTTTCTAAACTGAAAAATATATAAAACGTTCCAGAACATGCATCGATTCAAAACTCTGTAGAAGAACGGGAAGCAACAGATACTACGAAAGTTTTACCTCACTTCGTAATATACACGTTAGCCTTCGCTCAACAATTTCCTTAACAAGGTGCCGAGGGGAAAGAAGAGAGCAACGAGGGAGGTTTAGAAAATCTTGTCAAGTGGTTGGCGATGCAACTGGGGCCAATTGCAAATCACAAATCGCATGAGGCGCCACCGCCTGTTGCTGGCGCACTTTCCCTCAGGGCTGGTTGCGTTGACGGCTGATTTGCAAAGTTTCTCTGCCAGACGAGTTGGGTAAGGTGCGGTTCTCTCCACAACACAGAACGTCCACGTCCACCTCGAATCGCGCTTCACTGGCTACGCAATGTAATGAAAACTGCATCGCCCACTATTATATCGACATCCAGCTTCTATTGCAATGAGCATCGAATCATCAACATGTATGAGGTTAAAGACGTACGTGAGCTTTCACGTACGTAACATCGTACGTAAGACGTACGTAACATCGCTTTCAAGACGGAAAACATTCAAAGAATCAATAAAACATCCAAATATAGGATTGCAAGTCTGCATCAAGTCCTGTGCCACCGGCGCATTCTCCACGAGTGCAAGTGACCGTCACGGAATCGGCTGTTCCCGTGGACGTCCGTGGATCCGTGACCGGGCTTGGCCATGACCATCCCCCCTGCCTGCCTGCCTGCCTGCCTCCGCCCCCGCGGGGACGACGGCACGGCGCACGTGCGCGGGCGCAGGCGCGGCGGCGGCGGCGGCGGCGGCGGCGGCGGCGGCGGCGGCGCGACCTCCGGCCGGCTCAGTCCGCGGCGGCCCGCCGATTCTGACACCACGCACCGGCCCTCGACGCTCTCTCAGCCTCCGCGTCGTCGCGCGCGCCGCTCTCGCGCCTCGCGCCGCTCGCCCTCCATGGCGCCCCGGGGCGGCGGCGCGCCGCAGCGCCCCCGCGGACGTCCGCAACGACAATCGCGCCTCCCACGCACGCCGACAAGCCCTTAGGAACAGTGCGCACAAAGGCCTAAGCATATATTCAGTCCTTTCGCGGAAACCTTCATTTTCTTAATCGTAATGTTCTGGTTTTATTAAAATCGAGAAAATATTTACGTGCAATTAGATACGAAGCAATGTACAGAAACGTGGTGACCTGCTAGTTGAATCTAACGCCCTTGCCCGCTTCGGGTGCGCTGGGCTGAGCAGAGCGCGCGGAGCAGCGCGGAGTGAGTGTCCCCAGTGCGCGTCCGAGTGAGCCCCTCAGCGCCGGCCGGCGCCCGAGAAGCCACCCCCCGACCAAACGCCGCCGCCCCGCCGCCCCGGGGGGATGTGAGCGGCCGGGATCGGAGGCGGGGGCCGGGGCCGGGGCGGTGGCGGCTGGGGCGGAGGCCGTGGCGGGGGCGGCGAGCCGTGGCGTCGGGGGCGGCGC
This sequence comes from Gryllus longicercus, assembly GCA_038098605.1. NCBI lineage: Eukaryota > Metazoa > Arthropoda > Insecta > Orthoptera > Gryllidae > Gryllus > Gryllus longicercus. Next base: position 3,034,768 of record JAZDUA010000156.1, read on the forward strand.
GAGCCCGCCGCCGAGGCGTGTGACGGCGGTGGCGGCGGCGGCGGCAGGCGCAGCTGCCATGGGCGAGGGGCCGCCGCCATGTCGGCCTGGCTGCTGCTGACGGGCGACGGGAACGCCTCCAGCGGCGGCGGCGGCGCCGACAACGCGACCTCCTCCTCTTCGGCGGCGGCGGCGGGCGGAGTGGACGCGGCCGGGGACGAGGCCGGGGACGAGGGCGGCGCCAGGAACTGGTGGGCGCTGCTGGCCGTCGCGCTGGTGCTGGCCACGGCCGCCGGCAACATCCTCGTGTGCCTCGCCATCTCGCGCGAGCGCCGCCTACAGAACGTCACCAACTACTTCCTCATGTCGCTCGCCATCACCGACCTCATGGTGGCCGTGCTCGTCATGCCCGCCGGCATTCTCACGCTCATCACTGGTGAGTGCGTACTCGCTCCCCTCTCCTCCTACCTCCCACTTCCAGCGAGTCTACTTCTTGAACGCAGCAGCAGCAACTAACCACTGAATGGTAAGAAAAGTATTTGCCATATTTTTAGAGGTCTTATTCCAGAACAGATTAGCGTAGAAATGCAAAGATGTAACAAATAATTATGTTATAAAAGAACTGGCATCGCTATTACGACGTTGGTCAGATGAAGATGCAATGAAAAAATTAATCAAAAATCTCTTCAGCAACACCTATAAATGCATACACCGCACCCATATGCCATCTTTATACTCCCACATTCTTACGCGAACTCCATTTAACGCAATTGTGAAACATCACCATCTACAAATTACGTAAAAAACAATTAAAATTTTGTGTAACTTTATAACATGGCTAGTCTGTCTCCCCCCGCAGAGAAGATAACGAGTTCTCTAAACTTTTTCCCCGAGGCAAACGCAAATGAAGGCTGTCATCCGTCTACAAATAACTCCATTCCTAAAAGAGAAACAGACTAAGTAACACTGCCGGAAGCAAAAGGAATACGGAAAAAATGCAGCACACATATTCGAACTGCCGTCATTTGTATGTGCTGTGCAAGTACTCGTTCCGCAATTATTCTTACGATGTGTCGCAAAGTACTCTATGAAACGCACACACACTTCACTATCGTAGGACGATAAGTGAAGAAGTTCCATTTTTTATCACTCGCTACTCCCCTTCTTTTATTACATTTACCCGTATACGAAATGGCCTTCACAACAATGGGCTTACATCGCCCCGAGGAGCGCATTATTGTTCCATTCCGTGGCACACTCGTGTTCACTGTACACCCACGCTCAATTATCCTCCATTACAACTCTCCCATTGAATAGCGTCCATCACAAACGCGGTTGGCCCGTGCGAAAAACACGCGCTTATGTAAAATTCAGCGCAGTAATTATTTTGCTTCTAGCGTTTTGAATATTAGGGAGATTAAATTAAATTCGACAAAACACGTTCTGTGTAATGCCTCGAGGGAGTCAATTGTGAAAGTCGAGAAAACAACCAATTGTGACATAGATTGAAATGTGGGCTCAGCGGAATGGTCGGCACTTCCAGTTAATTTTGACGTACGTTCTGGCATATCAATCTCGTATACATCGTTCTTTCGCTGCAAACTAGCAAGTGTATGCGCATTGTAGCAACGCTCGGATAGAAGTAAAACAGAAAAAAAGAACAAAGCGAGACGAAAAAACAGAAATAAAACGCATTCCAACAGCGAAGCGCGGGTGACCGCCAGCATCGAACTGCAGTTGTGACAATCGGAAGATAAACGGAATGCTGGTGCATCTGACGGCCAAAAACATTCGCGGCACGAGACAAAAAACAAACGCGCGGATTCCGCCGGGACAAGAGGCACGCGCCGGGCGAAATCAAGGCGAGCGGGAGGGCAGGCGGGCGGGCGGGCACTCGCGCCAATCGCGTCCCCACGCAATCCAATTACGCAGCGCAAAAAATGCGAGCGAGGGGGCGGTAGGGGGCGGGCGGTAACGAATTCCGGCTTAATTGCGTGAACGCCGCCGTAATCGAGTGACGGCGCCCTCTTGCCTTCGCGTCGACCGTCGCTAAATAAGTCGGCGAGCGGCCGCCGACAAGCAGCTGAACCAGGAGGCCCGAGGCACCGCTCCACCCACGCATAAGCCTCTGCCACTCCTACACTCAGTCAGAGCAGTTAGAGAGGGAACTCCGCATTCATTTACAACTGGATATGCGCACAGCTCACAATATAGTATATTTTCAAACAAAATCTACCTATTTCATTAAAGAATCTAATTCTTTAATGATGCCAATCTCGTATACTCCACACCAATTCATACCACTACCTCTTACGGTTAATTGCAAAATCGTGAATTTCGGAAACAATTGTTCAGCATTGCGAAACGCAACGCTCTTAAAAAGACGATTCAAACCGTCCGCCTGTTTACTAGCAATCCAAAATCAAGCAGTTGCGCACAAAGGCATCGATGCACTGCTCTCGCAGCCGCCAGTCAAATGCGACCGCGGCTGCACAGCATTGTCGCTTGACTGCCATCCTGACGGCCTCGGCCTGCCATCCTGACGGCCTGACGGCCATCGGCCTCGACGGGCAGCTGACAACTCCATCGAACGCCCACACTCGTCTCCGTTCCCAGCAAGAATTACTTTCAAATCCAAAACTTTTATTTCATTTTTCTCGTATCTAACTAAATTTGTTCTTACTTATGCCTAATACATCAATGGCAAGGGAGCGGTCTTGATATTCCCAAATCAAAACTAAAAAGCCGCGAGGTGCGCGAAGCTCCCTTTACCATAAAACGAAAGTACGTCATGCACCTTGTGAGCCGGTTGCTTTTGAGAGACCTGCCTACCATTTCGGGATAGGCGAGGAGTTCCGTGACTGATCTAGGTTAGGGCTCATGTCGAAGTCTCTCTCCGCCGGCCTTCCGGCGATGAGCCGGGCGGGAAGCAGGGCGAAGCGATCCCCTGGCGTTGTGCCCGGCGCCTTCCGTGCTGGCGCCCACTTAGGTCTTCTGGCGAACACGGCCGGCAGCGCGCCGCGCCGAGGCACCGCGTCAATGCGATCGCTGCTTAGAAGAGGGCGGGGAGGGGGGGGGGTGCCGGTGCGATCGATGCCCGACTGGCGCTGGATAAATATTGGCCGGCGGCGGCGCTCAACCCACACGGCGCGGCGCTCGAATCTCATATGCATACGAAACGCGCCCACCGCAATCTCGAGCGACAGCGCGCCGCCAATAACTGCCACCTGCATACAGCGCTCGCTCCCGCGCGCACCTTCCGCACGGCAAGACGCGACGCGACGCAGCTCACTTCCGAGAAATCTCAAACCGCAAGCTTCCTGTACGCAGGAACAGCCGTTCATTTGCCTAGCACCGCACTGTAATAATACAAACGCAGGACGGCCCAGCCAACGGGCGACAACGGCCAAGATTCAGCAAAGGCGCCAGGTAGGCGGACGGACGAGAGGAAAAGGTGAAACGATCGCGGTTGCGACGGCGAATCGGCGCTCTCTGACCTCACCCCTCCTCCTCGCCCGCCCCTCCCCGGCGGCAGCCGCCAAAGAAATGAAACCTTTGCGCGCACCGTCCCCAATCCACCGCCCCCCGCCCCCGCGCGCCAAGTTACACAATCAAACTTTTGCGCACTGCCGCGCTGTTTAGAAAAACAGAACGCTACGGAAATCTTATAAACCTATTAAAGAAATAAGTTTCGAAATAAACTTGCGAGGCGCGGCTTTGAAGAGCCCCCGGGGGAGGCGCGCGGGGGCAAGGGACGGGGAAGGGCGCGAGGGCGAGCGGAGAGACGCAGGAACGGTCCAGCTGGAGCGCAGAACATGTCGCGTCGTCTGCGGCTCGCTTCGGTTCACTTCGCTGGAGAAGGTCAAGTTCGTCGTACGAAGGGAGGAATTACAGGAAAGGGGCAAAATCTCGTCACCGGTCAAAGAAAATGCGGCTATAATTCGGAACCCCATACAACCAAAAAAGTAAATATCCGCAGAGCGTTCCATATCTCAACTTCCGCAAAGGATGCACTCGAGTGACGAGGGGAACCTGAAGACGAGACACCGGCGGCGGGGGCTCAGCCTCAAGGCGCGCCGCCGAGGGCGAGGAGAAGAGGCGCGGGGCGCATACGGAATGAGCCGAGGGGCAGCCACACGGCCGCGAACAAACGTTTGTTCAGCGTGATAAAGTTTAATTTCGGCGCCCGCCCATCCTCGCCCTGGCACGCCTTTTCATCAGCCGCAGAGGTAATTAGCCCGGGCGGTGGGGGGAGGCGCCTTTTATGAGGGCGAGGACGGAAGGGAGGATCCACCCCCGCCCGCGCCCCATAACGGAAGAGGCGCCACCGACGACTCGTCCTCGCGTCTCCTTCCCCCTTCCCCGCCCACCGTTCGCCTCTCCGCCGCAAATAACCGCTGTCCCCCACCAGACAACCCGTTGAATACGTAACATTTCGGCGGCCAATAAAACGGTAGGGTCCGGGTATCCCTGACACAGCAACAAAACTGTCGGCGGCTTCACGACGTCCAGACAGCGAAAGAGGGGGAGAGGGTGGTGGGTCGGCAGAAGCTAAGGGTCCGGCAATTCGCCATAAAAAGAACGCGCGGCTTTCGCCGACATCGACGTAAACGACCGCGACGAGCAGGCCCAACGGCCGCAGACGGACAGGATCTACAGCTAAAGCATACGACTACGATGACCGTCCTCTACATCGACACAATTCAAAGGCAGATGAAGTGCGATCTCGTCACTCGAGAGCCCCGAGTTCGCCTTCGCAGACGCGAGAGCACAGCGGGCGCAAACGTCAGCCCCGTGTCTCGCGACGGGGGCGCGCAGGTATCAGCGTGGCGGGGGCGCGGAGGGTTTTGTTTCCAAGCGCGCGTCACATCCGCCAGCGCATATCGAAATTTAATGTGCGCTGTGACGCCGCGCTCCCGCGGCCAGATGTATCTTTAATGGGCCGGCCCCGCCCCGCCCCGTCAGCCTCCGCCGGGCGCGTATCGACCGAACGCCCCCACGCAACGCGCGCATCCGTTGCGAGGTGTGCTGGCGACGAGGCAGAGTCCGCCCACGCGCCGCCACGCGGGCCACCGCTCGGCATAAGAACGGATTCAGACGAACGCTCGTGGTATGGCACCGGACTTTCGTCTTCAAATCATCACTTGCGACATATAATAGAAACCACAACAAAACGAAAGGCTCTCTCGGAGCTATGTTTAATTTGAGCTATGCTTGGCGTCAGAAATCTTTGTAAAAGAAACTTCACATTCCTATTGCATTATGCATATACCATATTCATATTTGGCAGAAACAATGAAAAACCCATATAGATTTCTTTCGCAATTTCCGGCAATTAGGGTTATTTAATTCGATTTAATTAGGATGGATAAATCGAAGGTACTCCACACGAGGTTTTGTTCATATGCTAACAAAACAAGTTTGTATTTTAACCATGCTATTAAAAGCGTAATGTTATAAATCGTAGACAGCAATAATGTCACATTTCAAAAATTACGTACTCTACAGAAATGCAGATTGGTCTACTTTCCAGCAGAAACACCAACATATATTACAGTGCAATAATTTACCAACAAATGGTAGAAGTGTAAATGCAAGAATGATGTATTTCAATACAAGATATAACTTTAAATTCATTTATGACACACTTTTTTTTTAGTTGTGCCACTATTGCAGCCCGCGAACGATAAGTGCTCTAAGTTCGCTAAGTGCAATAACCGAAATGCACAAATATTTAACATCTCATTCTCAAACTGAACCCAACGCTGAAGACAAGGAATTTTGTCTTCGCGTAACTATTCTGCTTCCTGATTGTGTACCGTAGCAGCAACCATACGATGCGAAGCATGATAACGTAACTTAGAGCCGTTCTGATAGAGGAACATGGAATCAATACCACTTCATCAGCGGTTGACATGTTATTTGTCGCCTTTCCGAGAAACTTTCGAGTGACAGACGACGTTTCGAATTACAAACTCTTGATTCATCAGCGGGAGTCATGCCCATCAAACACCGCGGGAATCAAGAATGCCATCTCATTCATCTCAATCCGATGAACGAGTTAATAACAAAAGTAGATTTCATTACGCGTGCCATCGCAAGATAAAAAGCGAGGAAATCCTCACGAAACATCAGCGCTACAGAGCCGTTTCAAAACCCTATTCTCAGCCAATTTGTTCCCGCCCAGCGAGGCAACAGCCATTTGTTTCCCGCAACGGCCAAGTGCCACGAAGGCAGGTTCAACACAGCGCTCGTGCCTGCTTCCCCGCGATTGTTTTCCCGCCGCTCTCGTCCGTGACATCTATATCAGGCGCGCGCGGCACGCGATGGTCGAGGCAAGGCAGAGAGGGGCGGGGCCGGGCGGGGCTAATGCCAGAGGCAGAGGACGAGAAGAAACGTTCCCGACGGCACTAATGGAATATTTATGGTAAAGTTGGGCGTCGCGGAGTTGGCAAAAGAAGCTCCGCCGCGAATAAAAAGCGCCTACCAGTGGGAGACGAAAGCCGTGGCGGCGACGAGACGGCGACCGCGGCACGCCGGGCTGGACGGACGGACGCCAAAGTCCGGAGACAGGCCCGACTGGCAAAGACGGGCTGTGGGCGGAGGGACAAGATGGCAGGGCAAGAGCGGGAGTGACAGCGGCGGGGCGGGGCGGGACGGGAGTGGGGGAGGCAAGCTGCCAAATTGTGACGCGGCGCCATCGGAGGGCGCGGGAGGACGGAAGTATTGAAAACCGATGAGCAGGCGGGTGAGCGGGCGGGTGAGCGGGCGGGCAAGCGGGCGGCCGCCCTAGACCGAAGCCAAGCCACGACGGGCGAAAGCGATCCCCGAGCGAAAACTTTTACTGTTCAAACGCACACAAACTTACTTCATTCCGCCCGCCCGCCCCGCCGGCCTTGGATTTCCAGCGCCTGTCCTGGCGGAAGCAACGTGTATCGCTTTTCTGGCCTGCACAACCACAAGCATTAGCAGATATTTGAGCTAGCCTTCGTAACTCTGACAAAGGCGACTTAAACTTGAAACACCATATTTCCTTTCTATTTCGTAGTCAATAACGTTCCAGACGAGTTGTTTCAAATCTGTCATGGTCAGTGTAATAAACCTCAAACATGCAATTTACACTCGCTTGAATAATACAAATCTTCACTCAAACTTTATTGACAGGCAACTCTGAAGAAAACAACTTCGGCTACAACCGTGCGTACTTTCTCACTTTCCCTGTAATGGCTACGCAACATTATACTACATCAACCCACAACAAAAGCGTTTAAAACCAGTATATTTTCCCCCGCGCCGAGATTTGAAGTCGCTTCCTACGATGTACATTACCGCTACACCAAAATGAAAAATAAAAAAATTTGGAGTCGCGTTTTGGGAAAATGTATTTTTGTATAAATTGCATTAACTACACAAAGCCAAAAAATACTTTTCGCCAAAACAAAAATTGCACACGATCTTTTTTAAAAATTTGATTTTAAATAGATTTCATTTAAAACCAAAATATCTTAATTTTTTGCAATTTAGAAAAAAAACTGTTCGCCGACAACGGTACCAGCACCACCTTTTTTTCGTCCTTACGATAAACACAAGAAAATTGGAGCAGTTTTTGACAAAATAATTGTCAAAAAATTTACTATGCTTCTCGCAAAACTACTGTTTCGAAAGAAATGAACATTACCTTATTACAACTTCTGTATATAAACAACTGAATTTATGAAGGAAAAGTTTGCGTCTTCAATATCGTGTTGAAGGGAGAGGGCGAAAAAAATTTAAACATTTGCAAATTTTCAAAAATCAGTGAAATTAACGAACATGAGCCATTCTTTGAAGCCCTTAATAAGCTACCCGAGGACAAATAGAAATAAAAAACATTGGAGATTTTTGAGAAATTTTGAAAATAATGAAGGCTTCATGTGAAAAATACTTGAAAATCAAAATATGTGTTTCAAACTCAAAGCGTTTCAAGTTCCTTTCAATTGATTGAGTAATGTCAAATTTGGAGAAAGTCGTTTGAACGGTTAATGCGCTAGCGTCGACCACAGACGGACACACAGACTAAACGATTGCCATCAATCGATTTTTCGGTACGAAGAACGAACAAAACCTGGTTTCTGACTACACAACGTGTTGCTGGAAGTAATTTACTATACACAGTAACAAGATTTATTCACTTTTTCGGCAATAAGAGTTTCTCTTGCGAAAAATTGCCGATTTCCACCGCACAATTACAACACTTTCTGTTTACTACTTACGTAGTAAGACGAGAAAGTACATAATGACTAATTACTGGCTCACTGAAACACAGGATCGGCAACCACGAAGCCTGCCCCACCTCCCCCCACTACCGCCGCCGCCGCATTTATTTCCATCGCCCAATTCATCGGCGGTGGTTTTATGAAGCTGCTCCACTCGCACCCGCATCTCGAGGGCGCCGGCTCCTCGCTGGCGCGGTCTCCTCGCCGCCGCTATCTGTCGAGCCACCTGTCGCCAGCCGAGCCGCCCTCGAACCCGACGCCGGCGCCGCCGGCGCGCGATGGGCAGATTTCTAATTAAGATAAGCCCGGCGGCGCGGATCGGAAAGTAGTAAAGGCGCGCGCGAATATTTCATAGGCGCGCCGCGTCTTGGCGCGCGCCGAGGAATCCTCCGCGGGGGGCAATTACGCGGGAGGCGCCGGCAAGTAGGTCGTGCGGCGCTCGGCGACGCCGGTGACGTCACGGGAGAGCGCGTGGGGGCGGGGCGGAAGCCGTTACGGCGAAGAGGAGCCGTTCCCACGAAACGACGCGCCGTTCAGCGGCGGCGCCCTCCCGCGTAGCCTCGCGCCGCGCCGGGAGCCGGGCAGTGGACGTGAAATTTTCGATCCCAGCCCTGATTCTTACGTTCGACTTAATAGGATGGAATTCTCGAGACGGGCGAAAGAAAGTGCTAATGTTTGCGATACACGAAAGAGGCCTGCAGTGAGGCGAGAGAAACCAATAGTTTTATGAACTTTTGGCGAGGAGGTGAAATACCGACTACTCCCACTTCTTGACGTTTAAATCTCACAAAGATATGTCTTACAACATCATCCTTACTGTGGGGCCCCTAGTGAAGCGTCCATTACTAGCATTTTCCGTCTCTCCGGGAAAGTATTCAAAATCCGTGCTGTACAAAGCGGGCTATCGTTGGGGTTTCTCTGAGAACCCCATTTCTCCTGTACGTCATTTCTTTATTGGTCCATCACCATTGAAATCATTTCCCCAATATGATCTACGCACATATTTTACTCATTTTAGATTAGGCCACACACATTAAAGTTAAGGAATTGCAATAAACACGAACTATTCATGCAGTACCCTGTAAGGTAGTTGCAGATTTTCCAAGTGCGCGTTTTACAACAGACGTCCTACTTGCAGCCTTTTGCTTTGAGCACGCGGGCGAACCGAGCGAGGCTCACAGCTCCCTCTACACAATACACAAAGCAGGACGGCCCGCGACGGCGAAGTTCTAACAAACTGCAACGAACTTCCGCCGCATTAGCATAGCCAATTTATCAGACCCTGCAGCCCCCTCTTAGACGCAAAGGCGTTGGCAGGGTCGCGGGCTGGCTTTCACAGTCCGCAAATGCAGGCGCCATTCATGATTTCGCACAATCGTACGCTTACCTTGGAAGCTTCGACGAGAGCTAACCCTTCGCTACATCTCGCATACCAGTCGTACGTTTTCTCGGATCTGAGCGCCTCTGAGACACCCCACTTTATTTCCCACGCGTCTGCATTTCGAATCTTACATAGCCGTTCTAGCAACCAGGTCCTTCGCACTGTAGTCTCTTAGGAAATGTAATCTGTTGAAACACACGGAGCGATCGATCATTCGCCGCTGGGAGCGAGAGCCTACTCTTCATCTGGAGAGCTCTTTCCTTCGCTTCCCCTGTCTTGGGCCGGGCCTCTTTGCCCCAGAGGGCGCGCTAATGCCGAGGCAACCTCAGCCCGCCCACGCGCGCGCCTCTCATTCACCGCGCGCCCGCGCCACGCCTTTCGCGCGCAACTTCATTAGCCGCTTTCAAGCGCCCCTTCGCCCTCGGGGGCGGCTGACGCGGGGGCGCGGCCGGGCGCGGGGGCGCAGGCACGTACTCAACAAAATTAGGAAAATAAAATATAACGTCATCCAACGGGCATCGAAGATTTTCCCATCTTTTCCCACGCGAACATTTGAATTATTATTATTATTATTATTATTATTATTATTATTATTATTATTATTATTAATATTATTATTATTATTATTATTAATATTATCATTATTATTATTCTTATTATTATTTATTATTTTTACAAGGCAAGAAATGTTTCCAACAATATTTAAATTTTTCTCTCGCCTCAAAACAAACTCTCCTTTGGCTCCACTGGCGGGAGCCCCGTTCACAAGAGGTTCTCCGCGGTGGGGTTCCGCAGGGGCGGAGCGAGTGCCAAAGGCAGAAAGGCGGCTCCTGCGAATTTATGCACCATCGATCTCCCCTCCCCCACTCTCTTCCCTTCCCCCGCCTTCGCGACGACAGCGCCGAGCCACACGTCCCACTCCCCCCACCACACACACAGCGCCGCCGCCGCCTCATCTGCCTCTCCGGCGCCCCGCTCGCTTATCGGGAGCCGCGCCGCGCCGCAGCGATTATGAAGCCGGCGCCCGAGATTTGCGGCTCCCCTCCCCCGCCTCCTGCGCAAAGCCACTCCGGGCGGACGGCGAGCGCGCGCGCGGAAATCCGCGATTCCGTTATTACAGTTAATAACGTATTCTTGGGCGGCCGGGGATGGGGGCTGTCTTTTCTGCATCGCCGAACACGCCCCTCTCCCGCCCGCGACGCTGCTGCGCTCGGAAGGCAAAGGCGGAAGCAGCAACGACGAAGCTTTCAACTGCAATAGTTTTACTCCATCGCATGCATTTTCTATTCTCAAATCGTCAAACCTAAAACAACGGATGTTCGTATGTTTTATACTTTTGAACAGTACCATGTCACAGTCAACTATCCTCACATTATATGTATGCGTTTAACAGCAGAGAACTAGGCTACTACGGTAATATTCCAATAGGACAATATTGCAACATCCAAAATAATTCCACATTTTCGTAAAGATGCACAGATGTAAGTAGAGATAGTTGTGTCTCAATGATTTGGTGGGATGCGAGTGACCAAGGTGTGGAAGTAGTGTATGGTTGTGTGCCAGTGTGTGAAGTAATTAAAAGTGGTGCGTTTGAGATGTGCTGGGATGAGTAGGCGTGGTGGTGGTGAGTGTGAACATGTGTGGTTATGGACGTGGCGGTGGCGGCAGCGCCCCACCGAAAGCGAGCTTGCCCCAGAAGTTTCAGCATCAGCCAGAGAGGCGTCGGCAGCAGCGAGAGAGAGGGGCTGAAGCAGAAGCGGCAGCCGCCGAGGGGGCAGAGAGTGCGAGCGGAAGCGGGAGCACCGATACGATTAGCAGCGCGCGCGCGCTGCGGAGCAGGTACTTTGCGCGCGGAGGCGGCCAGGTGTGCCGCAGGGCGGGAGGAGGGGGAGGGGGTAATGAAGACGAACGCGCCAGAAGAGAGGGCGCCGCACACAATTACCGCGCGGGCACTGCTGCGGTCGAGGCGACGCCGGGGCCGCGCCCCAACGTGCGAGAAAGCGCGACATCCACCCGCGCGGAGAGGGTCCATATAACACACGCAGTACCCACCACAAGGCAAAGCAAGCTGCGAACCATTACACATGAAACGGGATAAAAAGCGAGAAATATACGTTTCCCGCACCTTTCAATTTATTTCACGTGGTCCCTTCATAGACACTTGTAAGGGTTCTCTCGTTTTGTCCAGCGGAAGAAGAAAAATGAAAATTGAGTGTGTGAGTCGAGTCCAAAGGAAATCGGAATACAAAGCAAGGGCCTCTTGAGTTTCAGAGTGCTTGGGAAAAGTGAAACTCGCGAACAATGATGTTGCACGCTGCCTGTCTCGCGGGTGTGCGACAGTAACGAATTGCCTCGCGAGAGTTGCCCGTGAGTGGATTACTCGACTCGAATAAACGGTTAAGAGGCGCGTTGGAGACGCCGAGGGCGAGAGCGAGGGCGAGGGCGCCGGCGGGAGCGACCGCGACACGCGGCAACAGGGCCCGTGAGGCAGCCTTGGGGAGCACCACCGCAGCGGTGGGGGCGGCAGTGCGGGCACCTGGCGCGAGCGCTCCCCATTTACGCTAATGGCCTAGGAAATTCAATGCGACGCGGCGAGGGGGCGGGGTGCAGAGGTGGCACCCACGTCTCTCAGCGAGTGGAACGTCAAGGCGGCGGCGGCACCCTCACAAGTCCGCGGGCGTGAGCCACCGGCCCCGCCCATCGAGTTCTGGCTGTACCGGACTGCCATGCGCCCACCACGACCAACGGGGGATGATTGCCCGTCATTAGCAATAGACCGTCACAATGCGCAGGATTCACTCTGTCATGTTTACATAACATGCGTTATTCAAAATGTAAAAAATATGCCACGGCATTGCTACAAGCAGCTTTCAGAATAAACCACAAAACATTACTGTGACATGCTATGTAGAATTTCATTACTTTTTTGTATAGTTAGGTCGACTAAACAAAGAGAAAACACTAACTATAAAGCTTTAATAAATCGGATACTTACGCGATTTTAAACACTGAATATGTATGAATAATAGAATATTAAATGAATTTAACCCAAATACATTTCGAAATGGAAGTTGTTTGCAAAACAATGGAGATCCGTTCATAATTGAAATAAAATCACGAGTGATCAATACTCGATTTCATTCATTGCTCAGCTACTTCATTAATCAAGTTCACTACCGTACACCGGTAATAGTCTTCAAAGATTACTACATACAGTAAAAGTAGTCATTCCCAATAGTACCAGTAGTAAGTAAAAGCAAGAGTAAAAGTCTATCTGGACTGGGTTTCACCGAAATATTCTAAATTCAGCTGCAGGGGCTTTATATACAGTTACCCGTTATTACAGTTACTTCCGTTTTAACAACACTGCCTTGCAGTGGTCTACGTAACGCTAGCCAAGCCGTACCCACAAACCGGATTTTACAGCTATAATTAATAAACAGACCACAATCGGCGCTTGGAAATGGCGGCGCAAACAAAACTGTATGGGCGCGCGTCATCCGCAGCAGCCCAGGGAGGCGCGGGCGTTGGGGGCGGAGCGTGCCGCCGCCGCCGCCGCGAATTATCATTATTTCATGAAGCCCTAATGCGCAACTAATTGCGGCGAGACGCGCGAACAAAGCGCGCTGGCGGGCGGGCCCTGTGCTCCGCGAGGCGAGGCGAGGCGAGGCGAGTTGGGGGGCGGGGACGGGGCCAGAGGATGGACTCCCCCGGGGAGCCCGCCCGCCCGCGAATTATCAAACTTATTCATTAGGCGAGGACGGGGTCAGTCAGGCCGGCGCGAGCCCGAGCACTCAGCTTATTAAGAGGACGCGCCGCTCCTAGCGTACGGCGGCCCGGCGCCACACAGGGCGGACTAACGTAGCTCCCGGCTCCGCCCCCCCTCCCGCTCCTCACCCTTCGCGAACGGCCTGCGATTGACGTCTCAGGCAGATCTCGTTCCTTACGCCTAAAGGAACCAGCCTCTCGGGCTGATTGCGAGGGAAATAGCTCCGAGAGGGAAAGCGTCGGGTCTGGGGCTACGTCTCCCAGCGCGTAAGCGAATTATCCGTCCCGAACGAGAGGAGTACTTTTGTTGTTATAAGCCATCGTATTCTCACATTACGTCGCGAGCAATCAGGACGCTAATTTACTTGAAATTCGTTGTCACGCGTCGGAGCCGCGAAAAAAGGTAACACAATAACTCCAACAAACATCGTTACGTCACACAAGCAATTCGGAAGAGGAATAAAACAGCACGCAGGGAGCTCTCTTTGCCAAAACAAAATCCCTGACAATCTCGCGTAACTCGGTACTGCCATTCGACATTTCGCGCGCGGGCACGTAAAGTGCATCGCACTACGCACTGCCTGCGTGGACGAGGGCGGCTCTGCGGCGGCGGCGGTAGCTGTGGCCCCGAGGAGGCGGCGGATGGGTTGGGACGCGGGCGAAAAGGCGCGGGCAGATGCGAACGACAGGGCACTCCAGACGCGCTCTCCGCGGGAGGCAGGCGGTGGGGGGCGTGGGCCCCGCGGGAGGCGCCGCCGACTGACGCAGCGAAGGAGGTGGGGGCTCCAACCGCGGAAGCCTACTTTGCGTTATTTCACGGGAGTCGTCGCCAGACAAATAATTAAACCACATAATGGCGATGCTAAATTTCAATTACTTAACATGCGCTGTGTATGATCAGCTTTCGCCGTATATCTCTAACCTAGTACTCACAATAGAACGTTCATCAGCAGTTCAAAAAGGGCTGTTTTTTTTCTACAGGGGAAACAAGTTCAGTGTGTCCCTACTACCGAAATTTATGGGTTTGTCGTCCTCAAACAATATCATACTTCTCGTTCTGAAGACAATCAGTCTTATGAGTTCTAGATTCCAAAACTACTTTCCCTGAAAACGCTTGCTCACCTGTCTACCCATCAAGAAATCTAGTGAGGAACGTCTTGAAAGACACATCCTTGCAATTGAATACGCATGTGTAATTCTTTGATTTGTTTTAAATGAACATTGTATTGATAAACGTGCAGCAGATTACAGAAAACGCAATACACATATGTAATGCGGATTGCATATCCACGCATGTATTCCTCTTACGAGGGGTACGACACAGTTTCTACCACGGATGCTTTTCTCCAAATCATAGTTTCCGCCATCGAGAAAAGGCGTACACCAACCTCCTCTCCCGACAGCCTCTGCTCCGCCTGCTTCGGAGCAGCAACGTCTCGCACGAGCGCAGCAAAAGCGATTATCGCCGCGAAAACAGCAGCAAGCGGAGGGGAGAGGGGCTCGAGATTGCAGGAGACGGGCGGGGATAAGGAAGCTCGCGTCGTGGAAAGGGTGCGGCGGGGGCGGGGGCGGAGGCGGAAAGGGGTTAACCGCGTTAGACGCAGCCCGCCCGGCCTGGGAGGAGGAGCCCACCTCCGCGATTTGGCAGAGGCCGTAACCGGGTTAGTCCCGCCGCCGCCGTTGTTCGCCTCGTGATTCGATTATCCGCTGACGGGGCGCGGCGCGGCGCCGGACGTCGATACGCGAGGACGCGACTTCGCGCTCCGCCCCGCTCCGCCCCCGCGCTTCCCCTTTCCATCTATTATTCAGCGGCGCGGCAGCGGCAGCGGCGACCGCCGCCACGCGACGGGTCTCACACAGCTCGCACGCGGACTCACTAGCAGTCACTAACAAGATGTCACACGCAATTTTAACCGTAACATCAAAACCATACAACAATCCAAAGTCTCGATGCCGCAGTTACGCAAGAAGTCATCCAAACTCACTAACACTGTTGTAATGATAACTGCGCGCTCTTAGCAGAGGCGGAAATATTCAAAGACATCGCTCGCCAACGATGCGCAGCGCCCTGCGAAACGGAACGGAACGGACGCAAGGGGAGCCGCCGCTGAGGGATTTAATGACGGACCCCGAAAACAAAAACGAGGTAGCAGGGTGCGCAGGTCGCCCCCTCGCCCGTCGCACCGACCGCATCGACCGCGCGCAAGTTTGATAAACGAGGCCTCGCTCCACAAATACACTTCCAGGGCTGAAAAAATCCAGCCTCCGATCATTCTCGTACTGCCCCTCAAACATAAATAACGATGCAGCACACACATTGAGTTGTTTATGGATTGAAAGTAACTGGACACAAGAGGTCACCGGACGAAGCCGAAGGCTGCAGCGGCGCGCAAGGTGGTTCCGACGGCAAGAAAAGCATTACAGCCCGCGGAATGACAATTTCGTGAACTAACGACATGCTACACAACAACGTCGCGATAAATAAACGTAAAACTGGCACGAACAGTAGCGAACTTTGAGGTTCTGCGTCCGCCCCGCCCTGTGCGTAATCGGGACAACTTGCCGCCGCAGCGGTGCGCCGAAACGCGTGTAGTGGGGCTGCGGGGCCGGGGCCGCGCCAAGCGGCTCAGGCCGGCCGGTGAGAGGGGCACCGTGGCCGAGGGGCAGCCGCGACGCCCCCGCGCGCTTTCCGACACGAGAAGCGTTTCAGCGCGCGACGCCGCGCCGCAGCGACAAGGGCTCCGTGCCCAAGGGCCACCCTCCGCGCACGAGGGAGCAAGGGGCTTGCCAAACTGCCAATGGAGTTGCCACGGCAAAGCCTCTGGGCTTTACAACTGGCAATCGCATTCTCTTGGCAGTTGAACCATTCACATTTCGAACAGCTTCCCACCACTCGGCTCTCTTTTCTGGAGTATCTGTTATTCGTAATTCTCGGGCGTCAAAAGGACCTCCTGCACGTTCTGATTTCTAATTATATTGGTGCGTGTTTAATTAAATGTGAATATTTCGCCAATGTCAAATGTGAACTTCACAGGTGTACCATTAAGAAAACACTAAAATTCTTTGCTGGTCTTATTACCTGTCAGTTGTGCTGACAAAGTTACCGGGAACTTAAGGATTTACTCACAACCTGATTCTCATTCGGTCGGTTTTATTTATTATATTTATTACCATTACTATTTCACTTCTGAAACACGAACTACTCACATTACTCTCAAAACTTCGCAGTTTAAAGAAACGTTTCCAGGAAAATATCTTAATACATCCCGCTGAGACGCGATGTTATCCTCGCGGGGCCCGGCACTCGCCCACGACGCGAAGTAGTACAGCGCAAAAGTTGGCCGGGATGTTAATTCGCGTAGTAGCGCACGGAAGCGTAAGAAACTTGCCGAGAGCGCAGCAGCAGCGATACCTTGCATTAACGT
This sequence comes from Gryllus longicercus, assembly GCA_038098605.1. NCBI lineage: Eukaryota > Metazoa > Arthropoda > Insecta > Orthoptera > Gryllidae > Gryllus > Gryllus longicercus. Next base: position 3,051,576 of record JAZDUA010000156.1, read on the forward strand.
CATCCGCAACTCGCGAACTTCCACAGAGCCGTCCTTGGCTTTTCTGCCGGCGGCGGCGGATCGCGTAACGCGAAGAAGCGGCTGCAGGGGTGAGAGGGGCGGAGAGCAGAGCATCGCAGGTGCGCCTAACGACGCGAGGCCGCGCGCGCCAACCGCAAAACGCACAGCGCCCCCCTCCCCGGGCCGCCTCCGCACACGCCGCGCGTTTTAGCGAAAATCGAAGCGCGTGCCTCAGCCAGAACACTCGGGTGCAGCGAGCAGATGAGCCGCGACCTTCCCCTCCCACTCCCCTTACGCGGTTCGATTCACGCGGGCAAGAGGCGAGTGCAGTGGCTGCTGCCGCGTGGCTGCGTCGTGGCGAGAGAGTGGCGCTAGCGGGGGCAAGGACGGGGGCGGGGGCGGGCGGCCGCCGAGGGGCCTGGGCAGCCGGCGCGGTCTCTCCGGCGCGCACCTCATTACCGCGGGCGAAGAGGGGTTGGAGGGGGGCAGAGAGAGGACGGGGACGGGGACGCCTCGCCTAACCTGCTTACGCGCGGGCGTCGCCTTATGCAAATGCCCACGGCGAGGCTTAGGCGCGGGCGCAAAGCCGGCCACGGGGAGACGAACAGCGCCGGCGGCTGGTTCGCACGCCACAGCCACGCGCGGGTGTCACGGGCTGGGAGATGAGATAGAGCGTTCGGAGACAGTCACAGCTATGCGTGAAGGGGTATCAGTGTGGGCAAAGAGTGACTGCAGATCCGGTAGGGTAGGATAAGATAATTAGAATAGTAGATCGTGCTTGGTTGCGAAGTGAATAAAGGTATGGCGAGGCGATCATGGGTTTAGCCAGACTCCGAGGTAGGGCGGGTTTCGGAAGACGGAGCTTCTCAATACCGCAGCCATCCATATTCAAGCAGTTCCACGCGACGGCAGGCGCCGCTGCGGCTCCAGTCGTCCGTTAATGAAGGCCCCTCGGCCTTCCCCTCGCGCGGCCGCCGCCACCCTTCCTCAGGCGCACGCAAACAAGCTGCCTTCTTCTGGAGCGAACGAGCCCCGCCGAAGCGAGCGCACGGGCCAAAAAGAAGTTCACTAAAAATCGGTGACTGTTCGTTATTTAAAAAAATATCAGCTAAAGCTAAGGAACAGCAGCAATAGCATTCTGAAAACGCATGATACCAAAAAATGTATTATGACCTTTAACTGCGTTAACTTCACGCCGAAATTACACAAAAAAGTACTTTCTCCCGGAAATTATTAACGACCTTTGTGAAGATCTGATTTTGTAGTACAGATTTAATTCAAAACTACAAAGTACCGAAAATGAAACAACTTTTCTAAAGAAAAGTCGGTAACCGTCCTTTGATACGTACGAGGAGAAAAAATAAAGTAAATCAATGGAGCAAATTTTATGAAAACAATTGTTGAAAATTGCATACATTTCTGGCAAATTTACGCGAAAACTACTTATACGAGTATTCGGATGGACGGGCACACACATTGGACAACAAATAAATGTTTTGTTGTAAATTGAATTTTCGGTATCAAGGATCCACAAAATACGGATTCCGACTACACAACGTGTTAGAGGAAGTGATTTACGAAATATAGGAAAGAGATTATCCACTTTTTCGATACCGCACCCCTTCGATAACATAATTGTTCTGTGGGAAAAATCGCCGATTTCCGGCACGTACATACACGATTACGTCTTATGTAGTAAGGAGACAAAGTAAAAAATATGAAATACCATTAACCAAAAGGATACCGCCTTTCTTGAAACACTCCGATTACGGCCGCAAATGTCAGTCAATTAGTGTGTGTGTGTGTGCTTCCTGCAAAGATCACACATCACTCCGGGTTGCGCAGTGACCTTTGGGCGTTACGCCTCGGCATTTAAGCGCGGGGACTCTCTTCCCCCCACTCCCTGCCCTCCGCTCCCCTACTAGAGATACGAACTGCGCGCTGCCCTCCCGTGGTCCTGCTTGTTGGTCGCCGTTGCCCCGCAGGGAACCCCGCTCGCAGCTTCCGCCGTCGCGTTGGCTCAGCTCGTTTTCGCCCTCGTCGTTGCCCTCGCGCGAGTCTGAAGTGCGCATCGCTCACCTGAGTAAGCACGCGCTCTTTGCTGTACGTACCCTCACGCGTACGCTAGGGCGCGTGCTAAGATAGGAGAAGCGTACGACTTTCAACGCGTTGCAAACGAATGTGAAAAACTTTCAGGAAAAAGGCGAGACGGAATAGCGGAAGGGGAAATGTGCGATGCGCACAAATTACCCTAAAGTGAGCATCACAAGAAAACTGTCTTCGTAGTTGAAATGAAGTGGGGATCATGGATCATGACCATAGAACATATTCCTTTTCCTAACTTTTAGAACTTGGCGAGCAAAAGATATTAAATTAAACTGAATCCCATTTCAAGAATGTTATAAGATATTACACAGACATCGACAAGCCAATCCTTTCCTTCTTTGATTTCAGAATTCGTCAACAATTCAACTACAACGTATGTCTTTTTTGACAGGTTATTTATTGTCAGTCCCGTACATATTGGTATCTCGACGGCTAACTTTCAGTATAAAAAGCCTTCACGTGGAATTATTTTATTTCTTAAAATAATTCCGCTTACTTTTTGCAGCTAGCTCCGCATACCATACGTGCCGCAACGAATATTAAAAGAGTGAGGACGCAGCCGTAAATTCAGCGTTCCGCGCGGTGCCGAGTTTCTCGCGGGCGCTGCAGGAGGGGGGCGGGGCAGGGAAGGGCGCGCTGGGAAGATGATTACTTGTGATAGTTTGTTCAAGTACTTAGTGCGTCCGCAGCGCGTGGCCGTTAGTTGCCTCAGCGGCAGCGAGCCGCCCGCGCCCGCGCCCTCTGCAGCCTTCCGGCGCGGGGGCGGGGCGGTCGATAGCGGAAGTGGGGGTGGTGGGGGAGAGGCGGGAAGTGCCGCCTGCTTCCGACGACCATCGCCACGCCATCCGCCCGTTCTCCACCGCGGCGCAGCGCGGCGCGGCGTCTGCTGTTGCTCCAACCTCAAAACAGCTTTCCCGGAGCACGCGTCGCCAGCGCCCCGCTGCCACGTCCGCCGAACGGACGCGTGTCGAGGCGCATTTCCATATCGCGCGGATTGCGTCGCTCGCGCCCACGCGGGGCTCCCCTGGGACCGCGACCCTCCGAAGCCCCGCATCGCATCGCATCGCATCGCATCGCGTCACGTCGCATTACATCGCAACCCTGCGCGCGCGTGCACGCACGCACGCGACTCATGCTGGGGGAGACACACAACTGCATTTGCAGAGACCGCTCTTAACATTTCCAAGAGCTGTATCGGAATCTTCAAGAGTTAAAGTCACCATTATTCATTGAACGCACGCTTACAATTCTCAAATTCCTCGACATCGCTACAGCAGAGATTCTCACCTCCATCCCTCACTATATTCTTAGCTAGTTTATCTCTTCCATTTCTGTAAGATAGCGCATTCTCCTACCTTTTCCAGGCTCGGGCCAAATTACGAATCATCGCTTCATCTCGCCCTCGCGATTACAAAACGCAAACGAAGCCGCGAGCGCAATTTTCTATTACCACCCTCATTCCGCATTTCCATATGAAATCCGCACATTTGCACGGCGCCTCGCCTCGCGCTCCCTGTCGGGCGCGCAGCCTCCGCGATTCGCGAAACGCCGAGCGCACGTAATGGCCGGGGAGGAAGGTGGAGGAAGAATGCATCCGCGGCGGTGGGAGCCGCCGAGCGAATTTATTTCGCTCGCTTATCACGCCTTTTTTGGGGGGATGAACACGCGTCTGCCAGAGCGAAGAGGGGCGGAGGGGGCAGCGGCGGGAGCACATGCGGCACACGGAGCGGAAAAAACGCCGGCGCGGCGCCGCGCACACGCAGAGGAAGAGGCCTGAGAGAGGGGGAGGGGCCTCATCGCGGGTCGCGACGAGCGAGAAGCGGCGCCGTCAAGGAACTACGCATCCTCAAGGCCTCGCTGGGGCTGCACTACTGACCAGGGACGGCAGCGTTAATTCATCACTTACGAACAAAACTGTAAAATTCGCAATAACTGAAGGGTTTGGGGCACAAAGTTGAGCCGCATTAACCACAACGCGTCTGCCGGTATTCGTAAATGTTAATACGTCGATTCCGGTGAATGTGCGGCTGATGTTGTCACGAAAGGCCGAAACGTTTTGTTCACATTTATGATGGGCTTGGAGCAGAAACAATATGAATCACACTTCGATCAAAATCGAATATAACTCGAACGAACAGCGCGAGGTTTGCCGTAGCGGCTGTAGCTTATTCTGTTACCGGCCCTCAATTGAATATTTATATTAACTTTATTGGAATTCATTCCGCCATTTGCTTAGAATCGTATTATGCACAATACGTATCACCTAAGTTCATGTCAACAGTTCTAGTTACTCTTACGATGAGCGAGATCTGACAAAACTGACAATTACTTACTAGTGTAATTTTTTTTTTAAGGGAGAAACACTATAGGAGGCTGAACAACAAAACACGTAGTTTGAAATGGCTAAATTAGCCGCGGTGGAGAAGGGTGAATGGAGTGCGGGGGAGGGGGGGGCAACAGAGCAAATGTGAGCAGAATCTGGCCTTCGGAGGCGGAAGGGGCGTAGGTGCCAAGGCGAAGAAGGGTGAGGCGGGGCGGAAGCAAGTGTTTGCTTCTCATTAGCGCCGCGCGCAGCGCTGCACACACTGCCCACCGCGACTTCCTTCGCACCCCGCGCGCCCGCTTCTTGTTTGGCTGCGCCGGAACTCCATTGTCCACCCCCACACCCTCGGCTAGGCCCTGCTGTTTGCATCGGCGCCGGGACGCGCAGACCTTCTCCATTTCACCCATTTCACACTGTGTGAAGTTATCATTCTACACCGTGTGCGAAAACATTTTACACTTTTTTTTTAACTCTCAGACACAAAAACATTAAATGATACGAGAAATTATTCTATTTATCGCTTTAACGCTGCGACTGCAATGACTGAAGTACGTCGGCTTTTCGTAAGAAGTGACTACTATATCAAAGCCATAGTACTTATTTTTATTTTACAAAACGTTTTTTGTCCCAGAGCCATATAGCGAAGCATTCTCTCACCCGCACCATGTACGGCAAAGAGGAATGGAAATGACAGAACAAAACCTGTGGCCAGGGCCTACAAGCGTTCCCGTCTACAGGCGTCGCTGAGTGCTCCGTCCTCGCTTGCCCCTTGCCGGCTTTCAATACAATTCCAATATAAAATTATTAACAGCGAAGAGTTGGTGGCGCTGCCCCAATGGAATTTCTAGGTCGCCTGCTGTGATCCCTCTCAGGCGAATACCGCAGCAGCGCTCTAAAGAATGACCACGAACCGAGAGCTATCCACCCTGCCTATTTCGTTTTCATTCCCTGAGCGACGGGTACGATCTCCCATTCCCGTATGGTCTGGCCCTTACTATTGATTCAGAAACTCTCCAGCAAGCTGAACCAGTTGCGGAGGCACTGAATATGGGAGTAAAAGGAATAGTAATTCTTGTTGTGTAATTAATTCTAAGCTCTCCTGAGGTAAATTGCTGCCGGAGCGATACGAAACAGGAATGAAAACTTCTTTCGAATGTGACAGTAACGAAGTCCAACGCGCCTGGTCGACCTTCCGCGGTGCACGGGCGGCCGTGGCAGAAACCGGCACAAGGCGCCGACTTCCGTTTCTCCCCGTGACGTGACGCGCCGGCCAAATTACAGCGCAGCGGCGCACCGCTTCTAGAACGAAGCGCTGAGAGGAGGGGGCGAGGCAAGGGGGCGGCAATCGGCCGCGAGCCTATTGGATAAGAGCCCCGGGCTCCCTCGAGTGCGGGCGGGCGGACGGGGAGGACGAACACGGCAGTGCGAACGCGCCAACGAAGCTAAAGTGGGAGGAAAGCGACGAACGAAGAGGATGAGGAGCTAAGGACCGGGCGCGGGCAACGCGGCTGACGTGAATGCGTCAACGAGCGCGGAGGGCGATATCTTCAACGTGGCCCGCGCCATCGACACGCGCTGACCCGGAATCTCGCGGCAATTAACGCGTCGCACGGGGGAGAGGGGGGACGACGACGCCGGACGGCCGCTAAGCGCTGGGGGCCCCTCCCACGCAGGCAAATCGCTCTATTACTAAACGCTGTCTCTCAGCGGTAAACGACTCCCCGCAATCAAGCATCGTTCACACGTCACTATTCAATCAACACGCGCATGAAATGAACCTCTTTTACGATTGAGTGGGTAAGCTTACAAAAATAACTGGATTCGAAAAATATTACAGTGCACAAAGTTTAATTCCTCGAGCACAGGTCTTCGCCGTTTATTAAAACTGAAAATAAATGCTGAGCCGGAGCGCCGTCTCCATAAGGCATGCCGAGAGCGGCGCGGGCGAACGGGGGCGCCTTTTAAGTCCCGGAGAGCCGGGGCTCCTGAGCGGATAGTCCAATTTAGCGAAAGCGGCGTGGGGGCGTCCGTCCGAGGGCCGGCCCTAAGACCCGCAAGCAAGGCGCGGCCAGCAAGCCCTCGGGCGGCCCTAATCCGGCACGCAAAACGCCGGCGCCAGCCCGGCCCCCTCCGCCCTGCCTTGCCCTGCCCTGCCCCGTAAAAAAGAAAAGGCAGACGGGAGAAGCGCGGCGCGGAAAAATTCCGCCTGCGCCGCCTCCGCCTTCTTTTACGCCGGATAATGCGCGGCACGACGGCCGTTGCAGAAGGCGCTTTGTCTGACTCGGCGACGGCAGAAAGGAGCCCGAGGAAACATTAATACTCCGCGGTGCCCAGTTAATGAATATTTTCAATTCCCTGGCATTTGAGCTGCAATCAGCAGCCGCAAGGACCGACCGTTCTCAACCGCCATATCCCCGCCCCCGCCTCTTCAACCGCCCCTTGCAGACTCTTGTATTGTAACCACACCCTCTGCTTCCCCTCCGCCCCGGGAGACGCGCGCGTGGGAGGGAGAAAGCGGCGGAGGCCCTCTGGGACGCACGGGAAACAGCGTCGTATTAAAGCGGGAGGAATTTTCGTAAATATTTTACCGCCGCTCTACTTTTTTGCGGTCGCCCGGACAAAAGCAGCGGCAGCGGCGCGCAAACGACGGCCTGCCACTGCGTGGATGTTCTTCCACCAGCGCCGTCATTCGCCCAGGCAGGCTGCGCAGCTGTTTTTAAACTATTTAATCAAACATTCATTGAAGAATGAGCCAATAGACAAATTATGCTTCCTTCTACGATTGGGTTTCGTAAAGAATACATATAAGTTGTTTTTTTTTCTAGTGTAGAATTGAGTTCTATCTTCACCAACTGCAATTACTCATTATATTACCATTATTGTCAAAAAATTAACAATTAATTTGAATACAATTAACGTTAATCCCGGAATTAAATACATAGTTAGCAAAAACGCCTCGAAACGCTCCCATACGTTTATTCTCGTGAATTTCTGCATTGAGGAAATCGAAGTGGAGCTCCACACCACCAACCCTCACTAGGCATCGGTGGGCCTTGGCAGAGGCAAAAGTCCCATCCGCGCGCCGGGGCCAGGAGGAGCGCGGTCGACGCCTCCACTCCGCTGGCCCGCTACGCAGCATTGCGAAAATAGAGCCGACGCCACCGCAAAATTGGAGTAAAAAATTTAAAAAGCTGTCGCAACAGGAGAGCGGCGGGAAACGAGGCTACAACGACGGATTCCACGGCTGCTCCTTTACGGTTAGAAGAATCGAGCAAAATTCCAATGAAGGAAAAAAAATAGAAACTCGCGATAACAGCTTCGAAATGAGAGAGAATACTACATGAGAGTTCAGGAATACATTACGACATCAAAATGAGCAACAGGGACTTCAGCCCACACTTTCTGCTTAAACGAGTCATTAAAGAAAAAAAAATTGTTATACGGTATGAAATATACAATAGAAGACGTTAAGTGTGCAAAGGAATAAAAAGAAATAAAGAAGAACTGGAATGACAAAAAAGTACAGAACTGAGAAGGTAGGGCGATAAAATATTCAGTAACGGAAACACACGGGAAAGGAAATAAAACGCCTAAAAGGTGGACGAAGAAAGAGAAAGAAAGATAGAAAAAACTAAATGAAAGACGAAAGTGGTCGAAAAGACGCCGGGTCAAACAGAGCAAAGAAACCCCGCCAACAAGCCCGGCAAAGGTGGAGTGGCGGCGGTGCGCCGCCTCAAAGACGCTTATTACGCGGAGGCGGGTGCTCCGTGGCGCAAATTAGTCCACGGCGCCGCGCGCGGCGGCTAAACCTCCGCGAATCGAAACCACCGCCTCCGCGTCCTCCTCCTCGGGCCACAGCGAGGCGAAGACCAAGTGCGCCTCTAATCAAAAGTGCGCGCCCTCCGAAGAACGTCTCCGCGCCGTACAGCAACGAGTCGCCACAGCGGTTAACAAGGACGCTACGACACTCCTTTCAAAGCACGCTAAAATAACTTATTAAATCCTCCAACACTCTCCACTCATAGTGAGTGGACAGCAAACAGTATATATCACTTCCATTATACATCTGTTACACACAAACTTTTTTTTCTTTCGAAATTCATTTTATGGTGTGCTCTCGCTTTTCCACTGTGTGCACTAGACCCTCGGCTTGAAGGTCACGCTCCCCGGGCTGCGCTACCCGATTGTTTGACGCCGAGGGGAAAAGTTGCCCAAACAACAAAGCGTCCACACGCTGAGGCGGCTCGCCCTACCTCCCGCTGCAATCGCTAGCGCAGCCACTCACCCGTAACGCACAGACGGAGAGCACAGTCAGGCGGGCGCTCCTCCGCCGGTTCGGAAGGGCCCAAAGTGTTATTGCCAAAGTTATGGGGTTGCGCGAGATCGGATCGGTCGGAGGATGTGCCTGCCGCTCGCGTAAAGAGGATGCAACTCTTGAGGAGTTCCCAAAGGTCGGGATCACGCCAGAACACGACAGGCAAAAAGTATCGTCTTGTAGAGAGCGGTGAACGGCGCTCATTAATGAGATCCCTGTTCACGCTCAAACTTCATCGATAACTTGTTTCATTGTGAGTTAAAATATGTGAATATTTCTTCACAAAACGTTACGAATTTGTTCGTAGATCACCAGTTAACACTCACCAGGAATTTCCAACAAAAGCAACTAGTTAGATTTTCTGTTTATTTAGGTAGGTCCCGTCTTTTCCAATACATGACGGCTAACATTTCCCTAACGACTATACACACATTTTTTTCACATACGCTATCCATTTACAATATCATTCTCCGTTTTCGGATAATGGAATTTCACCATAAAACGTATCGAATTTCCTTGCATCAGTCGCTCCTGCCTCATCCAACTCGCAGATGCAGCATCATTCCAAGGATCAAATTGCATTCGTTGGAAGAGCATGATACAGGATGGCCACTGGACTTTCGAAGACGAAATTACCGAAACATATCCCTGACTATTTAATTTCCCCTGATTCAATTTTACCGTAGTGTTTGATAAATAAACACTTGCCCCACGCATATTTGGCTCTCGAATGGGCGTTGTGTTTATAAATTGTAACAATGAGCATTTCTTAAGAAAGTTAAAAAAGAAGGAAAAGGTTTAAGGAAAACACTTTTAGGTTTATTCAAATATGCTCATTATTTAAATTAAATGCAGACACGCTAATATGATTTGGTAAAGATGAAAAAATGAACTTATGAAACTTTGCTTGAACAAAACCTTACGAAATTGAAAAATACTGTTGAATGAACAAAACCTATACACATTTTTAAAATTGTACAGTTTTTAAATATTTTCCCTGGCAGTTGATAAAACCCCACAGTACTGCCCTGCCAATCCCTGGCTGGCGAGTGGCGCCTCGCCCACTCGCCCTGCATGTAGCGCCGCGACAATGATAACTCAATTAAAATTAATGTTCGCTGAAACACGTGTAGAGCAGCGGCAATAAAACAACGCGGCCGCGAGCGGCAGGGCAGGCGCTTTAACGCACAGCTGCGGGCACCAGAGGACGGGGTCAGCGGCGGGGCGGGGCGTGTGGGTGCATGAGAAACAGACACAACAACGCTTTCAAGAGGAGGAGGGGAACTAGAAATCAGAGAGGAACGGAACAGAATGAAACGAGAAGTCACAAAAGGGTATTAAGCGGCATCAAGCGCATCGCGCTCAACGGAGTTGGTCCACAGTTAAGGGACGTACAGAGCACCGGTCAAGTTGACCCCATGGCCCCCGGAGGGACCGCCGACAGCGCGATGATAAGGCCACGGGTCACTCGGGGCAGAGGGCCGCGTCGCCAACAGGGCACTGTCGACACGAACCGGTGCTGCCGCAGGGGAGCGGGTAACGGGAGACGCGTAGAGAAGAGAACGATGCAACAAAACAGGAAGAGCGGAGGCGACGGCTGCATCATCGAGAGCGCGGGGGCGGCGCGGGGACGGCGGCGGCCCCGGGGCGGGCGGCTGCGCTCGTTTGTCAGCGTTCGCTGAACAAAAGTGGGCGGGGGAGCGCCCGCCGCGCACAGGGAGCCCTAGTGAAAGCGCGCCTCCGCCCGCCCCCGCGCACACCCACGCGCACGCAACCTCGTGTTATATCGCGTTAGGCCCGCAAAACTATATTGTAGGTTTTTTCGTTTTATGCAGACGGCGTCGCTCACACTTCATTCGATCTGAGGAAGGAGAGAAATTGTTATATCACCCGAACATGACGCGGATGTATATTGAAAAGAAAAAAGGAAAAAAAAGAGAAAAAAAAGAAAAAATAATAAATGTAAAGCGAGTACGAGTCTTCTTTGCAATATGCGAATACCAATATATCAACTCGCAAATAATTATATCTATCTGCACAAGGGTTCACTCATATTTTGTAAATGAGCAAATATACGTGAGAACAAGGGTTCTGTGGCACGACGAGACACAAGGGAGGGTGTGGCGAGCGAACGGTCGGTTGCCGGCCCCTTCTCGCCAGACCTGCGCCACCCGTCAAGCGCCGCAGCGATCGTTACATGCTGGGAATCGCGTGCCGCCCGAAGATCCGCAGCCCTCCAGCCGCTCTCGGCCGACGAGAACGCCGGCCCCGCTCCACGCGCAGAGGCGGGGACACGGCTGGGATTATTAAGGGAGATTTACGACTTCCCCAGCCCGCGGGCGCACGCCTTCACCCCCCTCCCCGTCCCGCATCTCAATATCGCAGCCTGATTTGCGGGCAACGGCTCCCGAATTAGGCGGCGGCGAGGAGCAACGCCCCGGACGCAAGCCCAGGCTCCGCATCCCCCTCTCCCTCCAGGGTCATCACCCCGACGCATCGGCCCACAAAACTCTTTTCTTGGCTTCCCGTTCAAACACAGCCCAAACGTCATCCCATTATGCATTATCCACTCATCCCGCATTCACCCCACCCCCCCAATTTACCTGGAACATATAATACTTATACACTCATCAAATACTCGTTTTACTCATAGTTCTCAAGGTGCAAAATCTGCGTTATGAGTTTAATATATCAACCAACAATATAACCTTTTCGTATTTTGCCTTTTTTATTGTAGTACAAAGGAAGAACCTTGCCTAGATACTGCAATGCTCTTGAAATAAAAACCTCAACACCCAACAGCACAACTCACTTTAACGGTTGTCATACTCTTTTAAAAATATTGGAATATCTCTTTGTATTCGATGTCAAGTCATCAAGGACCCCAGCAATTCCAACGAAGTAAATAGCATAGGAACAAAAAACGTAAGAAGGAAAGGAAAACTGTGGGAAAAGGTCAATCAAAAAGACTTGGGGGCATGTTCTATCAGAGCTACAGCACCCTCCCGCAATGTAAACACGTATATCGTCCGGCTGCAATAGCGCAGGCGGAGAGGAGCAAAGCGCTACTTCCGGGCGGGGCGGCGGTCGCTTCCGACGACGGCGAGAGCTGGGGAGGGGCGGGGAGGGAAGGGGAGGGCGTAGACATAATGGGTTCGCGCGCGCGGCATCTCGCGAGACTCATCGCGGGGCAGTTAATTAAAAAGCACCAGGCACTGCATGGGACGACAGAGCGCCGGCCGCGTCGTTTTCTTCGCAATTCCCTCCCCCGCGCATAACGCTCGCGGAAAAATAAATTAGAGCAACGCGGCCCGGCAACATTGGCCCCAACGGTCGCGACATCCATTCCGGAGATACACCGCCACACAATTAAAAAAAATTAAATTAAAAAGTCTCGTGTGGATTTACCCCGTTAAAACTCGAATCGTAGACACAGAAAACGGAATTTATTTTCGAATAAAATCCACGCGCAATTGCGTCGTTCGGCGATTTCCTGCTTCCAGTGGGTAGAACACCATTCACTTACATTAAAAACATTCAGGACCGAAGAATTATGGCCTTGATTTTGTTTTTAATTACATTCAAATTACAACATAACTATCATCAGAGAAATTCATCTCCCTTCCACAAGGCGGCGGTACCTTTGGCTGAAGGATTCGATTACAGAAAACGTGCTTAACTAATCAGCGGGTAATTAATGAGAGCTGTGCGGCGAGTTCATTTGCATGGGCGTTGTCAGGAGATAACGCGAGGGTTCAAGAGCGCATTACGTCTGAGAGGCGGGGCCACGGGGCTGCCGCCTGCAGCGCTGCGTAGCGGTGACGTCTCCGCCCCCGCCCGCGCTCCGGCGCCTCCTCAGACCCTCCGCCGCTGCTTATTACAGCGGTCGCGACGCTGTTAATAAACCGACGCAGACGACGCGAGCGAGCGAGCGGGCGGGCGGCGGTTCCCCTTCTCCCACGGCTCTCCCACTCCACCCGCGCCCCCTCCCCCCCCCCCGCCATTATTCTCGCAGCCACAGTCGCCGTGGCCACCTTCTTCTCGCGCAAGCGTCGCAGCCGTTTTTGCTTCACCATCGCCGTCACCACCACCACCTCCGCCACCGCCACTCTCCTCGCAGTTCCTCGTTCACTCGCTCGCCAATTTGCAGACAAAAGCGACCCGCGTCGCGACTCATCCCGCGGAAGCGAAGCGAAGGGCGGGGGAAGGAGAGAGAGAGGCAGCAGAGGAAGCCGCGGTGCTCGGCGGGCGCGGATGCGCGAAGCGAAGCTGAATGCGCCCTCTTCCGCTCTCCCCCCCCCCCACCGCCCACGCGCGCTACTCCCAGAAACTTCGAACCCAGCGCCAGACCTCAAAGGCAGTAAATTAAAAGTATATATATTTATGGATATCGTTTTTGTCTGCGAGCCGCGCGACATCGCTCGATGGCGGACGCCGGAATGAGAGGCGAGCCACGCCGTCCGCCGGCGCGACTTCGCCGGGAGGTCACGGAAGCTTTTACTCCGCACGATCTTCGTTCCGCGAGGGCGAAAGAATTCGCGAAAGTGCAACCCGAGTGCTCGCGCCTATCAGGAGGCTTCACGGGCCACTGCCTTAAAAAACGTCGCTGCGCAGCCGAGCAACGCCCTTCGCGCCCCGCTCCGCACCGTCCCGCGCAGAGCGGAAAATTCTAATCTGCCCGCGCTCACGAAAAGGTCGCTAATCTGCTCCGCCTGCACTCGTAATCAGACGCCGACCTCACAGACTGCGTGCCGTCTAGGAAAAAATTCCGTTGCCAGAGAGGCTCGAAATAAGGGGAAAGGAATTTTTAACAAAAACGAAAAAATGGAAAAGGCTCCGCGAAGCCGAAAGAGACAGCGAAAACCTATTACGAGCTTGCTTCATTCTCGTCCCCACTATGGAAGTGTCATCACACGGAAGTAATACGTGGGAGAAGGCCCGAGAGCAACCCTTGAGTTCTAAACTCGAAGCGGAGCGCGCGAGCGAGGGTGGAAGGGAGGCAAGCAATCGGGCAGGAAGGTGATTAACAAATCCGATTGGAAAGCTGCCTGTTGCTACGCTACGCATCCATTCTAATTAGCGATATCAGGAGATTAATAATATCGACTGGGACGGAGCCTGCAGCTGGCGGCGGCAATTACTCTTATCCTTGCGGGGGCGGGGCGGGGCGAGCGGGCCGAGGAGAGGCAACGGGCGAGCGGAGTACACGTACAGGAGAAGCAGCGGCGACGGCGCAAGAGCCGGTGGCGCAGATTCACAAAGTGCGAGCAGCGGTGGCCACAGGGCCTTCCGGTCATTCATTATCCCGCAGAGAGTTGTGGAAAGGAGATTCTCCGGTGGAGAGATTAAACAACCCGGCTTAATCTTGGTGGAATTGCGTGAGCCATTTCGTCCACCACAGAGGGATTTACAAAGTTTCGGCGGAAAGATTGAGTTTAAACAAACATGCCCTTCCGCATCTGATCTATTTCACTCTTTCCATTCTTGATGGAAAACACACGCGTCCTTATTCTCGTCTAGCACGATAAGCCCCGAAGAAATTCTCGACCATACTTTTACCTTCTCGCATGCGTCAGGCCGTGATCCCATACGACGCTCTACTGCAGGGAGACGCATCAAACTGAGAATCACGTCGCCGGCCGTGAAGTAGTTGGAAGAAGGAAAAAGAAGCCCGCCCGCGCAAGGGAAGGCGGAGGGACTCGCTGCCATGCGGCGCACGTCGCCTAGCACGCAGCGCCGCGGCTGGGCCTGCCGGAGCGGGCGGTGTGGGCGGGCGGGGAAGAGGCTGCGAGTGATGAAGCGCGGGGCGCCCACGCGAAGGTCCTTCGAATCGCAGGGGAAGAAACGCGACACGAGGTGCAGCACTGTGGTTGCAGCGTGGATGCAAGGAACGGACGTGACTCCAGAGCAGCCATTGATACGATAACACTCATGATGGATTAACAAACGAGGAGAATGGCTGTGCGGTAAGCGGAACCATTAGCAAGGCAAGAACTAACGTAAAAAGTAGCGGTAGCGGAGAATGTCGGGAATGAAATGACAAAAGACAATGTACTCACTAACCATATACAAATCAATACAATCCGCAACAGTTTGAAAAGAGCCCAAGCGTAATTCACAAAGTTGTAAGATGTGCTTTCCAACACGCGCCTGCCCCTTCGAAATGAGCGGCGACGCCCGCAGGTCGCAGACGCCAGGGGCCAGGGGCCGCTGCCGGAGGCCGGGGGCCGGCACGTGACGAGCAGACGCGATCCCCGCTGCGCCTTTGTCGGCGCCTCGCGCTCCCTCCCGCTGCCCGCCCACCTCGCCCAGCTCGTCCACGCCCGCCACAAAGCAGCAGGTCGCTCCGCTCCGCTTCATTGCTGCCCTTCCTCTCTCCACGCCAAACCAACGGCCACGTTGCTCACCCTTACACGGAATTTCATGAGCTGCGTGCATGGGCAACTCGAAACACAAGCGGCACTGCGATCAGATGCACTACCCAATAAGATTTATAAGATTATCGCAATTCAAATCTCTACATTACGGAGATCTTTTCTGTTGCAAAAATGATATATTTTCTTCTCCTGCAGATGTTGAGAACTACGTTGAAGACATTTCTAACAACGTTAGGAGTTTAAACATCACGTCTACTTTTATTCATGGGACGAAAAAAATACCATTTACTCTCCTACAAAATCATGTGCGAGTAAATGTAACTTTACTCTTCACGTCTGAGGTATAGATACGTAAAGATGGTGATATTAACCATGTATCAGCCGAGTACACAACATTACTTAGAAAATCTTTTATAACTTTTTCGATGCATTAGGAACATACAGAAAAGCGAAGTTCTGCTGTTCCACAAACGAAATGAAAGGAAGGCACGTCAGGTACTGCAGAAGAGTCTCGGCCACCGACAGCGCGAAGAGCAGGCGGCCGGCGCCTGACCTCGAGAAGCCCTCGCGTGCTCTCTCGACAAAGCCCGCAGGAAATATCGGTTTTCGGCAGCGGCCGCCAGGGGCGTGCGCAGGCAACTGCTCGTCGCGTATTCCGCTCTCTCGTGGGGTTCGGTTCGCGACCAGCCGCCCGGTCATTGCGTTAGGAGTTGCCCGGAAAGGAAGGCAGAGGGGCAGGAGGACAAGTGACGTCGTTGCCCTAGTGAGCACATGTACTGAAAGGCTAGTAGTACCTGTGCCTAGGGTTACGCCCGGGATAATGGAGAGACGAACCGAAAACGCGATTACGTGTATATGGTTTCTATTTAAGAACCACATGGAGGCAGCGCATCCAGTTCCAGGACGATGGTCCCTTCATTCTACAGAATTGAGGCACCGACTTGGAAAGCTAGCACCATGGGACGCCCCGGAAATAAAAATATTCCATTTTTTTATTCATAATAATGCCTAATCCTTATAAATAAAATCATATATGCTGAAATTAGTAAATGATTTAATAGACGGGAGGTTACGAATAGTATGAATATGGAACAAAGAAGCAAATGAAATGCGCGAGGAAACGGGAGAACCTATAAACTACTTCACCTCCCCCCGAACCCGCATTGCCCACAAACTCCGCTTGGGCCGACCGGGTTGTGAACCCGATACACACGGACCGCCCCACCGCGAACGAACGGCAGAACGCCAGACGGGACAGGGCGCAGGGAGCTCACGCGAGGGGACGACCGAGCAACGGAAGCCGCAGGGAGCGGCCGCGTCGGGGGCGGAAGTGGCGACGACGCAGAAAGACGCCCTGCGGCGGGCGGCGTGACGTGGAGAAACAACTCTATTAGCGCAGGCGCCCGCCGCTCACCGCCTTCCCGGAAAACACTGCAACGCAAACGTCAGCCCCCGCGGCTCGCAGTGCGTCGCTACTTCTTACTTCAACTTGCGTTACTCAACCCCTGGAGCTTTATTCAGCCGACTCATCAATGGGCGAATAGAGGATACGTATACGATGCATCCCGTATATTACTCACAACATCGCATCGAATTCTGATTTCCTCTCGTCCCTGATGACTCTTCCTCAGTACCTGACGTGCCTTCCTTTCCTTTCGATTGTGGAACAATAGAGATTCGCTCTTCTTTATGTTCCTAACGCATCGAAAAAATATCTAAAAGGGTTTCTAAGTAATGTTGTGTGTTCGATAATTCAGAAGTGAAGGGTAAAGTTACATTTACTCGCACATGATTTTGTAGGAGAGTATTTTTTTTTCGTCCCATGAATGAAAGTAGAAGTGATGTTTAAACTCCTAACGTTGTTAGAAAAAGTCTCAACATCTGCAAGGGGAGAAAATATGTCATTTTTGCAACAGAAAAGAACCCCGTAATGTAGAGGTTTGAATTGCGATAATCTTATAAATCTTATTGTGTAGTGCATCTGATCGCAGTTTGTGTTCTGAGTTGACCACACAGGCAGCCCGTGAAATTCCATGTAAGGGTGAGCGATATGACATGTCTTCTGTCCTCACGTCTTCAATCGTTCTTCAGTTTCAACATTTAAAAAAATGTGTATTAATAGAAGGTAAAGGTATTTCAGCAAAATAAAGAAAAATAATGAGAATGCTAGTACAAAAGTTAAAAGGAAAATAAGTAAAGAAAAGCGAGTCTAATAAGGCGTGGTAGAACTCTTCTGAAGATTCGTAATACATCAAGTCCTATGTTACCCAGTGCGGCCGACAGCACCGCGGGAGCCGCATGCCCTGTAGCCCAAGAGCCCTCGCCAAGAGGCCGGGGTAGGAGCGGGGCGGCGGAACGACGGGGCACTTTTATTGGGGCCATTTATCCGTGCGCCACGAGAGACGCGGTAATTAACCGCCGTTAAAGACGACCGACCGACCGCCCGGCGGCCTCTGGCAGGAGACGTCGCCCGATTTTTGCCGCCGCCGGAGGCTAATGGAGGCGGTCCGCCCCAGACGAGCATTATGCAAACGAGCGGGAAAGAGCTCGCGCTCAAATTTATACGAGAGATCGGATCGGATCGCCGGCAGCCGCTACGCCGTGTTAAGCTCGATAACCACATGCTTCGTTCGGCACATACCGTTTCGCCCGCCGTCGCCTGTCATAGCTGCGCTGCAAGATAACCAACGACTGATCCGCCCGTTGAAAAACCCTCCTCCTCCTCCTCCTCCCGCGCTCTCCCCGTTCAAAGTTTTATGCAAACGAACACGCCGAATTGGCGGTGGGGCGAGGCCCGCATCTGCGGCCGCTCCCACACGCGCGCCCGCGCCCGCGCCCGCGCCGCGCCGCGCCGCCGTGATCGATGTGCCGCCAATCCGCGCTCCCAGCCATCTGCCGGTTCACGCCCGCTCGCCCGGAAGCGCTAGGTGGCGGCTGCGCCCCGCCCCGCCCCTGCTCCACGCCGCTCCGCTCCGCTTGGGGAAATCGGGGCGCCTTCCATCTCGGCGGCGCAGGCAATCTGCTAGTTCGCCCCGGGGCCTCGACACACCCCTTCCGCCTGCCTGCCTGCCTACCTCTCCTCGTTACCGCTCCTCCCCATCTCCGACGGCGCATAACTCCAGAAGCGCGCCGCGCCGCCGTTGCGTTGCAGCCGTGGATGTCTCCGCGACCTTCGGCGCGCCGTCTCCTCGTCCACACCCGCTCCATCGCCCGCTTCCGGGCGGCGCAACAAGTTTTCCCATCCCCTCGCCCGCGTTTCCTCGGGCGCACCGCCAGGAAATTGCCAGTTTTCCCGGGGAAATTCAAGAGCCGTCCGGACGCTCGCCGGGCGCGGGCGAGTCGAGCGGAGCGGAGCGGAGCAGAGTGGCGACGGAGGCGAGATGCATGATTCATCTTGGCGCTCGTCTGCCGGGCGGGGGCTGGGATGGCGGCGAGGGCGAGGGCGAGGGCGAGGGCGAGGGCGAGGGCGAGGAACAGCCGCAGCGCCTTTTGTGAGCACACCCGCGCGGCGTCGGGACCGTAACCTTTGCGAGACGCGAGGCAGCTGGGCGAGCGGGCGAAGAAGGGCGCGCGGTCTGAATGCCAGGCGCAGGCGGTGAGGTGGGGCGCGCAGGGAAAATGAATTGCGACCGCAGCCTTTTTTCGGCCGCCGGGGCCGACGCCGCTGCTGCAGCTGTCGAGATGACATTTCGCGCAAAAGGGACGGTCGAATCCATGGGCGAACCCTCGCCTTCCCCAGACCTCCACAAGTAACACGGCGCGAGAACGGAGTTTACAAACACTCTGACCGAGAAAGGCGGAAGTGCAATACTGTCTAGTTACCCCATCGAGAAAGCATTTATCACTCACAAAACAAGTTCCCGCTTTGTGGAAACTCTCTGGCTGTCTAGGCTTCGCTACGTTGTAGACGATCCTTTTTCGCAATGTAACACTAGTGGACACATGGAAAGTAGCTCCGTGGCTGGAGGGAGGGCGCATACCGGCGGCCGCGCAAATACGCGGGGCGTGGCCTCGCGGGAGTCAGGCCCGGGCCGCGCTGTTGCGCTGCCGCTCCTCTGGGACCGACCGACGCCCGAGGCGGGGAAGAGAGGGGGGGGGGCAGGAAGGGAGCCGGGGTGCTCGCCCGACCAAAATTCCCAGAAGCGTCCGTCCACGAGAACGCGCGTTGTTTGCGAGCTCAAAAATCGCACGCGCTGGCGAAAAAATTACGCGCGCGCCCACGGCTTCGAAGAAACGAACCGCGCGCCGCCAGCAACGCAACAAAAGGCTTTACAATTTTCGCGCTT
Organism: Gryllus longicercus; assembly: GCA_038098605.1. NCBI lineage: Eukaryota > Metazoa > Arthropoda > Insecta > Orthoptera > Gryllidae > Gryllus > Gryllus longicercus. Next base: position 3,070,983 of record JAZDUA010000156.1, read on the forward strand.
TGCTGGCCGGTGCCCGTTGCATGGAGCACCTTCGCCTTTAGGGAATACACCCAACGCACTCGCGACGCGTTATTTATAATCAATACTTTGCGGGACACAGCGGTACATCAATCATCGCCAAACAATGGGTGGAGGGGCGGGCGGCAAATTGAGCGGAGGATGGACGCCTGCCGCAACACTAGTGGGAGGCAACTCATCCCAGAGGAACTTGAGCACACTCCCTCGCGGCGCTGTCTGCTAACCTACAACTTCACGTAAAACGCCCACTAGCGTCTTTTCAAATCAGCCACATGTCCACAAAAATAAGTCCTGAGAGACGCTCTTTTAAAGCAAAGATTCGTGCAACAATAAAACGGATCTAAAACAATTTTTTGCGACGCGTATAATATTTCCAAAATGAAAGAAAAATTAAGCACCTTTCAGTTCAACGTACGGTCCCGAATCCACGATAAAGTGGGCGGTGACGCACGACTCACCACTACGCAGTGGGCGAAATTGCGGTGACCTGCCCCCCCCCCCCCCAAGCGAGATCACCGCAAAGGAGGGGTCGGGCGGTGCGGAGGGAAGGAGCGATACGCGAGTCAGGGCACGGGGCGCGTCCGACCCCATTTAAATACGCTCCAGCAACGGAGCTATGGCGGCTCCGGCTGCTGCAGGGCGTCTGCGCCTGACGTCTGAGGCGCGCGCCGCATTCGGATGAAGCACCGATAGCGGCGGCGGCCGAAGAATATCCTTCGGAGCCAAAGAAGGGGCGGGAGCTCGCAGCTGTACAGCAACAGGCGCTCGGGTCACACCAAGCGGAATGGGTCAAGAAACAGCGGGCTAAACGAAACTTTGTTGCTTTTCCTTCAGAGTTCTCCCGTTTTGTCAGTCGCTTCTTCCAGCATTCCAACGCACCATCGTGCATAGCCCTTGCGTAAGATATTTTTTTTTAATATTCCCATAACGCGTGAGGTGAGTTGTACCCGACACGCGAACGCAGTCAGCGCCCCAGTGGCAGTCCGCGTGCGATAAGGGAAAACGGAAACGGAGGAAGGGAGCGTGGCTCAGCGGGGGTGTCTAGCGCATTTCAATGCCGCCTTGCGCCGCCCGCGCAATCTCCGTGCGGCCTTGGTACGCAGACATCTCCGAGGCAGAGATCGGAGCGCCGCGCTGCGGGCGGGCGGGGTCGGCCCAAAGCGGGGGCGGCGCGCCACGCGTGCCTCGAATGGACAAGGCCGCAGACGCCGTCGGCCAACTACCTGCGACTGCACTGCCGCATCGGGCGAGCACAGCAAGTGTTTCCACTCGCTGCATTCACTCAGCCCCCGGAAAACCAAACAACGTCTCTGAATTAATTGACATGAGTACATTCCGACGGTTCGCACAATTTGCACTCAGTGAGAAACACTCACGCCTTACTCACGACGCGAGTGACATCTGCACTCTCCACCATTTTCTCAGTAGTTTTCGGGGAGTTTTCTGAAACTGAATTAGAAGAACTTTAACTGGAATTACAGCAGATCTCTCTTTAGGAACTTTACTAGTAAAATGGATACAATCACATTGACAATCGATAACGAAAATTTCCGAAGTTTCTGTCTGTGTATTCGCGCTGGCAGGAGGCCACAGGCGAAGAGGGAGCGCGCATCAATTAAGCAGCGCCGGGCCCCTTCTGGAGCGGCCTCGGCTCGTCGCCGCGCTGCGGCGGAATCTGGCCGCCGCCGCCGGGAGCCCGTCGGGGGCGGGCGGCGGATTTAGCCCACCTGGCGGCGGGGACGGCGGGCGGGCGGCGCACGCGACACCCGCGCGGTAAACCGCTTACAGGGCGCGGTTTTATTCCCGTGGGACGGAACTGGCTGGAGCTGGAGCTGCCTCCGCCTTCTGCCCCCGCCCCGTGGACCTACTCATCCGCTTAGAGGCCTCGTCGGCAGGGTCCGCTCTCTATCCGGCACGCTACCGCACCACGCACCGCCTCCCCTCGCTCCTCCTCTTTCTCCTCGGTGCACCTGTCTCTCTCTTTCCCTCCGTCTCTGTCTATATCGCTCCCCCTTCCTCCATCATTTCTCTCCTTCCCTCTCTGCAAGCTCTCTCCCTCTTTCCATCATTCCGCTCGTCTCCGTCTCTCTCTCTCACTCTCTCTCCCTCTCTCTCTCTCTCTCTCTCTCTCTCTCTCTCTCTCTCTCTCTCCTCTCTCTCTCCTCTCTCTCTCTCTTCCTGTCTATATATCTCTATTTCTCTCCCTCCCTCCTTCCTCCGCTTTCCGCTTGACGCGACGTGGAAAGTGTGGCGTCTTCGAACGTGCACCCGGGAGAGCGGGTTGCACAACAGCGGACAGAAAAACTCCGCGACTGAACCGTAACACGACACCGCATCGCAATGACGAGCAGCGCGCCATGCCGGGCTGGGGCACAAGGCGTTGTCACAGGCTGCGGAACGATGCAAGGGAAAGCAAGAAGCCAATTCGTTCCAGGACTGCAAATAGCAGAGCTAGCGGCAGGTCTTGCTACTGTTAATATGTGAACGTGAATAGCGTGTACAGTCGCGTTCCAAAAGATCAGTTAAGACAGTCAATATGCAGGATGCCGATTTAACAACAGCTCCACTGTGAGTCAAAGCGTTAGTTCGTACAATAGACGAAAGAAAACTGGAGGAACGAGGCACTGTCCGGCACAAGTCCCCGTGATTTTATTCGGCCGATGCCCCCGTCGGCTCGGTCTTGCCTCTCACCCCCCCCCCCCAAACGCAACGCAAATCGAAACCGGCGGATACCGCGCGCGCCAGCAATGCGGGGGCTCCAGCCCGCGCGCTCGGGCCGGCGGCACGCGCTGGCACTGGGCGGAAAAGGGGGAACGGGGGAACGGGGGAAGGGGTGAAGTGGCGCGTGATTGAGTGCGCGGACGTCCGTACCACGAAGCCGCCGCCGCCATAAAACACTCGGCGGGCATGCGGGACAGGGCGCTAGCGCAGCGGGCGGAATCAGCGCGATTGTGTGTGCCCAGCGGGGGCCGGTCGGGGTGGAGCGGGGTGGGGTGGGGCGGGGCGGGGCGGGGCGGGGCGGGGGCCGCGTGACGAGTCGCGAACCCCAGGCACTTCCGGTGCCCGCGACAGCTGCGTTTCGGTACGCATCGCTCTCCCCTGCCCACCCTCACTCACACCTCCCGCCTGCCCCTTCCGCCCTCGGCGCTGAAAAACACAAATCAGAGTTGTCACCGCATTTTCAATTACGACTGGCGGTTCACCTCCCTCCCCGAGACGTTTGCTATTTGCGCAAAAAACATTTGTCGGGAAGCAAAGAGCGGTGCGGCGGAATCGCGTTCGGTCCAGCGACCGCTCACAGGTAATCGTAGCGTGTCGCCTATCAAGGAAACACCTCGCAAGAAAGTTCACAATTACTTCAAACCCTTACGGAACAACCAAAATGAGAAATCTCCCGGGCCCTCATTCTCAAAAATTACACCCGCGCCGACAACCGTCCAAACAGCCGGCTGGCCATGGTAATGAGAAGCAAGGCAGCAACGCAGCTGATGCGCGGGGTCTGCCGCATCGCCCGTCACAGATATTACATTTCATATCGCGACGCCCCGAGCCCCCACCCGCCGCCCGCCGATATTAAACAAGCGGCGGCGGCCGGCGGCGCCGCGACGGGACGCACACAATCGAATTTTCTGGTGCCCCGCCCCTTCCCACGCCCTGCGTCCCGGGCAAGCACACGCCCACAAGCACGGGGCGCTCGCGAACATCGCCAGCGCGGTTCGCAAATGGTTACGGTTACGGTTTACACGGTAATTCCACCTCAGCAATGCCCGCAAAGCAGCCGGGCGGAACGCTACAGACACTACAAGATCTCGGAAAACGGCAGCTGCTCTCCTGCTTTGCTCCCCGCAAATTCCCCTTTCGCGCCGCTCCGCGCCACTCGCAGCGATTGCTATCTCCGCTGCCACCGCCGGCGCAGCCTCCTCCTGCAATTCGCCGCTAATTTGACAATAATTATTTCGCTGCTCACGTGCTCGGAAATAATTTCCCAGCACCGCTTTTATAACAGCGAATACGAATTTTCCGGCTCATTTAGCCGTAACGCCTGGGGGCGGGGGATGAACGAGGCGGGAAGGGGCTCGCGGGAGGGGTGGCTGGCGTCGCACCTCCAAAAACACGCCCCCCCCCCCCACCTCCACCGCCGTCGGCTGGCGAAGCGCCAGGGAGGCGGCGCGGCGGCGGCTGAAAAGCCAAGCACTGGGGCGCCGGCGCGAAGCAACGTTAAAAGGGCTTTTGAATAACCGCGAAGCTCATAGGCGAATTTAAAGTCTGCGACTCAGCATGGGAACGACGTATCCGGCAAAAAGGACAGACAGCTCATGGCTTCGAGACCGAACGAAGAAACGGAGTAGGAATGCTCCGGGCAAAAAAAGGCGAACCTCGAAACAACCGTCGCAAAAACCACGACGGTCGAAACAGATTTAAAAGACGCCTGAATGTTTAAACAGTCGGAGTCAGGACGTGTCTTGCAAACGCGAACGAAACATGCGCAGCAGAACGGGGGACGTAAAACCGGGCAAACTTCAAGCTCATTCAAACGGAGCGAGGCGAAGGGCCTCGAAAGCAGAGCAGGGTTCGGCACGGCCGAGGCAGAAGCGCCGTGGGCGAAGTGGAAGAGGGAACGGGTGCGAGAGCAGGCCGGCGCGGCGAGGGTTCGCCAGCGAGATGCGCCTATCGCGCATGCATATTTCCGCCTCCGCCTTCGCGCCCGCGCCCGCGCCCACGCTCACACCCACGGAGAGAAGTCAATCCCCGCGGCGGCGCTCGCACGCCCCGCAGATGTATGCATGGGCCGCGAAACCGAAGCGGCGCGCGGAGGGATTCGGGCCCCGCACCGGAAGCGGCCCGCGCCGCTCTGGCCGCATTCCGTATGCAGTTCAATTTCCACGCCCACGCCCACACGCCACCCCGCACGGCTCGCCTCAAGAACAGCTAGCGGCTAATACACCCGTAGCAGCGAGGAGGCGAACGAGGCGGCCAGAATTAATCGCACGTGCGAATCAATATGCATAAGCCACAATAATTGAAGACCATGCCACTCGATGGAAGATGCAACCAGGCTCCAAAGCACAATACAAGAATTGCTGATGTGACTTTGCAGGAACAATTGTAAAAAGGTAAAATTGAACGAATAGATCAGAAGAGACGTAAGAAAAGGCCATAAAAGATAATAAACTAGTTCATAGGCGGATTCATCGAAGGTAGCAAGAGAACGTGGAAACGCGGAGAGGCCTCTGACAAAAGCGCACCGGAGAGGAGAGGAAAGGAGAGACGGGAAAGAGACATGATTGAGACTGAAAGCAAGCGAACGTAAATAAGGCGCTCTTTGAACCTGCAAAAAGTACGTGTAGCACGCAAATACGCGAACACATTTGCGCGCCCTTGAGCGCTACACGTATTCATTAGCGGCCGCCCACTGAATACGCCGCGAGTTGTGCGTGAAGGGGGGGGCGGGTGGGGGGGGGGGGCGGTCGGGGTGACACTTGGAGCGCGGGTTGTGGCGTGCAAGGCCCTCGGGGGCAACGGTGCGGGGCTGGGGACAGCGAAGGAAGAGAGTGGCGGGGGCCAGCTGGGCCCAATGGAGAGCAAATCCCCCCGCGACAGACGCGACCGTAAACAAAATCCGACACGACTCAAAAGAAGCATCCACGCTCAGATGCACCTAATGCTTTAAAGCCGAACGCTCGCTGGGGATACGCCAGTCTGACCGATTCTAGACAAACTGTAACATTATCTGTAAACATTTAGGGAAGAATGCACTGCCTATATTTGCGGATGATTCAAATCGTCCTTCCTTCTCGTCAACAGCTTTGGCCCTTCTACGCGTCGACAGCGTAGAGCCTATCCAATTTCAATGCATCATTACATTTGTACGTTTATTCCTTTAATTTTTAGAAAGACTCGTTGACTGAACAAATTCTTCCCAGCACTATTTGAGCTATTCAACAAAATTAATTCTGAATTATGACTTATTTCCCACTTGTCTCCTTCAACAAATATATGATCTTCATTTCTTTATTTCCACTTTACAGAAGACAACTCGCCTCCAATGTAGCGTAATACTCAAGTTAAATAATAAATACATAGGATTTTAATTCTTGATTCCGTCCGGACGTCCGTTATGATTAACCGTTTCTGCCAATACTTCCAGGATTAGTTTTCGGCATAATTTCGAATGCACACGAACCTGCCAAACTCTTTGATGTTGCGGTAGTGACTGGTTTTCTCCTTCCATACTGCAGTATCTTCAGCGCCCGAAACGCACTCTTGCAATGAGCAAGTCGCCTGCCCGCCTGCGCATCAGCCGGACGTGCGAGAACCACAGACGTTCGGCGTTCGAGCGGTGTTCGCGATCCCTTCTGATAAGGCGCGCCGAGGCTGGCAACTTTGTGTGTGTGTGTGTGTGTGTGTGTGTGTGTGTGTGTGTTCTCTGAGCGTTGCGGGGCGGCTCGTAAAATCTCGTGCGAGTGCGGGAGTGGCCGCGTTATCTGTGATTCGGACGGTCGGAGCGGCGCGCCACCGCGCCGCGCCACCGCGCCGCGCCCGCACTCCCAAAGCGCAGTTGCCCGGTCCTAACTGCCGTGCGGAAGCCGACGCGGACGGGATTGGCGAAAAAACAGCTCGCCTATCGACTATCGAACCGCCCGTAGTTAGCACGTATCTTTTGTTTTAAGAACGTAACAATGAAAACATGCCTAGTGATGTATACTGAAGTAGTTTTCTTTCATGTGTACGAATGTGCCATTGAAACTAAATGAACGTGTAACAATATTGAATTCCAACTACATTTTGACGAACAATAGCATATGTGGTATTCTGTTTTTAGGCATTTCATTTAATGACTTGAACGTAAATTTTGTGAGTCTCTGTTCACTAGTAGAATTAAATTTACTATTTTTAATAGAATAATACAAGGAAATTAAACGTTATCAATCCAACTTTGCACCACTTAGTAATTTCAGTACATAACCCTGATGTCCTTTTATTCAAACGCGCGTCGAGAGATCAACGCCGCTGCGACCAGGAGGCCCAGGCGTTGCCCACGGCAGCGCCCGCACAGCGGCGCGGCGTGCGGCAGGTCGCGACGCGGTAGCGCCAGCGCCAGCGCCTCCGAGCCGCGCGCCAATCGCCCCCGGCGGCGGGCGGCCACCGCCAAAGCGCGCTCGTTACGCTCGGTCGTCATGGCGACGGCTGCTATGGCGGTGGTAAACACACACACACGCGCAGCGGCACCGCTGTCTCGCGCGCGCCGCGACATAAAGCGGGCGGGGGCGGGGGCGGGGGCGCCGGGGATCGCGTCGTGCCGCACGCGTGACAAGCACGAGAGGCCGGCGTGGGCGACGGCGGCGACAGCTGAGGGTTATCGAACGCGTCAACGGCCCAAGGGGCTGCGCGGGAGAGGGGGGAGAGGAGCAGACAGCGGCGCCGAGAGCCAGGAGAGCGACCGACAAACGAAGGAACAAACGAGACGATAGGAAGGCAAAATCAAAGTCGCCAATCAGGCGAATAGAACAAAACTAGGAAAAGCACGGAAAAATATAGACAATTAGTTCGACTATTGTAAATTGACACCCACATTTAGAATTTAGAAATACAGTTCTCTATTTAAAAATATTCTTTTTTTTTTTTTTGGAACGTTTTAAAGTTGCACCTTCCACAGAGCTATTGAAACTTTCAAGACCGGAATGCATTTTTCCGCAGCGTTCCTTTTCTCTACGCCAGCGCGCTCAGAAGGCAGATGTTTGTACCGCATTCCGGAGTCAATTTCGCGTGCAGATCCCCTTGACCGACCTGGCCACTGCCTGTTCCGCTGCATACTTTTAAGTTAAAATCGAAGTTCCGGAAGTCGATCATCCTCTCCTCGCGGGGCCCCGCACGCCGCCAGGGAGTAGGTGGGCCGAGCGGGGCGGGACGGGGCCTGGCGTGGCGGGGAAGGGGAAGGCAGCGAATGAAGCGCGCCCCAGCGCAAGGGGAGGGGAAGGGGATGAGAGTGCGAGGGTGCGGAAGGGGCTTCACTAAGTGATTCCACACAAATCCGCGCGGGATCCCTCCAATATGTCCCCAGGGCACGAAGTGTGATTGCTGGATTTATTTCTGAAAGAACTGCGCGCGCGCGCGCGCCCGCCTCGCCCTACCGGCCACCCCCTCTCCCACCCTTCTTCCTCCTCCTCCTCCTCTTCACTCTCCTCCTCGCCGTCCGCGCACCGCCTGGTTCTCCGCCCCCGTTTCGCAGACTTGCGCACGGATGTCCACGAACGACGAGGAAAAAATACAGCGATAGTTTGATTGGATCCCGCGCTGTCCGTCGGAGGCTCGCGGGGGCGGAAAGAGCAAGGGACCCGCGACGTCACCGGAGAGAGCCGAGCCCCGCCCCGCCCGCTCCGCGCCGCGCCGCCCCAAGCACCGGCCCCTGCAGCCATTGACTACCTACGCGCAGAGCGCACGAGTAAGAAAGAAATTCAGCTGGCCAGGATTTGTAAAAAGGAAGAACATTTTGCAGAAAGGAAACGCATTACCCTTACAAAAACTTCTCTTTCATCTCCGTGTAAAATCGGATCTTCCTCGCATCTGGGACGGACAAAAAAAATGTTTGCGCAAACAAAATATTTTATTTAACTCGGCGACGGCAGAACAAGAGGACGGAGCTTCCGAATCTCATTTGTCCCTCCTCGGAGACCCGTGGTTTCGGCCGAGGACATTTGCGGAATTACGTCACAGTACGTTCCCAGGACGCGCCGCTCCTTCGCTGTCGCAAATTACGTTCTGCGCGCGACCGCGGGGGCGAAGGCGAAGCGAAGACCTCGCTCCTGTCTCCGGCGGGGGCGAACACCTCTTCGCCCTGTCCGCCGCACGAAAGAGAGCAAACCCGGTTAATGGAGGCGATTATGCCGGCACGACGTCGACGAAGCCAGGCAACGCAAATGGAGATGAGAAGAAAGAAAAGAAACACAACACAACGCAGGCGTCGAGGTGATTACCATCGCGATTGGTATTTCGCAGTGCTCGCGGCTCTCAAACCCTTAGTGTTCGAGCTTCCGTTCAATCTAATTTTTGTTATCGAAATCAGCGGATTCTCCCTATGCATTGTTAACACTATATTAATCTACTTTTTGCTGTCTCATTCATCCTTTTAAATGTGAACTTTAAATGCATGTTTTGATATCGTGTTTTACAATAACAATTACCAGGTACTGTACATTGATATTCATGCAACATTTCAAATATCTAAAGTGGTTTATCATATATATGTGTGTGTGTGTATCGAGAGAGGGAAAGAGAGGAGAGAGCGAGAGAGCGAGAGCGAGAGAGAGAGAGAGAGAGAGAGAGAGAGAGAGAGAGATTGTGTTTTTTTCGTTCCATTCATTAGGGCTACTTATTCGTACATGGAATGTGAAATACGCGTGAATATCTTGCAAGCAGGCACCAGGCAGCCAGGCAGGCTTGCAAGCAGGCACAAAGGGTGCCCCTGGTGCGCAGCGCCTGGAGTGGCGAGCATTCGATTTGCTCTCCCCCGCACTCGCAGGCACCGCCGCCGCCACCGCACGACAAGTGTCGACCCGTGAAATCAGCGGGCGCTCTTCGCCTCTCCGCCCCCGCGTCCCGCTCCGCGCTATTTCCCCGGCGCTTCGCATCTCTCTCCCTCTTTCCCTTCCCCTCCGCGCCGCGCCGCTCCGCGCCATGGCGCTTTCAAAGGCGCGTAGGACCGGGCCGCCTGTAAAAGAGGAAGGCGGAGCGGAGGCGGGGCACTTGGCATTAACGCGACCGGCACAGAGCGCGCGGATCGGTCGGAGGGTATACCATTAAACCGCCCCGCCCCGTGCCCCGCCTCCACGCTCCGCACCCGATCACCCGCTCGAGCCGCAGCGCCCGGCAGTGCACGCTCTCGCACCATTTGCAGCACTGAGAAAAACAATTTTTTCTCCCAACAACGCTAGCGTAGCTGGAATGAACAAGTTTCATAAAAACAGGAAAATATTAGATTGAACTGATTTCTCATTATGGGAGTTGCGTATGGAGTTTTGTAACAAACGTCCCTGTTGCTACTGCAATCTGAATACCACTTTTTCACTCTCTGCCTTTTCTTCTACTACAAGAATCCGTTGGCTGCTAGCAAGTTCTTTTTTTTTTTTTTTTTTTCTTTTCTTTTCTTCTTCTTCTTCTTCTTTCTTTCTTCTCTGTTCAACGAGGGAAATAGTTTCGCGCTGTAGAGCTAGTATTCAAGGATATATTTTAGCTCAGCAATATGAAATAACTACTTTTTTGTAACGGCATACGCCAGTGTTCGTTGGTAAAGCTTTTCAACTGCCAACACACAAAAATCCGTCAAACTCGATTGCCTTATGTTTCTAGGGTCGTTTTGTCATTTCAAACCTCATGAAAACGATATGTGTCCATTTTCTAATTCCACAGTCGCCCCCAGTGAAGACGGGGAGAAAGTGCGGTGTCCGCGCGGCAATTAGCTTCCTGCGGGCGCAGCGGGCGCTCCGCCATCGATTGATTCCGCCCATTGTGCCCCGGCGGAGCGCTCCTGGCCTCGCCCCGCCCCGCCACATCTCGTCGCCACGCCGCCACTCCCCTTTGTGCGCTCGTAATTAACGCCATTGCGCAAGCCATCCTTGGCTGGCGAGCGAGCCAGCGCGGGAGCGTGCGCCGGCTGGGCTGGACTGTGCTGTGCACGGATAAAAGGTCGGCAGGCGCCACCGCCGCTAATGGGGCGGGGTCCTCGCACGTGGAGAGAGAGCCAGCCAGCCGACCTCCTCCTCCGGGGCCCACTCCACAATAGAGAGGCCCTTTGTGCCCGGAGCCTCCAGCCGGTCGGAGTCATACGCGATGGGGAAAGGCGCTCGACCGACCTCCGCCGGCTCAAGACCCGCGAGGCCTCGACGGGAATACACGCGCCACGCAAGGCGGCCCGCGCCGAAGCAGCGCCGAGAGAAGTTGGGAGACGAGCGAGACGCAGCGGAGCGCGACGACGCGGGAAGCGCGAAGAGTGATGAACGAAGGGGCAGGGGCGGGGGCGGGACCGAGCGCGGCGTAGCGCAGCGCGGCGCGGTTTGGCGTCAGTGGCTGCGAAACACAATGGGCGCCGTCTGCGCGCGGTGATGGATGAAATATGCGGGAACAGCAGAGCGGGCGCGGGGGCGGGCTAGGGGCGGGCGCGGAGGCGGGGACGGGGACGGGGCAGAGGAGGAACGACGGTGCCGGGCCCGGGCGCCAGTGCGGGCACAGGGCTGGCGGCGGCGACGGCGTCCAACCACACTGGAAGCCACCATCCACTTGTCATTCGTTTCCCCAATGCGGACGCGGGTAGACAAGATCTGTTGGTCGTCCCACGCGCTGGCTTCGATGCAAACTCGTCATTAATCAATTTGTTTTAAATTACAACCAGGGCTCGATTTCTGACGCAACGCGACCATCCGATTATTTCGTTACCTGGGGAATAATTATTAATTACATTATAAATTTATCACTATTTGTATTAAGTTAATTAATTTAAGGCGCGTTCTTTTATAAATCACGCATTGATTAGAACAAAGATAACTAGTTGACTTCTGCAGCAAAAGCTGTATATCTGAGGCTCCACTCTAAATTTGTTTTCCTTTTTTCTCCGCTGGCGCCACAGCTTTGACCGGCCCTTGACCGAACGCCCGCCCACTCGTAGCATAGCCACGCAGATAAATCCATTCATAAGAAATTTTTGAGCTGAGGCTGAGACCCACTGAATAACACAGTGTTACCAGCGTCACAGTTAATGTTATACAATATTGAGGTTCTATATGAAAAATGTGAGTTCATTTTGAGAATTCTGATTAAAGTACGTATTGCAATTGGCAACAGAGATAATACAATAGATGTGTACTCGTCCAACAGCGTGAAAGTTGAATCACATTCAAAGACAATGTTGAACAAAATGCAACAGTATCAAAGAACACACAGTTTATGTAGTACACATTTTGTCATTTTATGCAATTTTAATTGACTGCATTAAAGTCAAGAATTTTCTTCACTATACATTATGCGATATCACATCACTATGCACTGAATTGCACAATACTGAATCGCGAAGCGTGAACGCTTTGCATAGAAGAGAAAACAGAAACATTACTGCGAGAAAGTGAAGTGAATCACACGTTTATATGCCTAGTATTAGACTTTTGAACGTAATAAGCAACCAAATAAAACATTGGTGCGTTGTTTTTTCTCTCAAGCATCTGTGCGGGTGACTACCCTGCTTCAAAATTATCTGTAAAGCAGCAATAGGTAATCACTCACTTTTGATCCATCCCCAGAAGCCATGCCTTGTCGCCGCGGAAGCTCCTTCCGCGTGCACTGCGTGGCACACGGGAGCCCTAATGAATGGGCCACGCCTGTAGCTGCGGGGCGAAGGCACAAAGCGAGGCATCCATTCGTCATTCAATTAACGACACAATGCCACGCCGCGGCGGGCAAACAAGTGCACGGCGACATTAGCTCCCCGCCCCCGCCCGCACCACCGCTCGCTTCTGCTCACAAACGCCGGAACACTCCGCTTCCTCTTCTCGCCACCCCCCCCCCTCTCTCTCTCTCTCTCTCTCTCTCTCTCTCTCTCTCTCTCTCTCTCTCTCTCTCTGTTGACATTTTACTTCTTCTCCTCTTCCTCGCACGCTCCAGCTCTCCCATTCGCCTGCGACCTCCCCGTCGAATCCCTGTCGCCTTACGCACGCCTTCGCCTCGAACACCGCGCTCCGCCTTCCTTGGGGCGCACACGGCCGCGCCGCCCGGACATCGCTCGATTATTATTCCAGCAATTTGCCTGCGAGCGATGGCGGACGAGATAAGGCTCTAAACAAACCCCGCACTCCGGCGGGAATAACACATCGCGGATAATCCCACCGGCAGCAGAAAGGGAAACAGCTACCCCGCGGCGCGTAATTCACGGATAAATACAACTAAACGCTCGGATTTGTTAGCTCGGCGACGTGTTAACAGGGGCAGCAATTATGCCTTTGCAGCGGACTCCCATGCGAGGATGTTCCCTCAGTTAACATGCGTACTTTGCTCCGTCTGCGCTACGTAAGCTTATGTAATAGGAACTAACCCATGGAAAGTTCATATTACGAACAGGATGTGTAGTAAGTACAACATATGTTGGTTTTGATCTTGATACCTCTTTTGTTCTGGATACCTCTATATACAAGACGGAAAGAGCTGCTTAAGCAACAACCGGTGTTGTACAAAAATATGTTTGGACCAAATTACATGTAGAACTACAAAATTTGGAACAGAGCCTGGATTTATTGGTTGTTTCCCCCAAAATACGCTCCATCTTTTCGGAAGTGGTCGTCCTGGGCCAACGGGTCGGCGTGTGCGCAGGCTTCTTCCCGCTGTCGTCGGCGTACTGCCTGGCGTGGATCTGCCTGGACGTGCTGTTCTGCACGGCGTCCATCATGCACCTGTGCACCATCTCCGTGGACCGCTACCTGTCGCTGCGCTACCCCATGCGCTTCGGCCGGAACAAGACGCGGCGCCGCGTCACGCTCAAGATCGTCTTCGTGTGGCTGCTGTCGCTCGCCATGAGCCTCCCGCTCTCGCTCATGTACTCGCAGGTCAGTCACCGGTCAGCATGCGCGCTCCCGGCCCCTTCTCATTCACACTTCTTTAGAACACTCCATTGTCACTACCCTGTCACCTTACTGGACGAGCAATTACTCGGAAATGCGTCCTGCGCTGCAAGAAAAGCTTCCCTCCCACGATGTGGCCTTGTTAATGTGTAACAAATTTTATTCCAATAAAATGACATGCTAACGACAATTGCATATCATATAATGGGCAATATATCAGGCCTACGAAACTGTTCGAAGCATTGGTCGGTTAGCTTTGATATTGCAGTAATTAGGCGATTCGGAGGTTCGATTCCCAGTCGTAGTGAAGACTCAAGAATTAGGATTCTTTCAGATGTATTTAACACTTTCTTTTTTAAATTGCAAAGGTTAGAGTTTATTTTCATATTCACTTTGCATGCATCAACGCAATCCTTTACTACTGCATTGCAGGACCACGCGTCGGTGCTGGTGAAGGGCACGTGCCAGATCCCGGACCCGCTGTACAAGCTGGTGGGGTCCATCGTGTGCTTCTACATCCCGCTGGCCGTGATGCTGCTGACGTACGCGCTCACCGTGCGCCTGCTGGCGCTGCAGCAGACGCAGCTGGGCGGCGGCGCGCCGGGGCCCGGACCGGCGCCCTCGCACGCCTCCACGGGCTCCTCGGCCTCCGCCGCCTGGGCCGGCTCCGGCTGGCTGCTGCACGCCGGCCCCGGTCAGTGCGCGCCCGCGGACGGGGAGGGAAAGCTTCTCTCCCGAGGCGCATATAACTAGCGGAACGAAGAACGCTCAGCGATTTTTTGGATTTCACAATCCGACGTCCTTTTTTTTAAAATTACCTTCAATTATTTCTTCCTTTTACCGCAATATCACACAACATAAATGTCGTTAATAATCGCGGGAAGGAAGAGTTACGACCGTCATATTTCTACATTTTTCCAGATAATTGGCGCGTCGGGGGATACGCAGGTCGGCTTTATATTCCGAACTACACGTGGATCGCCCGTCCGTTCAGATTCGTTAATGTAATCGCAACCGACTCGCACAAACCAACCAATTAGTGCGAACAATCGCGCAAAATTGGCCGCCGGGCAGCCAGCGCCGCGCCGGCCGCGAGGCGAACCCCTCGGGGCAGCGTCCGATTCCCGAGCGCGACTCCCTCGCCCCGTCGCCCTCCCAGAGAACGCGCGACAAGAGCCACACAATATTCTGCCCGTACTTTTCAGCGATCACCCTTTCGCCGTCAAGTGCCCGCCTGCTCAGAGCCACCACGCCGGGTCAGCCAAGTACTAGCCAGAAACAGAACTCAGCGTCGCGGCATTTTTCGCAGCACCATTCGCACTCACTGATCCTCTGAAAAACGTTTCTTACGGATCACAAGCAGGAACAAAATGAATAATGCTAATGAATTAATCTGCAACAAAATATTTGTTGAGGTGGTCAAAACATAGGTGTATCAACATACCTATTCTTAATACAAAGGTTCTAATTTGGCGATTTGGACAGGTTTGCCAGTGAACTGGTACAGGGTATGGGAATGCAATCCGCCCAGCCCCTGAGCTTTCGTTCCGGTGGAAGCGGTTGCGTGGAACACAGAAGGTGGGGAGTGGCGTGGCGGGGCGTGGGGCGTCCGTCTCGATTAGGTCGCGCGGGGCGCAAGGCGCGGACGCCCGCCGCGCAAATGGATACAAAGTACCTGCGCCGCGCCGCGCCGCTCCCACAGCCGCCGTAAATCCACCCCTTCCCGCTCCCTCCGCGCCCTCATTGCGACATTCTTTAAAGGGAAGCGATCGGAACAAGAGGGAAGCATTGTTCGACTTCGTCATGCGCCTTCGTCGACTTCTTCTCTCGATTGGCAGAGCAAAATACACGCAACAAAAAAATTCACTACGCCAAAGGATCACGCACAAGCAAAGGAACTGAAAAGAAAAACAAAGCGGATATAATACTCTAAGAAACGATATTTTTTAGGCAACGATTTAGCCGTCAGTGATTGCAAGACTCAAATACTGAGTAGCAAAACCATCACTACTAGGAAACGCCTGCGTGTATCCAGGCACAACGAGGGAGATCGCTTTGAATATTCCTTGAAAGAACCGCAAATAAAACGTAGCCGGCGTGGCGGGCGGAGGTCGAGCGGGCGGGCGTCGGAAGGCACGACGCGCGCGGGGCGGGCGACAAACGCGCAACAGGTGACGCGCGACGCGGCGCCACGTCGACAGGCCGCTTCCGGCGATACGGTAACAGTGCCTCCGACACATCCACCCCCACCCCCACCACCACCCACCATTCACCTGCTCCGCCGCCCGCAACCGCTGCTCTGGCGTGGGCAACGCGCCTTCGCTCGCGTGACGGCGCACGCCGCCGCGCCGCGGACACGACAAGGCGAGGGCGTGACGTGCTTTTTATGCGGTTAGGGTCCGTGTCGATAAATTCATTTATGTCTTTAACCGACATCAAATGCTCCTTTCTAAGAGAGATCCTTAGTGATGAAAGAAAAAAAATAACCATCTCACTACACAATTCCGTTTCTTCAACCGACCCCACCGACCAGTTTATATTCGTCCTGAGGCCGACCAACACCGCTCAACCCTCGCGGCCGGCTACCAATCAAATCTTTATGCGCGCCTATATCGAATAGAGACCGACGAAAAATTACATTGCTTTACAAAGCCGTCACCGAAATGCACCCTCAAGCCGAAAGCGGCTTTCTCTTCTTTCCCCTTCCCAAGGAGGAGATTGAAGAAAACTCGTTTCCCATTAATAACATGGACGCCGGAAAAAAAAGACCCAAGGGAGACGGAGGGTGAGAACGAAGCGAAGGCAGAGCGGGACGGGGAGGGGCGCGGGGTGGGGTGTGAGAGGGCAATGAGGGTCGAGGAACTGCTACCCGCGAGGGTTCCTTTGCGCGCAAATTCACCGACTAGTCTAGGTAGGCCTCCCTCAATAACGCGGTGCTAACGATCCTATCTTGATGACTCGGAGGAGGATTTTTACAAAGCGCGGTCGAATAGGGTATATCTGGAGAATTTTTCTTTCAGGACAATAGGCACGCCAAACGGAGAACAATTCCAAAAAGGTTGTAGAACGAGATGACAGAAACGAAACTGAATGGATATACTACGTATGGTAATATACAGCTACTCGAGAGAATATTTAGGTACTGCAGGAAACACATAATACAATAAAAACAGAAAATGATCAGCACACGCGTAGGTGTTTGAAAAAAGAAACGGAATACCCGGATCTAACAAGAGTGAAAGAAGCAGATGAACCAGAATCACATGAAATGAATGAAAAAAAATACAAAAACGCAGTAGATGAAAAAGAAACATGTGCACTAGAGAAGAAAACAGATGAGAGAAAATGTGTCAATAACAAAGAATGGCGCGAAAGTGGAACGGAGGCAGCAGCGGGGCTCTTGCAGAGACAGGACGTAAATAGGGAGCAGCAAGGCGACGGCGCAGGGGCGGTAAGAGCGAGCTCGGGGGGCGAGGCGAATCTCACAGCCGGCAGCGCCGTAATTTTCCGGCGACGGCGCCGCCGCCCCCGCAGCCGATTCCGCTTCCGCTCAAGGCGCCGCCCCCGCCCCCGCCGCTTCAGCTGTCTGCGGTCGTCGGAAGACTTCGGCACTCGCCTCCTCGCCCCGTCTCACGTTCCTCCCTTCTCGTTCTCTCCGCCGCCACCGCCACTTCACCCAGCCACCCCTACCCGTCCCGCTCAGAACCCACCCTCGCGACTCAACCTACACACACGCGCGCGCGCGCGTCACTTCCTTCCCGCCCCCACCTCCAACAACTACTACTTCACGCGCCCACCCTTCCTTGTCTCCAACTCCCACGACTTCGACATTCTTCGCAATCACCCCACTCCACCTCCGCCGCAATTCACTCGCGCACACACACACACGCGCGCGCACACACACACACACACACACACACACAGCGACTTCGACATTCTTTTCAATCTGCGCCCCGCCGCCGGAATGGGCGCACTGCGCGACGACGAGCGACGCTTATCACGAAGCTCTGCGCGATGTCCCCGCAAACGACTCCCCCCCCCCCAGCACTCCTCCGAGGGGCGAGCGAGGGGACACGGGCCCGCGGCAAGCCCCCTTCTCTCCACACGCAGCAGCCCCAGATGTGAAACGCCCAGTTATGAAGTTTGCCGACAACGAATATCGTTGGTGAAAGTCGGCCCTTGCCAAGCGTGATGTGCATCTTTAACTTGCCGATTATTACAATGATAAAATTCTCGCGACACGAAACTGGCCCAATACGCACGTCTTCATTTTTTCTTTAACATTCGTATGTTTGCAATAAGCAAAAAAAATTGTTTAAAACCAACTCCCACTGCAAAGGATTTTCACTCGTCTCCGATAATCTACAAAATTACTCCAACAATAAAACTTCGAAAAAGCGAAGAAAATACCTTCAGACACTCTCCAACTTCCAAGTCAAGGCAAGTTTTTCTAATGGGATAATTAACCAGCGGAATGAATAAATAGGCGGCTTCGAACTCATTAGGCGTCGGGAGCGATTTTGTTTATTAACGAAGGGCAAGCCTCACTAATTAATGGCTTCGCAAGGGAAGGCAGATAATGATAAAAATAACTCCGACAGAAGAGATCCCGCCAAAGAAGTCTGCCACAAAAACTTCACTCTAAAAATGGCGATGCAGAAGACAATTTCTCGCATCAAAATAAAAACAGATGCTTTCGTGCTGCACGGACGGTGGTGGATTTAACACACAATAAACCTGACTAGTATCACTATAGATTCTTGATGCATAAATAAGCGACTTCTTTCGAAGAAATATTAATTTTTCTATGGCCTGCACGACAGAACTCCCATCCATTGAGATTGCGAAATGCACGATGCGTCAACAGGGCAAGACGACCGCTCCAAAGCGCGCGAATAATTCGCCGGAGCAGCGATTCGCGCGCTTCGGATCAATAGGCAATTCACCGCCATGAGATTAGAATGGACGTGGACCCAATATTCTCGTAAGCACACGGATTATGCCCTAGCCTGCGAGAGAGATAATACACTGGGCCGGCAATATTGGTGTAGCACACGGCTGCACACACATTTCTCACTCCACACCACGCTTCCGAGTCAAGTTTGTTTCCCCGCCTTTAATTAAACTTTCCCGTCACTCCATTGTGTTACATTCAAAAAGGAAAATGTAAATGAGAAACGCAGCAGGTGAAACACCAGAATATCACAACACACACTACACAAAAATGTACGAAACTCCAGATCAGTAGAACAAAAGGAAATGACAGTTGTTCGCAATATAAATTAACAGTCATAACTACAGGGAGTTATGCAGGAAGCATCCAAGGCGCAAGCATCAATACGACTGAAAACTGCCTTCCAAATTCTGAACACATCCAAAAATTTTGAGAAGGGGTCCCGTCCAAAATCAGATATATGTGGGAATTGTATGTACATGCAATTCACATTAGTTGTTCATAATTCAATCAAACAATATAAATCATTGTCATTCTTATTTGCAGAAATTGACTAGTAATATATTATTTTCTCCTAGCATTAGCAGCAGGAGGCCAACGTAAACATCGCTTGACGTGCTGTGAAATTCAAATGTTTGGAGTCGGTTATTCGCTTTGGTGACCGACGCTGCGTTGCAGGGCTGGAGCGGCGCGGCACGTGGGGCCGCTTCCTGACGTCGGCGCGCGGCGGGGCGGCGGCGCGAAAGTCGGCGGCCGCGGCGGCGGCGGCGGCGTCGTCTGGCGCCGGAGAGCGCGGGGGCGGCGGCGGGGGCGGGCCCGGCCACGCCGCGCCCGCGGGCTACGGGGCGACGGGTTCGTCGGGCGGAGGCGGGGCCGGGGCCGGCCACGCGCCGCCCGCGGGCAACACGGCGTCGTCTACCGAGACGGAGGACGTGACGGAGGACGGCGCCAGCTCGCTTGAGGCGCGCGACCTTTGGCTGACTGACGAACCCACGCCCGCCGCCGTCAGCGCGCTCTCGCACTTCGGCGCGGAGATGCTCAAGCTGTCGCGCGGCCTCGAGACGGTGGCGGCGGCGGCCGCGGCGGCGCAGCAGCGCCAGGGACACTCCCCAGGCGCCGGCGCCCGCGCGCGCGCCGCCACTCCGCCCACCAGACACCCCAGCAGGTACTCGCACCCCACCTCGCCCCGCCTCACCACGGGTAGGCAGCGCGCTTGATTGCATTGGGGCCACTCACAACTGCTCGCGTACGGGAGAGAAAATTGTGAAATAACAGTGGTGCCATTACAGCGATATCCGTAAGTGCAATACGCATGCAAATGAACTGCGCGTCCTGTGCAGCGCCAACGGCAGCCGCAGCAGCCGACGCAGCAGCCGGCGCAGCAGCCGGGCCAGCAGCCGCAGCGCGTCGCCCGCCGGGTCGCTGCTGGGCGCAGGCAGCAGCCGGCCGTCGAGCCGCGCGTCGCCCTCGCCGCCTCCGCCGCCCGCTTCGGCGCCGCTGCCGCCGCTCGTGGAGCCGCCGGCGTCGGGACGGGCCCCGCGGCGGGCGTCCACCTTCCATGTGCGGCGGCCGCGGGCGGCGCTGCTGGGGGCGGCGGGCGCACGGGCGGCGCGGCGGCGGCGCGGGGCGTCCTTCCACGAGGCGCCGCTGGACTGGCGCCCGCCCGCCCCGCGCTCCGCCACAGGTACGTGCTCCTTCGCGTTCGCTCTTTACATCATGTGTCGAGGGAGGGCGTGCTGATGCAGCGCGTGACGGTGCGCAGGCGGGGCGTCGCCGGAGCCGTCGCCGTCGTCGTCAGGGCTGCGGCCGCCGGAGGACGCGCAGTCGGGCACCGCCTCCCCCTCGCCCACGTCGCCGCTCACGCCGCGCACGCCGCGCCGCAGCGTCGTCTCCTTTCCGCTGCCGCCGCCCTGCACGTGCCCCTACTTCGGCCAGCAGCAGGGGGCGCCCAAGGAGCGCGAGCGCGAGCGCCAGGGCCACGGCCCGCCACCGCTGCCGCCGCCGCGCTCCCCGCGGGCACGACACGGCTCCGACGTCGCCGCCCCCGCGCCTTCCTCGGCCGAGGGCTCGCCCCGCGGCAACAGCGTGGTGAGTGCGCCCGCTTCGAACCTTCTTGCTGCTAATGACCTACCATCCCAAACACGTTCCAATACTAGTGTGAGTAAAGATCACAGGCTCCGCCTGGTTAAGTGTACGCTGTTCAGGTGTTTAGCAAGCAGCCTCTCTTCCAGCTAGTAACGTTTTCAAACGATGTTACCTGCCGGAGCCGCGCGTTTCAATGAACCCTTGCGTTAACGTTTCCTTGGAACCGCGTCTTTGTGCGCAGATGGTGACGTGGGAACGGCGCGGGTCGAGCGCACGCTCCACGCTGGTGGCGGGGAGTTGCGGCGGGCGCACGTCGCCCACGGCGCCCCGCGGCGCCACCCTGCGCCGCTCCGCCACGCTGCGCCACCAGCACCACCACCACCACAACGGCGCACCGGGCGCCAAGGCCGCGGGGGGCGGGGCGTGCACGCCGCCGTCCTCGTCGCGCGGGGGCGCGGGCGGCGCCGGCGCCGCGGAGAGCAGCGCGCAGTCGTCGCCCTGCCTGCTTGTGCGCTACGGGTCGCGCTCGCGCTCCAGCCGCAGCACCACGGGCACGGTGCGCTCGCACCACTCGCGCACGTCGTCGGTGGCGTCGCGGACGTCCTCGCGCCACGGCCGCATCATCCGCCTGGAGCAGAAGGCCACCAAGGTGCTGGGCGTCGTCTTCTTCACCTTCGTCGTGCTGTGGGCGCCCTTCTTCGTGCTCAACCTCGTGCCCACGGTGTGCGGCGAGGAGTGCGAGCGGCGCATCGACCACCGCGTCTTCGACTTCGTCACGTGGCTCGGCTACGCCTCCTCCATGGTCAACCCCATCTTCTACACCATCTTCAACAAGGTGTTCCGCCAGGCCTTCAAGAAGGTGCTCACGTGCCAATACCGCAAGAAGGTGTGGCGGCCGCCGGCGTAGCGCGCCCGCCCGAGGCCGCGCCCCCGCTGTGCTGGTGACCCCGCCGCGTGTCCATTGCCACTTACTCGCCTCACGAATACAACCCGGATGCTATAACGCGATCCAAAACTACAAGTGTCCCTAGCTCCACTGGCGTCTCGAGCTCGTATTCTCAATTAGAAACAAGGCTGACAAACTCAAGATTGCTCCATGTTCTAGCTTATCTTTGACGTGTGGCCCAAAAAGAGTGAGTGGACGCATTCTTTCAAAGAGGCTGTGCGAGTGACGCTCGTTTCAGGCACGCCAGTGTTCCTGAGCCGTACGAGTGCCGCGTGCAGGCCGCAAGAGCCACAACGTAGGTGTCAACGCACAAAGGCGCGCGGGCGGCGCAGGGGGGCGTGGCCCGGGGACAGGCAGCGCCCGGGGCGCCGCCCCCCTGCCCCCCGCCCCCGCCGCGAGCGACGCCCGAGCATCTCTGTCCTCCCGGCCTCGGCGCGTCGCTCCACACTCGAACTAGACAACCATCCCTTAGTGTACTTGTACATAAGCAGGGTGTATCGGTGTTGTAACGAAATACTCTATGCGTAGACCCGTAGCGCCGCCCGCAGTGGAGGCCGGGCGCGGGCCCTGCACAGGGCGCGCCCCGGCGGGTCTTCTTCCCAGAACCCAAGTCTATTTTTCCAATGGATACTACTACTATTGTACTACTACCACAACTGAACTATTACTACTACCACTACCACCGCCACTACTACTTCTACTACTAATCGGGAAGAATTTCCGCTGTAAACAAAAACTTCTGTGATGCTTTCTAAAAAACACACACGTACCTACTCCGACGCGAAGTGTCACTAGCTCTCGCTTTTGGCCTATATATATAGAATGTAAATTATTGGTTTAGTATCTCGTGATTGAAGCGTGACGCGCCGTTGGTTGGAACAGTGTTCCGCAACAAGATAGTCTTTTGATTTCATTGGCAACTCTTCGCCGGTGACTTAGAAGCGAAGGTTGCTGAATCAATCGCTCTTCCGACTAATCCACAGCAGCTACATGCAAGGGAGACTGAAGGACGTTGCGGCACACTGTTGCTGGCGCGGCGCGCTGCCGGGACGGGGCGCAGGCGGGGCGGGGGCGGGAGCGGGGCTGAGTGAGCGGAGGACCAGTCGGCCCAAGCGCCCCAGAGGGTCCAGCCTGCCCCCCTGGGGCTCCAAGGGCGGTCCCAGCGCCCGCGCCCCCCGGTCCTGAAGAAACTTCCATCCACCAGCCTCCTCCCCGCCTCGCCGCCGGTGGCCCCGCCGGGGCGTTCGCACCCTCAAGGGCCCAACAGCACTTTAGCAAATTGTTGTTCCACAAATCCATGTAATAAGCTGGAGAATAAATGTACTTGAACTCGACCTGGATCTTGCCTCGAACGCGCCCTCAGAGGAGCTCCACCACCGGCGGTCTTCCCCCCCCCCTCCCCCCCCCTCCCGAGATTCGGCAAGAAATTTAGGGTGTGACAGTAACCATGTCCAATTGTCAATATTACCAAATAAAAGGTACCTAGATGTAGTTCATATTATTCTCCCCGCCCTCTTCAATCAGCCCCTGCTGCAGCGTCGCCCCACGTCGCGCCGATGCAAGGCGCGGCCACCGCACGGTAAGTCAGCCTTGGACCCAGGCCCCTCCCCCTCACGCACCGCCGACGGCGATGGCCCTACGTTCCGCAATTGCTCTACTCACTCACTTCACCACCTCCCACAGGGAAACTTTGCCTTCGTGGAGCTCGCCGTTCATTGCTAGGCGGGCGGGCGAAAACGCAGAGTCGTGGAAATTAATTCTCCAACCGCAACGCTACAAAAACACGAGGATGTACGTGGATGGCGTGGGGGGGGGGGGGGCTGGCAATGCAGTCACGCGGAGGGGGGGGGAGAGGCGCATCGACTGCGCGCCGCATTAATGAGAGCGCGGCTGCCCAGGAGATTCCGACTCCGCCGCGTCTCATTACAAACCCCGCACGCGGCGAGGTTCATTACAGGTGACACGGATACACAATTTTCGCAAATTCGAATAGCCTGGATTCCAGCATCTCTCGCACGTTGCTTATTTATAGGAGCGGGCGGGCGAGGGCAGGGGAGAGGAGAGGAGCGGCCCAGGCGCCACCCGACGCCACCGGGGCCGGGGCTAGGTCGCACACTAATTAGACGGGAGCAAGATGGCCGGGATTGGACCGGCTACCCTCCACATCACGCGCACGCGCTCCCGTCACCCCTCTTTCTCCACCGCAGACAGCCCACTCGACCACTGCCACCGCGAGCAACATGAAGCCCGTTTAAACTCGGTTTTTCTCTGTGAAATACATTTACTTATAGTTTTTCAACCAGGCGTACGCTTCTTCCAATGCGGTAATTCGTATCAAGGCTATTTTGCTTCTATTTGAAATATCCTCATTTAGGGTTAAATTTACGATCTATTCCATTTCTATTATTAGGAATATTTCGAAGTCACTCGTCACACTCCTTTCCAAAACGGAGGATATATTTTTCAACTTTCTAAAAACCTCTCTAAATTTACAATTTATTCTTATGTCACACTGGCCGCACACAAAGTCGCTTTGTGGAGTGGGGAGGGGAGGAAAGAGGAGGTTGCGTGCCGGAAGTCGGCAATCGGGCCATCTCCTCGAGCGTCCGGGCGCGGCCCAGTCACCATGCAGGCGACGAGGAGGGCGCTCGCGCTGGCCGCCTCCTGCGCTTGGCTCCTCGGCGGTCTCCTGCCCGTAAGCACCAGCCGCTGCGCTTCATCTGCTTAGGAGGTGGGAAGGGAATATCGCGAGTAGCCATTGCCACGTGGTATCGTCGTCCATCGTCATGTGCTCGAAAGCGATCAAAGCAGCCGGTCTAAGCACTCCCATCCGACTCACCCATGTGAGACATCACGCTACTGCCTCGGCGGGACCTCCCTAGAACGGTCTACCTTAATTAGGTGCCCATTCCACACTCCCTTATACACCCACACACAATATCATCAAGCATCGACAAGGTCAGGAACTGATTTCAGTTGTCTTCGACACCACAGACGACTGGGGAGAGTTCCAAGTCCATAACACAATCTGTCAATACACGAAAACTGTCATTGGCACTGCAAATAAAACTTAAGTTTCTCTCTCAAACATAGCATTTGTTTCCGCAACGACGACAATACAACTCATCACTGTGTATTTGACATTTCAACCTTACAATATAGAATAGCTAATACAAAATAGAAATTGAACAACACATCGAGACGAATATTGTTGAAATTAGTTTATTTAGGAACAGATATATTTTGAGGTTAGGTTACATCGGATAGCTCGTCTTTCAAACATTGGCCATTTTATTTCCAGACAGTCCCAGCCAGGGAAATCACATTGCATTCGCTTGGCCCCTGTAAAGCGGAATGCCTGGAATCAGCCCGGAAGAGAATACGAATAGACCCGGCCAATGATACTTTGGCCTGGCTTGTTGAGGACATGGAAATGAAACTGGTAGACGCCGAAGATTACGCGCTATCAGGATTTGTCACCATACATGCGGAATTGGAAAAACCAGTTGAGGTAATCACAACGTCTGCAATTAAGAGATTATTATAAAATAATTGTCGCACTGACACCATACAGAGATGTGCCTTCATTATCACGAGAACATCAGTACATAAAAAGATGCAGTATATTTGCATACAGAATAATTTAATTCAATGCACATTTCACACATTGTAATCTACACATATAAGTATTCATCTATACCTAATTGGGACTTTATACAAATCTACATGTACTGATCGCCACTAAAGGAGGCACAAATATGCAGATTAATCCAATTTATGAGTTTCCAATATTCCTCAAAAAAAGTAATTGAAAAAAATTCAGTTTCCGTTGGTATTGTCTAAGAATCTGAGAAGATATTCAGAAATGCATATTTCAAACGCACTTGGCCATGAAGTGATGTTCACGGGAAAAGTAGTACCACTTCAAACAAAACTTTACATTACTTATTTTAGAAAATCAGAATTACCATAGAGACGGGGTGAAACCACTACACTATCATTATCTTACAGACGTATGTGACAACGACACATTGTACTTCAGCATCCGACGTGAGCACGTGCCAACAGAACTTGGAAATGACGTTCCCCGATATATGCGCCATGCTACGAAGGAAAAAAATGCCCTGAATTGAAATTACTAGAACACCTCGAAAACTTTGAACGATCTTGCCCCCTGAAAGCGGTAAGTTTTGAATACAACGAACGCAATGAACATTAATAGTTGTGTTCAATAAAAACACTTTAATAGATGAGAGATCACAAACGTTTACAGTTCTTTATACTTCACTCGCAGGACCATATACACTGAGGTGACAAAAGTTGTGGGATAGCTCCTAATGACGTGTCGGACCTCCTTTTGCCCGGAAAAGTGTAGCAACTCGACGTGACAAGGACTCAACAAGTCTTTGGAAGTCTCCTGCAGAAATATTGAGCCTTGCTGTCTCTAGATCCGTCCGTAATTGCGAAAGTGTTGTCGGTGTGTGATTTTGAGCACGAACTAACGTATCGATTATGCCTCATAAATGCGATTTGGATGGCCAAATAATTTTCTCGAATTGTCCAGAATGTTCTTCAAACCATTTGCAAACGATTGTGGCCCGGTGACGGCGCTTTGCCATCCACAAACATTCCAAGTTGTTGTTTAGGAACATGAAGTCCATGAGAGGCTGCAAATGGTATCCACGTGGATGAACATATAACTATTTGTTGCTTGTCTGTTAGCACCGACACCTCTTCAAATGAATCACTTGAATACAAATGCACTCTCCTTTTGTACCTTGTGTACGCGATATTACTGCCATCTGGATATTTGTGTATTGCTATCCCATGACCTCTCACCTCAATGTAACATCACAGCGTAGCGTAGCGTAGCGTAGCATAGAATAGCATTGCATGAGTCAAACTCAAAAGAGCAATTGAAACAGAATTACATAAGAATATCTAGATTTAGGGTATTGTCACGATCAACTTTTGATGAAGTCTTCAGCTGGAAGATCATTAACATACAATACGCCCTTAATGTAATTAATGCGTAACCCTTAATATAATTAATGTCGATCATGTTTTTTTAGGGTAAATACTTTCTGAATCAATTTCCTGTGAAGTCAAAGGATGTAAACAAACTTTGCAGCTCGGATGGAGCGTACGATGTGTGTGTTGCTGTAAGATCTGGAACAACAAGCGGTTGCTTGCAGATGAATTTTTCATTAAATGGTAAATGAATCTAAGATTTTTCGAACAGAAAAAAATAACCAAATTATTTTACCTCTCTTGATGTTCGAAATAAAATAAAATTCGTTCTACAAAAGTTTTCTGTGATTTTAGTATGCGTACACCCATCTCTCTCCTTGTTTCACAACACTGAGTCGGAAACGAGTAGGCTTGAGCAAATACACTCAAAATTATAAAGCGTATGTGCGCAGCTGCACTGAATGAGCCGCCGAATGGGCAATGAAAATTTTACGGATCGGCCAAACAAAACCATGAGGCTTTGGAACTACATTTCTATGTTTTCAATTATTTCGTCGTGTGTTCTTAACATTCTTTTTTGATGTATTATTTTTAATAATTACACTTCTTAAATAATGTAACTTTTCTACCATTAGTACAAAAAAAATAAAATATAAAGTTGTTTTTTCTTGAAATATTTAACATCATATTCATCATATAATATTTAACATCAACATTCAATCACTGCCATCTTTCGAAGTATTTCATCAAATCCACGAACTTTTTTGGAAGAGCTCATGACAATGACTTATAGCAATTTTAGAAACACAAAAATACTAACCCTAAAAACTCCGACTTAAAATCCCTTTCCATACAATAGTCACAAATCGATGCCATTCTGAAAGTCGTCCACATACATACATACATACATACATACATACATACTGCTGCTGATTTCGCGGCTTTGTATAGCAAGACTAACTTCACTTCTGCGAGCCCATGAGTATACACAAAAAAGCATTCATACCAAGCGACGAGACACTTTTTGCCATATCTTTCTGACACAATATCACTCAAAATTGAAGGCAGTACGCACTGTGTTTACCACTGGTTGCCGTGAAAACGTACGGACTTCGCGAGAGAGAATTTCTGAAGGCGTGACTCTTGCGGTAATTCAAGAGGCACTTGCGGACGTCGACCAGGCAATTAATTTCCCAGCTGAGCTCTGACCGTTGGGCGCGGAGGTTTTCTCCAGCGGCAGGGGTAGGGGTAAGGAGGGAGTAGGGGAGTGGACGGCAATTAGGAGAGGCGAATGCTGCGGCTAACGAAGCAGGATGAGAAAGAGAGGGAGAGGGAAGGGCTCGTAACGAACTCGGGGACGGCCAAGCGGCTCAAAGGCGCCCGCAGCCTTATTAGCACGCGCCGCATACACACACACACACGCGCGCGCACGCAAGCACTCGTTACTACGGACTACAAGGGAAGGCACCGCGCGCTTCAGAACTTCAAATAACTTGAACTTCAATTCGAAATATATTTTTATGGGAAAAGAAAATCACAAATGTCCGCACAAAAATGACCGAAAATAAACAGGCCCGCGAGACTCAACATAGTAAGTGTTCAAAGTGGCTGGGTGCACTGAACCCGCCGGAAAGAGTGATTTGGCCAACGCACTTGGCGGCCGCGCATCGACCCGCCCCAGCCCAGCGAAGACAGCTGATCAATGCGGGCGGGCGCCGCCCCCGCACCTCGCGAACGCACACACACACACACACCGCGCCTTGGAATGAGGCTTACGTGTCTCAAGACTTCGTTCACACTCTCTCGTCACCTTTCAGCCAAAAAAGGATTGCCACTTTAAAAGGTCCGAAAGATTGCAGATTGGAAGCGATAGTCGCTGTACCAGATGACTTAAAACACGTTATACGTTTTAATCCAAGCGTAAAAGAGTGTGTCTCAGCGGGGACTTCCCATCTTTACAACTTTGAAACTAACCAGCGGCTTTTCACGATCGAAGATTTATTTTGAGCGGCGGAGTGAGAACGAAGGTAATTAAAATCAATACGTCTGGTATTAAGGAGGTAAAGAATGCAAGAATCCGACGCTAATTCAACTTCAACAATTAGGTAATGTTTTTATGGGTAGCAACAGCAGCCATTAAAGCTAACGATCTGTAATGAAACGCAGAGAAGCATCCCTGTGAGTACAGTAAACTTTAGTGTATAGCTGCAAAATACCGTCGCTAAGAGTATTAGTATTTCGGTTTCCTGTTTCTTTATTGAATAACAATTTTCTCTTCAGGAAGCTGAATTTCGTATCACACACCATTCCCTATTGAAATGATAATAGCAATAATAATAATAATAATAATAATAATAATAATAATAATAATAATAATAATAATAGCAAACACGCAACCGCAAGCAATAGGAAAATATTGACTTGTACAGGACATTACCCAACATTACACATATCTCATTCACAAGTTCGCGACACGTTTTTATTACCAAATCACAAATACCGAGTTACGTAACTTCAGATGTGCAAGTTCATTTCATAAAACAAATCATAAAAAGTTATCACCACAGCCGTCTACAACACGAGGCACCACCGACTGAGCAAAACAATCCAACAGGAAGCGCAGAACCAACAATCGCGGCCATTGTGTTTGGAACCGCTTGCCTCCCCGCGCCAAGGCTACGCCCAAGAACGGGAACCATAGATGCACAGTTTCGCCTCGAAACGTCAAAATGTACCTTTAGGCCATAAGGTAAAATACTCATACAGTAGGCACTTTATTACATTCGGAGAATGTGCGGCGTGAATGTAAAGAAAAACGCATTTCTTGGGAGACTTGCGAGTCGCCCAAGCGAAGTCATCCACTCATGGTGATTGCTTTGCGAAGGGGGCCCAACTCGCAAGTCCTAACCTCAGCGACCACCATGGATGAGATGTAATGCCCAGCGAAAGCTCTCTTGGCGAGCGAGAGGCGAGAGAGGTCGTGAGGGGAGCGAACCCCACGGAGCGCCCCGGCGCCTTTCCCCTTCAAGCCGCCGCAGCAGCAGCAGCAGCAGCAGCCCCAACACGAGCGGTTCTCCCCCCGCCCTCCGCCGTCAGGCACACGAGGGTCAAGCACGCTCGACAGGAATAGGGGGGTACAGCACATGATATTAACATTCTAGATATGATTGTACGTAGAGAAAATTGGAATTATCTACAAATTTAATCGCATTAAAACTATCATCGGGTGATTTTTCACGTTACAACATTCTTGAAAAAAACTATGTTTTCTTTATGAGAACACGAGTACAAAGTGAACCACTAATGATAAACAACAATACTTACGGAACAACAGAGCATGAAAAAAAAAACGCATACAGAATGCAAACGGTAACTAGCGAAGAGAGCCCGATCAGTTTATTTTCTTGGTGGACTAATATTTATTATTTTATTCACATATGTGTAGTTCATTTTTAATTTTATAATTCAATTTAACTCCCTCCTCACCACAGAAATATAAAATCAAACGTGTCGCATTGTAAGAGCATTATTTGTATGCCTGCAGTATAGAAATAGATACAAATTGCGGCACACCAATAGGTACACTGTTGACGCCTTCACGTCCTCTTAAAACCGCCAAAATACACAACTACTTAATTTGTATTAGCGAATTACTGGTTGCGCTAACATGCAAACATTATTCGTTGCAGGCTCCACAACACACATGGAAATCATAAGATTAAAAAAATGAAACAGATTAACAACCATACAGAATATACCGCTACAATCGTATTATTGCACTACACTGATTCGGTTAAACAAACTTTATGTAGTACCATTGGGTTCGGTCCAAAGTAAAACGTTTCCAAATGTCGCAACGTGGGGGTATAACTAGCAGTGAGCGCATCAAGTGCTGCTTCTACGCGCGCCTCCCATCAACACCCACGCGCTTATGAATGGCAAACACAGCGCAGCAGTGCGCGCAATCTGGCGATCACGCAGCAAACTGTCCCATCAATCCCCGGCTCACCAGCGCCCTCTATTTCGCTCTGTTTGCACGCGAACTCCCCGTCTTCGCCACGCAACGACAGGGCTTCGTTGAAATAGCGCAAGGCTAAAATGAGTGCTTTTCCAATCACACTCCTACGTGCGAGAAGGATGATAAAACAAAAACAAATGAAAGCAGACACATGCAGAATTTGTTCTAATATTCTCATGAACAATGTCCCAGAATGAACCCTAATTATTTATAGGGTGACTCCTCGCAGTAGATAACGCAGGCAGAACGCGCAAAATTTCTCATTTATAGGCAGCATTAAAATCAACAAACTGGACATTAAATAAATTGATTTTCATATAAAGAAAGAATAGTAAAAGAAATCAACTTTTCTGAATCAGACATTACATCTCGTATTATGCGTCGTCGCAGTTGCAATTAATCCTCATGCACTGTGCTTGTAACGAGAATTTTGTTCGGCTGATGACATGAAGTTATGATGGAAATACATCTTATTCACCCACATTTTTGTAGTCAAAAAGCGTCTATCACACACCAAATCTGATGATAGAAGTCTCCGAAAGCCGGCTATCATTCAAATAAAAATAAAACTTTGGAGAAGACTACACCGGCTGGCTTCACGTGCAGGGAGAAGTCGGGCCCCTACTCCTTTCCGAAGGAACAGCCGCAGTGGACTCGGGCGGGGCACCGCGGGTTGCACCGCGTCGGCACACGACTGTATCTCCGCCAAATGCGATAATGGAAGGCAATACCTGCAGGTGCATTATTGATGGGGCGCATGCGAACGGGTGGTCTCGCAGTGCACCCTGCTACGAAAGAAGCAACGCCCAAGCGCCCAAACAAAATTAAACACAGGGCTCCGAACGGCAAAAACGTAACAGATGCCTGACTAATATTTTAATTCATATGGGTTACTTTTAGAATAATCACAAACGACTTTTCATACTTAGCATCATATGTACTTCACCAACGAACCTAATGAAACAAAGTGCACGTAAAGGCGTACGGTAAGAAATGAAATATTGAAATGCAGGTCATAAAGAGACTTAGGATTTTCTGGTAATGAAAAACATTCGGACTGCCATAACATTTATTTGGAACATGCAGATTGGCAGTCCCTATCAGATACGCCAATTAAAAAAGTGCATTAGCGCGCAGTGAATGTACCATAGATTCACTTTAAGAGAATACTACAGTGGAGCTGGCAACAAAATTCACACGCAAAGAATCCAGCCGCAGTGGCGAACCCCTCCACAACGGGCGAGAGCGAAAACCAACCCCAACACCACCCGCATGCCGCTACACCAGCCCGCCATTTACGGGCGTTTCGATTAATTCGCATCGCACAGGGCGAAGGGAAATTGCAAAAAAATGGTCGTTGGTAAATTGCATCCCGCAGGCGCACGTGCAGACACCCGTCCACACAACCTACTTTACCTTGCGAACGCGGGGTGGGAAGGCGGCCGGACACCACAAAGCGGAGGCAAATGGGCCGAAATTACGGCTCCACCACTGGTCATAAGAAAATCCAAGGTCATCTGCCGGTAGGAACGGAATAGAAGCGAGCCACTTCCACACTTCAAATATTAATCGCTTAGGGGCTTCGAATTACTGGGAAAATAGGATCCCGTTTCGTCACTCCAGTGTTTACGTTTCAGCGGTCAAGGTATCTACTAAAATCACATCCGCTAGAAGAGGTAATGATTAAACACGTTAATTAAGATCTAATTCGGCATACTGATAATACAAATAGCCCCACATCCCTCTAGAAGACTGCTCTTCAACACAAGTTTCAATTCGAAACCGGGAAAGGAAGATGGGTAAAGAAACAAACAAAACGCGTCCCACGTAACGAGCACCAGCGCCCTCTCGAGAAGGGCCCGTTCCCCACGCGAGAGCTGAAGCGGTCACTGGAGGGCGCGCGGAGCCAAGAGGCGGAAGGATGCGGTGCGGACGCGGGGGCGGCGGCGGGGGCGGAAGCGAGAGCCTGAGACGCGCCCGGGACCGACAGAAATAGCGGTGGGCGGGTCGTGCGCGCGTCCCCAGCAAATGACCTATTGATTGGGCGGCGGTGGCGAGCCCCACGAGCGAGCCCCTCCCCCTACGGGCCCTTAGGGCAACAGGCTCCCAACAGCTGCGCCGCCCCTACACCCCACACGCGCAAAGGATGCGCGGTCTTCACCAACAGGAATCTCTTGCCCTCTGAGTGAATGTACGGCCGGCATCTTCAATCACGACTACTCTCAATTTGTCCGACTCTCTCACGGCTGGAACCCTTAAGCTCCTGAGGGACCATCTGGGTCCTAAAGTTCCGTGGGAAGATCTACTCACTGCAAAGCCCTCATATCTCCCGGAACCACGTGGCAAAGTGGTCCTTGAACCACTTTGGATTTAGTGAAAGTATTATAAACCGTGGAATCCCCATGGACATATCTCTGACTAAGTCTCTTATTCTAAGGCACAAGACAAAAAAACAGTAAGCGAAAACGTCAAAAGCGGGAACTGGAGAAACTATGAAGTGATCACTAGTGATTCATTAGAAGTGATTTTAATACAATGAGTTCTTTATACTGTAACAGTATCATCCGAATACACAAAAATATTTCACAATGGCTCTGCTAAGTGGTGTTTTTAAAAACCCTCAACCTGAAACAACGTTGTCCGATCCGAATTTCACCGCTCGTTTACGCTCGATCCGAAACCTTTCGCTGAGGGCTCCCAGACAGCTGGCGAGAGCTTAGCACAT
This sequence comes from Gryllus longicercus, assembly GCA_038098605.1. Classification (NCBI taxonomy): domain Eukaryota; kingdom Metazoa; phylum Arthropoda; class Insecta; order Orthoptera; family Gryllidae; genus Gryllus; species Gryllus longicercus. The sequence goes on from JAZDUA010000156.1 coordinate 3,104,298, forward strand.
TCGTTCATTAAATAGGGCTATGCATAAAATATACATTCTATCATAAAATATGCAGAACATGACGTGCGTTTTCACTTTAGACACATTATTTACTCACTTGACTAGTTTCATCCAAGTCTGTAATAAAATTTTGGAAGTAACGGCGAGAAGTAAATTTAGAGGCTAACATCTTCAAAATATTGGGCATTCATTTCTAAATTCATGCTTGGAACTTAAAATCCGTTGATTTGTTTAAATGGATGTGATAGCAATTAACAGTAATTCTTTTCTGTACAAATAAAATTTTATAATCCCTGAACTATCTGTTGAATTTTGTTAAAATATTGGATATTAATAACTAGTTTTCATTTGGATGATTCATGAATTTTACAGAAAAGAAACGAAAAGCTCCTTTCAAAAGTAGCTCTGAATTGGAGTTAATCAATAGCACATTAATTGGCATTCAATTACATCCCATACAATCGCATTCACGCATGTTTTAAAAACATGGCATCAGGAGGTCACAGCAATATCCATTTTCTATTGTTTCATCAACAATCATAATTTTCACTTGTTCTACACATGAAATAAATAGCACTGCCGACGAACAAACTGCCGAAATTTCAGAAACGTACACGTCGAACACACAATACATCTCATTTGACAGAAATGACAAATCTTCAGCCCAGGGCGGAAAACGAACCGCCGATGCCTCATCGTTTCGCAACCAAAGACCATGCAGCAATCATCGTTTAGTACGTCGATTTTGTTTCGATGCGGCGAACGCAATCGTTATCGCCGGCACGACGAGGTTCATGACGTTATCGCGATCGTCTCCGGCGCGCCCTCACCTTCGGGCAGGTGGAAGGCTGGCTGGTCCCGCGCGCGTCCACCCGCAGCGCCAGCGGCGCCGACCCGCGATCCTCCACCGCATCGCAGCGCACCGATCGATTCCACTCGATTCGCGATGCGGCCGAGATTACGCCTTGATTAATGCGAACGCCAGTGACGACGCGCCGCGGAACGCACCGACAAAAACACACACACATACATACATACAAGCACGCACAGAACGGGCCCCGGTCTAGCTCTCGCTCGACACGCGCCCCCTTCGCGGACCGTGCACGTTGCAACCACACGAGTAGGAAATTAAAAATCATACATACATATAATTCATATCCAATTCGAAAGTTGCCGTCTTGTTTTGTAATCACAGAACTCGTTCGTATTAAAAATAAATTGGATCAAATAAGCTCATAATCAAAAGCAGCCCAACCGAGTTAATTCTGTCGAAGCGGCACTTACGCAGTGTTGCGTTTTAAAACATTTTGAACTGTTTCGAAAATTTATTACATGAAGGCTCGTTGGGACATGTGCACGCCTCGCCGCACCGAAGCACTGACGGGAGGGGTAGGGAAGGAGCGTTTATTTCGGGGAAGGTACAGCAACACAATCCCGTTTCGGGCAGACGGGAGCAATCACTGATGGAAAGGTATTCCATTCGTTTAGCCACGATTGTGTTTGTCCTGACAGTGTGCAATTTAACTGTCGATTCTCAGGCGGTTCATTCGTTCCTCTGCATTCTTCTGAAATGCGTAGAATTTCATGCTACCAAGCAGATAAAATCACTGAAAATAAAAAGCTTTTTTCTGTCAAAATATTTCTCATTTGCATAATAGAAACAAAGTTTCAATAAAAAATCAACAGAAAGAATATATGTTCTCAGTCTAATATTCATTATGCTTTTAGCAGTACGCTATTTATTTTTATAAAAGTGATGAAACATTAAACAAAGGTAATACAAAAATTCTTTTCCGAAAACTCACAAACGAATGAAAATTAAAATTAAAATAGCATAGTGCGCATTGACCCTGATTCAACAAACTGACTAAAATAGAGATAGATTTTTCAAATTTGTTTTGCAATGTAGGCATTTTCTAACTAGACATTTCACACTTGCAATGTAAAAAATGTATTTGTTGCAAACGATTGCATTAAAAACGGCTTAATAAAGATAACTGCGACGAGAGCGTGAATGTAAGATCGCACTCTTTTCGTCTTACCTTTCTATCATCAACATTACGGCGTCATGTGTACAGAGTAAACCGAGTACGCAAAATCACGTGATTTTGAAGAGGGTCGTGGCGAAAGCTCAACCCAATTTTCGGCATCACCAAACTAGGATAGAAAGTAGAAAGTTCATTCATATACAAAATACGTTTTTCCAGGAATTCGCCCAGAGAAATTTGGAAATTTAGTAATGAAATCATAACTACAATAAATACAACCACGTATTACACCCCCAGATAATTTAAATACTGCATGTTTTCTTGCAGCTAGGCTCTCCTCAAGTACATTGCCCCTGCATTGCCAGCAGATCTTCAGATAACTGCAGGAGAAATGAAGAAAACGTATTTAATTATCCCTTAGTAAAATTGTTTGAAAAATTCGAGGCAATTCTTCAAAATAATATTTCACTTGATTTCCGATACTTGCGTATTGGCTCCCCTTGCGTTTTTTTGCTGCTAATTTTTTTACACAAAAAAGACGGAGACTCTTATTCGAGAAAATACTACAACCCCTCGCTGGGGGTCCCGAACGGCCGTATTCACGTTTCCCCAAACGGAGCCAATTTTTGGCCCAGCAGCGTCGAGTCCAGGTATCCCAGGTGTCGTGCTGTTATCGATGGATCCAAAGAGTCCTCCCGGTAGTCAGCCAGCACTTCTCGTAATGAGCGCCGAAGCGCGCACACCCGGCGACGAACGGCGCCGTATTGTACCCGAAATTCGCACAAAAGCGAAGTAGGGCCGCTCTTTCACTCCGCGCGATTGCATTGCGCCACTGAGCTAAACTCAGCGGCTAGAACTATCCTCACAAATCCCAATCCCACGCGTGAAACCATCGGAACGTAGGCGTGGCCACGGCACGAGTTAGGAAATTACGATACGAAATATGTGCCTGCGAACCAGCATTGAGTTTCGAGTTCGCGCTTTTAGCGCAGTATCATTGATACACTCAGCACTGTTCCAAAATCCTCCCCTAGAAGCCCATTTCGGCACGTCCGCATCAATCGATTACATACCAAAAATAGCAGAGCTTAATGCGGAGCGCGCCTCCATGACCTATCTCGCGCGTGCTGTTGGCGGCGTGGCGCGGCGGGGCGGGAAGGAGCGGCGTGGCCGAGGGCGAGGGCCAGGCGGGTGCCGCGGGCAAGTTTTCCCGTTCATCCTTGGAAGAGGGGGTGTGCATGCGCGAGCGCGGGCGTCCTCGGCCCCCGCCCGACTTTTTCTGGCGCTCCGCGACTGAATTATTCGTGGGCCGCGCGGGCCGGGACGCAGGCACCTGTCGCGGGCTCCGCTGCCCCGTCCCCGCCCACGCGCAGGTGTCACGTAAGGCGAACGAGGCGCAAACGGCTCCGTCCGGCCGCCATCGATCCGCGGCCCGGCGCGACCTGGAGCGGAGCCTCGCGTTCACGAGGGCGCCACGCGCCGCCGCCCACAAACAGATGGAACTTACGTCGGTCGCCACCTCCGCCGTCATGCTCGTTGTGCTCGTTCCAGGAAGGTCGTTCTGAAGATATGAAAAACAGCCGAGATATTCGCCAGCCCGCTTCCTTCTCTCATCCACCCGCTCGCTCACCCTCAACTTCTCGGTCGTCACAACCAACCGCAATCTTACTCGTTCAAACAAGTACTCCCTCCCTCACCCCTATTCGCCTGTTCGTCTCAACCAAACGCCCGCTGTACCAACCACGCACTCGCTCAACCTCAACAACTCGTTCGTTTCAACCAACCACCCGCACAGCCAACAGCCTGCTCTCTCAACACCAGCTGCCCGCTCCTTTGAACCAACTGTCCGTTCAACGTCCAACGTCAACAAACCACCCACCCACCCACCCACCCACCCACTCGCTCAACCTCAATTGTCCTCTCGTCTCAACCTCAACTGCACGCTCGACTCAACCAACCATCAGCTCGCTCGACCCCAACCGCCCCCTCGCTCGCTCAACTGGCCGGTAGGTCGGGCGCGGCACGCGCTTGCGTCTCCGGTTGGGGGCGCCCCCCAGGCGAGGCGCGTCCGGCGGGGCGGAGGCAGGGGGCGTGGCCGGGCACGCGAGTTAATTTTAGACCGAGGACCGCGGGGTTCACGTGTCCCAGTGGCGGCGCCCGCGCCCGCGCCCGCGCCCGCGCCCGCGCCCGCGCCCGCGCCCGAGCGCGAGCTCGCGCCGCGGGACAACAGCAGCGGCAAGCGGCTGCACAGCCACTGCTACAGGGCAGCTCCTTAAGAAACACGCAATGAAAAGGCGACAGCCGTGCGGTAACGGAGAAGCATACGTGACAAGGTAGCACAACGCAAACGCAACGGGAGCGACGAGATGAGCGGGAAGGGAAGGAAGGGGAAATGAAGGAGAGGGGTCGTTGGGGGGCGGGGGCGAAGCCGGCGCTCGCGGCTGTTAATTACGACGCTGTTCGCCAACTTCGCGAGCAGCCCGCAGCGCGCGGAGCACGAGGGGCGGAGCGGGATGCGGGCGTTGCAAGGCGCGGGAGGGCGGCCACCGCCACCACCCGCGCCCACGAACACACTTCTGCCTTCCGCCGACCTCCTGCTTCCACCGAACGCCGCGCTCAATACGCAATCACCCCTAGACAGTCACTTGCTCCCTTCGCATTGAACGCGAGGGCGCGTGCCACGGGGTCACGCCCGATTTCCACTCGTACAATACTGCACTACCAGGCAACTCGCCAGAACACACGTCAGCACCGAAAACAACTCCCAGGAAAGGGAACCGATGAAGAGACAATGTTACAGCCCGAAAATTTCACCTGCGCCTAGGGAATAGCATTTCGTAATATAATGGTTAATATAATGGTGATATAATGACTCGTTTGAGAGGCAGTCATCACAGATCTCGATTTAAAGATTTAACAGTTGGATTAAAAAATTAAAAATTGTGCACTTACGATACAACCAGATTCATGATGTGTCGGTCTTACCTGAAACAAAAGAAATAAATAAGACAAAGCAACCAACGACAGAATATTAATTATGACATTCAAGCAAAAATTATTACACATAAACAACTGTGGGCTGATCAGGTAGTCTTCTCAAAGAAGTACAGAGTGTATTCCCCCTCAAGAGACGAAATAATTTTAAATTCAATTTAAATTATTTCAACTTATTAGACATACGTGCATAGACTTTTTCAAATAAAATCTAGTGGTGCTGCAGAATGGCACAATCTTTCTCGCGTGTCTCTCGCCTATACTTTTCAGTATTTTTCTCGCCTATACATTTTAGTATTGCCAAGCTTTTCGGTATTGTCTTCCTAATCCCATATGTCGGCGCCTTAAAATTCGCTTTTTTTTCTTCACTTTTTCTTCTTTCAGTTTTTCGGTCCCTATTAGTGGAATACAAATTAGTCTTTAAGAATATGACAGAACATTAAAACAATTCTGTATGCAAATTTACATTGCGTAAAGTGGAATTGTTCTTAAGAAAATGTTGTTTGAGCGTTTCTGAAAATGTGTAACTTTGATATAATTAAAAATTCTCGACGTTTTCGAGAAACTTTAGGAGAAAGCATTTGAAGCAAATGAATTCAGAGACGCAATAATGTATAAAAAACCTATAATGTAAATATTAACGACGCAAGATACATTGCAAACAATTACAAGTGGAATTTTGAAAAATCAAAAATTCATGTAACCATCATGTTACCCATGACATTTAACAGTAACAATTTAAAGAAGAAAAAATGTACATAGAAAACCGTTTCAAATTTAAATTCCATACAAAATTCTACAAAAACTATTCAGATTTTTTAATTGTACTGTATATTATTTTAAGATCACATTTTTAAGCATAGGTTTTATTAAAACCGAAGTATCTACCATTGAATACTATAGTTCTGGGAACACGCGGAACATTTTTATATACTTCGCAATTTAAAAAAATTCAGATAATTTAACGAAAATTAGAGATGAGCAATTATTTGAACTTCTTTTCTGTTCTATAAGAAAAATCCAAATATCAAATTAATAAATAAAATCAAAATATAAGTTTCAAATGCATGGGGTCTCGACTTCAACAAAATCGATGGGAGAATATTATTTTTGGTGAAAATTCTCCCTACGATTGCTAGTGTTGTTCAACGTTGCCCTACGTTCTCCCTACGATTGCTACTGCGTCCGAACAACGGCTTGTGTTGTACAGTGATATCAGCACACAGAAGGACCGACGATTTGCCATCAACCCACTTTTCGGTATCAAGGCCTTCAAGCTGTGCTTCCCGATTACACAATGTGTTAGTAGAAGAAGTGGAAGTGGAAAATCATGTTCCAATTACTGCCTATTGGAACATGATTCATCCATTTTTCGGCATCACCGTAATACGAGAAAGAGAAAATATAACATGTCTTCCAAAACTTGCGACGCTAAACTTGCGAACACTGAAAGCGCGATCACGCTAAGTAATGCGAATACTACGTGAAGACGAGGTGCAAGTGTCCAACGCATAACGCGGGTAGAATCACAAACGCCTTTTACTACACATAACGTAAAACATTTTCCGACAATTTCGGTCAGGCGCAGCAGGAGGAAGTCGCTCCGAAACTCGGGTAGTGCCATCGCGATAGAACATATCGCGCAAGCCACCTGCCCCCTCGGGGCTGGACGTGCGCCGCGGCGCTGTGAAGCCAGAGGCTCGCGAGCGATCACCGGCCCCGCCCGGCGGAGGCGAGGCACGTCGTGCGGGGCGGGCCGGGGAGCGGGGGCGGGCCAGGTGCCACGCTTCGCAGGCGCGCGCGCCCGTCCGCCCACGCGTTCGACCCACCCCGCGCGCGCCCGCCCCCGCCCGCTCGCCTCGCCTCGCTTCCATAAATCAAGCGGGCCGAAGCGCGGCTGAAGCGAACGAGGCCTGCCTGCCCGCCTGCCTGACGGGCCGTGCCTGACGCCGCCGACCAGCGCGGTCGCCGCCTCACAGAGGGACACTAGGCGCCAAGAGGGCTGGAGCACTCACGAGCACTCGACGAAATCTGGTATCTTGCGGGCGCATTCAATAAAATATTTCTAGCAAATTACAAAAATTAAATACCCTTCCTTCCCAATTCTCAGCACTACGTAAATTCCAAACAAACATGCACACAATTGTACTGAATGTATTAAAAGAAAATAGGACTTCAAGCAGTACATATATTGAACGATTCTTCACTTCTAAATAAAAGTAATGTATTTAATATACATACGACAAATGCGACGCAATATCTTTCTCTCGCACAATGAAACTTTCTTCAGTACTATCGAAAGCTGCTTCTCGTATTGTTACTTCCTAGTGCTTTGGTCTTACTATGAAATAAGGATTGGATTAGTGAGGCGAGGAGCGAAGAGGCCGAGAGGAAAAGAGCCCAGAAGGAGAATGGATAGGTAGGTGGGTAAGCGGCAGAGGACGCAAAGACGTCACGAAGCCACGTCGCCGCGTGGGCCGTAGCGGGCGAGCGTCTGGGGAGGGGCGCGCGGGGGGCGTCGCCGCCGTCGATATGCCGCCGCCGCCGCCGCCGCCGCGAGGCCGATCGATCCATCAACCGAACTATTCCCGGCCTGGCGGCCAGGTGCTGCGCGGGGCGCGACGCGACGCGACGCGCAGACGGCGCCGGAAGCCGCGGGAGCTACCTCCGCAGAGAGGTCTGCCGCTGTGCCGCCGCAACACTATTATCATCATTTACCAAACGATTTTTCAGGAATCGCCCTCTTATCCGTGGCCAAGAAGCATGGTCCGAACATGCTCACGTACTAAAATTCAATTTCTCTAATTGAATATCTAATTAAACCCTTCCCGCGTAATTTATACTTTTTTATTCTCATTACCATTCATTTTGATCGCCCGGCAATAATTTTTTTCTTTCCCTATTAAACTCGTTTTCAACGACGTTATACAATCTACCTTCTAGAAAATGCATCATCTCGTTTTCCACGTTTGAAACAAAGAAAGGTTAGAGTTACAAGAATGCCATGTGAAGAAATTGTCACATAAATTCTTACTTTTTTCTAAAACAATGAAAAAATACAAAATATTCCGCTGAAAATAAAACGAAAAAAACAACGCATTGTGAATCATCAGACGAAGACGATTCCACATTTGTCTCATTTCTTAACTTAAAAAAAGTGGTTTACAAGGGAAGTGGCATCGTCATTTACAGAACGAAGAGGAACGTCAAGGAAGACCGGCGTATCAGAGTACGAAAGCAAAGCAAAAAGTGGGTGAAAGGTGAGCGCGAGGCCACGGGAGACAACGTGGCTCGGGGAAGGATCTCTCTTGCCGAGCTTAGTGTCTTCGCCGCCCCCCTCCGCCAGCGCCGGCAATAACGCCCACCCCCGCCGTCACCTCGCCCCCTCTCGCCTCATCCGCCACGGCGCCGGGATTTGAGTAGCGGCGGGGCGGACAGGGGCTTAAGTCGCGGCGAGACCCCACCCGCTGCGCGCAAGGAAAAAAAACGAGGGCGCGACAGCCGGAGTCGCCAGGCTTACGACCGCCCCGTCCCCCGAGCACCTCGCACCAAGTTTGTTTTCTTTGACGTTTCGCGCACTTTGCGGCTCTCTCCGACGGCGCCGCCCACGCGGGGGGGGGGGGGGGGCGAGGATCCGGGCGACGCGACGCGGCGGCCCCGGATTAGCCGCGCGCAGGCCGGGAAGGCGGCGAAGCCGTCGCGCGAGACGCGGGTGCTCGGCCACCGCCAAAGAGCCTCGGCGATACAGACACAAAAGCAGGCGTTACACCAGTGAGTATGAAGCTCTTGGTAACAAGTGATGCAATGCCATGTTCCTCGGGTACAGGAGGAGCCCACGGTGCGACGCGGATGTCGCGCCCGCCGCAGACTCGGAGCAACAGGTCCTCCGCCGCCGCGCACGCCATCCTTTTCCGAGGTTCTCCCGCGCCACTACCCATGGCGCCCCTTGGGCAAGGAACTACCGACATCACTTGGCCACGAGAGCGTCGTCAACAGCAAAACGCAACTAACGTAGTGTTCACAAGTATTCAAAGGCATGTACAATGGAAAGTACGAAAATTACTTATTATACTAAGTAATATGCTATTTGCTTCGAAAAAATAATCACTTTGATCTACTGTCCCTTGAAACAATGCCCTGTGGGCAGCCACTCTATGACGCACTTTCTCGTCACAACAGCTTCATCCTGCAGCATGTGCACACTGATAAAATAAACAAATGCATTTTCCGTTGCATAAGAGCAACACGGCACCTAATCTGTCCAAAACAAGTGTCGATCGACTCAAGTCTCTCTCGAACGCTAGAGCCCATAGGCTTGCGAGTTTCGCTGGAGCGGCGGTTAAAGTACTTGATCGATATTGCTAGCTTACTCGCTTCAGTGCCGCAACAGTTAAGGAGACTGGTACATATAAGCCAAGTTGGTACACTTCGGGAGATGTGGAGGACGACCAGAAGACAATGCGAAGTGCAAAACACGTAAAAAGGGATTATTTACCTCTGACGGTGTTTTTGTCCTATACATTAGTCCATGGACTTCCAGTTCCGTTAAACGATGTATGCGAGCAATGCATCAAGAGTCCGTTGTACCGGAAACGAGCTGTTCCGGCCAGCAGGCTCGCCCAGCCACTTGGACAGATGGCCGCATTGCGGCTGAAACGGGCTCGGCCGCTTCGAATATAATAAACCTCCGCGAGACGGGCGGGCGAGCGAGCGGACATCAATCACCCGCCCCCGAAGCGCGCCCGCAGCCCGCGCACGTCAATCGCCCGGCGGGCGGACGGCGATCGCCCACGACCCGCCTCCCACGCCCACCTCACAACTCGCGTCCGTTTCCCTCGGACACAAAAGACCACCGAACACACGTGTCGCCTGTCTAGAGTTCGTGTCCCTCCTGACGTTAACATGATCCATCCGCTGCGACTACTTTCCACCAGGGCTGCAAGACAGTGCACATCGAACGTCAGCCTTGAAGCTCATCTCCTGAGAAGGGCTGATCTCCGTTCTCCCTATCATCCACCTTGATGGCCCCTCCATCAGTCTCCGAACCCTGTCCCTCGTTCCAGGAAGCCTCCAGCTCTCCCCGCCCTCGCGCGCGTTGGCTTCGGCCCCCCTCCATCAATCGCCCCGCCCCCCGCCCCCCAGCGGAGAGCGCGCCCGCTGCGCGCCGTTGCCAGCAAATGACCGCGGTCATCGCTCTTCTCCGCCCTCCCTTTCTCTCCGCGCGGCACCGCGAGGCGCCTCCGCCCCAGCGACCGCGCGAAGCCACTCCGCCAACCGCGCGCCTTTATTTTGGCGGCTCACGACGCCGTCAAAAGGACGAAGTCTTTTGACGGGCGGGCCAGGAGAGGTCAGGCGACGAAACGACATGAAAAGCCGACGGCAGGAAGAAGGGGAAACAACAAGAGAAAATAGTCAAGGACAGGCGAAAGGAAAAGAAGAGCAACATAACTGAGGGATGGGAAAAGAATGGATACACTATTAGAGAACGTGGAAAGAAATAATGAATAGGATACGGGAAAGAAGAGGGCAGCGACAAGAAAAAAGAGAACAATGAAGGCGAAAGGCGGGACAAGGACGAAGAGAAAATGAAACTGGGTGGATATAAGCGGGAAGATAGGGCTAGGGGAATAGGAAGGTATTAACTCGGCAACCTCCCTTTTCCCTGTATGGAGACTTAACCTCAACGCAGGTCGCTGGCCAAAATTGAAAAAATGATTTTCACCATATACATGGCACATTTGCTATCTGATACAATATGCAGTTAAAGTTTTGTGGTTTTACTAAAATTTACTTTAGCACTCAACTGAGAAGAGCAACAACTAGATAAAAAGTAACTGCCAAATGTGTTACCCGCCAGCCACACATGGACAGAAAATATTAGAATGTAGAATGTGAAAGGATATTTATCGACGCTCAGTCGTAATCGAATACAATTCACAGTCATTGCTGTTTCTTTGTTTGAATGCGCAAATGCGGGATTTGGCAAGATTGGCCCGTTCGTCGGTGACGGTGGTCGAAGGCGCGAGGGCGGAGGACCGCTCACTGGGGGGGGGGGGGGCGCTCCGCCAAGGAGGAAGGCGGGGCCAGGCGGGGCGAGGCGGGGCGGGGCGGATCGCCCGGCGAGGACGCCCCCGGGGGGCGCAGGACACGGGCCGCCCGCCACGCGCGCCCACGCGAGGCTAATTCGCCGCTCGCCCCGGTGCCCCAAGAGGCCGACTAGCGCGCCAGGTGGCCGGGAAAGAAGCGGCCAACGGACGAAGACGAGAACGGGAACGCGAGCGAAAGGCGCCCTCGCTCCTCCCAGCCGCTTCTACTAGCGGCGCATTGTCGCTAGGGGGGCCGGGCCAGCTGCGCGAGCGGGCAGGGAGCAGTCGGGATGGCCGAAGAGGCAGAGCGCGAAAAGGCGGTGAGGGGGGAGGGCAATAGATAGAGGGGGCGCTGCAGCCACAGGCGATTCGTCAGGGGTCGCCTCCGGGGACCCCCACTGGCCGCTGGCCGCCCTGAGCCCCGGAATACGTTCCGCGTGGCGCACTAGCCTGGCCCCGCCCGCCGCGCGCCCCGTGGCCACGGAAAGTAACTGCCCCAGGCGCCCCTCCGCGTACAATGGAAGCCGCGCAGCGATTCGTTGGGACGAAGTTACGAGGCACATGGTGACACAACCTACGGTTTAGGGGCGGCCACCTCATTCTGTTTGACCAATCATTCCAGGAATGAGAGATAAAAGCTCCTTTTTATTGGCTTGTATCTGCATAAGCATCAACTTGTCTAAGAAGAACAATTATACATTATAGAGATACAATTCACACAATGAGTTCCTTTAAGTACGATATTCTCGGTATGCGAACATTAGTCCCCAATTAACACCATCCCGACGCTGAAAGGCACAAAGGGGAAGAAGAAGAAGAAGAAGAAGAAGAAGAAGAAGAAGAAGAAGAAGAAGAAGAAGAAGAAGAAAAGTGCAACGCGCCGTCCCACAAGACACGGAGGGGGGGGAGGGCTAATGGTAGACGGCTCATCCCGTAGTGGCGGCGAGGAGCGTAGAGCAAGGCGCCAGCCGCAATCTCTCTCACGACTCCGACCCCGCCCCCTCGTCGACACGCCCCTGCGTGTTCCGGCCAGCCCTGCACCTCGCTTTTGGCTGCTCCTCACCTCTCCATTCGCACGCCTGTCCACTTTCCTCTTCTCGACTCGTGGACTCCGCCCCCTTTCTTCCCCGCGCCCCTTCCGCCTCGTCCCCGCCGACACTCGCCCTTTCTCTTAGTCGCTCTCGCCCGCCGCGCCGCCGGCGCCGCATGAATATTTGACCGCGCAGCGCTTAATCGGGGCCGCATTTTAATCAGCGACGACTGCGTGGGGCCGGCGTAGGGCGCGGCGCGAGGGGGCGGCGCGGGGCGGGGGGAAGATGGGAGGGCAGCCCCAGGCGTGGCGGCAGCGGTCGCGCCACCGGAATTGGGAAAAACTCGTAACGTGAACTCTCGACCGCTCGCGAGTCAATATTGAAGGTGCAGACGGGCGCTGAGAGTCTAGCGGACGGGAATGGGTGGGGTGGGGTGGGGCGGGGCGGGGCAGGGCGGGGCAGGGCGGGGCGGGGCGGAGCAGACACGAGGGAGGGCATGACAGTCGCTCCGTCGTAATGCGTGGGCACTGGGAAGCGAAGATGAGGACCACAGAAAAAAAGGCGAACGTAAAATACCATGGGACCTAAGGCACACGAGAAAAATCCTTTCACTATGCCGCAAACCCAATGAAGTCATGTGAAAATTTAATTTTCAGACCACGAAGGGTGGAATAACTCGTGCTATACGGAAATAAGATAATGTTCTTTCGATAAAGACTTCGAATGAAGTTTTCGTTACTATTCAGATCCATTCGGCGAATATAAGCTTTCAAAATACGCGGTATTTTTCCAAGGAAGTACCCACGAGTAAGCGGAAAACAAATATCAATGTTCTCGCTCACTTCGATCTGGAAAAGAAACGAAATTTACACACGGCAGTGGTACGCAACCCGCACGACACACGTGTATTAGGGGTTGCATAATCTACCATTTTCTCAGTAGTACCCTAATACGCTTAATTTTCGTTAAGTACCCAAATACGCGTTCTGATCACTCATGTTTGGGATACATTTTTTAAACGATGCTCTCATTAGACAAATTTTAAATATGGAGTAAATCTGAATGATCTTGTGGCAAAATGAGATACACTCGAAAGGAAGAATGTGAATGGATCCGCGTTCTATTTGTGGAACGCAGCCTCTTTTCTACAAATCGGAATGAGAATCTTCACCACGCGGGGCCAGCGAGGCAAACCACGGTGTGTGAACGTCACTCCCGCATTCTCCGCCGCCGCAGACGGCCGCACACGCGGAGCGCCGCAGCAGGACAAGCGGAGGCGCCGGAGACAAAAAATACGCACATTGGGGGCAGGAGGTTCCACGAGGCCCCCCACATTACCCTCGCAATATGTTCAGCATTTTACAACTGCGCTGCTCTTACCACACGGGGCTCCTTTCTGCGGAGCTCTCAAAACACCCTAATAAAAAAATAAAAAATAAACGCCGCATCCCAAGGAATCGACATCATAAATATGAAACAGGACGTGTAAGGTGGGAGCGTTCCAGTGGGCGTGGCCCCCTGGCTGTTGACGCGCCAGCCAGAGCACGGGCCGAGCTGCCAGCATTCACAGAGGCCGTTTAGTGTCCGCTCCGCCCCACACCCAATCGATCCTCTCCGCCCCGCCCCGAGCAAGCGCTCGGCAAGGCGCTCAGGCGCGCCGCTGACCCACAGCGCACTTAGGGGAGCCCCGGGGGCGGCCCAGAGCCAACACTCCGGCTCTCCTGCCCACTGCCAGTCCGAAGGCAACGCATCCAACAGCCTTATCAAGAAAGTACCACGCAAAAGACAAACCCATGTGGGACAACTAATACATTACTAGGACGTGTTCTCATTTAATAAACGAATGTCTTGGATATTAACTGTCGAGGTCGTCAATAATGTCCAATAGAGTTTCAAGAATATACTTCTATGCAGAAATCCCACGCAAAAGTTCTACAAGACTACATTGCTCTACACCCACAATTAGCTAGGAATTAATAGTGTAAAACACTACAGGCAAACGCCCATTTTCACTCATTTACCTAGAAATCTCCCGTTCCACCTGACAGGGGGAGTTGAGTAAGTGGTGGCATAACCCTATCTACGTGCATTAGGCATGACCATCAAACTAAAAACGTGTGTCACGTTGCATAATAAGGGAGAGACATCAAGCAAATTAATAACAACGAGGCTAAGCTATATTAGCACCATATACGCTTCTCTAGATCGCCGATATATATAGGGAAAGTACAATTCTCTAAAGCACAGTTCACTAATCACAACATTAAAACAAAGAACAGGACGCCCAAAATCTCTTTTGTAGAGCAGCTCATCCGTTGCCGCCGTTCCTCACCCTAACCACCTCCGTGCATCGCCTGTTCTCGTCGTATTCGCTACATGAGACCAACGCGGAGGGCCTCCCGCCAGCGACACCCACGACAAACCACGCCGCACTCCCCACCTCGCGCCGTCACCTACACTGCCAGCCCCCTCCAGACTCCCCCGTTTACACAGCGCCTCGCGGAAGTGGGGCGCTCGCTATATCGCGGCCGCCATAAATAACGCCCGAGTTGCGCGGACCCCACCCCTCCCCCCTACGTGTCTCGTAATTACGACTCCCGCGGATGCCGCCGCTAATTAAAAGCTGCGCCCGCCGAGGTAAGGCCCTGCATATCTGCGCCCGCTCCTGCTTATCTTCGCCCACAGCGAGACTCGCGCCCGCCGGCCAAGAGAGCAGGCCAGCCGCGCAGAATTAACGTCGACAGCTTGAAACGGCCGATAAGCCTCAGCACAATACGTGACGGCAGCACTTGATAACAGACTTGGGGAAAGCGTTGACTTACTAACACTTCCGTGACAACGAATCTTTTCCTGTTCACAAACGTGCTCAAAACGTACCAGGAAACAGCGTACGCACGGTAAATAAAGTAACATAAATTAATAGTACCTATTGTATTAGCTTATTCACTATCAGGATATGATTAGATCATGCATGTACCATAAGCTAACGTTCTATCTACACACTGAACTGCCTATAACATCCGACCCAACAAGCCACTCCAGGGCGGCGGATCCCCGCTTCCGGGGAACGGAAAGCCCGGAGCAAAGCGCCCCAGCTTCTTGTCCACAGTATCGCAGATCGCCCGGGGCAGGACTGATCTGACTGCACTCTTAAGAGCGCGTGCGAGGGCGGCAGGCAGGAATGGCAGGCGAGCGGCGGCGGCGGTCCGGTGGGCGTTGTAGCAAATGAGGGGAAATGCCGCAAGTTACACAAATGGTAGAGAGGGAGGGAGGGACATCTGAGCGAAGACTCTGCGTGCCGTTGTAAACAGCCGAAGGACAACAAGGGAGCTAACCAATTGCGAACCTCCGCAACTCAGAGAAGGCGAATCAATCGAGAAGCACACGCTCCATCGCACGGGGCCGTCCCCCCTTCCGCTGCATGCGCCCCCGATGCACTGCTCCCCTCGCCCTCGGCGATCGCCGCTCGCCCTGACCTCTCACCCCCGCCCCGGCCCCGCGCCAGTCACGCTCCGAGGATTAACGGGCGCTGCGGTGGCAAGTGAATTTATTTCACGCCGCGCTGGGGCAGGCTGGGGTGGGAGTCGGGTTACCGCGGCCGTCCGGTCCGAGCGTTCGCCGCCCACGTCCCGCGCCCCGCCCGCGGTCGCGCGCAACCTCGCTGCTCCGAAAGAGCCCACGTGCCGAAAACGCACGCTCCGCTCTCCAAATGTGATCAACTGCCGCTCGTGACGGACGTTTGAAAAAGAACCTGCAGCACCGGGCCACGATTAAAATGTCACTGGGCGAGAATTTCCCTGTTACAAGTTTGTAATAACTTCCACGCCACGTGTTTCGACATGTTCACATTAAGGAAAATACGCACAAGGCGTGAATATGCGAGGAAATGATGAAAACGGTATATACAGCACGTTTTCGAACATTGAAGGGGAGCTTCAGAAAGATTCAGAACTTTATAAGTGGACCCAACGGAATGCAAAACAGTATTTTATAGAAACGACTCTCCATTCCCCACTGCTGTATTCGTACCATTTCGTTCTATTACGAACAACTGCACACCCATGCAACATGTATTCTCTCGCGTAAGGATGAGAGCGAACAACACACCTCGATTGTCGATTGTACCGAGTGAATAAAACAGCGACCACTTTCCTCTTCCGTCGCTTATGTAGCACGTTTCAGAAAAAATTACTTCCCGCAACCAGGGGGTGTTTTCAGAGTCTCGGGCATGTTCAGAAAATGGTATTTTCCCCCTCTCGCCTCCACCGCCACTGGAGGGCGCATTTATTAAGTGGCCCTGTGCAGGTGGCCACAGCAGCCGCCATTTTCCGCCGCAGTGGAAGGAGGGAGCGGAGAAGCGCCGTTAATTTGCCCGTCCCCGCTCTCGCCGCGCCTATCACGCGCCCAAGACGCTCCACCTGCCGACTCGCCACGCACAGCCCAAGCAAGGCAACTTACACTGTGCGCCACGTCGATTTCGCTGGGGCCGGTTTTTAATTTGCAAAGAGAAATATATCTTCTGCGGAGATGTGGGTGGCTTCGTAATTAAAATCGACGATAAGTCATTAACAATACAGAGATCTGTTCTTGCTGATTCGCGATTACGCGTCGTGATCGATCTCCAGAATAAGACGGAAATAAATAGCATTTCTTTTGCGGAATTGGTGCACATTATCGGAGCTGCCCCGAATTGGTCAACCGAAACAAGCGATCTCGAACAGTCCGAGTTTCCTTGATTCGAAGCGAAAATCCCGGCTCCCGATCCATGATTCACGTCTTTCGGCAGAGAAAAGTCCCTTACTTCCCAGGATGTGGAGAAAACAGATAGCAGAGAATCTGGCACGTCAGAGCAATGACCGGGTGGGTATTTGCGACCTCTGGCCTGTTTTATGGGTAACATGTTTAAAAATATCGCCTCTAAAACGCAAAATAAACTCCCTGATTACATTGCGTTTCAGTTGCGAACCAACACACACGGACTAAACACAAATTATTCCGGCAAGTGGTGGTTAGTGGAACGGAGGAACGGACGCGTACTTACTGTAAACTGAAAAGTACATAACCTTTGTCAAACGGCGGAGGTAGAAGAGGAGTGTTACTACTAAGTCTCCATCCTGCCATGGAAGCTCAGAAAGTGCTTTGAGGCGCCGGTCGCGGTGCGCACGTGCGGAAGTAGACGCAGCAGCGACGCGCCAATTACCGGGCAACGAATTATACACCAAGTAACGGAGATGAGCGCCCAGCATATGCATGCAAAGTCAGAGGTTTCAGGTAATATTACAGCCAAACATAGCTCCGACCGTCCTACACGGAATCCACAAGGAGGTAGAAAGGAAATAAAGCCGAATGAAAAGTACGACTAATTAAGTGGCGAAGTTAACTCCTAACGCAAAGGAGGCATGAGAAACTGCGCCTTTTGGACGTCGACGTAGGCTGGAGCGTCGCATCGGCTAACCGGAATAATCTTACGCAATGTTTTAACGTCTTGGGGGCAATGCCGGCCTCTGGTTGTCCGCCTGCACCGCCCGCGCGAGGTCCACGCGGGAGCAGTGACTTCTTCCCACCGCAACGCCCGCCTCCAGGAGCCGGCTGCCGGGACCCAATAAGGGCGCCAGTCCCCGAGGGTCGAGCCCGAGGGCTCTCGGCCGCCGTCGAGTGCTCAGGCGGAGCGGCGGAGGCGGGGGCGGGTGACTGAACGCGATGACTGCGCACTTCTCGCGAGGACTGGCGGCGGCGCCCTGCCCCCGCACCGCGCCTTGTTACGGCGCTCTCCGCCGCCACTCCAAGGACGCGAGGCAGCAGAGGGCGGGGCGGGGCGGGGCGCGGAGGGAGCGCAGAACGGGAGATCAGCGAGGGGGCGGGAATAAACGCGAGAGGGCGGAGTGGAGTGAGGTGGGGCGGGGCGGGATGGGCGGGGCGGCCCGAAGGGAGGCGGAGCGGGGCGGGGCGGGGCGCGCTCACCTCTGCGTCTCCTCCACTCTGCAAGGCAGATTTATCTGAAGCACGAGTGAGGACTTCAGTCCCTAAATATGCGCATCCGCAGTCGGCCCAGACAGTTTTCTCCGCTAGGCCGACCCGATAAGTCAGAATCGCGTCCATGTACGATACATTCAACTAAGAAGCCTACAGTTGACAACGCACACAAATGCACCATAAGGGGATAGCTACTCGCACGAACGTAGAAATGCAAATAATGATTATTAAAAATAAGCGAGGACACGCATTTCTAAAAATGTTTATTAGTGGAATATGCCGAATATAAGTTAAACCCCATTATCTCCCGTTCTATTACGCGTAAGATTACTTCACATTTATATCGACTTATTCAAATCGATTAAGTCAATATAACCATAATAAAATATTTGTATAAACAGATTTCACGCAATTTTTCTCACAGCAATGAGCATCCTCGATAACTCAAATACAATACGAAAAAATATCCACACAAAAACGAAACAACGAGGAGAGAGCGCGTCTCTCCAACCACTGCGGATGTCGGCGACAGTAGCGTAGGATCGACTTGTCCCCGCCTCCCGCTTCTCCCGTCGGCCGCGCCCGCTGCTTCTCTGCAGCATCCCCTGCCACCCCGTCCTCCTCTTCTTCTTACCGCCGCCTCAATCCCACGTCGCCACTCTTGTGCGCCCTCTTCATTACGCTCACAAAGTGATTATTGTGCGCCGCGGGCACCGGCAAGGGCGCGGCGTGGCGACGCGCGGGGGTGGAGAGGGCACTCGACCCGCCGCCGCCGCCGCCGCCGCTTCGTTAGCCACGCGCCGATCGTCGCTTCGAGTGAGCAGACTCCTTCCGAAGCGAATTAGAAACAATGGAAGTCGTTGCCTTCACAGACGCTTCTGGTTAGAATGCCGGAACGTCAGGAGCGAACGAAATTATCAATGACGAGTTTCCAAGTTTCTTTAACGGGCAGACGAAAGCCATATTTGAAAACGAAATAGGACCGGGGAAATTGAAATTGAAGTTTCAAGTGAATAATATATCATAAGATGTATAAGAACAGCTTATGATTCAGTATTAATAAAAACATTTTAAAAATTTCAACATTGATATTATTATGATGTCAAGGTAAGGTGAGACCGAATTTGAATTTATTATATCATGTAGAAAATGTATGTAATTTTTAATATTAATTATTTTTAATAAAGGGCTGCACCAGATGAAGCAGAGAAATCCGTCTGAGACAAATTTGCACCATTATTAATAAAACATTTTATTTGGAATCGACTGCCCATTATCGATAATTATTTTAAACCCTAAGATTTAACAGAATGTCACAAATCCAACATAACATTTTATATTCCGAAGAATGCCTGCATCAAACCCAACCTCATTCCGAAAGACAATACATAAAGGCCCGTGAGGCACTAACTGAAGGGCGCGGCGCAGTTGAAGAAATGCCACCAGGTTGCGGCTCCCGCAGCGGCACGATGGCGGCGGCGGCGCGTACGGCCTTGACAGCAGAGCCATTTGCCCAAAACTTGAGTAGTTTAAGGAGTGGGAGGAGAAAGCCGCTGGCGACGGGTGGCCGCGCGCGACTGCCTGCCTACCTCCCTTTTCCTCGCGAATTCGCATACTTCATCTGCTCGTCACGCTGCCATCAAATTTTCCTTTTCGCGCACCGCGAAACAATTGAGTTCGAAATGAGTATTCATGGAAAATTCACTCTTCACAAGGTCCGCATTTTTCCTCTTATAATAAATATAGCATTCCTTTCTAAAACGGTCGGAGTTCGAAAGCTTTGTAATATTTAAAATATGCGGATCCAACCCATGCCACGCGGCAAAGAGAGTAAACATTCCCATCATAGGATTGATTGCAGTTTTCTGACACCTCAACTGCTATGGTTACCAATCTCGTTAGTACAATGAAAATTTTTCCATGGCAGTGGCGGTGTTCCTCCTGACTATGGTACGATGCTGGGTGGGCTGGCGAGAGATTTCTCCTTCAGGTGTCTTCCTCAGCAGGGCATCGCCCCAACCGGGACATATTCTCCCAAGCTCCTCACAAGCTCGCGACATGTGAGACAGTATAACTGAGTGTGTAAGAGAGGAGAGGAAAAGTAAGAGGAAGGAAAATTCCCGCGCGGTCAGTGGCCCGACTAAGGTACTGCTACGGTATTCGCCTGTTACTGATGCAGGAAACCACGGGAAACTAGCGAACAGCCGGCCCCTAGAGTCCTCCGCCAGACAGCGGCTGATTTTCACCGAAGTATGAAGCAAGTGTGGAAAATTCAGCACCGTCTGAACTGGAACCGTAGGAGCTCCCAGCCGGTCGCTGCAGTCACTGAGCTACCATGGGCGCTCGCACGGGCATACGAGGCCTCCGCTGGCCGGGTGCGGCGCCCCCTCCCCCGCCCCGCCTGGAGGCAAAACCGGAGACGGATGCGGAGCACTGCGCGTCCCGCCAGCGCCGCCCTCATTTGTCACGTTCTTACTCGCCCGCGCCGCCGCGCCGACTGCGGAGGAGCCGTTTTTTGGACCGCGGCAATAGCGCAAGCGCTGGCGCCGCCACCGCCACTAACGACCTCTGAGGTGACTTCGCGGGCCTTCGCCGCCGCTCCGAACACTCGTGGCAGGTTCAAGATGATATCATACCCCGAGACGTCCCGAAAACAACAGTTTTGGACCACTTCGGCCGCAAAGAGCAATGACACTGACTACAAATCTTGAATTCAACACGAAATTCTCCCATCGTATTTACACAGCTTTATGCTAGCAATGCTTCTCAGACTTGCCTCGAAACAAAAGGAAATAGAAAAACTGGAAGGTCAGAGTATCAAATATTTTGTACACGGAAAAGATATCGCCTCTACATCGGTACCACCACTGCAAGTCATCGCTCACGAGAAGAAACCTCTGAGGTGAGCAAGCGCCAGCGCCTGCATTCAACACCCGCAGGGGAAAAACAAAAAGCAATAAAAAATGGCGCGTGTGGAGAGGCGGGGGTCGGCGAAGCTTTGGAGCTCAATAAGCGACGCACGTGGCGCGGCCGTGCCGCCGACGGGCGAGGGAGGAGGGCGGACGTGAGAGCTCGTGGTGGGGAGGGGCGGTGCGCGCCGCATTAAAAATGGGAGCGGAACGGGGTGGGGCGGTTCCTCTCGCCCTCCGAGTCCCACCTAAGCGACATTCGGCCCTTGCTCCCCTCCCCCGCCCCATCGGCATTGCCAATCCGTTCGGCACAACTCCCTCGCCTTTCATCAAGACCGTGGCCGTGGAAGGATGGGAATAAAAATAAGCAACTTCAAGAAATAAACTTAAGATGTATTAGGTAGACAGGTATCCTCCGGCTGAAACTATAAGAATAATTTAAAGAGAGAATGCACGTACACTGGTACAAATCACCAATCGCATATAACAGCAAGAATTTAATAAATTAACATGTTTTCACATGAGAATGATAAACAATGATACATCTAAACACAAAAAACTGCTTAGCGCAAACAAAAGTCAAACGAATGCACATGGGAAAATGTAATCGCCTGTTCTTTCCATATGAATTGACTAGTCTTTTCGGGTGTGGCGAAAGGGAGCTAAGGTCTTTAGTCCGTAAACGTAATACGTGAGTCACTACGATAGCGACTAGTCCAGTTCCTTGGCGCACAGACGGGGCGACAGACGCGCCCCGTCATCGGTGAATTGTGTGGATGGCCTCCAATGCAGCATCGACCCTTCTGGACACCAGTGAAATCCACGCACGGCGCATCCACTAATCGGACAAGGTACTATTACTCAGCAACGCCGTGTGAGCATTTACGTGAAGTGTAACTCGTAAACAATGACTCTTGGATTTAACTGTGACCAATTGTACTGTAAAACAGCACTATTATTTCATTTTTTCAGTGTATAAGACTTGCAATGTTGCAACGTTATTAATTATAATTATACGGTGTTCTCAACAGTCACTAATCCGTGTCCTTCATCTAATCAACACCATCATCCCCCGCCAACCTCGGCAACTCTCGGTCCAGCGCGGCAGCAAATTCATTTGTGCAGAGACCGGCCCTGCTTACTTGGCTGCTACAACCACTCCCTTCCCCGGCCATTCGCTCGTCTCTCTGTACACAGGTATCTCCCACAGGGCGGGGGAGGGGGGGCTCACCGCCCCAGGCGGTACAAGCTCTAAGCTCCCTACGTGTGCGGTAGTGTAGTGCATGTACGTGTAAGACAGTCGCCCAAACGCTGCGCACGGCGTGAGGGCAAGCAAGGCACAGCCGGGGAGTGGTCCGGGCTCAAATGGGCGCCAGCGAGCAGACAGGCAGGGCGGCGGCGGGGGCGGCTGCCGCCGTTCAGTGGGCGCGTGGAAGTGAGCTCGCGGCGCGGGCACAAAGGCCGCGGAAACGTAATTAATTGCGCGTGCTAATTGACACTGCGCTTGCCCCGCCCCCTCGACTGCGACGCGGGGCAGACGGCTAGGGGTGAGGGGTGAGGGTGGGGGTTGGGCGACGCCAACGCCGAATTCCGCAGCGCCGTGGGTAGAGGGCACGCGCGCCACACGCAGACGGGTGGCAAAGGCTCCCGGAGCAACGGCACATGCCTTAGGCAAAATTTTCGAACTGATATTGCACGAAATCCAAAGAGCACTTCACACGCGACAAACACCACTATCAATTTAATGTAGTCAATTTACACTAGTATTTAGTGCTTTCCGAACAAGTAACAACTATACCGAATTACGCGATAAAATCTTGGCGTAGCACGTACTATCAAATATCCAGGGAATATTATTTTGAAGCGCCACTCTATTACTCTACTGTTTCTCATAGAGAATTTTCCGATGGATTTGACCACACAGCCCCATCTGTATTTTTTAGTTTGTCGGTTTTAATGCGAATTGCATGTATTTACAAAACTATAAAATCTACGACTACTCACAAACGCGAAGTAGTAAGTGGGCAGAACAGCGCCCCGTGATTTCTATTCGCGGTCGTTCCACTTGCGCAGCGCGGCGTCGCCGCCAGAGGGGTGGGGTGGTGTCGGTGGAGGCAACATACGTGGCCCTCGACGCCCATTCCCACGCCAAAGTGGAACACAAACTCTCAACTCGGGCGGGTCCTTCAAACAAACAGCTTCCGGCGGCCGGGGCTGCGGCCGGGGCGCGGTCGACGGGCGAGAGCGAGGGCGAGGGCGAGGGCGAGGGCCGGCCGCCCGTGCGCCCACTGACAGCACGGCGCGGCGCGTCGAGGTGCTTCAGGCCAGGCCTCGGCATTCCGGCCCGGCTCCCGGCCTGCGAGCGCGCCGGCGCAAATAGTATTAGGTGGCAGTATCAATATCGGCTCGCTCATCACGTTAAGCAGACGGCTCGGTTCGCTCACAGCTGCTGGTGGTTGTTTTGGTGCACATCCCCGTTTCCATGCACACGAAATGACTGTTTCGAAGAACGAACGGCGGTTTGGCGAAGTCGGGACGTTCAAAGTGGAGTGGGACTAGCTTATTTTTTCATCCCTAATGGCAGCAAGGCGGAACGCCTTGTTGAATATATCAGCCTAATATAACGTTAACCTGTTAGCGTTAGGATTCACTGGCGACAGGCCGGCTTTCATTCCACAAAGCACACGTGAACCAGACTAATTTCTGGAGTCTTGCCGACCCCAAAGTCAGCCGCTCTGCCCGGAAGAGGTGCGCAAATTCTGCAGATTCTGCCACAGACGGATACCCCCTCCGGGTTCCCTCCTTCCAAACCACTAACTTCATTTCAATACGAATTTCCCCCCTCCGTCATTGGCTCTATCTCCTGGAACACCTCAACGGTGCATCCCGCCAGTTCGTGACCCCCCACACCCGCACCTGCACACAGGCGAGGCCAGGCCAGGCGAGTGCGAGCGCGCCTTTTAATGGCATGCGCGCGTCCACCTGTCCGCGCGTATCTGCATGCTAATCAACGCGCGCGAGCGACGCCCAAATGAGACGGGACAGGGCAGGGGACTGGGGGCGGAGCGGGGGCGTGGAAGGGACGGGGAACGGGCGGGGCCGCGGCGAGGCAGAGCACAGGACGCGGGAGCGCTCACAATTATTCGCGGTGCAACGCCGCAAGACCAGGTGACACCCGTTGACACGCAGGCCCCGGCGAAAGGGAGGCTGCGCTCAAAGCCAGCGTCTGCACATCGGATTTACGTTATTTGCATCCTAAAACAACGGCGCGAAAGGCGTAACAGAACTGCCACGGTATAAAAATCCATCAAAGTCCTTCAAATAACACCGTAACAATTTCCAATAACCGCACAGTCAACATCATTCAGTCTTCTTTTCCCCTTCTGCCAGTCCAAGTTCACATAACATAACAAGATAGCCACATGCAGGCGAAACTGTAGCGAAACCACGCCCACAACACGGCTCCCGCCGGAGCGAGGCATTGCGGCGACCGCAAGAAGCGTCCGCTCTGAGGTGCAGGCACCGCAACGCGCGGATCTGCGCGGCCGCTAATCAGCGCGTCTGCGGGGCCTGGCCACGCCCGCTGGCGCCTGCGAGCGCGCCGACGCAAATAGTATTCGGTGGCCGTCGCGCGAGCACACGATATCGTTTTTAAAGAAAACAACCCATCAAAGGCTGCATCGCCCAAATGGGGAAAAGGGGTTCGTGAAAAACGCAAGAAATGTATGCAATGTCAATTACATCGTAAAATGTCTAACTACCTTCACAAAGACGAATTTTCACAACGCTGAGATGTCTCGTCAATAAGTACATTTTCTTCATAGAGCAATTTAATTTTCAGATGGTGAAGGGTAATTCGGGCAAAGAAAATTACACATTAACATTCATAATAATGCACTATGTAATGTACACTTGATGTATATGCGGCCTGCTTGCATTTCAGAGAATCATTAATTAGACCTAATTTTCTGAATAAATGAATATTGCTTGTGTTTGAAAATACCGCATATTATCAAGGAACGTTATGAGTTTTTTTTTCTTTCTTTTACAACACTAACAGTTCACATTATATGGTGAGCGTCTCCCTTTTGCCAGAGACAAAAAACGGAGTTAAGATTTCCGAAATGATAACTGGAACTTTTATTGATACCGCGATGACGTAATCCGCGGTCATTTTCCCCTCACCGTCAGGAACTCCTCCCCCAATCCACCTGCGCACTCGCCAGACCGCAGCCAAGAATCGACGCAGAGGTCTCCTGCCTTGCTCATTGCTCCTCCGAACACATAAAAGCTCAAAAGCCTCGCAGCTGCTGCACAAGCAACCCCCTGCCCTCCGTCCCCCTGTGCAAGGTCCCACGTCCGCGCTCACACGCGTCAACTTCGACCACCGTCTCGCCAGCCGCACAATAAACGCCCAGGAGCGCCTCCCGCGACCTCTGGCAGGCAGAAGAAGAAAACAGGGGGTATGGGGGGGGGAGGGGGAGCATCACGAGCAACGTTTGTGTAACAGAATGAAACGGACATCAGGTAGGCATAAAAAAAAGTTGCTGCACAACAATCTCGAGGATCCGTGTCAAAGGAGGAGAATTCAACGGTGAGTGGAAGGCGGTGGCAGGGCGTGCGTGGGTGAGCCGGGCGCGGGGGCTGCAGAAGGCGATCGATGGGGGAGTGGCCGCCAGCCCGCAAGGGCCCAAACACGCGCCCCGACCCACCCGCCCTCCGGCCGAGACCGAGGGTTTCCGGGCCAGTGGGGCCCGCGCGGAGCGCAGCAGCCCCGGCCGCGGAAAATCGTTACCTCCCCATTGTGCCCCGGGTTCCCGCCCCCCGCAGCGCCCTGCTCGGCGATGACGCGGCGATATTTAATTACGGGACGGAGGGCGTAAAGGCGGCGAGGGCGCGCGAGTGTGTAACGTTCATAATTAATGAGACCTATTACGCCTCCCCGGACGCCCCGGGCGCCGCGCCGCGCCGCGCCGCGCCGCGCCGGTTTTACGAGCGCCGCCGCCCGCGGGCGACGGCCGTGGCGGGGACGGCGCAGGGAGGGGGCAAAGCCACGCCACCCGCCCACGACGCGCGTGCAGGGCGCAGGGTCACAGCGGGAGAGCGCCCTGGCCCAGGGCTGCAGCCCTTAAAGCGGCCCGTCTGCTCCGCACCGTCTTGGGCACTCCTGAGGGCAACAGCTCAACCCATGGAGAACAACGTAGGAGCTAAGGAGCGCACGTAAAAAATATCACTCACCAAACTATTTCAGACGCATAAAACCTTATGTAAATCCCTAACAGCTTTATTGCAATTTTAACTATTTTGTAAACCCGTTCCTTGAACTACTCAAATCTATAGACAAAACGTGAAGAACTACGAGTAGCACACAGTACCCCAAGGGCACTCGACAGCACCTCACAATTGCCCCATGAGGTAATGCTCGGCAAACACCAGAAGTTAAGAAACGTACGGGCAGGTAACATCTACAAGCGCACGTGCGCAAACTCTTAACACCTGCGAGCGTTAAATGTAGTCGAGGGTAGAAACAAAAATAAAGATGAAGCAATAATTTGAACGTATTAATTTTTAAGATAGCGAAGAATAGCAAAGAATTCAAAACAAAATAAAGCAAAAGACTAAAATATAATGAGCAAAAGAGGCATAAGAGTACTAAAACAATGTCTTTCAACAAGTGGAGAAAGGAAAGATGCCTTGAGCTAGGAGGAAAGCAAAGTACAGACACATCTTCACTAGCGCCCTGCGAACCAACGAACAACTCTACGAGCAGCGCCCGTCGCGGCGGTCGCCCTGTACAGAAAGGGCGCTTGGGCACGTGGGCCATGGGTGCCCCGCTCCAGCCCAGAGCTCCGCGCCTCGCCGCGCTTCGCCACGCGGATTCCTCGAGCGCATGCAAAAACTACGCGCAGATCTTGACGTCTTCTAAGGACAACTCCCATCAATCACTGTGCACATCAAAGCCTTCTTTTTACGGCCACAATGCCCTCTACAGCCGAGTTGAAATGATTTTAATGGATGTAACGAAACCGGGAATACTTCCAAGAAACAACAAAAGTACAACAACAAAAAAACGCGCAATCTATCAAAGACTGCTTCTCCGAGACGCAGTCAGCCTTGTTTACTAAAGTCGACAGAGATTTACTCCCTATCTTAAGAGCACACCCAAAAGAAATATTTGAACATTTTTAAGTGATATCCGTGCCATTATTCAGCAATCTGCTGTAACAACTTTTCTATTGCTCGGAAACTGTATGATTCGAAATTAACGAGTCGAGAGAGAGAGGGGGGGAGGGGGAAAAGCACAAAATACACACCACAAAACACCATCGTTAAAAGGGTTGTCTCAGAATAAAAAACAACACTTGTAAGACGCTTCGTTCGAATTTTAAGACACAAACATAAGAGAAACCGAAGTAATGTATAGGGAATAATCAAGGGCCTGCGAAAAAAAAAAGTTTCTCTTAATGCTTCCTAAACATCGTTGCGTAACCATTATGTAAATTATTAACATATTTATATTTTTAGACGATTGCCCAACGATTTTTTTGTTTTCGCTTTTGTTTCAAAACATCCTTTTGTTTTTCGTACATTTTTTAAGCGGCTTTCCATGTGGCTGGTAGCGGCTACCGACGCGCCCCCATAACCTTCCCGCGCCCCGCTCCCTGCGGCCGATCGAAGCGACGTTGAGAAATTGACTTCCTCACGGCGCCAAAGAAAACACGCCCGATGCCAGACGGCAATGGCGCATTATTCCCCACACATACCGACGGTTGACAATTCTCCTTTTGCAGCACAAGACGCCACGTGTTTACACACTCCGACTGAAGCGGGGCCGGGGGGCGGCCCGAGGAAGCCTTTCCACCGAATGTAGAATGAATACACAGGGGCCAAAGAGAACATCAGCGAGAGCGTTTCTGAAAATTCTTAACCTCTGATTCCACCCGTAAGATTCATTGTGCCAAATATGTAAAAACCTTTCTTAAAACTTCGTAAAGCATATTTATAACGCAATTGGAGAAAAATTCTCCTATTCTCCTCATTAAAGAAATAAATATAGCTTTACATTTCAACTTCTGGCCTTTATTAAAAATACTATTAAACGATTTAGAAAGAAATTTTCCCTACATCAAGTCAACCCACAATTTTGAATTCTCATCCCCACGCTATTCCCACCTCCGTTCGGTTAGCCAGCAGCCTACGAATCGGAATGCATTATCCCCCTATGCTGCACTGCTCCTAGCAACGACCCGTTCGCATTCCAAACCCCTTCAAAAGGCCCCTCTTGGCCGCCGTTCGTCGAAAAACAATCCCCGATAAACGCGAAGCTCGAGCAACCGAACGATTCAAACGCCCATAGCAAAGGCGTTCAGGTGAGCACCTGGTCCAAGGACAACGTGGGCGCCAGCTCGCTCCCCGCTACCGGCGCAAATTAAGGGCGGGGGAAGGGCGGGCGCGGGGTCGGGGTGCGCCGGCGGTATCGAAATCGAATCGGGCTATCAGCGGCGGGGGCGGGGGGCGCACAATGCGTCGTTAAAAGTGCCGCCCGCGCCGCAGCCCCCTCCCTTCCTTCGCCGTTTATCGGCGGCCCGCCCGGGCGGCCGACGAACGCAAGCGCCCGCGCGCGAGCACAAAACAAGTTCATCAACGCGAACGGCGCCGCCCCCTCCCCTCCCCATCCCGACCACCGCATGGAACGAGGCAGGCACCCGCGCCTGCACCTCGCGGGGCCCACTTGCTTTGGAGATTCATGCCCAGTTTCGCATTTGCGACGTTGGCGGCGGGCCACAGCAGTGGACGGCCTTTTATCACTTCTGAGCGAGACCACGGAATGCGCATCTTTATCAGAGGCTGTTTAATTTCTGATTAAATTCGTATGACTAGCAATACGTGGAAATCTGCAACGAAAAAAAAAACAACAGGGCGGAACTCTATAAAACAGGACTGGTACTAAGAACTGAAGAAAACCATAAGACGAAATGAATAAATGCACGTGCCAGGCGTCTCGCGGGGTCGACTCTGGAAGGTGCGCTACTAAATTCTTGCGTTCCGCTCGAACGCGTCAAAGCGCACCCACCTGGCTCCTCCCTCCCCCACCTCCAGCGCCGTGGCGCATCTCGCACGCCGCCGACACCAAGCGTAATCTCATTAAGGAAACATTGCGCCACTAATTGGGAAAGGAAATAATTACGACGAGGCGGCGGCGGCGGCAGCGAAGATTTCTCCTTTGCACCCTTTGAGCCCGCGCTATTCGGTGCCAGAAGGCAAGGGGTGAGGATGAGAAAGATTGCGGAGAGGAGTTGGGGGGGATGAGAGGAGTGAGGGCAGAGCGCCGGCAAAGCGAGGCTTCAGAAGCTGCCGATAAATAGTGTACTGAAGAGAAGGACATGGAAATCCGCAGTTATGTGCAGCATCCCACTCAAGAGAACATAATATATTTTAACGGGGGGGGGATAATAGAAAGAAAACCCAGAATATGTCGAATGGATTCAAGAAGATAGAGAATGGAAAAATTGAGTCTGAAATGAATGCAAACACAATGTTCACACCACTTAAACATAGGCAAAGGGTTGATAAGGTTCTATGAAAATATATCTTTAAATTTTATACGGTAGACTGAAAACACGAATCCTAAAGAACTAAAGCTGAACGACAATTGATTTTTCGTCTCAGATCTGACGCCCGAAACATAGAGGCCGAGCCCAGAGCGGCCGGCCGCCGCGAGGGTGAGTGAGAGCAAGGAAAGCAACGGGTGACAGGAGACGAAACGGAGCCGGGGCGCGACACGCGGCGCGCCTGCGGTCCTTTCTGAAAGAGACGAGAGACGAGCGGAGCAGACACCTGCGCCGCGGAAGACAAAGTTGCCGGCGGCCGGCGCAAACAAAGAAGCGACGGCGAGCGCAAACGAGCGGGAGGCCGAAGTTGTCTCTCGGCGCAGCGCACGGGCGGAGGCGACCCCACCACGGCTTCTGGAATTGGCCTCACTACCTGGGTAGGTGATGCGCGTGGTACTTGTGTATTACACGTCTAAACTCAAACACAGATTAGGCTCTACTAGTTTTGCCTTTCCTCTCTTACGATTCGTGAAGAATAAATGGGAACGGCCACTCCGTTAATTTCATTCACTTTATCTTCAGCCACCTCAAAAAATATCATTCGAGCAAACAAAACATCCCCGGAACGCCTTTTACATGAAGTATCCTGTTTTCACCCCAAAACTAACCGCCTTGGAAGAGCGCCCTATTTGGTTTGCAGCGCGCGCGGGCGGCGCATGGCATTTCCGCCAGATCCACTCGCGCGCCGCGCCGGTCCACCCCACTCCCCCGCCCCCGCGCCCCGCCTACCACCGTTCCGAAGAAAGGCCACGCGGAGCACCACAGAGCGGTGAGCGAGATGCACCGGACTACGGAATTGCAAGGCAGGCGTGGGAGTGGACTGTTGGACGTGTGTTGACAGAGAGAAGGAGGTGCGGGCGGAGTGGCCAAGAACGGAGCGCGGAACACGCAAAAAAGGGCAGAGTGGAGAGAGCGACGTTCGCTATCGCGTATAAAGATAAACAGCGCGTTACCTGGGAAGACGACCAGCTTAGGGCAAGAAACGGGAGCCAGCGATGGAAAGCAAGCCGAAAGGAAAGCAACGCGCAGCCAGTAATCCGCTCTCCCGGCTACCCGGAACAAACAAGGCCAGCCGGGCGGGCGCGTCTTCATCCCTGACGCGGCGCGGCGCTCTGCGGGGCGGGGCGGGGGCGGGGCGGGGGCGGGGCGGGGGCGGGGAAGTGCGGGGCGGTGCCTCGCGTCTCCGAGCGCGCCCCTCGCAGCCCTCCCTCGCCTTCGCCCGATCGGATCCGATCCGCCTGTCCCCGTATGCATGTATGCACAGGCGCCAGATGCGGCGGGGGACGGGAAGGGGGGCGCCAGGTGGCGCAGACGAAACGCGGATGGCGGCTGACAGCGAGACGCGCTTTCGCCTCTCCACCCGAAGTGCAAATGTCTCACATTCACGAGACACGTCGTCCCAGAGAGAGAGAGAGAAATCTCGTGCCACCTTTGTGCGCCACTCCGACATATTTCTTTCCAAGATTTGGCTGTTTCGAAAAACGTCAAGCTGAATATACTTCTTAATATCCCTGTTATAAGAAGAGGACGAAATCCAAAACTAATGACTCGACGCAAAGAAAACCACGAACAGAAGTCTTTAATATGTACGAGCGAGAGACCTTTATGGTAGAACTGAATTAGAGCGAACGTCGAGCCAAATTTCAGAAAGACAACAGCAATAAGTATAAGATCGCGCAGAATTGATGTATTGTGCCGGAGGTATAGACACAAAAATACGACAGCGGAGCGGATGAAAATAGGAACGAACGCGTGGTGAAATTCGCCTTTTAACGCGACGGGCGTGGGCGTGAGCGAGGGCGAGAGCGAGGGCGGGGTGAAGCACAATGGGCGTGACGGCTGTCCGCCCGCCCTCGCATTCAGTTTGTGCAAGTACTTAGTCGGGAATTGTCTGCAGCGCGCATCGCAGCGCGGGGGCGGGGCAGGAGCAGAGAGGGCGGGCGGCGAGGACGTAATAAAAGTTGGCGCTTATCGCGTACTTGGCGCTGCCAACTTTTCACTTAGCCCCCGCTCCCCCGCCCGCGCCGCCCGACTGAGCGCTGGAGGGCTGCTCCGGGCGGCGGCGACGAGTCCTCGCCGACGCGTAGGTGTGTGTGCCGCTCGCCACTGCCAGAAGCCCCATTATAATGGGGGGGGGGGGGGGCTATAGCCCACGTGCAATATGTTGTCTCGCTCACCCCGCCACTGTCGACTAGCAAAGATACAGTCACCAAATACAATCCGACGTTTCGCACGCATGAGATCACGCAAATTACGGTCAACATTCACTTTTCATCTTAGCAAGTGGCAAATGAACGAACGCAAGTGAGAAACTCTCCAAACAACATGGCTGGAGTAAGAGATCGTGTCCCCCATCCCCTCCCTTGTCCGTAAGTAGATCGCACCAGCGCCACACAACTTAACTGGGAAGAGCTTTACTAAAGTCTCGAATAATTACCTCCCAATGGGACGGAGTGAGAAAACGGCCACGGGCCCAAACGACACAAGACGGTGCCAGCGAGGGCCCACGTGAAGGGACGAGGGTCGGCGGGGCTGGATCGAAAAGGGCGGGCGACGCGGGGCGACGCGACGCGACGCGAGGCGAGGCGAAGCGACGAAAAGCAAACAGGCGCGATCGACCCGCGCAGCGCGGCCACCGGTCGGCGCGGGTCGACGCACAGGCGGGCGGCCCTCACCGGTCGAAGCAGGACATCCGCCAGCCCTCCCTCCCTCCCTGAGGGCGGGGACGTCACGAGAAGAGCGACTCGTTTTCCAAGTCCCCGCCCCCACCCCCGGCCCGGCCCGGCCCGCCCCGCCCCGCACCATCGCACTCCACGCGTCAACCCCCGCCAGTCCCCTCTCCACTGGAACTTTAGCGCAGAGTTCTCAATTAACACGCCGCTCTCTACTCAAGTGCTGCTAATTAAACTTCATTAAGTTACGACAAAGCGGCAATACGAGTCGGAAAGGCACGGGTGCGCCGCTCGGCAGCGCTCTGCGAGAATGAGTTATAAAAGCAGTATTCTCTAAGCACGACAAAGGTATTAAGTGCTCCAATGACACAAAAGGCATGAAAGGTAAAAACACACAGCGGCCATGAGACCATTTTCACTTGGAATACTGCATGAAATTGAGACTCCCGCTCGGAGTTTCAACTATTCTCTGAGTGTGCAGGTGTGGGAATGTGTGTGAGCGTATGTATGATAACGAAGGAGAGAGAGAGAGAGCGAAAGGGAGGGAGAAAATGGGTAAAGTGATCTAATTGCAAGCAACGATATTGTCTACTCTAAGATTTCGTTTTTGGCGAACACCTTGGTTTCAAGAACAGAAAATGTGGAGCTATCACGATGTTCACTTGACATGAGGAATCATTGGCCACTAACGGGGAACGGGAGGGTAGCGAGTGAGGGGAGAGCGTTTCCGAGCGTGTTCCTCCGGCGTCATGAGGCGGCAAGCGCCGCGCGCCCGCAACAGGTGTCTCCATGGGCGGGGCGGGGCGGGGCGGAGCGGGGCTCAGGGCGCGATACCACGCCGCCCGTGGGCGACATTGGCGTCAACGCGACAGCGGATGCGGGCGCAGGCGGAGTTGCACCACGAACGCACGGGAGGAAGCACACATGAGGGAAGCGATCCCATTCGCTGCATTGAGCGCGCCGAAATTCCATTCACACGAGCGACAACAACGGCCTTGCAAATAATACACATGCCGTTACTTCCTGCTTTCGCGAAATGCAACAATCGTCAATTTAGCTTCTATTTGCATGGTACAGTGCATTTTGAACCCACTGGTAATGAAAACGCAATGTTCTTCATGCTCTCTACATATTTACTTAGCGAACACAATTGTGTGATGCGAGAACAGATATTCGAGAGGACACTGAAGATACCGGAGTCATAAAGTCAAAGCAGGAAATATCCGCAAAGACGTGCATCCGGGCGGGTAGAGTGTACACGCCGTTGCAAAGCAAAGACCCGAAAGAGGAAAAACGATGGGCCGTCGTCTCAGCTCAAAGGCAACATCAAATGAAATCCACATCTCTGCCATCTCATGAAACGCCGAGGAAGCCAAGACGATCTGGAGCTAACGCCAGGGCGCAGGCCGGTTGGGCGTAGAATAGGAATGAAGGGGCTGGGAGGTGGATTCCGGGGGCAGAAATACGTCATGAATCCCAATGATTTGTAGTTGATTGGATGGCACGGCCGCAAAGCTCGTTCTGCCGCGGCGCCAACACGTCATTACCTCAGAGACTCCGAAATCTCATATCGCGTACTACTCTCATACTAAAATAAATCTGCTCATTTCACAGAACGAAAATTACAATCAACCAAACCCTCATTATAACTGTTCAAATTCCAAAGGTTTATACTCTCCTCCAACTTGTTTGATTATCGGAACACAACGAAATTACCTCGCTTTTAGATCCCCTTCGCATAGTTGACAGCGGTTAAGCAACAAAACGGTCTGGCAAAGCCCCTACAACACAATATTTTTATCCAATTTAACTCGCTTTTGTACTCCCATCAATTTGTAATCCACAGTACATGTATTGCCAATGTTTCGTGAATCGAATTTTGCCAATGCAAACATATACAAAAGCTCTCGACCGAAAGGACGCGATATTCGATAATTATAATAAAGTGAAATATCTCCACAATTACACGTAATTGGTTATGATATGCGTTTCGTATCGTTTAAGGCCAATTAAATATTAAAAACAACCACAGATTTCAATTTCCTCTTTCAGAGTTGCATATGCATAAACACGTGTAAATAAACGAAAGGCGACGGAAATAAAATGCGCGACATACTGAAGCAATATGGCACGCCGCCGCCACATCGCTTCTGTCGAGAGTGATCAGGGGCACAGAGAGAGCAAAGCCACCCCTGCACATGGGGCGGCGGCGGCGGCGGCGCCAACGACGCAACAAGAGGACAAGGTTCAGTTTTCCGAAACTCTCCGATTTGCACGACTTAGACACGTATGCAAAACCACATGGGCAGTTTACAACATTTTATGCTTCCGTTTTGTTTATTTTCGAAACGTTGTGTAAAAGTATCACACACGCGAAGATTTTTTTTCACGAATCTCGACGATCATATCCAATC
Organism: Gryllus longicercus; assembly: GCA_038098605.1. Lineage (NCBI taxonomy): Eukaryota > Metazoa > Arthropoda > Insecta > Orthoptera > Gryllidae > Gryllus > Gryllus longicercus. The sequence continues at coordinate 3,138,977 of JAZDUA010000156.1, forward strand.
ATCGGATCCACTTTTCTTAAGCATTGTAAAAAAAAGTCAATTGCCTCTCATTAGTCGAGACTACGAAATTAAAAATTAAACTATATCTAAAAAACGTACGTTTCTCTAAACATTTCATTCGCAGCACTACGAATCGAGGGACAGGGTGTCGCGCGTGCGGGTGCACGATCCAAGTGACGAGAGCCACAGAGCAGGAAAGTGTTTCGCTTCGCCCACCCCGACCTCCGTGCGGCGGGAAGCCACCGAGAAGCGCGCGGCGAAAAAATCTCATTAAAGCGAACGCCTTTTGATTCGGCGGCCGCGCGCCCGCTACTTATCCTCGTCACTCGAGGGCGCTTATTGTTTCCGTCTAATTAAAAATGATGGGTCGGCGACCCGTCCGCAGCTTCGCCGTCGGCGGGGAACGGCGGGAGGGTAGCGGGGGCTGGTGGGGGTTGGTAGGGGTCGGGGACCGCGTATATGGAGCTAAATCGCGGCTAATTGCGATCGGCGAGCAGCTCACGGCTTCGCAGTTATACACAAGGACGGCAACGGGCGAGTGGCCGAGCCGAACCTCGCGGCGGAGTAACACAAAATCTGAGTAAGAGATAAACAACGGAGCAAGTTATACAATTCTACATCTGAAAATCGACGAATTTGGAATCAAAACATGTAGCATGAATCATGTAGAGTAAACGAAACTCCAAAAAGTATGCACAAGATTTTTTTTTTAATTGACTTTCACTTTAAATTGACTTAAATTGTCTTCACTCTATATTGTCTATTCTCTTTCGTAGAATCGTTTTTCTCGCTTGAATACAACTTTCGTTTAAGATGATAGCTTCATTAGATGTTATTTGGAAGCAATGTGTTAGAATTCCTTTACTGCAAGAATGAGACAGTGTCAAACATTCATAAGAGACACAGTGACTCGGACGTGCTAGCCCTGACTTCTACCGTGCGGGTACACATGCCCTTGCTCCAAGGTGGCGTGAAGCAGTAGAAAGAGGCGGACATATTGTGGGGAGGTGACTTTTCTGCTCAAAAATGGATCAACATACTTTAAAAAATAGCACGTGTATGGAAAATAAATTGAATGTTTAAAAAAATTGTGCATTACTTTTGGAGTGACCCTCGTAATTTTGGGAACGTAGCCTTTCCCGCAGCCCTGTATGCGTCTAGGTCAGGTCCAGCGATGCGTCTAGGTCAGGACGAGACACGGAGTGCCGGTGAAGACCTGCAGCACTCGCTCACATGCAGATGCGGAACATCACTTCGGCGGAAGCGCTTTTCCAGTCCCTGACTGCGCCGTGGGGCGGAGCTGTCGTGGCGGGGGCGGTATCAACACCGGGAGGGGGAAGGGGAAGGGGAAGGGGGTCACTGTGGGCAAGCCGCAGCGCACACACGCCGCAGGGCGACCGCAGCTCGCAAACCGGGCGCGCCAAATGATATTAAGCCCCGGCCAACGAGCGAGTTACAAGCGCCGGAGAAATTGCAGCGGGCGCCGAGCCAGGCGGCGGAGGAACGGATGCCGCGCGCGGCCCAAATTACACGCCACGCGCCGCCCCGGCCCGGCCCGGCCCGGCCCGGCCCGCGCCAGCTCAAAACGCGGCAGAACGTGCCAGTGCAAGCGGGGCACCGAGTGTCCACACGGCGCGGACTACGTCCAGCCGTCGCGTGGGAGCAGAACACACTCCGCCCGCGCACGGCACGCGCTAGCACATTTGCCCCGAACCAATTTATCAGAGCACACGCCCCCCCACACACACACACACCCATGCTCTCGCAATCTCTCATCCTACTACCACCATGACGCGACAACATACGACATTTTGCGAATCGAAATCGAGGCGAAGAGAGGATTTCCACGGCGGCAAACGAGAAAATTCGCACGGGCTGGCCATCACTCCACGTCCAGGGTCAGAACCGAAAACAAAGCTCTGCAAACCGCAAATGAAAGAGCGCGAAGTAGATTTATCGCGAGCGTTCGCCTTCCGCACTTCCCCCCGTCGGATATGGATTCGATTAAGCCGAGACGTGAGCGCATCCGATGCGCTTAATGAAGCTCGAGAGAGCGATCAGTTCCCGGAACAACGACGTGCGAGACCTCCAGGGAAGGAGCTGTAGCAGCTATGAAGGCATGGAAAGAGAGGGAGAGCTCAACTCCAGTTGGGAATTAAACAAAAAGAAAGAAGAAAAAAGTCTTTCGCAGTCCAGGACACTGCATCGTGTATCAAAAGTTGCAAGAACGTACACAGCGGCGTGGAGTGAAGTGAGCACTAACTGCTCAACAGTTATTACGCCTTCATTATGATTCTTCAAATTGAATTGAATTGAATTGAATTGATGCCTTATTTTACGTATGAGTATAGTGCGTAAGCCATGTGGTCGTACGTGGATGGATTAATGATTTAATGGATCAGGACAACGATATGGTACGAAGGTGGCTCGGTGAGAGGCACACGAAAGGTGGATCTATCAGGTTTTGAACCACACGGCTGCCTAGGCCTTAGGCTACGACCGCTATCGGGCCGGTTGTTTGCGCTGCCTTCCGACCACTCTCGCTGGCCGCGGCGCCACCAGCCGAGCGGCCAAGAGAGGAGAACCTGCGCCAGGCGCAACTATGCGGCCACCGCAGCGCCTCTGGCGGCAGGTGGGCGGGGCGGGGTGAGGAGCCCTCCTCCCCCCCCCCCCCAGTTGAACGGCGAGAGAAGCTTCCGGAGTCGTGCGCCTCACGGCCCAGCCCGGCCTCAGCAGGAGAGGAACGATTACAAGATACGTCACACAGCGGGAGCGAAAAACTTAACTTTTCTTCACAATAATTTTATGACTACTTCTACGAATTACCGGAGGGCAACAAATTTCCACTCACAACTCGCACAATTCATTTCCTTCGACAGCAAATTTGTTTCTCGTTGTTGAGTATTTAGCAGTCCAAACTCGCTCATATTTCTCCCTGAACAATAATTTAAAGTTACATCTTTCAAATTAATCAAATAACAATAAATACATCTAGATGATGCCCCATGAAAAATAAATATATATCGTGCAACACCTTCAAATCTGTGTAGCTAAACCACAATATTTGCTTAACTGTCAAAGAAAATGCATCATGAAAATCACCACAATAAAGGGATAACACACGTCCACACATTTCTTAAGATCATACGAAATCTCCTATATCCCAAACACCCAAAATGATAACGCGCGAATGAAATGTCGAGTGCAAGTGCAGTATTCCGGTCCCCCCACAACGTTGGGCGCGCAGCACATCGTGCCGCAGAGCCGCTCTGCCCGGGCGTCATCGGCTGCGCGCCGGCCGAGCGCCGGCCGAGCGCCTGCAGATAGCCCCCACCCACGACCCCCGCCTCCTGGCCCCCGCCCCCGCAGTCGACGGCGCGGGTCGCTGCCCAGCGCTTTGGCGTCCGTCGCCGCCACCATCTCACGGTCGGGCGGTCAAACGGCCCCAGCGCGGCCTCGCCAGGTGCGGCGAGGAGTGGGGGCGGGGGCGGCGGCGGGTCCCGGCGGGTAAAGAACACAAAGGGGCCGAGCGGCGCCTGGGACTCCAGCCAAGGCGGCGGCGGCGGCGGCGGCGGCGGTGGCGGCGGCGCAGAGGCCGGTGCTGCTTCCAATTATACACCCACGCCCCTTGGCGCCCACCCCGCCCGGCCTCCGCTCCACCTGTCATTGAGCGGCCGACCGCCGACGCCCGTTCATGCCAGCGACGCCACACTTCCCCCCCCCCCCAACACACCACACCAATCTCACTTACACTGGGTTATAACCCCACGGCACGGCGTATGCAATGAGTTTTACTCGACAACGAACACCACGAATTGCAAGTACTTTATATTATATAGATTTTATATGCACCAACCTTAACAATTTTCCGATATTTTATAATGCACAAACGAGTAATCGGTAAGAATGTAACGTTGTATTCCTGGCTGACCATTTGGAGCATTCACTTTGGCTTGCCAGCCTGGAAATTGCATTCCACCGGCAACGCACTCGCGGCCGGCCATTAAGTGGGAAGTGAAGAGCGTCGTACAAGGCAAGAAAAGCACAATGGGGCCGTTTTCGCCCCCGCCCTTCCTCCTCCCATTACCATCTCCGCTTCTGCCTGCTCGGAAGTCGCCGCAGCGCCTTTGCCCTTCCCCGCGTGCAGCGCTAGCTACTTTCGTGGACTGCTCCTCCCACCGTCCCGACGGCCCAGACGCTCCTCGGGTTCTTGCGGCCTCCTCCGACAGGCGACGACGCGGGCGCCGCGAATGTCAAAGGCGAAAAGTGCCCCGCGACCGTGTTATGAATTTCAAGCGGCCTGCGCTTCGTGTCGCCCACGCCCTCAAAGCCTCCGCCGCCCTCGGCTGCTGGGGCGGCCTCCGGGGAGCGGATCGCACGGCGCGAGGGCCCACACGCAGATGTTCCCCCAACGAGAGCACAGTCGACGGCGTCAGACCTCCAACCCACATCCATTCACATAGAATCTGCAATGGAACAGCTCGTACTAGTTGTAAGACATCGTTAACTCAAGACCCCGCAGGAGTGCGCAAACATTAGGATTTACCCACAGGGAGTAGCACGTGGCTTCTCCTTCACGTAACAGAATGTAGCAACGATATCTTCTAGTATTAAATGAGCCGAAAATCCAGCCCGGCCAATTTGCTTCATGCTCGCATTAATTCATTGATTAACGAGTACAGGAAATAAATATGTACAAGTAAAATGAAATAGGATCCAGAAATAAATAAAGGAGAGTTTTGTTAGGACCCTAGGGCAACGCAGTATTCTGTTATCTACGTGCTTTCGTCACGAATTCTAATGATCTCCTGTCACGTGGAAAGTGTTTGTGACACCCTTTTCGACGCTGAGGAACATTTTTCGGCGGTCCCCACTCCACTCCACGTTCCATGAGACACGTTCGACTTTGTGTTCCGGTATGGCGGGGACTTTCAGTCGTGTCGTTTCAGTCAAAGATTTAAAAAGCGCAGAATGTTCGCAATGGTGCAACTTTCCTTCATTTCCCGTTCGATCGCCAAACCTCTATGCCATTATCGTTCCTTCCACTGACAACACGTGGCCCCATCATTACCGCCCTGCAAGACACATTCCTCCTCCCCTAGCCCCCGGCCGCACGTGTCATCCCATCCCCGGAGCGTTTCGTAGGCCACACACCACCCGACGCTAAATTCCTTACGTTACACGTGTAAACCGCTCGCATCGCACACGAGGTAATTACCGACATCTCAAACACGCGTCGGCCCCCGTCCCCTCCCCTTCTCCCTGGCTTAGCCAGCGTCCACGCTGCCGCCCAGCGCCGTGAATGCGCCGGTGTTATTCCGCGCAGGCCATGCACGCGCGCGGAGGCGGAAAAGCGGCGCAGATGAAGCGCGCCGCACAAAAGGCGGCGGCGGCGGCGCCGCGCGCGCACGCGATAAACCCACAGAGCGCGCTAATGCGGCGCCGCCCACGCATCACCCAATGCCACTCCTTTGGGGGACGGGGCCCCTGGACACTTGTGGTTACATCCTGTGTACACAGTAACACATACATGAAACGGTAACAATGAAGGAGCTAACTATTAACGAATTCTCAAATCAAAATTAAAAGATACTCGTACTGTAAATGTATCGCTTGTGTTCCAGTAAGTACGACTCTTGCATATTTCTGCATTCTTGATAATAAAACGCATTACCCCATATTTCGTATTAATTCGCCGACGGAAAATTATAATGGTTGACACATCAAATCAATGACAATTAATTCGCATTGGCGAAATTAAACTGTAGTACATGAATTGCTAATAACCATATCTCCGTTCAATAAAACAAGCATTTTAAAAAATATTACAGAGAGACCACGGATTCCTAGAATACAAAGCCTTATGATTTGAAATTCCTACGTTATTCCTACGTTACTACTATATTACAAGAAATCCTGTAAAACCAACAGCTGAGTGATTGGTTCTCAACTGTTGTACTTTCGCAGATTACTTTCTATTACTATCGGCTGTTAATACTTTTAATAAGCATTAAGTAGGCTTCAAAAGTGCTACAAAGGATACGTCAACTCTGAAAAATGACGAGGATTGGGTTATAAGAAATTTCAGGTTTCATTCCACCATTGAACACTTGCATTTTTTTAAATCACTTTTTTTCGTCGTTGCCCGTACACATGATATTCGGGAATCTCGAAGAGTGAAAATATCCTCTAAACCGAATTCCTTTCCGATTCAGCTGAAGGAATGGCAAGCGAATTGGAAAGCGAGCGAGCAGTGCGAGAAAGGGCGCGTGCTGCGCGTGCGGCAGCGGCAAAAGCACAACAGCAGACAACAGCAGGCGACAGCAGAGGCAAGTACGGCCATCGATCGCCGCCCATCACGCCGGACAGGCGCGTGACGTCACCGATTAAGAGGTTGCCCGCTCGCCCACGCATCCCTCGCCCGCGCCGCTGGCCGTGTGCAGCACTCCAGCCACGCTCCGCAGGGCAAGCGCGGCTCGCCAGGTAATCCTTCTCCGCCTTCGCCAAATTAAGACACATTTATTGTCCTCGTTCGAACACGAACGTGCACAAAGGCACAAAAAGAATGAGGAAAAACACTTTTTACGTAATGACGAGAATCACTACGTCCTTCTCAGGTCATTTAATTTACTTACGATATTCACGAGGAAAATATAAACTGGGTAATCACACAAATAATACGAGTGGACCTGCAAACATCGCATCCCCTGGCAGAAGAGAAATGGACACCGCCCGCGCGAAGACGTTTGTCTCGGGCGACGTGCCTCCAATACGAGTTCACGGGGGGAGTGCGGACGGACGCCCAAGCCCACGCCCACGAACCCTTATTTATCACAGCCCCGCGAGCAATTGGATTTGGCCCGGCCCCGCCCCGCCCCGCCCTGCGGCGCCGCTCGCTCCGCAACGCCCCCGCCCCCGCAGGCTGCGATTGCGTCATATTCGTCCAAGGCGCCTCGCCTCGCCTCGCGAGATATCAATCTGCGGCGGCGGCGGATGCAATCTTCCTAACAGCTGTCGCGGCGCCTCGCGCCCTCCACTCGCCCCGGGAACAGGTGCGCCGCGCCCACGCCCACCCCGCCCACCGCGGACACACGCGCCGCGCCACGACAGGAGGGCCGCCTCGCGAGCGCCGGCGGCCACAGCAGGAAAGAAGGAGCACTGGCAGCCAGAGGAGCAGAGGACGGCGGCGCTAGACTCAGCGGCGGCGACGCGTGCGGGGCGAAGCGGGATGCAGCAATGGGACGGAGGGGGGGGTAGGAGCTCGCGCGTGGGGGGGGGGGGGGGGGCAGGAGCATGTGGCGACTGAATGACGGGGACGGGGGAGTTTCAAATTTTCAAAATGCTGGGAATGCTTTTGGACATTATTCCATAAGAAAAACAGCACTTCACGTTACAGTCCTGCATCTCATAACTTACTACTACATTACTTCATATTTATGTATACGAGAAAGTAAAACCGATGTGGATTTTATGAAAAACACGTTACATTTCACGTCATATAAAACAATTAATTCCAACATATTTACGTCGCACAATACATCAGCCAACACATCCGCACTGTGGCCACTTCACATTCACTTTAAATCAGTTTCCCAATGCGCTGGCAGAGGCTCTTTTGTGGCGCTCTCACAGTGCGAACTTCACATTCCCTCTTATTTGATTGCTGACACACGACATTTTGAAAAGTGCCGTCGCGCAGCGCTACCTCAGCGGTGACAGCAGGCAGAGTGCCTGCGCGGCGGCTGCACGTCACTTAACAGTCAGTGACGTCGCGCCGCGTCGCACCTTTGGGAAAGGCTTGCGCCCGCGAATGAACTTCATTACGACACGCGCCCCGCGAAATCAGGCACAAATCAAGCGTTTTCACTCGCTATGCAACCGTTTCGACGTCATTAATGTATTAAAGAGCACCACATTAATCAAACACACACTCCACACAAATGTGAAATTTGTAATAGTCACAGGGAGGCGAATTTTTCTCAAGGGCCCCTTCATTCTCTGCGATATTAATTCACAACCATCCTTCATTTCAGTCCTATACATTTCGAAACACGAATGAAAATGTAAATTAACATATATAAATTAAGAATCTCGTAGAAAAACTATAATACTCCTCCTTTCTTCAGCTCCACAATTTCGAGGAAAGCCGTAGTTCTCTGACGTGCACATCCACGATTGGGTGGTGCAAGAGACGCTAAGAACGCATGGGTATAGAAATCCGACACCGGAATGCTGACGCATGGGCATAAACCGCGGAATCGAGATGGTGGGGAAGGGGCAGGGCGGGGCCTGGAAGGAGCAGCATACAGATTCCGGCCGAAGGCGCCACACAGCACCGGCAATTAGTGTCGCCCACCGAGCGTCGGCCAAAAACGCAATTACGGGCCAAACAGAGGGGTGCGGGCCGGGCGGGTCGGAGAAGCAAACCGGAGACGAGTTGGGAAGGGCGGGACGGGCAGGAATGGGGGGGGGGACGACTGGCCGTTTAATTAGCTCGGCGGAGAAGCTTCCCCCGCCCTTCCATCCTCTTGCCCTTCCTCCCCCCCCCCGCCCTCCGAAGATCCCGAATAATTCGGTGCGAACGGCCAGATTTGCAACATTCGCGAGAAAGTAAATTAATCTTCCCTCTTTCCCAATGGAGCGACGAATTCAAACAAATTCCCCGAGTATAAAATTACTCATAAAACTAATTCCGCATTATCGCATGGTATAAAGCTCTTCTCATAAAGCTGTTATGCCATATTATTACCTATGTTTTATGTAGTAAAAGTTATGAACGTGAACTGCTGTTCGAAACTTCTGATGGGAGATATTCGTCGTAATACCATTTACTGCTATTTACCAGCTCATCACTTCCCCAATAAAAGAAGTATCATAAAAACTAATGCATAAAATCAACCAACACTCATTCTGCATGTTCATCAACTGAACACAAATGGATAGTAATTGAAACGCGGGACGTTATTATTTTGGTTGGCTGAGCAGATACGTTTGAAATTGCTATTAGATAACAATTTACAACACTGTAACGTAATCAATATGTGAATCTCTGAAATCTACGAGTCGTAAAAACACAGAATCGCGGGAAAGTTCCAAAAACGCGCGCACCGCAGGACAAATTACAGCCTTGTTTGTCTCTAGGATGTGCACAGTGTCAGGGCAAATTTGGAATGCACAACGATCGCCCACCATTCATCTTCGTCGTCACCATTATCAGGGTCTTCACGTTAGACGCATCACGCCCTCTCGCAGGCGCAATGCGCTTTAATTAAACGCTTTCACACACTCAAAAAGGTAAAAAAAAAAAAAAGCGTGAAATCTCCATAAATTACCAAAATTATAATTCGAAATAGGTGTCACGTGGCCCGGCACAAAATAAAACCAATCAAAAAACGAATATCCTTCATGCATGCATCCTCACGCACACGAGCTAAAAACAGCACAACGGATCGTTTTAGATTAAAAATTGACTTGCTGAAGGCTAAACCTTCACTAAATGATTGATAGTAAATTATCACGCACCAAACGAGACAAGAGACGAGTCATCACGGAAAAAAGGCGAAATAGAGGTTCCTAGGCGGGTACAGCAAAAACGTACACGAACTCGAGCGAGGAACGGCGGAGCGCCAAGGCAGCATCGACGCCAAGACGGCACTTCCACCATCCTTCTCAACTCCCCCCACTTCTTGTTTCTCGGCTCTGCCTGAAAACTCGCGGCAACTGCTCAAGACGCCGGCTGCCGAAATCGGGAGCGGCCCCCGGGGGAGGGGGGATATTCCCAAAACTTGCGCCACAAAGCAGAAAATAATAATTCCCCTTTGAGCCGGAAGAGAAAGAATTCGAACGCAGACGTTAAATTCGCGGAAGCGACGCGCAGGGAGTTTGGGGGTGGAAGAGGGGAAGGCGGGAGGAGGGGGTGCGTGGAGGGCCGGGCAGCCACCGAGCGCCAGCTGCGGGGGCAGGCAGGGGGCGAGGCAGCGTGGGCATTACAGTAATTTAATAACGCCGAGATGCTCCAATTTCCAGGGCCGCCGGCACCAGGGGAAGGTGCGCCACTTTTCGCGCGACGGGGGCGGGGGGCGGGGGGCGAGGGGCGGGCCGGCGGAGGCAGCGAGCAGGGCGATGAGCGATGTTGGGCGGAAAGCGAGTCCCGGACACGGAGATGGAACCGGAGAGCAAGGGTACAGGAAGAACGTCATTTCACGCACCGATTCCACGCGCGAACCTAAGCAAGAGGAAAACGGTGATCAGATCCTGAAATTTAAGTTTTTTCCTTTATCCTCCCGATCAAACGTGCTTGATTTTTAATTGTCATTTAAATTATTATCTGATCTTTCCGTAAAGGCACTCAAATCGTATTTATTTTATAGACCCACAGTACCTCGTTTTAGAAGTATATGTTACGTCATTTACTACAACGAGTAGATTCTATTTAACCTTCAAAACGTTTCCTTGTTTGATACCACACACGATCCGAGCAGCACCGTCGTAGCCTCACTGCCACGTTGCTGCTCCGCCGATGCCACCATCACGAACGACGGTGGGAGCGACGCCTCCAGTGGCTGTCAGACGCGGGCAAAGAACTCCAGCAGGAGGCATCGAAGACAGCGGAACAGAAGTAATCATGTCTGCGGCGCGGCGCTGCCCCGGGGGGTCTCTCCTCCAAGCGGGGAGCGGCGCGAGGCGAGGCGAGACAGGATACAACAAAACGAAATCGAAAAGCACAATCTTGGCCGCCAGTCGATAACTCAGCCGACCCCACTTCACTCTGATTAAACCTGCGGCGGCCGCGAATAGACGGCGCGCAATTGTCTTTCGATTTGCCGCCGCATAAATCTGCCGCAGGGGAGGGGTGACGGGGGACGGCGCCTAAATATGTCATAGGAACGATATTTCACTGGCGGTCGCCGCACACGAGGCCGGTCGGGAGCGCAGGACGACGGTGGAGGCGGGTGTGGTGTGGTGGGGGGAATAAGATACGTCATCGGACGTCGGTCGACGGGCGGTGGGCGAGCGCAGAGAAGGGACGCGAGCCCACGCACTACCCCGGAGGACGCCTCCGAGGACACGCGAGGAAGCTCAAAGGGAGAACGCGGGAGAGGACTCGGGGCTCAACTAACACTGTCAAACGGAGATTATTCTTTAAAAAATAAAAACTTTTTTATATGAACTAGTAAATTACACGTTTTTAAAGTACTTGGAGAGTAGGGGCCACAAAGAAAAAAGTATGTAACTCACAACAACGATCGCATATATGGAACGCGTCTGTACGCACAAGATACGTTGGTATGAAAGACATTAAATAGATTCCTCATTAACAGAATTGTGAGTTTAGTAACATAATAAATTTTCACATTGCTGCAGCAAACTAAATGCCTCTTTGGACTATATTTAACTCACTGTATACACTATACCGGAATATGTTGTCCGCGAACAAGTGGATTTCTCAAGGCAATGACGTTATAATATGAACACATTTGCCCAAAACCCAAAGTAAATTAACTGTCCCACTGGGAAACAAGAAAATTGGAGAATTTTCTAACCTGAGAGACCGGTGTTTTATCCCCAGTTTTATTCATGTGGAGAGTCTAGACATATTTACACAGAATTCGACATAGCTCACAGAATTCAGCATAGCACTTAACAGCATATTACCATTACTTACGTAAAACAAGAAACTTTCAACGATGTTCGAGAAACAGAAACATCTGTTTTCTGCAATATTCTGCAAACATAGGCTAAGAAATTGCTAAATGGCGATACAGAACAATACGTATTGCCATTTCGATGGCAAGGCCTCAACGACTGAAGAGAAGCCTTTTCAGGAAGGTTGGTAGAGGCGGTGACATAAAACATCGCGACTAATGAAGATAAACGAGCACGCTAGTTGGAATTGTAATCAAAACTCTTTCTTCGCGGAAAACTTCTGCGCTTCACGCGAGGTGGGGGCTCTCCCTCCCCCCTTCTCGTTCGTTTCCGGAGCGGCAGGGCGTCGCCCGCCCCGCAACCATCGCCCCCCCTTCCCCCTTGTACCAAGGCTCACCTGGCCACGCCCACGCCCTACGCCTCGCGCGCGCGGCCACACGCGGAACGATTAAGGCTTCGTCGTCATTACGTGCTCTCAATAAACGCACAATGCACAGATCTGATCCTTGCTACTAACACGAAATAAATGGCATGAACGGCTCAAAAACACACTGACATGCGTGACAGTCAGTCCGCACAATTCCCACGAGTTTGATTTCATTAGCAATTTAAATTCAATAGCTTTACACGCAATTGGAAGATGACTATAAATGGCAGACAACCAACTGCATAGTGCCCCTTTCGCAACCAACATTTTTTTTAGTGCGCTACGGCTTTTCATTTTATTCGCAGCACTTTAATTACAAGATCCGTCCAAATTAACACAAACCATATACTCACAGAGCACAACAGGCAAAATGTTATTTTATTAATAGTTTCCGCCACCTGCAGCGAGCAACACGATAATTTTCGAGTTTTTTTCTTCTTATGAAAACACAATTCTGTGTCCAGAGCCAACTGTCACACGCTTTAAATCAACCCCGAGCGCTGCCGTGCGCCGTGAGCCAAGAGTCACGCAATCCGCGCACGCCGCTTGCAATCGCTCGCGCACGCGCGCCGTGCACGATCACGCCCCGACGCACGCAAACGATGCGCGCTTGGCGGCGGCGGCGTGCGCGACGTATGGGCGCACGGTGAAGAGAGCGGGGGCGGTGATCCGAAGCCGACTCTACCGCAAGCAACGAGCTCGTTGACGCGTTCTGGTCATAGAAAACCACATCAGTCATCAGGAAGAGCACTTTGCAATCTTCCTCTACGTGTATTTTTGTTCGGAATTGAAAATTCTGCCCGAAATAAAAAGCATCACCAAAATAATTTTTCCCAATGTGGAACTTCTTCGACTGCACTTTTTTTCCTGTGCGCGCATTTGACAGGGACGCGAAAAATTAAACCAAACCTCTCTTCTCCTCATTGACATCAACTAGCTCAATAAATGATTTAGCAACTAGTAAATAAGAGAATAGAAACAACAGCTGTAATGACCTGAAGATTTTGTAAAAAGTTTCGTATATCAAATATAGCTGCAGTTATTCTTACCTGAACAGCAGGAATCCTATGCCAGTCACGGCAGCTCTCCTCACATCATCGTTGACATCAGAAACCTGGAAGAAAACGAAGATATTTATTCTCTGCTAAACACTATCAGAACGTGAGAAGCTATAACTAAATTATTACTTGCGTAAAATACTACATTGTACTCTTCATCGAGACTAGCATCAGATTATGGATTTGATGTTATGTTTCCTCAGCGTATGTGTAATATTGGTACGCTAGGAAATGAACAACGAAGGTATTTCCACTTCTTCCATAATACAAATTAAAACATTTCATTTTCGGTCAATTTTAGAAACTCTTTACATCTTCATTCCAGTCAAAATAGTCTGAAAAATGAATGCTGGTCATGACGAAGGAAAAAAGAAAGAAAAAGAAAGTCGACAGCCTTCAGAACGGTCACGATTCTAAGCGAGAATACAACTTCGACGGGGCCTTCGCGGAGTTATTTATATTCCCCCAGAGCGACGGGTAGAAGAAAATACAACGAACTCCATCACGAGTCTCGAATACAAGCTTTGCCCCCACCCATATGTGAAACGGGACCAGGAAACGCTCCCCCCGTAAGGGGGGAATGTTCCATCGCACCACGTTGCACTGGACGAGGCTTCAATCGCAATGGATGTTTGGGGTCACCAAGTGCCGGCGGCAGACCGGGCTGCACCACTGACTCGCAGGCCCTTCCCAAGCAGCGGAGATCTGCACCAGCCACGCGCAAGCAACTGCGTGTGTGACGCACCCGCGGGTCATTTCGATTTCAGCGCCAGCGAACACCACCCTGCGTACAATTGCACGAAGCATCGAGCAAGCGAGAAGACAGCCACGTTTTTCCAAAATAATTCACTCACCACGAAATTCCAAAATAATTCACTCACCACGAAATTCCAAAAAAAATGAGACGCGGAATTGTTATACCACCTGCAAAAGGGTCGCACGTCTTTCCACGGTTATTTATACCCCACTTCCACCCACTTTCCTTTGAAATTTTTACATTTTCTTCTGTAGGGCAAACGAATTCACTTCTCCGGAAGTGTCATTTTTTGCTTTCACTTTTTGCAAAACATGTTCGGCTCCCGACACTTGACGCTCGCGCGCGCACACGTTGCTATGCGGTGACACCGTTCTGGACACCCTTTGTCCCGCTCGGCCGCGTCGCGCCGCGGCTATCCCTTCAATCGTCACGCTCCTCTGTTTCATTTCTATTATAATACCTCCCGCGTACAATGCGTAATCCTTTTGTTTGCGCTTTCGGAATCGCATTTGAGCCCTAATCCGGCGGGAGCAAGCGAGAGCAACAGAGAGCGAGAAGGGAGGGAGAGAGGGCGGGAGCGAGCAAGAGAGAGTGAGAGCGAAAAATAGAAAGTAGAAAGGGAAAAATGAACTCCATGAGGGCGATGTCTGCCGGCCCTCCACTGTGTCGGCCGCGCGTCGTCGTCGTCAGCAATCGATTTAATCTCGATGGATCGACGCGTCCTCAAGGCGCCGAGTGGCAGCACTGGCGGGCCGCGTTTTATGGGATTAGGGCGCCCGCGTCCACCTTCGCATTCGCATTCGCATTCGCATTCGCATTCACGGTGACGAGATGCAACGAAGATACGCGACGTGTGCCGCCTTTCTCTTGATTGAAAAGTAAAGAGATCATTCGCCATTTTGCCCATCCCGCCCCGCCCCCTTCCATCCCATCCTATCCCATCCCATCCCATCCCTGCCCACAACTCCGTCCAAACACACGCGTTCTCCCCGCGTACACTTTCTCTCCGAACTGTCCCGACAGTTTATTTATAGGAAAATTAACGCAGCCCCTCTTGTGTTTTTTTTCGAAATGGAACTGCGGGGGCAGCCCCGCGCTCTGCGGCTTCCTTCGCTACACCCACGCAACCACCGATAGGGCGCTTTAAAATAATGGAGGGCGCGCCGCGCTGCACTGCTGTTTTTCTCTTTCTACCGCACATCGTTTTGCATTTTAATTAACGCCTACACGAATAAAATCGCTACATCATTTACATGCTACTGAGCGAAATGCAGAACAGTGCAGTAACTACGTACATTTCCAGCCCGAAGCAGGGTGGCGTCCATCTGGAGGGACTTTTCGAAAGAAAGTTCGCTCGGGAGCGCAACAGGAAAGGAACCCTCGAATATTCTCTGACGACCAGAGAAACTTCCGCCCCGCACGAGACGCCAAATCCGCGCACTCGACGGCCACGGCTGCGGGGAGACTCGCCGGGCAACGAAAGAGAATGTGCTCGCAGGCAAAATGCGGCGGAAGTCGAGCCTGAAGACAGGTGAACATTGCGAGAGGAGGAAAAGAAAGAGAAAGAAAGAAAGCAATCAACCGTGTACAATCGGGTTGAGCGTGTTCATGAGTAGGCCCCCAACAGACGCGTGTCAGGACGGGTAGGAAGAGCGTGGAGAGAGATTAAAGTGGGCGTGGACCCTAGCAGAGGCAGGAGAAACAATTCGTTTCGACCACGCCAAGATTTTTTTTTATATATATAAAAAAAACAATGCTCGCAGTATCTACACATGCATGCCGCAAACGAATTTGCAATTCAAGCAAGCTTCCGATATCCGCTGGAATACACAACGGCGCTTTTAATAAAGTCGCTAACGTTCCCAGATGAAAGCGCACTTCGGCAACGCTCCGCCCCACGCCACGCGAGTCAAAACCAGGCCACGGTTACATCTCCGCCCCGCCGAGAATCTATTATTTCACGCATCGATCACCATTGTACAATAATAATGTTTCCTTTTCATAAATTCCTCATTTCACGCAGACGGTGATACTAAAAAATTTCATTTAATTTTTCCCACGGCAACTTCCATCGATCGCCCCGACCCCTACCGCAGAACCAACACTCGGAAGGGCGTAGGTCGCTAAGCTGGTATCGTCCCGACCATCTCTTTCCCGACGGCAGCGTCAAGATGCGGCGCATGTGACACTTCAGGGGGGAGGAGCTTGAGGTTCCCTTTAAAGGATCCCACAACCCGGCGCGGAAGATCCGCAGCCTACGCGGAAATTTCGCGTCACGTGTTACCCTAAGAGCACGTCCAGATCTACGCGGCAGCGGATTGGCAGTGTTTAATCCGCGGCGGATTCTGTAACGGAGGGATCCCCCCCCCCCTCTCGCGGCGCTGCAGCCTTTGACCTCCATCCTCTAATTCCCTTCTAGCATTCGAACACATAAAGCAAACGGAACCTAAAAACGCGTGTATAGCGACCAAGTAGAGTGACAGAAACACGAAAAAGCCCTGACAAAACTACGTAGTTCTGAAAAAAAAAAAATATATTGGCAACGTTTGTTCACGCTCACAAACCTGGTCCATGAGTTGCTCTTCGGCCTTTGCCTTTCCCCTCATCATCTCACAGCTACTTTCGGTCACTCATGACGCCAAAACGATCTGGTATACAATAGCAGAGCATGTTCCTTTACACATCAAAAGAAAGAATTTCAATGTTCAGAAAATATTTTTTTTTAAATTTAAAATTGAAATATAGTACTTTGGCGGTATCCAAATAGCGGAGCGCTGTGAAGACCCGTTGTTTCATGTGATATCTTTCTTGTCAACATATTCGCATTTCCTTTGGTCTTCAAAATTCCTCCTGATTACGTTCCGGGAATTTGAAATTCTTCAACTTTATGATTACAGTTGCGCTGAACGCTGACAAGCTTTCGCTGGCAATGTCTTCCACGATGAACCGACTCGAGCCGCCTCCTGCAGCAAGCCTCAACTGGGGAAGTTTCCACTACGGCACACAGGCTCCGCAAATGCTATGTAACCGCAAGCGAACAAGCGCGCAAGTTTAATACAAAATGTTCTCCGAGAGAAGATTACAGCCTGCAATTATCGAACAACTAAACATTGACACAGGAGAAAACAGAGTTTTAATAGAAATTTAAATAAGGAGAAAGATGTGATGTCCATATTTATAAAACGTCGGGAAAAACTAATAAAAAAGATAGATGTGTTTGCAAAATAACGTCCGGGCGAAAAAATACCAAAAAATGGTTATTACAATTAAATATAGCGTTGTAAGGGTTCTCATGATCAATCGAACAAAATGTGTCGCCGCTCGATCAATATAACTAGTTAACGCCCGTGCTACAAAAATGATTATATTTTTTAAGTAATTTTAATGATTCCGATTAACTTATTTACTAATTAACTAGTTGTTAAGTTGGATCCATTTGTTTTTTCATAATTTTCTCTAGTAGAATACGTAGCACCATTCAACTGTTTTCATATTTCATAACTAGAATTCTCTCGATGCAGGTACGTTATGCCCTGTATATCAAACTACGTAACGAAGGCAATAACCAACCATAACGTATCAGTAAAATATATTTGATTATGGCGTGAATTGTCGGTGGATTTAATTTTACCGGGCAACTTGGTGTCCTTTTACATGCCACGAACGTGTCGTGGCAACCGAAGGTTTCTGACTCCTTGAAAATCCACCGCCCGCAGTCAGGTCTGAACGCGCCCACAGGAGTATCAGCTCCGAACCGGCGTCCCAAATAACATCCCTCTGCAAAATGACCAAGAGGCCGCTCGCTTCTCGTATTCGCCTCCCGATGAGGCACGGGCGTATGGAGGCTGCGCGGCGGCAATTTCAAGAAGCGGCCATTCAGCCCGGTCGAATTAAAGGGCGAGGGCGGGGGCGGAGGCGGAGGCATTCCGGAGCGACTCCGGAGGACAAGGTGCGCGGCGCCTGCGAGGCCGGACCGCATTCCCCGGCGCGAGGACACGAGGAATGCGCCGATGGGGGGGGGGGGGGGCGTGAGACGCTTCGCAATCCTCACTAGCGTCGTGGCGATACCCCCCTCCCCCACTTACCAGCAAAATGGCAGGGACCAGTACAATTTATCATTTACTAGCAATACGGTCGACGGGAACCACACACCGATCGCCTTTATTCTGAAGAGACCTTTTGAATGAAGAAAACCCCTTCGCGGAAGAAATATAGAAACATTCAAATTGACGCTGGCAGCGAAGTTCATGCAGTGAACTAGTGTGTCGGCTTTTCATTTTGAGGTTGCGACCGTTCCCACACTTCTATTCTTGCCTTCAAGTTCTCGCTCAATAAAATAATGTTTGTTTTTTCATAATTTCATTTGTGCCTTCCAGATGGTATAACGTTCAAACTCAGCGACATATCATTTTGTTACAATATCCCAAACCTCACAACCCTAATACAGCTCGACACTCATAGTTGCTCGTAAAATCTGAGTTTAGGGCGTTTCTTGAACGCAAGCGTAATCGACAGAGGCAGGGCTAGCAAGGGAATTGCAGAAGCCTTGTTTGGCAAAAGAGTAGGCAGCGTCTTGGAAACAGAGGCACGGCTCAGCCCAGCCCGGCCCGGCCCGCCCCTACCTCGACTGGCCCGGGGGCGCCGTATATTACGTTCGGCGGTTGTGTGGCACCCAAGGGGAAGAAGCGAGGAGGGGAGGGGGCGACAGGGAAAGGGGAAGGTGGAGGGGGAGAGAACCAGTCGCGGGAGAATGAATATTCATTGCCGCCTCCCGCGCGGTGAAAACCAGCTCCCGTGCCGGCGCAAGCAGCAGCAAGGCGAGGCAAGACGAAACGAGGCGCCTAAGGTGGGCACACAAGACGGTGCACCAAGAGACAAGCAAGGACACGCGGCGCCGGTGCTAGGTAAACGCGAGGGAGCGGAAGAGATGCGGTAGGAAACAATATACGGGAACGGGGAGGGCATCAATATGCAAACGGGTGATCACGCAAATGAAGGAATGAACCCATCAATATGAATAAAACACCAGTTCTTCCCTGGCCCAGCTCACGTCACGCCAAGAAAATGAACCCCCTTGAAACTACCAAGCCAGTTAATCTCGCTGCAGCGAACACGGCACGCGCGTTTCATGTGTCGTTTACTCCACTTTAACTACTGCTAAATTGCCTTCTACTGCCTCTTTCCACTGCGGCGTCGTGAAGACTTTTTCTTAGCCTCTTTCTCGCGTGGTCTCTCAGCCCCTCCTCCTTGCCGAAACGCCGCGGAACGTTACGACGCACTAGCAACACGCGCGGAGAGAACATTGCACGCGTTCAGCAAGGAGACGATATCGAACAGGGACCCTCGAAAACAACGGGCGCGCACCGCATCCGGCCCACGCTGCTTGCACAGAAGGCTCTCCCGAAGGGCAGTCCGGTTGGAGGAAGGAGAGACACGGCGCATTGGAGAACGGGGCCGAAGTATATACACAGCAAGAATAATTAATCATAGATCATTTATATAACATCCGCGATGATTCCTTGTTTGGTTTCAAGATTTTGTGAGGAAATTCATTCGGGCGCGGCTCAGGAATCGTGTCTCATATAAATAAACTAATACTTCCTTTTAAAAATTTACTTTAGATTTTCCTTTGAAATGAACTTTAAATTTGTTGAATTCGTCTTTAATGAATAAAACTGTGGGCACCTGACACATGAACACCCTCCAAAAACAAAATGATATACTTTATTTATGTTCTACGATCACTTCATTTTTATTTCATACATAGAGATACTTAAAAAGCGAGTTATTCAATAGCTGTGGCAAGCAGCATTAGTCAGGTAAGGCCCTTGCCTTGGAAAAGTATGGAGAGCCCTGATGGAGGGCTTACGAGACGCCGTGCTACCGCAAACGCCCGCCCGTTATGAAGCGGCGCGTTTAACTGCGTGCGAGGGGGGGGGGAGTCTGCCGCCAGCAATTGCACCTGCATAAACACCAGCGCACGCGGCGACCGGGTGCGCGACGAATAACGCCTGCCAGCCCCGCCCAGCTCAGCGGCAGAGCAGGGCGGTGGGTGCAAACCGACCGAAAATTACATCTTGCGACCGCAAGCAAAACATCCGCCCCCTCCTCTGAGTTTCAATAAACAGGGCTGCAATAGCTACACCATCTCCTTAGATACAAATCCAAAGAATTGCTGCGGCTCTGCCAAGACCGATCACAACCGATACGGCATCATAACGAGACCAGTCGTAAGGATAGTCTATCAGAACTACGTCTGCATTTTCAAGGCGTTTAGAATGTTCTATTCTGTTTCGTAATGTTTGCAACCAATTACGTGCTATTTTTTAGGCATTTCCATTATTCTCGAGCAAGGTACTCACGGCGACGTGCAGCAGGCGGCGGATGGCCTGGTTGTTGCCGGTGCCGCAGTAGGCCATTGCCAGCGTGTACATGCCCGAGCGGCGCAGGATGGGGTCCTTGTCCTGGCACAGCGTGGCCACGAGCGGGTCGGCCTCCTCCAGGCGGCCGTACATCGTCAGCGCCACGCCCACCGCCAGCCCGCGCAGGATCTTCTCGTGCTGCGTCTCCTGCGCGTACTGCAACACACATAGCATTTCCATTACTCTCTAACGTTTCACGTATGCTTACCAATGACACTTTGGACGTGAATTGAAAAGAGTTCATTACACATATGGGCTACACGTTTTCACGTTTAAAGAATACTTATGTCTAATTCGCAAAACGTTCCATATTAAAATCTTTCTAAATAATTTTTGGAAAATTACATTTGATTTTTACTGCATTTAAAAGTGGTGAATTGGATTTGGAGGTAGGTTTGAATTTCATTCCACAATATTTTGCAAGAATCAACATAGACTCCCATTACTACTTCTGATGTTGAGCAGCATTTTAGCCACTTCAAAGCAAAATTACGAGATAAACAGGGAAGTTTTACATCTGAACGCTTAAAAAACTGCTTTATAAATTGTCAAATTATTTGACAAGTATTAAGAAACTACCTGCAACACAATTTAGTTCAATTTAGTTCAATTCGTTTTAGTACTTTATTAAATCGTGTTCTACAGCTAATTTTACCACAGAGTTCTTTCTGTATTATTGTTAATGAATATTTGATTTATACTTTATTTTCAATATTTTCATAGTTTTATTTCATTTTTAATACATATTTACTCAATATTTTGAATAATTTAAACCATAAGTATGTACGTTATTTGGTATAAGCTATGTATGGTAAGTCAAGAATCTCAGGCTTGGTCATCCCTAACTACATACACATACACACTAACGGACATACAAACACACATTACTACTGTGTTTTTTATGAGCGCAAACGAGTAGGTGGATGTTCCTTATTATGCTGAAAGAGACTGCGCCTGCTTTAGTTTCATTTATAAATCCTCCGGCATCTCCTTCAAGCTGCACACCAAGTGATTCACCCGCAGATCCCCTGGATGAAACAATTCCTTTATCACTTGTCTGCAAATAGACCATTTCTTCTCTCCCCGCCAGCGCAAGCTGTTTACGTAGTTCAATCCCGCTCCGCCCCCCGCGAAGGGAATTTGCGGCGCGACGGAATGTAAGTAGGGCTTCCCGAAGACAGCCCCAAGACATTAATCTCGCGCGATGACGCGGATCCTTGTTTACTGAACAAAGTGTTAAGGCGGCAAGGGGGCGACATGCTGCACCGCAGCGTCTCTATGACAACGGTCGCGGGCGCAGCGGAGGGGCGCGTGCGCGGGCGGGGGCGGGGAGAGGAGATACGCGGGCTTACCGCTCCATTAACTACCTTGGGCGCGGCGACAGTCGAAGGCAGCGGATAGCAGGTCGCCGAGCGACGACCCGCAAGAGACGAATTACGCGACACTAGCGCTACGACTGCCGCACTCAAAAGCACCCAACAACAAAACTATTGAACGACGACATATAACGACAATATGGTGACTTCACAAAAAACTTAACTATTCAGGGAACTAGTACAAATTTAGTCCGAAAATCTTTTTTACACTTTTTCAGTTTCAACAAACTATGGTTTAAAAAAGGGTTATTGATTTATAATACACGAATAATTTTGAAACAGTTTATTTTTTAAAGATTCACTTCACCTCTTTTCTAAAAATCCGGGAATAGTAAGACAATTTTTGAGATTTTCTTTATCTCTTTAGGATATACGTGACAATGAATGTCAACTAGTGGCTTGGAGCAACATCAGTTACTCCTCTCTTACGTTAAACACCGATAGTAAAATAAACACTCATTCCTTTCTTTCCGATGAGCTACAGCAAAGTTCGAACCTCCTCTTAATACCCAGAATCCCTGCACTACAGGTGTCTTTCGCTCTTTACAGAATATTTCTTTCACATGAACGCTACATCAAACATAACACTGAACCACACTATGTAACTGTGCCATTAAAGTTATGGACTATGCTACCGAAAAAAACATACTTAAACATATATGGAGCTCTATCAGATTGAAAAACAATTGAATTACGCAATACACTACGTACACACACTTGTATATATGTATATATGTATGTATGTGTATATATATAAACATAGGATTAATATAACGCTTGCGAGCGACTCCTATTGGATCCGTCTGTCTACGAGTGCCGTATCACTCGTTAAAATAGCGCAGGCGCCGACATTCATTAAGATTCCGAAAAGGTTATTGCAAAAACTAACGCCTCGCCGCTACCGTAAACATCCAGAAAATTAGATGCTTCCAACGCCAGATGAATAAATGAATGAACAATGCAAACGCCGGAGCAACTGGGAGGGAAAACGGACTAATAACAAAACACGTGAATATTAATGATCCAAACATCTCAGAAGTACCTCTTTTGTAGGTATTTGCCAGCGAAGATTTTCAGGCTTTAAAGGGTGAATTAAGCGAACCATAGCGACATACAATTTTCAAAGTGATCGATATTCAATACCGATATAAAAGACAAACTTCATCGCTTGGAAAGAGATGAATGATGTATTAATAACGGATAAAATACTTCATCTCTGCAGTGTACAGTTGGAAAAGGTGAAAGCATTCGTGGTCACTTTACAGAGTACGTTTGTTTGATATTAACACAAAATCGAAAAATACACAAAAAAACAAGAGTACTGCGGCATAAAAAAAGGCTTATACGTAACCGACCACGATTCTCATTTACAAAAATTTGCCCACTCATTTCCACAACACGAATCTAATCCCAGCCACCAAGCGGTTTACCAGTATTGGAAAAAATGGAGCCACCTGCGTTCGCGTAGGACAGACAACGCAGCGGCATTTTACAAACGATGCGTCTGTGCAACGTGACCGTCAACTAACAATACTACTATGTCCAAGGTTTAGCGTGTCATACACACGTTACTGACGAGTACCAGAATATTATTTGGGAAATGAAACTGTAGGTGCGACAAATAGCCAGCATAATGATTCGTCCGACAAGAAAAAGCGTCTCGCGCCAGTTTCTCGCAACCGTTTCCCTTCAAAGAGCGAGAAAGCGAGGCTACCCAAGATCCTTTAATCGAAAGACACGACCGCAACATGGCGAATGTGGCTTGCGAAGGGGATCTTGCAGCCATGGCAATCAGCCGGGAGCAAGCGGCCCGCCCCGGGCGGCGCCGGCCTGCCCTTCCCTGCTCCGTTCTGCTGGAAGAGGCGGGCGCGGGGCGGGAAGACGCGCACGATTACAACTCGTAAAACGACGGCGGCGCCGGGCGTAAAACGCGACGCCGACGCGGCGGGCCGGGGGCGGGAAGCCGCAGATGGTTGTGCGGTCGCCCAGGTGCACCAACGGGTGGCTCGCCGAGGAACAGGCGCGCACGAGCAACAGACGGCGAACAGGAGCGAACTCTAAGGGGACAACGAATCCAGGCAAGACGAAATGCGAGACTACGCGCCACGTTGTCGATACCGCGGAAGACAGGACGCAAACAAAACGGCCACATGATGCGAAAAGGATTCAGTGAACGACGGCTGAGAAAATCGGGGAGTGCAATCACAAGAAGTAGGACAGAGCAAGACGAAGTTGCAGAAGACAAGGTCGTCAGGAGGCAACAAAGCTACAAACGCACGTCCAACAACAAGCGAACAAGACACAACGCGTGATTTTTCGAGGATCGCGATCACGACGCAACGAGCAGGGCGGGAGGACGAAGCATGGGCGGAGAAGCACGCGCGGTGTGTCGCGTCGCGTGGGCAGCGACGTCTGAGAGCCCGGCCGCACGAGGCAGCGCCCTGGGACATCGCACGACGGCGGAATATGGGGCGTGGTGGGTCGGGGCGTGGGTTGGGGGCGTGTGGGGGTGCGCGTGACACACAGCACCACACCGCGCCATGCCACCTCGCGTGGCGTCGCCTTTACGAGCGCCGTAAACCGGCCCGGGACGTGCGAAGAGGCGAGCGACCGCCCACCGCCCTAGTCGCAACGCCTTGTTCCGTAATTCACTGCGGCCACCAACAACTGCACCGACTTCCATTAAAAATATGAGCGCGCGCGCGCGCATCGTTCTCTCTCGTCTTTTCAAGAAAATTCAGGAAATGGCAAGCGAAGTAAAAGAAGTTACCTCCATTTAGGACCACGATATAACGTTTAATTACATGGAAGGCAGACAAAGGGCAACAAATTATGAAGGACCTGGAACCAGTGTTTCCTTCGTGCAATTATATCTCACATTGTTGACTAGTCAACGAAATGTTAAATTACATCTTCAAAGTACTTCGTTGTTTAGATTCGGAAGAAGAGAGTATTGATTTTGTATGTCTGATTCTTCCTTGCACAAATCATTAGATGGAAAATAGGCTTTGCCGTACGTGTACCGCACGGAAGACAACGTATAAATTAATTGGGAATGGTTGCGTAGCTTTGCGGTGGAGTTTGTGTCTTCTGAGCTATCCCGGATGCGCCGCGTCTCTGTTTTGGTGGCTAACATGTTGTTTAACCACCAAGACCCAGTCGCGGCGCATCCCGGTTAGCCCAGAAGACACAAACAACTGGGAACTCCACAGACCTGCAAAGTACTGGGCGACATGAGTCAGAGTGGCCTGCACTGGATCGCATATTTGGAACGATCGCAGGAGTTTATTGTTGTATGTTTCCGCGAATTCGTACTAAAAAATTAATATACGCAACTCGTACGACGGTGTCTCTGGCGTACTCCTTTCAAAATGCGGGAGGGGGGGGGGGCGAAACCTATTTCAAAGCCAAATGATTAGGGGTTTGCAGCCCATTCCGGGGCGTGGCTGCAACCCACCCGCCCGTGCAGACAATGTGCGCGGCGAGCGTGCAGGGCCTGGGAATCCGCGTAAACCGGCGCAGGCTGCGCGTCATTACGATTGTCCTAATGTGGCATTAGCGCACGGCCTGGCCAGACCAGGCGAGGCGAGGCGAGGCGAGGCGAGGCGAGGCCAGGCGAGGCCAAGCCAGGCCATGCAAGCACCTCTGGCCCCAGACCGGCGCTAGCTCGACCCTCCACGTCACTCGGCGCGCCCCAACAGCCGGCGGCCTGGCGGGCGCGGGTGCGCGGGAGTGGGAGGGGAGCCAACGGGCGATAGGCGCGCGGCGAGCGGCGGCGGTCACCGCGCGTCCTGCCACTGACGTCTAGTGGCGGCTTCACTCTCCTCCCCCCCCCCCCACACACACACACACACACGGCCACAACTCCCAACCACCACGTCACGCCGCTTCTCTTTCTGACGGCTTCTACCTTACTCTCCCAACACGAAAGAATTTGTACATTCGGTACTCTCCTTTAGGTAAACCCAAAGAAGTTTCTAAATTCGCTTCCGCCAATGGCTGGCCAAAAGGAAGAGTAACGCAATTCAGCTCAAACAAAATGAGATTAAACTTCAGAGAGACACTACTACCTACATTTCAATTTTAATCTGGTTCATTCTACTACATGGAATTCCCAGACATATTTGTTTTATCACGCGACTTTTCAGCTCTAGTATTACGGCCATCCTCAGCGCTGAAACACATTTCGCATCTATTCGTAAAAGATGATTAACTGTCGCTTGCACTCCCCTTATTTCAAAAGTGCACAGTAGCAACAGACAAAACTGGAGGGATCGAGTTCATTCGTCGAGGATGTTCTCTAGTTAGTTGAGACCTCAAAGTGCAGCACAGTCGTGTCGTGCGGGTTGCGTGTTCACGACACTACACGGCCGCCCCATACTGTAACCGAACGCGAGCCGTGGGCTGGCGGAGTTGGGGGCAATTTTCACACAAAGCACGAATAGAATAACTGAACATGTAATCACCTTTGTGCCATCAATATTCAACGTGATAGACTAATACAGATCTGCTGAATAACATTTCATTTGTATAATACTACGCATTTTTTTCCGGACCGAGCAATTCCATACTGCTATGTTAATGTATTTAAAGAGATCTGAGAAGAGGGAAGATAGAAAAATTGATGCAATACAATAAAAGCACGTCGTTCAAAAATAATATATAATCAATTTACGTTCCTTGAAAAGTATTTTACATTCTCAAGAAATTATACACTATTTCGAATGTTGCATAGATTTATTAAAGTTTGCTTTGAGCAAATGTTTGTTGGCAAGCACGATAACAATTAGAATTAGAGGTTGTATCCTAGTAGTAATTAATTTCTGGTTTTCTCTAAATTGACTGTAGTTTATCTACCACTTCACTATACTACACTACTGTACTGTACTCCCCTTCACTATCCTATAGTGTTCTGCGAAACACAACAGAAGTCACTTCACTACCTTACGTACTAGCCTTGAATCACATAACTGATAGAGCAATCTGCGATGCTCGTCATTCAAGTGAAAACATTTTTTTTTTCCAACTGCGAACCCTACAATGTAACCGCCTAACCCAGATGTGCATCACGTTCCCGCCCCGCACTCTCCAGCTCCTTTCCCAGACGCCGTCGTCGCTGACGCCACCGCCGGCGCCCTCAAGTCCTCCAGGGCCCCTCTCCTGTGGGCCGCGGCGCGTCGTCGAATTGCTTATGCGCCCAGATGGCCATCGCCAAAAAGAAGAGCCCCCGCTCGCGAACAAAGGCTGCCCCGCGCCCGCCCCACCCCCCTCGGCGCGACCGAGAGAGAAAGAAAGAAGACGGGCGGACCTCCAGGAGGGGCTGCGGGCCGCAGCCGTGCATCACCTACATCCTTGCGGCTCCAAGTATAGCACAAGTTACTTTAACAAGGGACCAGTTAGAGAGCTCGGAAAACAAAAGAACGTCACGTCGTGGAATAGCGGGAGGTAGTGCAGGAGCCATTTATAAGTGGGCAAACTGCAAACGAACGCATTGGCGAATTAAGCACATGGAGATAGCATGTAGTACGTTGGCTCTTTCTCGCCTGTATGCGCACACCGCTAACACCTTGCGCGATCGTTATTCGAAACTGACAGATCGAGACCGCGAGGCGCGGAGTTGCCAACTGCGCGCTGCCGGCAGCCTTCGTCAGCATATGCCATCACCTCTGCAGCCATATTCCTATCCTTTCGCGTTTCCAGGTCTGCTCTAACTTGCACATTGCAACGCTAACATACTCGGATTAGCGTGCACGAAAAAAAGGTACTCAGAAATAGAAGCAGTAGCGAGTTCTTTTCGAAACTACTCTCGCTTTTTAAGATAACATTACTAAAGAAAACTTTGGTCATCGAAATAATACTTGTTTCACTCGCGACTCTACCCAAACCTTCTCCAACTATCGGTCTCAACTTCTACCCCCACCTTCGATAGCATTCCTGATTTTCCACATAATCCCCAATATCCGCCGTCACTTCTTGATGAAACTCATGGCTAACGACGGCAACGACGGCGTTTCTATGCGGTCACCACTGAACCGTAAGGACACACAATCCCAGGGCAGAACATTTCGCAAAATTATCTGCATACATCTCTTACATTACACTGAACCACTGACGGCGGTCGCCTTGAAGCATTAAGATATTTTTTCGTCATTAAACAATAATTCCGCGAGCAGAGAAGCGCTGGTGGGCGCGCAGTTGAAGCCCGGGCCCACCGGCTGCGAGGAGTGTGGGCGTTGCTTTTGTGCGCCAAGGAGAAAGACGTTCAACATTTAATGACGGCGTAACGTTGCGTATTATTTAGGGCCGCGCGAACCAGACATAGCGCGGGCGATCCTTGAATACAAGCGCTCCCTCTCCCTCCCCAGCTCTGCGCCGCGGCCTCAAACGTACGAGCGAAGAGAACAGAGCCGCCGGCTTCCAGGATTATGCTTTCAGCAGCCGGACCCCGCGCGGTCAGGGGAGTTGCAAAATGAAGATGAATAAGTTAAAGGCAAAAATAGGAGAGACGGCTGGGAGGGATGAAGAAATACAAACAAAAAATGTGATCGGGAGTAATGCAGAAAGACGGCAGGAAGAAAACCCTCAAAGCACACCTCCAAGAGGACACCATGACCACGGGCGGACACACATTGACTACTGAGGTGGGGAGACCTCAGTCCTCATTCAGCACACCGAACCGCCCGAAGAGCTGAGGAAAGGCGAAAGAGGAAGGTCAGAAGCCATTCGCAACGGAATACACACACGCCGGGAGCAGGCGAGGAGAGCGCGTGGTGGCTGGCTTCAGCCGGCCGACCACAAGAAGCGATGCAGAGAGAGAAAGGGAAGGAGGGAGGGAGAGAGAGAGAGACAGAGAGAGTTGAGGGATGAAGCGGGGCCTGATCCTACGGCGCAGCCGTGCAAAGGCGCCCCACGCACGGCCGAGAGCCCCGAGCGAGGGTGGGGGAGGGGGAATGGGAGCGGCCACGCGACGGTGGCGAGCCGCTCCCAACGAGGAAAAGAATCGCCCGACGTGGAACAGGCTCGTGAAGGCTTCACTGACTCGCAACGCACGAGATTCCCCACGACCAAAATGTCTTCTCCACACACTCAACGTCTCCCCCTCCCCAACGCGTCGACATTTGGAAAGACCACGCCCCCCTTCCCCGAGCCAGTCAATACCGCCGGAGTCAATTGGGAGAAAGGATATCGGGGGCGAGTTGAATCCCGCCGGTGCCCAGTCACGCGAGTTGCACGCCTCCATTGATAGGGCCAGCAAACACCGGCAAGTGCCCGCTGTTTGCCTTCCACCGCACGAAAAATTACCTCGTGAAAGGGATGTTTGTGGGTCCACACCGTATCAACACACTGCCTTTCAGGCTTCAATACCAGAGCATAAATATTCGCGTGCGCGCGCAAACCAGAGGTACAATCAAGAATTCACAAGAAACTCCAGGAGAACAAAGAAACCTTGTTGAATGAACGACTATGGTCATACAACAGAAAATATTGATTTTCCCGAATGGCACACACTTCCTCTTATTACTTAGGATACTTGTGTATTTAGCCTGGGCTTGCGTTTCAGTTTCGCATCACCCTCTTCCCTGCCGTCTTCTATTGTCACCTCAATCACCCCCCCCCCCCACATATTCTAATACTTTCGGGTCCGAAATGGCACCATTGAATACACGTTTGTGGATATTATAGAAAAATAAAAGACGATCCTTTACGTAAATTATAGTTGGAAAAATTTCGAACACTATTGAGAAAATATCTTGAGCATTTCTGAAAAGGCGCAATTTTTTAGCATTTTCTGAAAATTACTTTTGAGTTTTGAGAAACGTATCATTAGAAAATATCTAAAGCACTCATATTCACAAATGCAAAAAAGTTCATAAATCAATAAAAATAAAAATGACCTTTGAGGGTATCCGTCCTCAAAAACTCGGCGGATATTTAAAAAAAAATATTTGTTTAATTTTCGAAAAATCAAAAGAATACTTCGAAATGGCGTTTATGTTTAATGACAAAAATCGGAGCCGTTTTTGAGAATTTGCCGTATGCATGCGCAATTTTGAGCTAATTTTGACAGAAAACATTTTCAGTTTCGAGAAACTTCCAAAGAAATTGTCGTGAAAGATGTACAAAAAATTACACTTGGGTAACTTTTGAAAAAGCAAAGAAATCTGCAAAATGGCGTTTATGTCATGTTATTCAGTGCATGTAGCACTATCAGTACAAAAGTTAAAAAAAAAAAACATTTGGAGTCGATATAATTCTTGCGAACAAATTTCATTTGAAGAATAATTTCTATCTTGAATATTGTAGTTGTAGGAAGACGTCAAAAGGGTGTCAAACTGTTGAATTTTCGAAAATTTTTACTACCCATTTAAAAAATGATGTTGGCGCCATATTTGAGAAACTTTTGAAAATGTTACAAGGATTTCATGTAGATTACCTCCAAAAGTTAGAGAATGTGCATTTTGGTTACAATTGATTTTCTGCTATGTACACACCTTCTTCATACTATGTATATTACTCTGTATATATGTTGGTGTACGAAAAAGGAAAAACTATCTTGGAAAATAATAAATGCTGAAATGTTACTCAGAAGAATACTGCGTGATCCATATTCTGACCGAATCCCCGTTGACACCCACGCCCTCTTGCTCTTCCTCTCACTGCCTCCCCAAGGCTGCGCAGAACCCATTAGAAGTCGCCGCGCATATCTCCCACTGCGAGGGCTAGAGCGGGACTGAGCAGAAAGCGCCAGGGCGAGGGGGGGGGGGGGGGCTAAAATATGCAGATGGAGGGCGCTTAGGTGCTGTCACGGAGGGCGGCGCGGCGGGGGCGGGGGCGCCGGTAATTAAGGCGACGCGATCATCCTGGGCCCTCCATCAGACGCCCGCGACTCGCCCCGTCGCGTCGCGCGCACAGCCGAGCCCCGGCATCGGGTCGTGCGCATTGACGAAAACGCGGCGGCCGCCGGCAGGTGGCATGGCGAAATAGGAACGGAACGCGCGGGACCCCGAGAACGAAGAACGGCTCGCGGCCGCATTCACAATTCGAGACAGCTTTGATGAAAGTGGAATATCAATACTATTTTGTAAGTTCCCGAAACTACGTGCAAACAAGCAAGACGGGCGATTTTCAAGAAAAGGCAGGCAGAAATACGACCAAAACCGCCAGAGGAAACAAGAGAAACCCCTATGAACCGCGTAGAGAAGTTGGAGAGGATAGAAGCTGGCTCGTGGGAGAACGAGAGGAGGGGATGGAAGGGCATGCGTCAAGTGCGCGGTGCGGCGCGGCGGGGCGGGGCGGGGAGCGATGGAGCGCAGAAAGAATGACTAAACGGCGCGGCGCGGCGCAGCGAAGCCCCCCAGCTCACCGGAGATGGCGGTATTCGTTACCTCGCCGGCAGCCAGGATTCCGCCCCAGCGCTCGCGCGAGGCCTCCCCCGTCCCTCGCACGGCGACTGCCTCGGCGCCGCCCAATCGCATTTCAGCATTTGACACGACGCCCTCAGGCGGGAAGCGCGCGTAATTCGTGCGTGGATTATCAAGGGATTACAACGATGAATCACTAGATTCAATGCCGTCGCCCGGGGCCATGGAAGCCAGCCCGAAAATGGTGAACATGGAAAAGAAACGCAAATACAAATGTTCATGTCTAAAAATAAGCGAGATTCCGTATGTCGCCTTCAAGAATTACTTCAGAGCGTAAAATTTGTGTTAATTGCACACCCATAAAAAATCGCGAGATAACATTCCACAGTACTTTCTATTACAAAAACAGCATATAATAATATTTTAATTGATTTTTGGGGGGAGAAAAATTTATATTGTCTAGGGTCCGAAGATGTCAATCTCTAACTGATTGACTAACTAGATTTCACAGTAATCAATGCATTTAGTGTATTAAAACGTAATTAAAGATTGAGTGCAGGGAACCTATCGAACTGCAAGGAACCAATAGGAATGTTTTTCATTTTCATACGTAATACCACACCTGCTTTAGAAATGATTGATTACTACACGAGCAACGAAGTGACGAGAGAATTTAACTGAGAATATCCAAAACTAATGGTATTCAATCGGACTATTATGCGAATGCAATTATAATTTCAAGATCGGGTGTATATGTAATGTACATTAATATGAAATATATATGAAATTTGAAAGAGGGCAATTACTTGAGTCTCTCTTCTCGGTTTGCATGGCTAAATGCACTGTTCTAATCTTCAAGGTTCAAACGTAAATAAACTCAAAAAATGGGCTTCTCTTGTTTTTCTTAAGACTTCAGACGAATGAGTCGTCTAAGATCCCGGAAGCCTTGATAAACGGGAGACAAAGAATTCCGTTAAAGCACAATTCAACGAATTGTTCCACTAATGATCACCACAATATCTTTGGCAAGGAATTTTCGTAATTGAAATGATTGCCTATCGGTCAGCCCTAAAACAGAGCACCCAAGAGAAACAATGCTGACAACTGGTTGATTACTTCATGATCGACGCTAGTCCTTCCACAAATACAGCGTTTCCTAGCATTTTCCCAATTCAAATTACTTTTCAGCACATCGAAGCAAATCACAGTTGAAAAATTACATCACAATACAAATTACTCAGCGCAAACTTTCGCACTATATGACTTCCAAGCTGACCCAATGGCGAAATCGCGGAATATCCCCTGCCTGATCGCTCACACAGCACTTGAAATTCATCCAATTCCAAAGAGCAGTTTCTGACCAGCAACTCTCGCTGCAACGCCAAGAACAAGGGTCGGTGCCGGCACTAAGGGCCACTACGGGGCCCTACGCAGCACGTGAACGCCAGTCCCTTGGGGCCGCGAACTCCCGTCCCTTCCGACGAGCGGGCTCTATTAGCGGGGGCGGCGCGGCAGAACTCGGGAACACGAATTATACATCTTAAGCTCCGGCAGCAATCTGGCCGCGCGGAACGGCCGTAAAGGGGTTTAACGTGGGACGAGCGGGCGGCGCGGCGCAAGTTACGGAGGGCTGAGTCGTGAAGAAGAGCGCCAGCGAATGTTCCTTCGCCCCCGCGACGAAACTGTTCGTCGCTTCGGAACGGATTCTACGCGCAGCCTCGGCTCTTTGAAGGCTGTCACATACCTTCTTCGCCCCTCGTATCCCGGAATAAGCGTTACGTGGATACGTACCTCAAAATATGAACGCCTCTGACAATTTCGCCCCCCCCCCCCCCATAAATCCACTCCGGATGCAAAGGGCACTATGCTATATTTTTCAGGAGGGTAATTTAAGAAATATTTTTGCCCTTTGAATGAAGGTCGAAATAATTTTTTGACAACTGCTAATTTCATAATCAATCTTCCGTGGACTTAGTTCTCAATGCTCCAGGAACACCACCGAAATTGCAACACGAGTGTTATAATATCCTATTTTATCAAAAAGAAAGATATCATATAATCTATCTTTACTTCGTTCAAAATCCAATAATAAAAGGTCGAACAATCAGGTAGTAAACATTCAATTGAGAAGTGGTTTACAAAAAGGAGACATTAAACAAGTAAAATTTGTCTGTTCTATTGCTATGGATGCCATTTAATACCAGAGTTGACATGTACGAGTTTGAAGCTATTCAAAACCGCATACAATTAACTTTATAAATCCATACTTATTACCAATGGAACCAAATAACACTCGTTGGGCACGGCAAATTATTTTCGGGCCGAACACGGACAGCAGTCCATCCGGCAACACGGGCATCCGGCCCGCGGAACAAACCAACTCGCCCGACCGACGGGCGAGGAGCGCGCCCACGCGCAGATTCGGAATTGGATTAAAATTGGGAAGGAAGCGCGCGTGTTTGCTCGCGGGAGGGAAGCAGGGGGGCGGCGCACCGACTGGCAAACGCAATTTTTCGCGTGACTTGCCGCGCCCAATCCCTGCTCGCTGTTGTCCGGGGCGAACAAAAGGACGCCGGTCAGGAAGAACAGCATTACTGCATAGCGGATAAACGATGTACATTCGCAGCAACGTTACGGAACAATTATTCATCAACCCAAAATTACATATATCCACTCTATATACGAATATCGCAAGCTAATGATACTATTCTATGGTTAAAAATAACCGCCTATAGTACATTTGCAACTTGAAAGCAAGCGTTTTCTTCACAACTGTCACAATAGACACTTTTAAATACTTTTACTCGTGCAGTAGATGTCTTATTTTTCAAGCTGAGGGGAGAAAACCGATACCTATTATGACGTATTTTCAACATTTCATTTGCTAACTAAACAACAAAGATTATGATAAACAATAGGCATAATTTACGAAGTACCAATTAGATGTGGCGAATTTTAATTTCGATGGATAGCAGTACCCGTAAATAGTCATGATAAATAAAGTTA
This sequence comes from Gryllus longicercus, assembly GCA_038098605.1. NCBI lineage: Eukaryota > Metazoa > Arthropoda > Insecta > Orthoptera > Gryllidae > Gryllus > Gryllus longicercus. The sequence continues at coordinate 3,173,031 of JAZDUA010000156.1, forward strand.
ACTCCCCTGAAGTCTTTCAGTTTTAATATACAGACATATTTATTGCTATGTTTCAATTAAAAATACAACAGCGTTTCGGATGCAGTATATGGGCCCTTTCCAAAGGCAGAAAATTGTTGACATTATACATACACGCTACACATTTCATAATAATGTATATACGAAATATATGCCGTGAAAACATCATTTGGACAATTTACAGCAGTTCAAGGTGCACATGAAATGTTTGTATTTTTTAAACGATACTTAATATCAACTAACATCCTCTGTAAATTAAGACCTACGATTTTGCCTTCAGCAAGCTATTTGAAGCTTGCAGGAGCATGGATCCCGGTGACAAAGGGAGAACGGGCACGTGCTGACGTAACTTCTGCGGATCGTGCCTCGCCAATTAATCTCCGCCAGGCAACCACTGGAACGGAGTTGCGGACACCGCAGGCCGCGTCCTCAGACGCCCTGGAGGAAGACCGCCGCGATACGGAGCGATATCTGCGGTGTGGCTCCACCCACACATTCTGCGGCGCCGCCGCCACCGCCGCCGCCGGTCTGTTTGCACGAAGCCGCTCGGTTCTATTTCCAACTTCCCATGGCCGCACGGCGACTGCTACGGGCGCACGACGCGGTGGGGAGGGAGAGGGGCGGCTGCTCTCTCACCGCGCGCTCCACTTCCGATCGGCCGCCGCCGCCTCCTGGCCGCGAATGCGCCCGGCGCGCGCCCCTCTCCCCCGCCAGAACGCGCGCGGCCGGACGCGCAATTGGGGCGCGGGGGGAAGGGCAGGTGGGGGGGGGGGTCACGAAGCGTACACGCTTCCCCGTCGCCCCTGCGGGCTTTGCGAGCAGCGGCCCCGCCTCCCACGCCCCTTTTAAGTGCACACGTGGCAAAAGGAATCCGCCCGCGATGAAATAGCGACCGCAGAGCCAAAGCCGCCACACGGGACTGCGGTCGCCCCCCCCCCCCCCCCCCCCGCACACACACACACATGCGGGCGCGCGCGGGAAAAAGCGCAGTCGAGGCCTCGGGCGAAATGGCCCGAAAGGGCAGCTGAAGAGCAACAGGGGGCGCTTCAGGCTCGCCTTCAATCGCGTCGACTGCAATGACCCGAGTCAACTTAAGAAAATATACAATTTTCGAATTCACGTACATCTGACGTTTCTACGCTGAACGTCCATATATTCACTAATCAAAACCATATGAAATGTTCGGGGGAACCTAAATGAATATTTTATGTGGAAACAAATTTAAAACTGAATACCAACCGTATAAACCATTCTAATCCACACGATCGCCCTTTCTCAAAATACTAAATGGGGGTACAAAAAATCTAAAATAGTGACCTAAATATTAAAGGGAAAAAACGAAATTATTCACAAAACACTCAAGTAAAATTAACTTGCATCAATACAGACAATATAAATCATTTAGTTTGACGATCCATTGTGGTTCGTAATCGCCAATACATACCCTCTCCCTCGTGGAAGAGAATCTCGATTAAGAAGGAATGTCACTCATTTCGAAATTATATCCGATTTTAAAATTTTCAAGGCTTCACAATGTGTATGGAAGAGCAAAATCCCTTTCGCTTTTGAGGTATGTTTAATGAAAAACATTAAAGCGTGACTGGCGCACGAGTTTGATTAGGTTTCTTGGGAATGCAGGCACGTGAATGCCATATTTCATTGGGAACATAGGCAAGCGCACGACCGGGTTCCACAACGCCGCCCAGGACTCAGAGGGAAGGGATGGGGAGGGGAGGGGAGGGCGTTAAAGCGTCACAGCACAGGCGGCGGGCCCCAGCGGCAGGCGGTTGGAGCGACGTGTGCCCGCCTCGCAGGCAGGCATTGCACAAAGCGACACGGCGCGACACGGCGCGGCGCGGCGCGGCGCCGTCACAAAGTCCGCTTGTGCCCGGCGCGCCCGTCTGCCACCGCCCACGCCCCTCGTAACAGCGGGTGACGCGGCGGCCATCGACAGGGCCGCTGGGGCCCACGCGCGCACCGTCGTCCGCACCCCGCACGAACTGGGTCAGCTCCGACCCCAGCTGATATTTACGTACCGGGCAGAGGATAAAAGCAAAATAAAAAGCGCTTTATTTCTTGCTCCTCCACGAACACGAAAATATTTCATAACAAAAGGTTCTAAGACATCTGACACAATAAGTTCTGATACAATGGGCATCCGCCTAAGCAGTGCAAGCTACTGATAGGTCAACGAACGTGGTAAAACAAGATTAAATTCACGAACACGATGGAACGGATTTCACGAGCTTCACGAATAGGCACACGACAGGAAATTGAGATAAAAGCTCCTGCTTTGGCGCGCATCCCAGCGTTACATTGTTTACTTCGCCCGGGAAACGCACAATGCGAAGAGTGCAATGTTTCCCTGGACGTTCCTCCGTGAATACCCTTGACCCTGAAGGCGCAAGGCGACGGGAAAAGGCGAGGGAGCCTCAGGGAAACGTTCCGCGCCCCCCCCCCCACCTGCAGGCGGTCGTTGCTCTCGTGCGCGACACTGCATTCCCCCACCCCCACCCTCAGCCTCGCGACCCTCGCCGGCGCGGCGGATGTTGACAGAGGAAACAGCGCAGATGACGAAGTTAGCTCAAAGTTCACTCGAGTGTTCCCGGCGCCGCTATTTGGGCCAATAAAGAGACGCGACGCCCGCCCCCCCCCCCCCACCCTCCGTCACCCGACGCCTTATCCCCTTCCCGGCTCCGCCCGCTGCACCGCGCACGAGAAACTTGGGAGGGGGTGGGGGGAAGTTGGAAACCCGCCCCCGCGTTTCGACACGTTCCCCGCGCCGCTGCCGCCGAGTGGAATGTTTCGTGGCGGAGGTGGCCGCCGCGAGGCGACACAAGCACGAAGCGCGACTTCCCCGGAGAACGAACCTGCACCCAGCTGCGCGTCTTCGCCGGAGGGCGAAAGGCGGCGCCCACAGCGACGCCCTCGGTGCGAATCCTCGCCGCGCGTCAATTACCGCAATGCACAAACCGATTAAGCAATTAATTTACACTCATTTCAAACCGCGAAAACACAAACCACCACTTCTGAATACGATCAAAACACGCGTAAACCAATAAATGCCAAACTTATGCGCACCAACAAGCTCGTTTATTTGCGTTAATCTATAATTCTGAATTAATTAAATGCCGCAAAGCAGGAACGATTGCGCATGCGCCCCCGGCCCTTTCATCCGGAGCGCTTTCGTTGGCTTCATCTGCGCACAAATAAAAGCACGGGCCCCTAGGCTCCAGTCACCAATCAAAGGCTGGTTTGTGAAGCAGCCATTTGCAACGCCAACAAACCCGAAACCGCTAAACTCAATTTATACCGTATAAACTGCATACATTAAAAGGAGAAACTACACACACTGCATACTCCTAAATATTTTGAACGATGTGCGTTTTATATGTTCACGTTTACCTATTTCCCGACACTAGTGTACATTCGGTGCGAAATTGCGCTGAATAGCTCGTGCGTACGTACATGTGTATAAACGGCAAGTAAATGTTTCTTTGTCTCTCGCTCATAAACCTGCATTAACGTAGTTGCAGATAGTTCCAGATGCACAATGGAAACTGGTCATGTCAGTTCTTTCATATTTGATCTATACGTATAATATTTCATGTACGCAGATATATATTTCAAATGTGAATAGAAAATCGCCAAAAATCATTCAACGCTGCTTCAAATCTGTTAAAATAACCTTGATGTCACGCCGGACCGTAAATAGTGTGCAACAAAATGAAAATCCAGAGTTTACAAACATTGGAGCACAACTCTTAAAACATTCATTACATGCTCTGGTAAATGAACAATTCCTGTGAAATGGGTATTTTTTTTATCCAAATGCTTATAGTTTGGATGGTTCGAAAATGGAAATTAATTAGAGAGTGAGAATCATAGTTCGATGGTAAATAAGAGAAACGTTCATAAAGAAAACTACAAAATCGCAAACACACAGAACTAAATATTTTTTTAAAAAATACAAGTTGCAAACCACTTCAAACCGTCTCTGATCAAACACAAACATAAATTCACCAACAAGGAAGGGGAATTGCATCGACAATGACAAAAAAATTGGGTTTTGTGACAAAGCGCCATACGATGCATAGACCACGCACTGCGAATCGTTCCAAGCCCTCTTACCACAATTATAAAACTCCTTTCGCAATAACCGGCAAGGGGACTAGGCGCGCAAGCCGCGGCAACTCGCATCTTTCTATTTTCCTGCACTGAATAGAAGAATGACAATATAAGCGTTTCCTCCCAGAGATAAAACAACATAAAAAATTTAGGTACATCGTAACTTCCACAATTATCTTGAATTCAACAAAACAATCTTGTTCGACTCGTCCATCTCGCACAACTCGTACCGTTCACTGCACCTTTATTGATTATTCATCCATGTACAGTCAAGCGGTGGAGATGGGATTTTGGAGGTCATGAAAACGTGCTCAGTTTGTACTTCTTCCCCAATCGTTACATACAGTGTCATATATATCTGCCGGGTGACGAAGTGCCACTTGCCCTCGTCGTGGCCTCGCGCCCTCCCAGGCCGGTCAGCCCCACTCCCGCGCTGCCCTCGCCCGAGGCTTTTCTCAGAAATAACACTTGGCTTTCCTTCACACTCCCGCTTCGCTCCGCCTCGTCCAGCCTCCGGAAGCAAGCGCCGCGTCGAATTAATCCCTTGACAATTGCGTCAAATTGAATATACCGCAAGGCAGATAACACGCAAATTAGTACAAATGGTGCTTTTGCAGCGGCGGGGGAGAGAGGAGGGGCCGGGCACGGAATGGGAGAAAAACAGGCGCAAACGCCCACAAAGCGCTCGGAAATAAAAGCTATTGAATAAAACCCCGGCGTCGTGTCGCGTCGGCTTGTGTTCGATGAAGCCGCCATAATGCCTGTCAAGCGCGCCCCGCGGCGAATGCGCGAAGCCCGCCCCGCGCCGCGTCTGTCCGTCACGCCCACGCAATTGTACGTTTTCACCGCAGGCGGCGACGGCGGCGGCACGGAGGAGGTCAAGAGCACGCACCTAACAGCAGACGGGCGATCGGGATAAAGAAATCACCAATTCCAGGGACGTTGTCTTCTACACTGACAAAGAGAAGCACCATGTTTCCATGTAAATGATGGGCCGTCAACATTAAAATTGTAATTTTAACTACAAAATATCTTTTGATTGAATTATTTACGTGTGGAATCCTTCAACTATTAGGATCATTGAGTGATCTAATGAGATAACGGTAACGACGATGACGTAAATGGAGAAATAGGAAATTTAGCGGACACTGGAGTACCTGAAGGAAACTGCCAAGTCGACCACAAATATCACATGGTCTGGCAGGGATTGAATCCGTGTCACAGACGGGGGTGGGGGAGGCCGAGCGGTAGCCAACACGCACGAGCGGCGCACACGACGGCTTCACTTCCGTTGTTCCTTTTCGACCTGCTCCTCCTCGGAATAAATATTTCGCAAGACCTGTTGAACCATTTTCACAACTGTAAGTACCGCACTCGCTAAGAGCATTGCTGTAGGTTCACAAAAATGAGCGGTTTGAGGCAACACCACGTGGCCACAAGAACACACACAAAAGGCCAGTTCAACCGCAAGAGAACATCTTCGTATCTAGACATTCGATATTTCCAACGGCCGTTCCCGTAGTTCAGGTATCGGTACTTTTGTTTTCGAAACGTAAGTGACAGCATCATACCGACCATACTCGAAATTCGCCTCAAGCACATCCACAAACTTATCTTTCCAATAATGAGTTCTTATACTCAAGAAGAACTTAAGGGTTTTTTGGTCTCCTTTCGGCAATTCTTGCTGCATCTCTACATCACTATTGTTATAAATAAAATATATCTACGGAAAATCAATACAAAAATTAATAATTATTACAAATATCCCTCAGAAGTTTTCCAATATGAAGTAATACGTATATGACCCGTGACAATTTGAAATCATGCTTGAAAAACATTCAAATATTGCAGTTAAGAACGATGATATCAAAATAATATTTCGTGCATTCATCTTGGCGTTGTTATGAGTTCTGTGGGTTTCATACACCACCAGGTTGCGCATTTACAATTTTCTCCAAGGGAAGGAATGTGGATATCTGCATGGAGGTGACAGTCAAACGGACTAATTGACGAATGAAACGAAGCCTCTGTAAGTTTACTCAAAACAGTCTGAATAAATCCCAACACCGCTGTCGAACAACCGTTTCCCTTCATTTGAATTTAGAAAGGCGCAGTGTAAATGCGGTACTTATACTCAAATTGTTCAATGGTAGGTATCAATTAATACTTGTCCAGCAGGGAACATCAAAATCTCGGGGGTGGGGGTGGGGTGGGGGCATCCACACTTCAATTCGCGGCTGCTCACATCAAATCAAGGACCACAGTGTCACGTAAGTTGGGTTAATACTCATACAGGCGAATACCCACAGGTTAATACCCACCGGCGTGGGAAGGCGATGAGGCAAGGGGCCGAGGTGAGGGCAGGCGACGTCAGAGGAGAGGATGTGAGGGGGGACGCGACGCTCGGGAACCGCGACAGTGCGCGATACACGCCTCATTTGATCCGACGCGACAAAAAAAGAGAGGAAACCGGCGCGTGAAATGGGGGGGGGGGGGGGGGGGGGGCAAAGCGCGGTGACAAACGGCTTGGCGTCGCGACTCGCGGTTTTTATCCCGCTAATTGAATTTAAAGCGAGGAGCTCCCCGGCCGCGATTTAGGTCAGAGACGTCGCTTTACACCACGCTACTCGCGTAGGCAGTTCACTCGCGCGAGGTGTTCGTATTGCGGGGTGTGTGTCTTAGACCATAACCAGAATGACAGAAGCGACAAGACGTTCTGTACAACGCAATATCCACAAGTGAAGCTTCAAAATTATCTCACGCCTTCTCACACACGCGCCACTTAAACGGAAAAGGAGAAAATTAACTAAGTCAACGAACTTGTACAATGCACGCGCTTGATACACCCTAACCAAGACAACACGAGTTTTGAGTTCATCAAAGCTACTTATTGAGATGGGTGAAGTCAGCTGTAGAAGTAATATTGACGGCCATCGAAACAGAAAAATTTATTTCTTCTTAAAGTGACAAACAATACCAATCTACTTGAAATATAGATTATCTCATCAGTTTTCAGAAGCCAATGCGGAACCGCACATTGTAACCTGACATTGTAGCCTACCTCTACACGAGGGAAAAAACAAAATCAACGCCTGTGCCTGGCGAGACCTTTCTCTGGGAATACCTCGTCTGTGCCCGTGCAAACCTCTACACAACTATATGGGCGCTCTGTGGGGTCGCCTACTACCCACGATGTCCCTACGCACGCGACAGCACTTGAAGTCGAGGGGATGCGAAGACTTCGCAGTCCTAAAGCCCACCTTTTTGTTGCATTCTTTGATTTTAACACTCACCATCAAGTACCGAGTTGAATTCGCAATCTACTGAATGGTATGACGGATGTACATTGGTGGTAAACGTTGGCACTCAATGTGAAAATAACGAGGGAAAACATCCAGATTTCTTCGCCCAGTTTTCAGCATTTTTCAAATGTCCGTTTTTACCCGGTTTTAAAAGATTCCAGGACCGCCGGCCACCCTACATCAGTTCACATCAATTCAAAGTAAACAATAGGATAAAAAGAACAGATAACCGTTATTCAAATGCGGCGGTAAGAACTCACTGGACATTGTCCCAAGCTTCTCAACACGAGCTCATCCCGAGAATATGCAACTCTGATTCCATCGCGTCCCAGTTTACGAGGAACATTCCAAGATTGCCAGCGTTCTACCAGCTGACAGAGCGCATACAAGATGGTGGTTATCAACTCGAATAATATGCTCCGTTCCCACATTACGATTCCTTTATTACAGACTTCACAACTCTATTCCAGATCATCCGTTTGCATGCCGTCTCTGCGTTACACCCCCTCCGCTGAAGGCGGTTCAGGCGCTGCCTGGGCCTGTTGCGTCGCCCCCGCAGACATCACCTTGCCCTGGCGCCGGCACATACGCAGAGGCGGGGCAGGGGGGGGGCGCTGCGGGGTGTGGCGGGGCGCGATCGGCGGGCCATCCGTCAGCGAGAACTCGTTACGCCCCCCGCCCCGGCCCCAGGGGGCTGCGCGGCGCAGACGGAGGCGGAGGCGGCGACCGCGCCGTCCAATCAGCGCGCCCTATTAATCACGCGCAGCGAGGGCGAGGGCGCGGGCGTGGGCAGGCCGCAGGTGCAGGCGCTGGTAGAGACTGCACTGGGACCCCCCCCCCCATCCCACGTCTTAGCGCTCAGTCGCTCGGAAACGCACGCACTCGCTGCCTTCGGAACGGCGAACGCGGACGCACACAACACGCTCAAGGTGACAGTTCCGCAACTCCACGCTGTCCGGTTCACGCGTTGACGTGATTGCAGAACCACACACTACAGTGTGCTGCAGCAATACCCGAAGAGCGTATTTTCTAAGAAGGCAAACCAGTTTGTAAGATCGTAAATTTTATTGTCTTTCGTCATCATTATTGATTATTGAAACGCTTTACAAAACCACATTTGTCGCATCATAATCGCGTCCATTCACCTCTTTTCGTTCGTTTGTAGGCAGAATTGTTTACAGGGTCGATTCGTAATTATTGAGAGAAGTGGATGTCTGTGTTTATATTCACAATTATTGTGAACGGTCATGTTAAGGAGTCATGTTAACTGGAGTTAAAATTGCATTTTTATGTTGTCAAATCTAGTCAACAATTTCATTTTGGATGGGGCACGAACTGCCTTGACAGGTGGAAGCAAAGAAAATGGAATGTTACACGAAACTATTTTTTCAACCACTCTATACACTCAATAAGATTAACTGATTTCAAGAAAAAGGGAACACATGGGTAAATATGACCTTCAATCTCAACAATACTATAAAACACTTCTTACAGAAAATCAACTAATCATATCCACAATTCATTTTAAATGAATCCACCTTCTAGAAAAACGTCAATTTGTATTTGTAAGTTCATTTACTTTCTTGATGGATTTCAAAGATATAAACAGCCCGGTAATAAATTAAAGGTATTTTAAGAAACCAGAACAGAATTATAGCACCCATAAACTATGGAAAGCGCAGTTTAAGTTGGAGCACATCATATTTAACTGTCTCTCACAATACATCACTTCATGATCTCCTGCCCAGAAAGAAAAAGACATTGCTAAAACTTTCCAAACAGGGCTGTGTAAAAGTCCAACCTTCATTATAATCCCCCTACAGCACAATTCATTCTCAGAACATCCAATACATCACTTTAAATGTCTACTCCATCACTTGCACCACATCCATTAATCCCATTCCACTGTACAGCAACCAGCAGACTTTTCATGAAATGAGACCATCTTTTTATCACTTTGATCCTTCAAGCCTCTCATTGCAAATTGTTAAATCTTACTTCATGTTCTTCCCACAAATGATCAATTATTGAAATATAAGTTACATTGATATGGGTTAAATTCATTAATAAGCACACCAAATTGAAAATCTTCACTTTAAAGTTAAAAGAAAATAAGCCCAAACTATTTCTCTATACAAATGTTTTTACCTTGACAAAAAGTATGAAATTATTCTCATCTCATTTAAACTCACTTAAAGACAATTTTCTATTATCCTTCCAAGAACCAACAATTATGTCACTTTTATTGTTTTACATTCAATGACAGAAAATGGTAAAGAGCAAAACTTCTAAAGTGTCTTCAAAAGATTGAAGGCCTTGCTGTTTTTTTCAAAAACAAAAGACAAAAGCCAGAAAAGCCACTCACCGCCACCATGTCTTCGATGGCCTGTGTCGCCTTGGAGCCCAGCATCACCATGCCCATGGCGATGCCTGCCGCCTCTCCAGTGACAGCATCATCTTGGTACAAGTTGAATTTGAGCTGTTCGTACACGTCCTGGCGGTTAGTGCCCATTGCCGCCAGCCCCAGCCCCAAGCAGCCACCGTGACGCACCATCTACACATTTCAAAACCACAACTCAGATAACCCATAGTAAGAAAACAATCAGAAAATTGAGAACCATTGAACTTCTCCCCAGCAGAAAAGTTCACAAGAAACACAAGGTTCTGATTCCTAGAAAAATAAGGAGTTAGAAACTAGGAGTTTAGATCACAAACCACAGTAGCTAAGTCTCTGTGAGAAGAAGAGGAAAAGAATAAGAAGAAATAAAAGAAGGAGGAGAAGGAGGAGGAGCAGAAGAAGAAAAGAAGGAAAAAAGAACAAAAAGAAAAGAAAAAGAAGGAGAAGAAGAAGAATGAAGAGAAAACAAAAGAGAGAGCGCCGTTTCTTTCTACATGTAATATGCACTTTTTTCCAATGAATCCTCAGCTGTGCAAAACAGTAATGCATCATATATTCCAAAGAGAGAAAAATATTAGTGAATATTCACCTTTAATGACTATTAAAATTGGTCAACTTCATTCCTTCCTTAATAAGGTATTCCTCAAGATTCTCAGGTACCTCCAGAAAAGCACAATGGCAAAAAGCAAAAACTTCTGTTACAGCCTACATTTAGGAATCAACCCTTAACTGGTTTCTCTTTCTACATATTTTATTTTAATGTCATCTGTCTTACAATCTAAAGTATTCTGCATACAATACATCTATTAATGCAAGTTTAAACATAAATATACTTGTTTCTTTGTTTTCAAAAGATAAAAACTACTTCCACGTTATTTTCAAAGCTCTTCTCAATGAAGATTTACAGCAGGCATTCTCTATTTCCCAATTACAGACTTTAACACAACTTTTTCCCTAATCATTTCATCAGAGAATTTGTTTTCACACTCAGAAGAGAGGAACAGAAAGTTAAGCAGACACGGCAATCAACATTTCAACTCCACACCTTTTGGGTAGCAACTGTGAAAAACTCCGATATAATTTACTGTGATTCTATTTTCCACTGCGAATTAGTACAACAATTCATACATAATGCAATTTCTAAAGTCTATTTTCAATCAATTTCTTACAGTTTAAAAGATATTCCATCTACTTTAATCCAGTTACCACAAAGCATAATACAGTGTAACCCAAAGTGACATTCCACAGAGTACACCAACAAAGATAGCAATTTCACCCCCAACACAGTCATTTTTTATTCATAGGTCAACAGAGAGAACCAAATTAGATTACATGACTGTGCAATTCGGAGGAGAATGGTCAGTTAGGCAAATATAGGGTTGGGTTGCAAAAGACTACCTGACGTTCAATGACAACACAAACAATCAACACTGAAACCAAGAAACTACTACGACACAAACAACATTCTGTTCCACGACAACTTAATAAAAGAAAAATAATCATCTAGTTGATAAAGTCACACAATGCACCTCAAAATAACTTCAAATAACAAAACATTTACAATTCACATTTAAAAAACATATCAAAAAGACTTCCAAAAACAAAATACCTGCCTGAAAACTTCTTTGAAAATTATAAAATAATGAAATAATGGACATCACAGAATATTTCTATGAATATGAAGCTGCAATTCTGACTGAAACAAAATGGCTAAAAGTCACAAATTCAGAGTAAGATTTAAATCTATTCACATTTTTAACATCACACACATTATTTTCACGCAATCATTGCTAACCCTCTTAGTACCATGGGGTTGTTGACAACCCCAGTCCCTTGGAAATTTTACTGAGCAGATTTAATTGTAGCTCAATGACTTTTTTATCTCATTTCATTTTCATTGAATACAATTATATATGCCTAACATTATGTAATGATTACTAAAAAATGTGTTTGGGGTCCTTGCAAGACCCTCACGGTATTTTCTGTAACTTTTTCAGAATAAAATGCTTGGTTTTGTTTGATGATAATATTATGCTTCTAACAAGTATAAACAAAATGTGAACTTTTTTCCTATCGATCAATAAATGCCAACTAAAAAGATTTCTCAGTTCGGTTCAGTCTCAAAAGGCCCCCTATTGTATTTTACGTTCCCGCGAGTCTGTGGTACTCAGAGGGCTAACATATCAATATGTAACAAGGAACAATGTTCCCAGTGGAATTGGCACAAGAAATGCAATTAATGAAAGAAAAAAGAATGCAAATGTTAACAGTGACAGTAAAATGGAAAAACAAGTACAAGGCCACCAAGAAAAGCTCCGATTCATATGATCACACTGACAAAATAAACTTCTCTGTGCAGATGAAAAGTACAATTCTGATTAATTGGTAACCAATTAAGCACAATTTATGCACATATTTACAATCAAATCCAATACAACACAATTACAACAATATTTTTTCTAAAATGAATTCCAGTAAAATTATATGGCAAATATGACTTTTCTTTCGAAGTACACAAGCAGTTTCACAAAGCAAATTCAGAATTTTTACTCTTAAAAGATGGCTAGAAAATACTAAAGGTCAAAATATGCAAGTGTTCCTAGAAAATTGATTTAATTACAAAAATACCTTCACTATGTCTGCTTTGCCCTCAAAAGCATATAAGAATATCAGGAATATTATTATGTTCTACACTGACATACATTTGATAAACCAAAAGTTGCCTCTACAAGGAGGAAACACATTCATTTCTTGTTCAGTTCTGAGAAGCAGTTCATTAGTTAGCCAATTAGAAACCAGTCACTTTAAGAAATTGTTCATCACTGAACGAAAAAGAATACTGTTCTATTCTAAAACTATTTTTAATAAAAAACTTTTTATTACATTTCATGCAGACCTGAATGTACACCAAAATCATAACTGCATCAACCTACACTTCTCTCCAACTTAAGAATAAATTATTACACACCAAAATCACATATGACTAAGATAGTTTTCCTTCTGAAAAAGGGCACAAAACTAATATGGGGCATATAGATCAGGCAAATGGCTGTTGCTGATTGAGAAGGCAGGCAAATCTTAGGAATTTTCATAAATTATTACAAATATGGAAGTCAAACAAGGGCCTAAGACAATTGCAAAGTGCTACTAATGATATTACAGTACTCACAAATCCAATGTGAATTATTATCTCATTACTCTATATAATACCATCCAATAATGTGTGTATTGGAATTTCCTCAACAGTGACGCAAATAAAAACATCCTAATACCATTTGAACACCAACAAATATTTAATATCCCACAGAAAGGATATGTCTTCACTTTCAAATCTTACTCATCTCTTCCTTCATGATACTAAACAAAACAATCAAAAAATAATTCATAGAAATCATACAGAAGCACACAAAAGTTAAAACAAGAACATCAGTCCAAAAAATCATGCTGAAGGAATTACTGAATATGAAATTGACCAATTAAATATTTCTTAATGTAAAATCATCTTTGTACTATGCCAAATTGACTTTTGATCAGCTGGGATTCATTATCTCATCAGAATCTTTAATATAAACAATTAAATTGTAACAAAGCTATCCATTGTATAACTTCATCTCAGCTGATTACTGCCAATTCATCCCATGTTTTAATCTGAGTGCAAGATTTAAAAACCCTATTTCGCAAAATATCAGCCTTGAGATCCAATGACAATTTCCAGAATTTTAAAATTCTAATGTTTTATAGAAGTAAAAATTAATAGAAAATAAATATTGCTTGGGACATGTGTTACAAAGTAATCAACTCAATAGTAACAAAACTTAGAACGACAAGACAATTATTTTCTTGTTAAAAATGAATTACTGTAATGAAAACAGGACTCCACCAACAAAGGCTTAGACACACATAAGAAAATAATATTGTATAAAATAATATAAAGAAAGTTAAAGTGTACACCATGAAGTGCACTCACCTCATTTTGGGCATCTTTAAGCTGCTGCAGCAGGTAGTCAATGATGTGGCCACCGTGGTTGGCATGAATGAGGCCCAAGGCATACAGGCCGCCGCCCTCAGAGTAACCGGAACTGGGGCCAACCTCCTTTGGAAGATAGCTCTGCATCAACGCCAATGCTTCCTGCTCATGGCCACGATGGATCACACCCAGAGATGCTGTCGCAGTCATCTTTGCCCAGTTGGTAGCACGAGCCAGCCACTCCAGATTGTCTCTGCAATTACACCACGTTTCCACAATTCGATTAACAAAGGAGAGATCCAACAAAGAAATGAATTTTCAATATGCAAAATGAAAAAAATCTGCTTATACAACTGTGAATAAGCAGATTTTTTAAGATGTACTAAGTGTATATAATAATGTATCAGTACAACAGATACTATGCAACAAAAACTAATGGCATCTTTTGTTTTGTTGAGAATGAACATGTCTAAATAATTACTCCACATGAGGATATATAAAAAAAAAATAATAATAATAAGAAGTCATTTCAAAACAATCAGATTGAATAAAATTTCTCGAAGATAGTTAGTTGAAACTCAGCACTCTTAAGAGAACTAGTAGTGCTGCAAACAGCACATAGTTGTTGACATATCACTTAAAAATGTTCACATTAATATTTGAAATGAGATAATGACATGTTGTTAATGTACTCTTCCCTACCTCAAGAACTGATCGGATGTCGTACCACTATGCATATAAGCATTCGCTATCACAGTGGCTGTGTGGCAGATTGAGACTCTGATGGCATCTTTTGTGTTCTTCAGAATGAGCATGTCTGAGTGATTGCTTCGAATGAGGAACTGAAGATGCAAGTCTATTGTCACTTTCCCAGACAGAATACTGGCAAGTTTCTCCACTCTTTCCTGCTGCATTTTGTCTTCTTCACTCTGTAACAAGTTATCAACCTAGTATATATCCAAAGTTCGTTAAACAGTAAAAATAAAATGTCAAAATACTAAAGAGAGTAATTTATTTAATACAACACTCATACCACGACTGTCTTAGGAAGGTCAACTTACAAAAGATAAATTTTAACTGAACAGAATTCACTTGAAAAAAAATTTAATATTACATAAATGTAATACAAACATCTTCCAGTCATAATTGCATTTTCCCTTTCCTATACAAATTTTGAAAATTAAATCTTTACAAAAATCAAAGATGTTAGGAGAAAAATGGAATTTTGACTGCACATAGAAATCTCAATCATCATAAACATGCATTTTCTTCAGTTGATTAAATAAACTTACAATTGGCTCTTGCTTCACCTCTGCAGCTACAACAGGAGTGGAAGGCGCTGCAGCAGTTTCAACCACTACCATTTGCGCAGGAGCAATAACTTCTGGTTTTGACACTTCCGCTGAACCCTGCTTCGCATCTGTTTCCACTTTCTCTGGTGTACTGGCAGTAGTTGCAGCCACTGGAGTTGTGGCTGTGGTAGGACATGCTGGAAGAGCCTGCAGAACTCTGCCCAAAAACTGTTGGGTAGCACTCTCATACAGGTCAAAAGCAATCTGATATGCCATGAGAGCACTATCCTAAATAAACAAATATTCAAAACAATATAAATAACTTCAAACTACACCACAATGAATAGTTAAGACATTTCATTTCTCACAAACGAGGGATTTGTATATAAAAGCATACTCCTATTCTGATATTTAACTTAAATTTCGACAGAAACAAGATATAATAGCAATTTATTTTTTAATAATAATATATTGTGTTATTTCTTTTTGTGTAAATTCTGTGAACAATGATTTGTCACTTAGAATTAAATCATTACATCAACTGCATTCATAGGACACTTAGTTAATAAATATATTCAGATATCTACTAATATACTTTTCTTTACAGCATTATTCAGTAATTATAAACATTAGTAATTTTCCCACTAAAAATTCTAGTAATAATCCTTTCCTTCAACCCAAAAAAAATTGTCAGCAAAGATGATTTGGAATAAAAACAGCCTCTTCAAGCATTTGGACATTTAACGTCCAATGAGAAAAACTTTTCTTATCATTTAGCAACAAGAATATACATGAAAAAATAAATATTTAAAATATCACTCAAAAATATCATAGAATTTACCTCTGTATCCTTGCTAAGTTTTTCCAAAACTTGAGCTACAGCCAGAGGATCATCCAAAAAAATGAGACACTGGCACATGTTCACATAATCTGGTGTTGCCAGATTCCGATACAAACCAACTAACGAGCGCAAAACTTCATTTCGGAAGCCACGATTTTGAATGAGACTCATTGCAACTTGAAATGCATATGATAGCATAGCATTAACATCTTCCTACAATAACAAAAGCACACTATGAGTTGAATGATCTATAAAATACAAACAAAATATATTATTAAATTTTTTTTAAAATACGTACAGATTCTCTAATGGCTCGTTCAAATATGTCCATTCGCCGTGTTTCCAAGGCAAGACCTAATGCCTGCCTGTACTGGCCATCAGCAAGGCACCTTTGGAACATGCGATCCACAATTGCCTCCAATCGAGGATCTATCTCTTTAGCTTCAGTTGGATTTTCTACCTTTGCACACCTCAACTGAGTATAATAATCAATGCACTTTGCTGCAAGACAGATTGAAACACAATAATTAATAAAATAAAAGTTGAAATAATCAAATATAAAAGAGTGAATGAGGGAAACATTACCTCTTTCATAATGCAACAAAAATACTTACCAATTGTGGTGTCAACATATTCTGTGCGAGCATTAACATCAAATAAATTACCAGCTCCCAGGGCATAAGTTAATGAATCTTCAAAAGACCCTAGATGGTAGTACACTTTGCTTGCAACCAGTGCTGCTAACTCATGCTGTGTGAAAGCTTTATCTTCATGAAGTATTTCACTAGAAGTATATAAATTGCAATGTATTTTAACATGTTTAAAATTTGCTACACATCATGTTTACATGACAAGAATTGGTCACTCACATTTTTTCAATTGCTTCAGATATTTCTGGCCAAAATTCGTCGACAATAGCGTCTAACTTTTTCAATGCGAAAACTTTTAGTTCTGGCATAGGTTCCTCCAATAGGGATATAATCCCCGCTGAAAAAAAAGTTAACATCAATGAAAATTCTTAATAATAAAAATTACAATATTTTGTATTTTACTGCTAGTTTGAATAACCTAACCTACAAACTATTCGAGCCTTACAATGACTTGCACAACCAAAGTATAATAATTCTAACAGAAAGTATTACCAATAACTCTGAAAATGAAATATTGAGCAGATAAACAAAAAGAATTCAAAATTAGTAATTAAGATCGCACCTGCCGATGTAATGTACATGGTTAACACTGTAGTTTATGCACCAAGTGTTTGATAACCTATTCGGAACACCACACGTCAGAAACTGAATTCGAAGTGATTCAGAATCTCAGAACATACACCTCAGCCACCGCTTACTAAACCTGTCTAACTTCTCCTGACTGACGCCAGGCAGCAGGTTCCTTCAAACCGGTTATGCAATAGTGTGCGTTACCTAAACAAGTTGTTTATTGTGGAAAACTAGAAGAATAATTGCTTTGTTTGAATGGTTTGTGATTCCTTTGTCATATTGTGGCAATATTGCGTAGAAATGATGGGGAATCATACGCGAGTTGCGGAAAAATTGCAGGAAACGATGTTAAATCATGAAAGTATTAAATTTCTTTGGTACTTTGATGGCTTCACATAGCTTTATAGTTGATTCAATATGGCTGCGCAGCAGAAACATTATCCGAAGGACGCCCAAGTTATAATATCGATAATGAAAGACATGGGCATCACAGAATACGAACCGAAAGTGATCGCTCAACTTTTAGAATTCACCTACCGTATGTATATTTTTTGTGGCTCAGAAATGTGTTTATGATGTACGTTGAATGTTATGTTGAGAGGGTTGAGGTTGGGATTTTCATGCAGACGAATAACACCGTGTATTTGGTCTGCAGGTTACGTTACTGGAATATTAGATGATTCTCGTGTGTTTGCAAATCATGCTAAGAAGAAAACCATTGACTTGGAAGATGTTAGACTGGCTGTAGAGATGACAACTGATAGGATATTTACCACTCCACCTCCAAGAGATGTAAATATTAGTGATGTTTGCTAGGTATACAGACCACTTATCTGATGACTTAACCTGAATATTTATTTTCACAGATTCTTTTAGATGTGGCGAGATCAAAAAACAATACTCCACTTCCTTTTGTGAAACCTCACTGTGGTTTGCGTTTACCACCAGATCGTTACTGTCTCTCAGCTTGTAACTACAGGCTTAAGAATGATTTGAAGAAGGTAATATTTAATTACTTGCTACTTGATATCAAAATTTAATGTGTTTGATAATGTATTACGAATATTTATCTGATCTGACATTTATCTCAGTATTATATGTTATCAAAGCTAAGAAATGAAAGAGAATTGTATACATGAATTATAAATTAAAATAACTAATTTAATATGCTGGTAAAGACATGTATTGTATGTTTATAGCTATTGTGCAAACTACAATAAATTTATATAGGGTTTCAATTTGTTTCCTTTTTGTAAATTTAAAGTAATTTCTATTTTTAGCCACCAAATAAGCAGGCTGTGAACATTGGCAGCAGTTTAAGTAATGCTTCAAACTTTTTGAGTAATTCTGTCACCACAAGTGTTGCTGGATCTGGAAATCTTAAATTGCCTGGCAAACAAGGTCCAGGATTATCGATTGTGAAACGACCCACAACTCTGGCTACTGTATCAAGAACACAAGCCATTACAGGCCCAAAACCTGTGATAAAGTTTTCATCTGGTAATTATTCCCCAAATTGTATTTTCTTAATATCTGGCTTGTAAAGCTGTCAGGTGTTATATTTGGTATTCTCTCTGCCACTTTGTACTTGTATTGTGATTGATGTATATTAATGCTCACTTAACGAATAATGATTTATTATACACTCTTATTTTGCTGTATATATATCCACTTAACTTCTTTTCTGAATTTTTTGTTTGTTTGTTTATTTATTTATTTATTTTCAGCTCCAACATCAGCTCCATCTTCAGCACCAACTCAAATGCAGAAAACAATTGTGAAACCAAAGATACAGATCTCATCTGCTCCAACACCATCAGTGTCAGCAGCAAGCCCATCATCCAGTCCTGCTCCCAACATTTCTATGCGCATGGATTCGGAGGACAGTCTTGGCGGTGCCAATAAGCGGAAGAGGGAGGATGATGATGAAGATTATGACCTTGTGGAATAATTTTTATAACTTGTAAAGTATTAAAAAACTGAGACCTATTGAAAGATAAGAAATATATGTCTTCGTCAGATGTCCTGTATGAAATACGCTTTATTTCAGTGTGAAACTTAGTAGCAAAATGTATATAGACATGCAATATTTGTATTTAAATTTGTGTAGTTCTTTGTTTTTTTATTTGTGTTGTCATATGGGCACTGATTGACTAAGTTGAAAATGTTCCAATCATTTGTGTATATAAATATGTATCTACATGCATCATATTAACATGTCATTTGTGATTTCTCACAGTCAAATTAAAATCTAGATTTATAGTAAAATGGTGATAATCAGAGAAGTACTTTCCTGTAAGTTCATATTATTAAGTCCTCTTCATTATTAAATTGGCTAGTAGAGAACCATCCACTGAAAAATGCAAATGGAAAACTAGTAATTGATCATGTAATTATAAGTGAAGTTGAATTTTTAATTTTGAAGTACAAAACGCTGGTAGATTGAAAATAAAAAGTTGTAGAAGATAACTCTGTTTCTCCTGAATAATACCTACTAACTTTATAAACAATTTAAATACATCTTGCAAATCTGGGATCCAGAATCAATCACCAATCAATACAGATTAAAATTGCAATGGACAAAATATGCAGATTTTTCTTGGTTCGCTCCGACATCCCTGTCTAGTGTTCAGCTCGCTATCACTACCCTCTATTTATTAGACCAAAATTCACAAGCTCCAATGATCATAGTATTTAAAAGGCCACTCAACCTCAATAAGTAAATAAATAAAAATGCAATTTTATTGATGGTAATGGATTTTCTAATTATTACATTCTCGCTGCTGTTTACGCAGTACAGTAAAGGTTATCTAATTCCACAGGGTAAAACGGCGAAGTTTCGACCCCTAAAACATGTCGGGTCGTGGAAACGAAACGGGATAAATCCACTAGCTAAGTATAGAAAATGAATTCCTCTAGTACATGGTGTAGCCAGAATTCATGTTTTGTGGGTCCTTGATACAGAAAAATTGATTAACGGCAAAACGTGTCTGTTAAAAACACTAGCGGCCAAGCTGTTCAGACGATTTTCTCCATAATTGATTTTCGGTAATCGATCTGATTGATGTCGCCCTTGAACTTGAACACAATATTTTTAATTTTGTGGGTACTTTGCATGCGGGCCCTGGGACATTATCAAACTAGTGGTGCTACAGAGTGGCACAGACTTTCCCATATTAGTTTTCAATTTCATTTGGTCTCGGCTAGCTATTCGGATTTGCCCCATCCTTTCGCCAGCTGCTATCTATCACCGCCCAAATACATTTTTTTAACGTTCTTCATTTTACAGTTTTCTAATAGAATGGAAATATTGTTTTAAAAATATAAAAGAAATTCAACACATCATAAATTGCAATCTTTGAAAAATTTAGAGCCTTCTTTTGACCCTTAAGCACTACTGTAAACCCAAAATTTTAAGTTCTTTTTCACAGAAAATTTTCAAAAACTTCTTTGAATGTCATTTCAAGTAATTTAACTCACTAATACAATAGTGTTTACAAATTGCTGGAAATGTGCATATTAATGATGTGAGACATCTTTCAAAAACATTACACTTTTGTAACTATTGAAAAACACCCCAAAGGAGACTTAACATCAAATTAAAGAGTGCAATTAGCACTATTCGTTCGAAAAGTTTGAAGAAAAAATTTGCAGTTGTTTTGGAGAAAATGGCGTTTGGAAAAATTGCGAATTTTGAGCTGGTTTCACAGAAAAGGGTGAGCTTTCGAGAAATATATACGACATTATTTAAAGCACATGTACTCATAATTATAAAAATGTAAACAAATTGTCACTAATATAGATATTAACGACCTGATTGATACATCAAGAAATTACGTTTTTGGAAAAACAATAGAGTAGAGCATTTTGGTGTTTGTCATCTTATAGAGTAAATTTAGCATTATCCCTAAAGAAAGTTTAAAGAAAAAATTTGGAGCCGTTCTTGAGAAAATCGTGTTTTTGGAATTCCTTAAAATTGCAAATTTTGCGCGAAAACGACCAAAAGTTTAAAAAAATGTACGTGACTTAAATGAAAGAACTAATTATGAACAACAAATTTCATTTGAAGGAACAATCTCTACCTTTGTAGCAGGCCGAAAAAATTCAAAGTTTTGCAATTTTTGAAAATTCAGTGTTAACAATGGAAATCGGACCTAAGCCACCTTTACGAGAGTATTTTACTTATTCTTACCAGAATTTTAAAGAAAAGTTCTGAAGCCGTTTTTGCGAAAATGTTGTAAAGTCCCAGAGGCTTCATGTAAGAATCCCCAAATTATAAAGTTTTTCAAAATCTCGAAGCTGCGACTCGAGCATGATGGACTGAGGTTTCTTCAATTAAAAAAAAAA
The DNA here is from genome assembly GCA_038098605.1 of Gryllus longicercus. NCBI lineage: Eukaryota > Metazoa > Arthropoda > Insecta > Orthoptera > Gryllidae > Gryllus > Gryllus longicercus. The sequence continues at coordinate 3,194,544 of JAZDUA010000156.1, forward strand.
AAAAAATCTTACGCATGGTGTAGGCGCAAAATCGATATTTCGCAGTATTACAATACTTTCCCTATACTACGTATATTACTCTGTATATACGTACGTATACGGGAAAGTAAAAAATGGCTCCATTGTTTTTTATTAAATTTTGTTGTTGGATAGTGTGAAGAACGCTTATGAGGAGGTGGTCTCATTTTCATTGAACACTGAATTTTAGACTATTCAAATTCGGCGTCTGCCTACAATTACGAAGATAAACATTTTCCCCTTAATGAAATCTGTTCCTTAAAGATATATTTTGAAATAGGTCAAGAATAAATTTTCGAAAATGTGAGTACTTTTGCGAGAAAGTACGTGCTCTTAAAGCATCACTAGTTTGAAGATTTTTGCTTGTTTTTCAGTAAAAGACATGTGGCCAGAAAGATCATCAGTTCGTAAAATTTATTGTTAGCCTGAAATAAAAAGTGAAAAGATTTCAAGAATGTAGAGATAACTATGTAATATGACTAGAGCTACAACAGCACAAGTTTTTTCGCATTTGTATCTTGCAATGTTTCAAAATTGTTAGTTCACCGAAAATCGTAATTGCGCCATCTTTACCGGTACTTCGAGCTATTCCAGCAAAGAATTTAAGGAAGAAATGTAGAACTGTCTTTGATATCATTTCAGATTTTAAGTTCCCTTTATATCACAAAATAATGCGAAAATTCATATTTAAGAAAATGTGCAAAACTTTACCTAAAGATAAAATTTCGAATAGATTTTACTAAGAATAAATCTCTATTCCTTTTTTAATTTTTGTAGAAAGACGCTAAAAAAAGTTTAAGTTTCGCAATTTCCCAAAATTCAGAGAGTTCATCGAAAATTGGAACTGCGCCGTTTTTTATGAACTTTTTTTTTTTACCTTTGATTCGAGTTTTAATAAATGAGCCATGTTTGAGAAAATTTGGAAAATGTTACGTCTTTATGTAAAGTGCTCCCTAAAATTAAAATAGGTACTCGTTTCAAATTCATGAGGCCTAGGTATTATCTAGATCCTTTGGAGAATTTCAAGTTTCTGAAAATTCTGCTTGGTTTAGCCGCTAATTTTGTTTACAGACAGACGGAGGACGGACTGACATTCTGCCGTAATACAGTTTTCCGATATCAGGGACCCTTGAAACATGGATTCCGACTACACAACTTAATAGATGGTGTAATTTAAAAGAAATAGGAATACAATTTATCCATATTTTCGAATATAAGAGTTTCACAATATAATTTTTTCTGTCGAAAAATGTCCGGTTTTGCCACAGTATTATAATAAATTTTCTCTAAACATCTTAAGTAGACGAAGAGAGCGTAAATAGAGACGCCCCTAAAATTAAAACTAGTGATGCTACAGAATGGCACAGATTTTCTCGTTCTAGTTTCCTAATTCTCCTCAAGTCTATATTTTTGGTTTTGCCCACACTCTCTTCCCAGCTACTATATCAGCGTCTAAAAGACATTTTTTTCGATCTCCTAATAGCATAATAGAATTTGTGCTACAACAGCACATGCTTCCATGCGTTAGTACTAACTTGAGCAATTTTCGAAAATTATGACTGCCCTGCGATTTTGTAAAGAATGCTTTAAATTTCGAAGGTTCTTGACATGAGATCTCTGAGACATTTTCAAAAGTATATCCAAAATGGCTCCATTTTTTTTCTTTAATTTGCTTGTGAGAATAGACCGACATACTCGTATACTTATTATAAAGATGGCATAAGTCAGATTTTCTCTGATAATCCTGAAGTTTCGATAACTACAAAAGTTTGATTGTTTGAACCAGCTCTTACATCGACATTATTAAAATAGGAATTTTTTCTTGAAATAAAATTTTATATTCATAGTTCTTTATTTAACGTCAATTGCATTTTCTTGAAAATATCACTTTTTTACATAATTGTAGCGTAATATGGACAATATAAACAAGATTTCTTGGCGCCAATTCTTATTCTCTTTCTCCCGATCTTCGTGAGAAGAGAAAGTATTGTAATAATGTGCCGCGCAGAATTTTCGATACAAAAATTCTTATTGCCAGGCCCTCGTATTGAAAATATGGATATTTCTTGGTCCTTAATTCGCTGGAGAAAAATAACCACTTACTCCCTACTATACAAAGTAAATTACTTCCTCGAACTCGTTACTCAGAATGTACATTTTTATAGGTGCTTGATACCGAAGACCGATTTGACGGTAAAACCTCTGCCTACGCTGAACGCCTGAACCGTACAAAATTCATATTTCCCGATCAATTTGAAGGAATTCGAGGCCCTGAGAGTTCAAAATAGGCATTTTGGTTTTGGGGGGATTATAAAGCATAAATCCTCTATTACATTTTTATTAATATCTCAAAAATTGACGAGCAAATTGCAAAAACTCAAATTGACGAGAAACACTTTTTTCCGTTGCGACTTTGCGTTATGTCATGTAATCATCATTTTGTTCATTTTGGCTAAATTGTTATACCAGTTGTTACTTCGTAAGCTTTTAAGTGAAGCAAGGAGAAAAAATGCCAACGGACAGAATCCATCTAAAAATGCGCACCTTTAGACCACTTAGCCTGAAACCAGCTTGTTCTCCCTCTCCCCACTCAGAACAAGCAAAGAAAATACAATAGAAGTCAAAGCGGAAAGAACGTGGATAGATAAGGTGGTGAAACAGGCTCAATTACAACAAATATAAGGTTTGTGATCTCAAACTTGAAAATTCTCCAAACAAGTTGCACCTCTCCTTACAATGAACTGGACAAAGCCACTGACCTGTTTTGGCACCCACCTCCCGCTGCAAAGCCGGTAGTTTTTTGAGAGAGGGCCCCAGCTAAAGTAGTCTAAAAGTAGTTCCTGTATACTTGTTTTCAAGCAATAGGCACCACTAGCCTCCGAAATATAATTTATCAATAACAGCAAAGTTCTGACACAAGCGTTGTGAATAATAATAATAATAATAATAATAATAATAATAATAATAATAATAATAATAATAATAATAATAATAATAATAATAATAATAATAAATATATCAGTAGTTTCATTAAAAAACTTAAGGTACAGGATGGTTTCCGTTGAATATTTTCATTAAAGCCCTGGCTGCAGATCTAGATAACACGCACTGAATCTAAAATAAAAATATCCATGGCATCGCACTCATGAAAACTTAACTACACTTTATTCTAGCTTTGTTATAATTTACTATCCCAAAATTTAGGAATACTATTCAGTGTATTTGTTTTAGAAAATATGTTTTTTTTAAGAATATGTAGTGTGACATTCTCATAAAGAATGCTGATATTCACTTTGTAAATCACATTTTAAATCAATTTGAGCAATCCCGTGTTCCGCGGGCTTGTTTTCAGCCATTATATAGTGGTATTGCCATCAGAATGCGCTGTCGGCGGAACCTGCCTCGCTTGGAAGCACGATCCATCTCTAACCTCTCTGATTTACCTCTTACGTATTCTGAAGTTCGGATCACTTCCTGACGCAAAACCCATTCTCGACTTTTCTGAGTGCGATGAGGTGTTTTGGGCGCAGCGTTCTCAAACGGATGCTTTTTGGGTTGAAAATTGAATGGAACGCGGGAATGGAATGAATTGAAGCAATTTACCGAAATTAATGCTTTAGAATGTATTAGTATTAGTTTATCGACTAACTCTTGATTAATCACATCTTCGATGACAAAGATATTTTATTTAGATTTAGATTTATTTAGTTAAAAAGCAGTAAAAGCTGTATGTGACTTATGGGGGCGTATCTGCGCGTATTTTCTTGAGTTCCAAAAACCCTTCCCATCATTTTAAATATAAATAGTTGAAAATGGGTAAAAATTAAAAATAAATAAATAAAAATAAAATTTTAAAAGGGCGATCTTTTAAATTTTGAATTTTAAATATTATTATGATAAAAAAATATGATGAAGAATATCGTATGTCATTTTATTAATAAAGTTAATATTGAAATTACATTCCTGTTCTGTAATCGAATAACGATACAGTAATGATATAATACCTCCTTATGGTTTAACAACCCCAATATATGTCGGTGAAATAAATGTCTCCAATGAAATACAATAGTAAAGCATCTATCGGCAACTCCAGGGTCTTGGCCAGCTGATACTTTTTTGGGAGGGGGGGGATAATAAATTTTTGTTAAGTAATTAAGATAACGGGCAAGTCGAAGCAATCTCGAACAATCCAGAGAAAAAGGGTACGTGCGTGCCTTGCTTTGTTCTCTCTCTCTCGAGGCATGGCGCAAGTAACTCAGTCTCGCGAAAGACATTAGAACCGCAGAAGTACTCAGGAGGTGACCCACTCATTTCGGTTTTCGAACCTTACAATAGTTATGTCTGTTGTCGCTAGAATGCGCTATCTCTCCAATTTGTTAGAATTGAGACTACCAGAATGCGCTCCCAACCATGTCTGTTCACCTCTTCATCACTTCTGACGATCGTATCATTTTCTGACGCAGAATCCGTTTTCGTTCGTTCGTGGCACGGTGATGCTCCGCGTTTTCGAGGCCTGACGTACGTGCGTGCGTACGTAATAATATATATTATATGTATTATATATATATATATATATATATATATATATATATATATATATATACCGTCTGAGATGTAAATATATTATATAAATGTATTAATGAAACACGTACAAACCATATATCCATAAAGTAAACTAAAATATAAGTTTAGGTGTAGTGTAAAGTATTTAATGCAAAATGTGAATGTACGAATGACTGATGACTAATACAATGAATGACACATAATATATATATATATATATATATATATATATATATATATATATATATATATATATATATATATATATATATATATATATATAGTCAATCGTATCCTCTCATAATTTAATCCACTATATTTTGCCCCTACAATTTCCTTTTAATTTAATCTAATGGAGTGGCTAGCTCTATTTTTAGGTTTTGGGTGACTGCATACGAGTACTTTACATTATCTAAGAGTACTGCCCTTTTTCTCGTGGGCTAGAAACTACCGCTCATTCGAGTATTCGGATGGTGATGATTTAATTTTGTTGAGAAATATCCTTTAACTAATCTTAATAAACAATGAAACAACTTGTAATTTGTTACGGAATTGCCAGCGACATTAAGGGCTTGTTTCACCGGTGCCTGCTAAAGTGTCTGATAGCCTATCCAAAGATATCTTACTGATATGTTAAAAATTTGTGTTTTACGAGTGCCAGATAAATCTATCCGGTGGTTAAAGTGTCCGGTAAATTATATGGAGGTTCGAAAGACTGTTAAATGTTTTTCTGGTAGATAACTCCAAAATAATTGAATTTGTGTGTGATTTTCAAGAAATATCTGTGGTATTTCCGTTCCGTATGGACAACGTAATAAAGATAATAGATGGTTTGATGGTTTAGAGATAATCTGATGGTTTAGAGCGCCCGACCAGACATTTCGGTCAGAATATTTTGAGATCCTTGCGAACAAGATTGTATATCCTGGATTAGGTTAAGGAAGCCTACGGTTAGCAAAGCTGTCTTTCTTTTAATTTAAGGTCGCATCAATTTCTAGGTCATTAGAAATTACCATACCGTCACTATTGCTTGTAACGGTATGGTAACTGTGAGGATTACACGATATGATGATAGGGGTGAAATGACGAACACAATACAACCATGCCCGAGGCAGAACTCGAACCTGCGATCCTTCGGTCCGAGATCACTATGGTCTTAGCGATTTCGGCTACCGGATCGGCAAAGCTGCGACCGGAAAATAAAAGATTTGTGAATACCGACTTATATTTCTGTAATGTCCTGGTAAAGTAATGGTCCTGTTAAATTCATTTTATGTCAAAATAATAAAATGTATACTTTGTGTTTTGTTAGCGGTATCACCAATGAACCAACTTCTCACTCACTGCTTTATTTTGTGAGGCTCTGGAGAAGGCGGTGGGGGAACAAGCGAATGTGAGTGCCCTAACGCGGAAACGCATAGTAGAAATTAAGGAAATTGACGAAACTGTCACGAAGGAAGAGACAATACAAAGCAAGACAATAGACGTAGCGGCAGACCAGATCTCCGACTCCTGTAGGTTACATAGAGGATATGGAGGAATGCAAACAGCCACAATGCTACTGTGCGAAAAGGTAGCCCAAAAGCTCATAACGACAGGAAAAATTAAAATCGGCTGGGTGAACTGTGGAGTCAGAGAAAAGCCCCAGATATTAAGATGTTATCGATACTTAGGCTTTGGACACATCTCAACTGCTTGCAGAGGTCCCGATCGAAGTAAAGCATGTTCCAGATGTGGCAAAACCGGACATGGTATCAAGGATTGTACTGGTAAACAGCAGTGTGTTATATGCAAGGAGGGAAACAAAGACGTTAATAATCTGCTATGAAGTAATAAATGTACCTCCTTCATGGCGTTCAAAAAGAGAAAATTAAATATTTCACAGAAAAATAATACTTGGATCACACAAGGTATAAGAACATCGTATAAAAACAAACGTACGCTTTACTTTATTTCTAAACATCATAACGTAACACCCGGTTTCCATGTCTAAAAATCATAATATTTTAAACTAAAGCAATGTGGAATATCGTAAAAAATACGACCACATCATCTCGTTACTTAGTAGAGAATGTTGTTTTAAAGGATATTGAAGGAGAAGACAGTAGTCCGGAAAAAGTGGCAAATCTCCTCAACCAACACTTTTCTAGAATTGCTACTGATCTTACAAGGGACTAAAACCGTTAAATTCAACATCATTACCTTCCCAAAAAAATTTCGACACGATTTTTATTTTCGAAACTTCTAACGAAATCTTACGAATAGTCAGTAAACTAAAAAATAAATATTCATTTGGTTTAGATGAATTTCCGGATTGTTTATTGAAAACTTGTGTACCTGCCTTTAGACACCCGTTTACTCACATTTTCAATGCTTCTTTATGCACAGGAATATTTCCAGATATTTTCAAAACAGAAAAAATTAAGCCAATTTTTAAAAAAGGGCGCAAAAATTAAATTCAAAATTACTGACCAATTTCTCTTTTGGCAGGTTTCTCTAAAATATTAGAGAGGCTTTTCTAAACGCGAATGGAAACTTTTCTCAGGAAAAAACGAAGCGTTTTCAGTCTCACAACACGGGTTTAGAAAATCAAAATCTACGGAAACTGCAATTTTTCTTTTCTTAAAGATGTTGCTTCATCAATGGACCAAAATGAAGCATCCATTGGAATATTATTATATCTTTCGAAAGCTTGTGACGTTACAGACCATAACATCTTGCTATCAAAATTACCTTCTTATGGAATTCGTGGTATCGCCTTAGATTGGATAACCTCGTACCTTAAACATCGATCTCAAAGAGTAGAAATACCGTACTGGCACGAAAGGACATTATTTACTTATCTTTCCGATTATTTACAATTGAATATGGGGTTCCGCAAGGCTCGATCTTACGTCCTATCCTCTTTCTGTGATACGTAAACGGTATGCCGTCGTCTATTAAAAACGGAAGAACGATTCTGTTTGCCGATGACACGAATGTTCTTAGCAAAAAAGAAACAATAAATAGCACGATTTCAGAAGTTTCAAATTGGTTCTGTAATAACAAATTAATAGTTAATGAAGGAAAACAGTTTCAATGCATTTTTGCCTTTCAAATCAGCAATCGCTTGCTCTATTGAAAATGAATAATATGCAATTAGGTGATGTTCGGTAACAAAATTTGTAGGTCTGTCAATTCAGTCAAACCTCAAATGGGATGTACATATAATAAGACGAAACACTAAATTAAGTTCATTATGTTAGGCATTCAGAATTTTATCAAATTCTGTAGCCTCCATGCAGCTCGTTGCGTGTATTTTGCAAATGTATATTCCCTGTTGAGATATGGTATAAAATTCTGCGGAGACTCATCATGTAATACTCAGACCTTTATATTGCAAAAGAAAATTATTCGAATAATGAAAAAATGCCATCCGCGTTACCCTTACAAGCCTCTCTTCATTGAGCTTGGAGTCTTACCACTACCTTGCCTATGTATTTACGAATCTATAATATTTGTCAAAAGTGACTTACTTAACGACGGGAACATATTTTCATGCAATACTGATATTTATACTTACAACACACGTCGTAAAAATCACGTTCATCAAGTGTTAGTATCAACAGCTCATTATCAGAAATCCACACACAATACCTACATGTACGTTACTTTACAACGCTCTGTCAAATGACAAACAATTGAAGTCGTTTCACAAATTTAAGTTAAAAGTAATTTTTTTTCTGCTGCATAACTGTTTCTATACAATTAGAGACTACATTGATTATCAAAAAGAAAAATAATGCTTATTTAACAAAACTGTGAATTATTTTACATTTATATTGTATAATTTTTTGAAAAAGACTTAATATGTTTGTAAAAAATAATGTACTTCAGCTTCCGGGTCAATGACCCCCCCCCCATCTCGATAAGGTTTTTGTCCAGTTTCCCTGATCAATTGAGCAAATGCTGAGATGGCCCCTTGTTTTGCTTCTGGGCGTAAATTGGGCACGTTCTGGGCGCACGTTTTGTTGAACTCTCCTTTTGCTTGTCGTGGTAAGAGTAGAGGTAAGGGCGAGTTGTATTTTTGTTAGCAATGCAGAAAAATCATACTTGCAATTCGTGTACCGATGCAAATAAGTTTTCTATAACTCAGAAACGAAAATGTCTATTTTTCAAATATTGCTCATCTTGCGATTTATAACATTTATTTTTACTTATTTATGTTAAACTTTTACTCATCATTCAACTAATGATAGTTAAAATGACGGGAAGGGATTCTGGAACACAAGAAAACGTGCGCAGATAACCTTCCCCCCCCACGTCACTTACAGTTATTACTGTTTTTTTTACTGAATAAATCTAAATATAAATAAAGTCAAAAAGAGAAAGTATGCCCTGATTCCTACAAGTTAATTTAGGTAGGAGTAAACAGGTGTTGGATTTGATGCTGCAGGTCGCTGCTGAAAGGGAGGTTGACGTGCTACTCGTCAGCGAGCAACGTCACTGCGTCATGTGGTATCCGGATGCTACTGGAAGAGCCGGCATAATAATGCATAATAAGAAACACAAGAGAACGAAATACGGATTTTTATGGCTCGAAGTGGGCAATATGAGAATTTATAGCTGCTACTTTTCACTGAATGATACGCTAGAAAATTTTCAGAAAGATATCGATAGCTGGAGGCTAGCTTGAAAACGTCTAAGAGCGAGGTATTAGCGGCAGGCGATTTAAATGGTAAGTCGTACGAATGGAGAGAGACGTTCTCCGATAGAAGAGGAGCTATCATATCATCATATATTCATTGCAAGAAATGATCTGATCATCTAAAATACTGGGGACGAGTACACCTTTCAACGTGTAACCGCATCATCTATTTTGGATTTGACAATAAGCTCCACCAAGCTAGCTAAAGGCATCGCTGATTGGTCAGTGGTCGAGGAAGAAACCCTGAGTGACCTTCGGTACAGATCATTCAGGGCAGTAAACGATAATTTTGACATATTGTATAACAGATGAGCGTCGCCTAAGACCACATCGCTCTCCGCTGAATATTCTTCCGCCAGTCAGCTGAGTTGCATTCACAGCTGGTCGCGGTTGACTGAATTTTGTTGTTCAATGTAATTTTGATCGCGTGGATGTTAGAAACAGTTTTCACGAGAGATTCATTTAATTCCGTATCATTAATGATGAAAAATTATACTAAGTGATTCAAAACATTTCGAAATACTCTTGAGAACATGTCTGATTGATTGAATTAAATCATTAGATACAAGAATGAAATGGAATATACTGCAAAGCTCCCACGTAGGCCTTATAAAAAACTACTGGAATTCTGCCGGTACTTTTCGATCTTGCGTGTTCAGAAGATTCAAATTAATGTGTGTTGTATAATGTTTTGCAGTTATGATATCTGGTGTTTGTAATTACGATTTCATTTTCACGTTGCTCATCTTATGACTGACAGCCAGTGTATCAATTATTGATCAGTGACTTACAGATATGGTTAGTTAATTGTGAATTTTTGTAATAATACTTAAATGCTATAATTTGTTCTGCGATTGACTGGTAAAATAAGGCTTAATTGACATGTTAGACATGTATAATTAATATAAAACTACCATTAATTTGCTCTTTTCTTAATTCTGGGTTCTCCTGATTATACAATCTTGGAAAATTTTCACACTACATTCAAAGATTTCTGTGGGAAAAACAATACAAGTAGATATTCTCAGAGTACTGTGTGGCAGAATTCTCAGTTAATTCAATTGATCAGTAACTTCAGGTAAATTTCTTAAATATGGAAATCAAGTCGGTTCTTAAAAGTAAGATAAAAAAATGGGGTAAGAAGGGCTATGAATTATTGCACTCACCTGTCATTAAAAGGATATTAAATAATATATTAAAATTTATGAAAGATGAATGGTTTTAATGATCACTTTGCAAATTTTAGCCTAAGAAATAAAAATTGAAACATCTCATACCTTCAATAACTTTATTATCTATAAATAAAAGTCAATTAGAAGATGAGTATGAAGGTTACATAAAAAAACGAAACGTATAAGTGAAAAAACAAATCCCTTTATTTGCATTATTTATTTGAACGATACATTTCCATGAATCCATTTGAAGTTCAATCAATTTTATCCACTTAGATAATTTAAAGTCAAACTATCCAAAATCAAAATGAGTTTCCTGAGTCATTTTAGAAAAAATTCACAACCTACTAACATCTCCAGCCTCAGCCTACCACATTTACCAGGGTGAGGAGTAAAAACTTTTGAAATAAAAGTTATACATTTGAATTTTAACAAAGGGGATAAAACAATGAACGATGTACGTATTGTATCATCTTATATGACAACACTTTATTGGTTATCAAAGCAGATCTAACAGCCTATTTTGATAATTTTAATCAAGTATTGCATTAAGATGTCTTACAATACGAGAAACTAACATACTTCTCAAAAGATAAAATTTTTCTTTTCATTAAATCTGCATTTCTAATTCCTTTTTATTAAAAGGATTAATTTTCCTATTACTTGAAGTTCATTTTTGATGATTATGAATGAATGTTATTAGAATATATTTTCAACGCATTCATTCACAATAAAACTTTACTACACAAACTTGATTTACACATCATTTTACATACCTGTTTCATATACATAAAAAATTAACTTCATATAACTGAAAAACTTCTTTTGAATAAAAAAATTAAAATTGTACAATAATTACTAAAAAGAATTAACAAAGGAAGGTAACACGTGCAGACATAATGAAGTGTCTAGTTATATCTTTTGAGAAGTATACCTAAACAAAAAAACCTACCCATAAGGGAGGGGAAAAGCTACATTACTTCTGGGAAGCAAGCAAAGGACCATCCCGGCATCTGCCTTAAGCGACTAAGGGAAACCCAGATAAAACCTTGTCAGGATGGCGGCTTAAGGCCAAACCTATACAAGTGAATAAAACATGTAGTAATAGTAATAATAATAATAATAATAATAATAATAATAATAATAATAATAATAATAATAATAATAATAATAATAATAGAAGATAAAGACTACTTATCATGTGATACATAATAAAAAATACTCCTACATATTCTGTAGAAAAAATTTAAATTTCTCAGATTGTGTACATGAAATCTACAGTTAGAACTACTAAACATATGTCTCAACACCCCCACTCTACACCTTTAATCACAAGACTAACACATGTTTCGCTACAACTCCCATCACCAACAAACCATTACAATCCCACATGCTTTCTAACTACATCAACTATATGATATTTATTTTCAGAGAGAATTGAGAATACATTCAGTTCAAGTAATACAAATACACACATAGTTACAAGGCATAATAGATAAAAATATGAACACCCTTCCCCCCTCTTCAAACACGCACATAAACATAATTTTTGAGTTTTAACAGTGTTCTCAGTTCTAATGCTGTACATTGTTACTTTCTGAGCCCCATAAATATTCACTATTGGAAGAAAGTCACCATATGAAATTCATCTTTTAGTGTTTATCAGGATGTTGAAAGAGAATTTGTTTCTTTGATGTTAAAAATCTGAAATATAAAAATGTACATACATCTCATTTCATAAACATTTGTTGAAAATTAAATTTGGATATAATAATTATTAAAGTTTGTACCATTATAGTTAGTACATGGAAGATGCTGAGACATCTGTAAAGTACAAATAGTAGTAGTATTAGTAGTAGAAGTAATAATAATAATAATAATATATTTCAGTAAGCCAAAATCAGCCTAAAAAAATTAAGATTCACTATTTCACCTGGAATGTAACCACTTACTTGCCCTTGATGGAATAACACAAACTTCCAATTCTGCACCTGAGAAGAACAAAAGTTGTGTCAAATCTTGTTTCAAACCGATGAAACATACAGCATTAAACATGTAAAGATACTGACCATATCTCTATTAAGTAGAGACACCAGAGGGCCCAGGAATGGGAACAGCAAGAGGAACATCATCATCATCATCATCATCATCATCAGAGTCCTCCTGAATATTTACTATGACAGAAATCTCTGAAGCATCGTGCCTAACCTCAACTCTCCAATCTTCTTCTATAATTTTCTCTGTGTGTGCCACATAATTCTTCCAACTAAAGTACTGCACAGAATGAATGAGTACTTTATATTAACAAATTTTTTGCAAAAAAAAAAACCTCTAGACAATATATTGTTTTTCATTTTAATATTCACTTACTTCTCCACTGAAACCTGGTTTAATGCTTGCCTCCATTTTCTTGTCACTGCTTGGTGGTCAAAAGTGGTTCCGCGATGTCTGTTATAATATCTTTTGCACTGGCTCCATACCAACTCGATAGGATTGTAGTGACAATGGTAGGGGGGGAGGCGCAAAACTCTATGTCCAGCTTCTTGAATAATTTCATCTACAACATATCTGCACCCACATCAACTGATATGATTTTTCAAATAATGAAAACATTGGCAATCACATTGTGTCAAAATCTTGCAAAAAATAAATCTGCCTTATTCTACGATTCATTCAACAAAATGTATGCTTATGCTTAAGAGTACCTTTTCTGAACAACTATTTCAGAAGTTTTCAAAAGAAGACTCTTAAAGGTATGCTCGGGTCTAAAGGGTATATTGTGCTCAGTTAGAAACTGCTGCAGGTCACCCTTCCTCCATTTTGATGAAGGCCGTTTCACTTTCTAAAAAATTGGAAATAACAAAAGGAAGTTTAAATGTTTCAGTTATATTGAAAGATAACATGCATTTCTTTTCATTCTCTCTACAAATACATATAAAACATTTTACTGGCAAAGTTGATGTTCTCTAAGAAAAATTGTATTACTGATATAACTAAAATCACTGAACATCATTGAATGTAATCAATATTCTATTCCTCCCTTTTTAGTAATGGAAATAAAAGTTGAAACATTCACTTTCACCACTGTGTATTTTTAATAATCATTTTATAATCAGTTATTTTTATAAAGGAATAAATATATTATTTCAATGAATATTTTTAACATTTCTAAAAGAACAATTGATGCAATGTCGCTCACCAGTACAGAATGAACAGGTGCATTGTCCATTACAATAACTGATGGTTCTGCCAACCGAGGTAATAACATTTCTTTCATCCACTTTTGGAACATCTCTGCTGTCATGGTACCATGATATTCATCTACTTCTTTTGTCTTTGATGGAAACAACAGCTCTGCATCTTCGATGAAGCCATTTGTACCTCCTGCATGCAAGACTATATACCTTTTACCTTCATCTAAATTTTTGCTTGAGCAACTCTCCTTATTTTTATCTTGCCATGACCGAGAGGCATAGCCTAAAGGATAGATCGTTAAAAACAATTAGTAAAGATGTTCCAAAATAAAATCATATTAAACCACTATGTAGGTGCTTCAAACTGGACAAACAATATTCTTCATACACATAAGTCATAACACACACTGCTATTTCTCAAAAGATGCATTTCATTACATGCAAATCATGCCTTCTACATTCACTTATATCTAGAATTTCACCATTTTCAACACTACAAAATTTAGTAGATTTTTCGCTTGCCTTTTGAATAAAACCAAGTCTCATCCAAAAACACAAATTCATAACCTTCAGCCTTCAGTTTCATATATTCCATCAAAAAATCAGATCTTGCAATAACAATATCATTTCTTTCCATTAGTGACCTGCGATTATCCGTCTTTTTCCATTCAAACCCCATGGCACGAAGCAGATAAGACAAAGTAGTTCTCCCCCCTGTAAACCCTATATCACTATCATGTTTAACTGCAGTTAAAATTGAGTCCAGAGTAACACTTTGTCCTGTGAAAATTGTTGTAATATACAAAACAGAAGAACTCACTTACATGCAAATATAAATAAATTACTTACCATTCTCATACATTGAATAAATAATGCGCCTAATCAAACCCTGTCCAAAATCATCCACTACACATGTTTTATTCCCTTCTATTCCTCGGCACTTCCTTTTTGGAGTCTGAGCAGTATCAGAGTCTTGCTTCCAATATCTGTAAATATAAATTCAACATTATCCAAAACAATTTCACCTGACATATTTATTTTAATAATTAATTTATTATTATAATTTTACTTACTTTTGAACAATATGAGTTTCTAGCCTCAATGCATACGCAGTTTTATCAATAACTGAAGAAGTTTCTATGTTGCCTTGCATCATCAGCTCTTCTACAAATCTTGCAATAAAAAAGATGTCTTCTTGGCGCTGATGCTGCGTCACTTCTCTCTTCTGCGGTGGACTCATTGCTAAAGTTGCTTAAAAACTATTAATATTTATCATAAACTACATTAAATATTATTACAAGAATAAATATCTACTATAAGAAATAAAGTAATTAAAATGCAAGTAATTACAAATTAAATATTATATAAATAGCTATTATTAATGCTATTAAATTGTTAATTTAACTTATTAGTATATTAATGTTAAATCTAATATTTCAATGAATTAAATATAATATAAATATTAAATAAATAATGGAAATTCTCCGAAATATGTGGAGTGAAATCGTTCACGTCTGCTGTCTCCTGTGTCGACGATCTCACAAAATCTTCGACAAGGGCTCGGCCAGCTCCCCTCTCTGGGGGTAGCAGGCAAAAAAACACACACAAAACAGTCATAAACACGCAGGGGTCCTTGGGTCCAGGGGCAGGGTCCTTGAAACTCGAACAAAAGGCCCGCCCTGTGCCCGTCAACAAAAGAGAAGTCCCGTTAGCAGAACCTCTTTTCTGCAGTGAACTCTTCAAATTCTAAACTGAACACAGTACACGTAAATTTTTAACTATTAAAAATAGTTATCTTAAATATAGTTTCAGAATTCTTCAACAACATTTTATCACTATAATAAAATATTTTTCATTGAACTTTCTCCTTTGTCGGATTGACAATACATTATGTATGCGCCACGGCGCCACTACACGTTAGCCAACGTTCGTGAAATGAAATCGAATCATTTCTGCATGTTAAATCACTGGGCCACGCCTCCAGGCATGATCCATGTGGTATGGCATCAGTGGCTGTCAAAAAAACCGGTCACATGACTGAATGAACTGTACATAGGATATTCGGCTCCATTAACAGAGGGGCCGCAACATGTCAAAATGCGATATAAAGGAAGACCATTTTGGAATCCCAAAAAATTGAATGAAGACAAGGCAAAACGCTCCTTGGAAGAATCCAGGTTGCTGGTTAACATGGATTGGACGAAAGAGGCGGAAACGCTTGAGGATATGGTCAAGGCAACGGAAAAAATAGTGGTAGCAGCTTGCAACGCATCCATGCCTAGACGTATATGTCCGAGGAGAAAAGTGCAAATGTATTGGTGGACACCAGAAATAGCTGAAGTACGAAGGATCTGTATTAAGGAAAGAACAGCGACAAGGGCCAAGACGAATCTGCACCTCAGGGAACAGTATAAAGAACTGTCCAAACGGCTTAAGAAAGAAATAATAAGAAGAATAGGAAGATGCTGGAAAGAGCTCTTAGAACAGATAGATAACGACACAAGGGGCATGGCTTATAACATAGTAAATAAGAAATTCAGGATGGACTGGAAGATACCAGGTTTGAATAATCCACAATTGATGAGGAAAGCTATTAGAATCCTCTTTCTCACTATAGATCCCTGAACGAGACCAAGAGCAACCTCACGGTTGACGCAGCAGACTACTTCACGATAGGCGAACTGAGGAGAGCGGCGAAAAGCATGAAAACTGGGAAGGCCCCAGGTTTCCATGAAATTCCCTGTGAAATACTAAAAATAGTGGCACAGGAATATCCGGAATGCCTTTTGTCAGTCTACAAGCGCTGCCTTGAGGATGGGAAATTCTTCAAGACGTGGAAGAGACAAAAGCTGCTACTCCTCCGAAAGGGCAACAAGCTGGTAGATCAGATGTCGTCATACAGACCACTGTGCCTCCTTGATACCATGGGTAAGCTGCTTGAGGGTTTAATAATTTCTAGGCATGAGGGGTTCATATGCTTTTCTCACACGCAAAATGGATTCCGGAGAGACCGCTCGACGACGGATGCCATCCTGGAAGTAATCGAGGAACCAGACGCAGCCAGAAAAGGAGTCGGCAAGACGAAGGCATTCTGTGCGCTGGTGGCAATTGACATTAGAAGCGCCTTCAACTCCGCTAGGAGGAGGAACATTATGGAAGTGTTAGTTAACAAGATGATTCCGGAATATCTCCTAAGTATTATTGAAGACTACCTCCATCAAAGGACGATAACTTATGTGGACAGTATCAGGATAGAAGAGAATTTTACGTGCGTGTTCCTCGAGGGTCCAGACTTGGGCCATTTTAATGGAATGTCCTATATGATGACATTATAAGCATTGACCTGCCGAAAAATTCGTAGCTCACAGGCTACGCTGATGATACGCTAGTAATAAGCCACAGCGATGACATTAAACTCCTCGAATATAATAATGTGGACAGATTGCCGTTCATGTAAATATTTAGTCCGTAAGAGACAAGTTAAAAATCACACATTTTTGTAACTTTTGAAAATCAAAAGGATAGAACAATAGAGCGTTTATTTGTCATTTAATAGGGTACATTTAGCCTATCCCTACCAAAAACTTAAAGAAAAAATTTAGAACCATTTTTGAGAAACTTGTTTTTGTACATTTTTAAAATTGCTCGCAATATTGCGCGGAAACTACTAGTTTCAAAAAAATCTACATGACCTTAATGAAAGGACCAATTATGGACAACACATTTATTTTGAAGGAAAAAAACTCTATCTTTAATTTTGTAGTTGTAGGAAGACGCTGAAAAATCCAAACTTTTGGATATTCGAAAATTCAGAGTTATCCGTGAAAATCGGGCCCATGCCACTTTTATAAGTGTATGTTACTCTATTCTTACAAGAAATTTAAAGAAATAAATTGGAGCTGTTTTTGAGAAAATTTTGAAAATGTCCTGATAGCTTCATGTAAAATTCCCCACAACTTTTAAATAATATGTTTTTAAAATCTCAAAGTTTCAGCTCGAACCAGATGGACAGGGGTTTCTTCAATTTGGAAAAAATCTTACGCATGGTTTAGGCGCTAGTAGTGTTCACAGATACCCCCCAACTTTTAAAGAATATGGTTTTAAAATCTCAAAGTTTCAGCTCGAGCCAGATGGACAGGGATTTCTTCAAATTTGGAAAAAATCTTACGCATGGTTTAGGCGCTAGTAGTGTTCACAGACACCAAACGGACGGACTGACGGGCGCTTTGCTGCCAATTGATTTTTCGTATCAAGGACCTACAAAACAGGGATTCTGGCTGCATGACGTGTTAGAGGATTCCCCCCTCCTTAATTCAGCAACTGGATTCATTCAGTGTTTCGCTATCAGCGCCCGGCATTTTTCTGCCGCAAATCCGCCGTTTTTCCGCGCATCGTTACATAATTTTCCCTATACTACGTGTATTACTCCGTATATACGTAGAAAGTAAAATAGTGCGAATACAAGTTGTAGTGTATTTAATAATAGCCTGTTAAATTTGGGGCTCATTTTACAACCAACGCCATATTAAAATTCTGCAAATCAAAACCAGTCTTTGATGCGTTCGAAATTGCAGATAGCAGCAATAAAAGCAATGTTTAAAACATATTCTATTTCATTCGTTAAGAATTAGAATCGGTCAAAGCGAACTCAAACTATAATTAAAAGCCAAAGACGTATATTCCAAAGCTTTTAGAACCGAGAAAATACGAACATCTATGTTTCACACCAGTTATCATTTAGATTTTAAAACACAAAGCTATGATGGCAAAATGAGTTACTATACTAGTTGTTAAAATCATTCCTGCTAAAATGTTTAAATGTTTGCGATTTATGAAAATATACCAAGGGGGCTCATATTATATAAATGGCTCATATCACCACCTTTGCATCAGTATATATCTATAATAAACGGGTAATACTCTTTATTTTTGAAAGTTATAATTTTAATGTTATGACTCATGATTTTAGGCACGAAACTTTTTTAATTTCTAAGTAAATAACGTGTAAAAGGAAAATATAACCGCAAGAGATTTATTAATAAGGGATATTCACAACAATGCTGAACATTATCCCGCGTGTTTTAATATTACTGAACTGAAGTTCACCAATTTTTCAATGTATGTTATTACCTCAGCTTAATAAAATTATTGTTCGCTTAATTATTATTATTATTATTATTATTATTATTATTATTATTATTATTATTATTATTATTATTATTATTATTATTGTTATCATTATTATTATATTACATCTCAAAATACAGAAGCAAGTAAATCTTTTATATATAAATTCGAAGATCTGCGAAATCAAATGTTTAAATGTAATTTTTTTGTTAAATTTGTCCCAAGATTGGGTGGGGCAGTTGCCTTTCCTGATTCTGGACTCTGTAATTCTTTTACTTCACTTTAAGAGAATATCGTTAATTTACCTTTTCATAAGAAATGAAACAATGTATTTTCTTTGTTCCTTCTACTGTTTTTTATTATAACATTGTTAGAATGTTCCTTTTTCTAATAATTGTTCACCGTTGCTAAAAATATAAAGGTAATATTCGTCACGTTTATCGTGACCCGTCATCATCCCACTTAAATAATTTCATAAATTAATTGGTTCCTGCCAGGATTGAAGGTTAGCTTTTGTCGAGAATATTACAGTTGCCCTCCCTCCCTACGTCGCATGGTCCCTTTCCATAAGACGTTGCGAAATGAAGAAATACCATTCAGCATTCACATTGAAGCATAAACTCTCATTGTTTTGTAATACTGGGCACTGACTCCATCCGAAAAATATGTCTGTTAACTCTGTCATAATCTTATTTGAGAAGTTTTACGAGTCCACATTTATAAGGTTGAATTGAATTAGCGTCGTGTTTCAGGCATCAAGAAAAATATTGTTTAAATGCTTTGCTTTCTCTGATGTATAGGACAAAAAGATGCATAGTAGCTCAGACAATAATTCACAGCAATCTGAATTACAACTTCAAGTACCAAGGAATAATTTTCTAAAAACTCGCAATGGGCAAAGAAAACACCCAGCATCAAATTTTATTTTTGGCTCATGAAAAGAGCAGAAGATGGCAAACGGTGGGCAAAGACAGCAGAAGAAACAGAAGACGAACTTACTCGGTCAGTTTCTTTATTAGAGTGGCCAGTACCAGCTGTACATTCATCATTGTCACTGCCCAACATTTTTGCGGCATTAGCGAGTATGGTAGATTGTCACTTTCATGAAAACGCTTCACTTTACTCGTCAGGAGAAGGTATTTTGAAAATCATTTTCTCCAACACATATAGCTTTTTTTTGGCGGCAAACTGTCAATTTTCAACTTCTTAATAATGCTGGTTGTAACAACCTAAACGTACACTTCTGCAATTATAGATTTTCATATTAAGAAAATGCAAATACGATAGTATTGATATTATTGTATCTGTGGATACTATCTGCACAAAACAACGCTTATGTTCCACGGATTCCTCTGTTTACACCATTGACTCAGTATATCTGAGAAAGAAAGCTGCTGTTTCAGGCAGACCCTAGCAGTGTCAGTTTATAAATAAATTTAATAGTCGCATTTCGTCAGAAGGCTTCCATTTGAGACCGTATGTGTGTTTCTGCTTTATGTGGGACGTCACGATGCGTCGTGTCATAGACGCTCGAAGTTCGAGCAGCGAGTCCCGAGTCCGGCGGGCAGCGAGCGGGCTGCCTACGTGCTCCGGTGAACACACTATTTTTAATATGCGTTATTTATGTGTGTCCCACTTTGAAATTTGGCATATCTATACAATATTAGCGTAGAAATACACGAGTATTTTTTACAATTATTTTAAGTGTCAATCTGTTGTAAAAATTTGCATTTTAAATATTTAAATAATATGTTTACAAACATTATTTTTGCATCATATGATCTATCTAATAACTATCTATAAACTATCTTTTTAAGTTAAAATTGAGTGTAATTTTATTTTTCTGAAGGAAACGGTATTTTCACAAAATGTTTTTAAACATTAGCGAGCGCAGGATTTTTCAGGAAAATAATAATGGGCAATATTTCTGAAAGGGGTGGGATTAGAAAAAAAAACTACAAAAAATGTGTCACGTATTTTCAATCACAGACCTCATAAAAAAGTTTCAAGTTGCTAAAAAATAGTGATGTTTTGTAAGTGTGGGGTTTGACGTGGGACGAGTCCTTATTACGTTCTTCTCACAGTTACATTTTAAGCGTGCAATTATCAAATAAATGTAACAAACAACTTATTCTTATTAAACTTAACACCTTATTCACATAAACATACAAAAAAGCCGCCTGTTAATGTATCGCGACGTTTTATGTTTAAAGAACAACTTTTCAGATTTTTTCAAGCCTGTTCCAGGATTCGAAGACTAACAATATTTTTTGGTATTTTTTAAACTTTGCGTTTTAATTTGGCACTGAGAAAATATCAAAAAATGCTTTTCTGATAGTATAAATTATTTTGTGATTTTTGGTTTTTTCATTCGGATAAATTAGTTTAGTTGACGAAAAAATAAAATTAAAAAAACACGTTTAGGTTGTAGAGTGGTGTGTGTGATGGGCCGGGGACTAATAAATATTTCAAAGATATGTTTGTGCTAGAGGTTTCGTGTAACACCTCATCTGCCATTTGATTTAGGGGATCCTTTTACCTTTCTTATGCGGCGTTGGGGGGGCTTTGCTCCCCAATAAAAGATCCACCCCCCCTTAATTACAAGAAATTTAAACAAAAAAAAAATTGGAGCCGTTTTTGAGAAAAATTTGAAACTGTCCCATGAATACCCCCAAAAATTAATGACTGGGTTTTAAACATCACAGAGCTCCGGGACTCAGGAGTTTCTTCAATTCGTTATTCAAATCAACAATTATTTAAAGCATATATACTCATAAATATAATAATGTGAACAAATTGATTATAAATATTAACGACGTGAGAGTCGCGTCAAAAAATTACATGTGTAATTTTTAGAAAAACAAAAGAATATAGCAATATGACGTTTGTCATCTTATAGAGTACATTTAGCACTAACCCTAACAAAGGTTTAAAGAAAAAAATTAGAGTCTTTTTGAGAAAATCTTTTTTGTATTTTTTAATTGCAGATATTGCACGCAATATTGCGCGAAAACTCCTAAAAGTTTCAAAAAAATGTACATGGCCTTAATGAAAGAACTAATTATGGACAACAAATTTAATTTGAAAGAAAAATCTCTATCTTCAATTTTGTAGTTGTAAGAAGACGCCGAAAAAATCGCGACCTATGCCACTTTTATAAGTGTATGTTACTCTATTCTTATAAGAAATTTAAAGAAAAAAAAATTGAGCTGTTTTTGAGAATGTCTCGAGGGCTTCACGTAAAGTACCCCCAAAATTTAAAGAATGTTTTTCAAAGTTTCGACTCGAGTCAGATGGACAGGGATTTCTTCAATTTGGAAAAATCGTACGTATGGTTTGTGTGCTAGTAGTGTTCAGACGGACGTTTCGCCGTCAATTGATTTTTCAGTAACAAGAATACACTAAAAAGGGATTCTGGTTACATCACGTGATAGACTATTTTTTGTTTAAATTTAGCAACTGGATTTATTCAGTTTTTCGTTATCAGGGCCTAACAATTAATTTTTTCTGCCGAAAATCTGCCGTTTCTTCGCGCAGCATTACATAACTTTTCCCCTACTACGTATATTACTCTGCATGTACTTATGCATACGGGATAGTAATAAACCGCTTTTTCGGTATCGGGGGACCCCAAAACGTGTATTTCCATTGAAATCTCGAAATCGATTTTCCGCAGCCTTACATAACTTTCCCTATACTACATATATTACTCTGTATATCCATATCTATATGGGGAAGCAAAAAATGATGGGAAGACACTACGCATTATCATTATCAAAATCTTCATGAACTACAAAATGGATTTCAGATCAATTTCTGTTTAAACAGGCTTGAAAACAATAATAATAATTTTCCAGATGTTCCAGCATGATTCATTTCCTTTATTATCTTCATCATATGCACCGATCATTATGCAAATGAAATGGTGTGAGCATGGTTTCAGTAAGCAAATCATAGTGTCTGATGTCACATAACTGAGCACCCAAAATCTTCTATTCACATCATATCAGAGGAATAGTACTAGTTGTTACCATCATTATTAACATTTGTAACAATGTTAATGTATATCAATTAATAACAATAATCATTAATAACAATTTCTACTTTGAAAAGTTTATACAATAATATTATTGTATTTAATAATAATGTAACCAGTTGAAATTGATTCAACCAAATCTTCAATAAAGCAACAATTATTTCAAAACAATAAATCACAAATGAATATCTTGTTTCTGCATGGTTGCCTTCAAAGCTCGGAAGGGCACTAAATAAAATATATAAATTGGCTCTCGTAAAAAAGTCAAGATAATTTTTTTTTTACCTTTTTTATTGTTTTTGTAACATTTAAACACACAATCTTCCATACATCTAATTCTGCACAACATATATGAAACAAGAAATTTAAGGCTACAGATTTCTAAGAAACATACAAAATATTTAGGATCTACCAAATTTGTGGAATCATCTGTAGTGTGTCTTAAGCAGTGAGTTCATAAATTTAGCTCTATACAAAACAAGTGAGCATTTTTGTAGTAGTTGTGCATTAATTCCTCAGGAAGGTTACTGTAATTCTACAAAGTGAAGTATTTGTACATTTTATTGAGAGATATAATTTGTTTATGAAATTCTACATACTACTCAACATCCTTGATAAATTTTTTTTGCAACTATTTGTACAAATATTTCTCAATATCACCTCATAAATTGTTTTAAAACAATATACTACTTTGGTATGTGACAATCTATGGTCCCACATTAGTAAATTCGTCTTGGTTAGTAATTTACTCAGAGATCTCTGAATTTCAATGACATTCAATAAAAGGTTCTCTTACAAATGCTTATTTATCTTCATTTCAGGTTACAACATAGATGCTGACTTATAATTTTTATTTTGACTTATTAGGTCACCTGGATTTCCTAATTGGCATACATAATGTTTCAAATGATTTTCTCATCAAAAATCCAATTAATGCAACATACACACCAGACTAAAAAATTTATGGTCTGTTAATACAAAAGTAATTCAATTAAAAGAAAAAATAAACATGAATCTCAATACAATGACCATGGATAATTTTGTTACATATTACTTTATATTATCTAAATACATTGAAGAATGTTATATTAAAATCAACATCATAAGGGATACAAACACAAAGCATCATTGTGATAAATTGCCATGTAGCTTTTCATTCAGTAACAAGGAAATACCCAGTTCTTTTGAGTTCACTAACTGAGCTGCAGAAGATGTATGTATGTTAATTTTATCTACAACATATTTTACATTACCTCTGCGTTGTCACAGAATAGTATAAGGATCAGGACATTTCTGTTAATAATTGTTAAAACTATAATTGCTTGCAGAAATATCTGCAGAAAAAATTATAATATACTTAGAATATCCTAATCTGAATACTCCAATATTGCAAGTTGAAAAAGCAAAGTTTGAAAGTTCAGCATATATTGAAACAGAAAAATATATGTCAGAAGCATTTAAATTAATTTAATATCTTCTTGGACAAGCAGATTACAGACCATTGTGTAACAATTCAATATGATGTGTATTTCTTACAGTTATTATGGTGACTGTCCCTTCACAAAAAAACACTGCAAGAGGTAACATAATATATATTCATAACATGTAGTCATACATTACATTGATGTTAATATTATATCTTAAAGATATCTGTCAACCTTCTTACTACTTTTAATGTTATTTTTATAAGCACTATCTAATTAATTATTTCAATACCTCAGTATCATATATACAATATTGTATAAAAATGTAAAATAATATACAAATATGAATTCTTTACAATCTTCATGGAAAACATGCGATGTATAGAACTGGTATTTCATAAACAAATTTAACAATAATTACATTTGACATTATCTTCAGAAAATTCATAAGGGAAACAGTTTGCAACGATACAATGAGTTTATAAAACTTGCCTTAGATCAAGACACATTCAATTGTCAATTATTTTAATTGAATTTTCCTACATAATAACAAGGAGGCAAAATGGTATTAGAACAAAATTAGCAAACTTATTTTCTTTCTGACACCAGATTGCTCAATTATTACTTCTAACCAGTAAGACAAATTAATGCTTCAAAAGACAAGACCAAATTATTTTAAGCAGGGTTATTGAAATGCAAGAGTTAGGACCAAGCTGCTGGTAAAGGCAGTGGCTCATGAGCAGATTGCATTTGAGCACTTTTTCTCCCCTCCCCTTTCGTCGAGCTGACTCCACATGCAACAGTGACGTTGGTGACCCATTGATGAGCACTGGGCCTGAGCATGGAAAGAAGACTGTCTCCAGAGCCACCGTAACCTGCAGTACACTCATCACTTCTTGGAAACGATAAATTGGTTTTCGATAAACATCTCAAAATTTATAAATTTAATAACAAAATTCATAACTGTACCTCCTAAAATATTTCATTTTCTTTAAATTTATTACATTTCCAAACAGAAAGCTTTTCAAACATTTCAATGATGTTAAATCAACAAACCATATTATACAATAATATTTTCTTCCTACAATTTTTGAAGAGTGTCACAGAATGAGTTACAATTAGAAGCAATTTCTTCATTAATATATAAGCACCAACACCTACTGAGTTCACCGACAAAAATACCATTATTGTTGTTGATACAATAAGTCTCAGATAAACATTAATGCAGAAATGGAACCTTTTGCACCCATAGGTTTTTCAAGTGAAAAAATGTTATGAGGATAAAATCAATACAATTTTGGATGATACTTATTCTTGTATTTAAATATAGATTAAAGAAATGTAAAAATAAAAAATACCTTTTTTTTTTTTTGCTCGCGAATCGGCGAACTAGGACCACGCGTTCATACATCCTGCATTTACCGTGGCTCAGTATCATATATCGCGGCAGCAGGTGCATGTATCTCCACTTGGGGGGGATCAGTATTTTTTACTGAATCCGATTTTTATCCCCCAGGGTTGTTAGCCCTGGGGGTATGAAAGATGAAATGATGACGATAATGAGGAGTGAAAGGACGACACACTCATACAGACACACACAAATACACCCATGCGCGAGGCGGGACTCGAACCCGCGATCTTCTGGTCCGAGACCACTCCGGCACTACTGCCTTTGCGATCTCGGCCATCTGATCAAAAAAAACAAACCTTTATTAATAATACATTACATTATTTTTAGATTTGAAATAATACCATTCTATGTGTATTCACTGTTTCCCAAACTCAAAATATTTTAATTTCATAATTTTTCCAATTTTTTGGATATCTGCATAACAAAAGTGTTAATGCCACAAAAATTTACAATTTGTTTATCTACAGTGACACAATGCACTAGAGTTGTTTACATTCTGTCAGATTGCTATGGAAAGAGACTTGTGTGTAACTGAGGAGTGTATGTTTGTCCGTTTGCAGCTGTTGTTAAGAGTTTGCCTCACATCCAAACAAAAAAGTCTGTGTTCAAATCTTGAAATGTTTGTAGCAGCCCCAAAAAATTGATAATTGCACATTCACTGTTGTAATTTCATTGTAAATTCATTGCTTCATTCACACTGAAGATCCTGTTACATTTATAACAGCACAGGGTAATACATTCATGAATGCATCAAACTTGTTAACAGTTCAATTATTCCATTACATTTTTCCAGACAGATTCCCCTATCAACTTTGGCATTTGTATAGCATACTATCTTTTCTTTCATTTGCTTTGAAACAATGGATAGACAATCCTCAATTTCAGGTGTTTTTTGCAAGGTGAGAAATTTTTGAAATATTTAAATACTGCAGCACCTTAGTACAAAAGTCAATGAATAAAAACATTCATCGCCACCATTAATGTGTCTGTAGAAGCATCTTCAAGCTCCAATTGAAATGAATCTCATACTTTAGAATAAAATTTATCTCTATTGTCATTTACACGGGTACCAAAAGGAACATTTTCTTTTTCGCCACTCAATTCATTAATGTCTATCATTCAAGATTTCTTTAAATCAATCTCATTTAAGATATTATTTCAGTTTATTCTTCACATAACATTATTTTAGGAATTCTAAATGAGATTCACTTAAGTATAGATGAGAAGGTAGGTTTCAAAACTCTTCTAAAAATTAATTTTTGCCAATTTGCTCAGCAATCCAGTTTCGAGAAGACACTTGACCATTATCAGCATGCAACTTTAATAAACAACACCCTTTCAAGAAGCAAAAACATAAAGGTGCCAAACAATAATGGGCCCTGTATTTTTAAGAAGGATACATTATCGCTTCACTTACAATATCCTCCGGGCTAAAGGATATTTAATAATTTTCTTATCACTTTTCAGGTTTTATGAAATTGAAAATAATGTATGTGAACTATTTGAATTAATGCCCTTCCAATTACAAATACCATATTCTACCATTTTTCTCAAAATTTATTTCACAAAAAAATATTTAATTGCAAAAATAGTTTTTATTAAAAAAATCAACATGTTATTTTCTCACATATTCAGAATAGTGTTCTGATGAAGACACATACCCCACTTGAAAACGCATGCCATTTGTTCGAGCTAACCTCTGTCTGCACTACATGTACAAGTGTGCAAGTATGACAAGTGCACAAGAGCATTGAGAATATTATCTTTAGGTGTGGAAAGTATCAGTGATGTCATGCTTCTTGATCTTTAATCCCAATTTATGAAAGAATAACAGACAATCGTCGCACATGTATAGCACAATAAAACACTATAGTATATGCTACTGAGATTGTTGGCTGGTCATTGAGTTCTCACCTTTGCACAATGGCTATCACTGCTACCAATGATACAAATTTAATCCTAAAAAAATAAAATTCAGTAGGAGAAGCATTGTTTATTTTTAAAATTAGTGTAACAACTTATTTTATTAATGTAATTTCAAATAGTGTAAATTTATTTTGTTTCTTTGTTAATGTTCTATAATTAAGAGCATAGTTTGCCATGAAATTTAGTACATCCCTTTTTGCATAATCTTATCAGTTTTATTAGATTATATATATTTTATTTATTTTTAATAATATTATATATTTTTCCATTTCATACAACATATTTTTCCAAACTCTAGAGATGACTGCTTCTGAAGATTTAGTAGTTCTCGAGAATTGGTGCAGTAAAAAAGGAACTGGGCTTAAAGGCCGCATTTCTGCATCAGAGGGTTAATTTACAAGAAAAAAAAAAACAATGTTTAAAAGATAATTTTCAGGTATATCTGGAATTAAAAATATTTGAGTGATCTGGAAAAGGCTTATCTGCAAGAATCAATTAAAAGTCACAAATGGAGAAAAAGAGAGGTCTTCCAGTGCACACTAAATGAATATCCTACTGACAAAGTTTCAAAAGTCCTGAATTAAAGGAATTGTAGGGTTCAGGAGGAAAATGGGTAAGGATCAAAGGATGCGTGACTAACAAAACATTAATCTCAATATTAATTAAAAAAGGGAAAATGTATGTGGAATATACCATTCGTTCTCAGTTAAATGAAGGGGCAATATTATTATCTTTTTTAACAGATGATTGCTTTAATTACAAGGATATTTTTTTTATCCCAAATGCCCAAATATTTGTCTAATACACAATTTAAGCAATACTCTTACACAGTAAACCAGTATTTTTTTTCAGTCTGTAGATATGTTAAATTACAAGTTCATTATCTTTTTTAATAACAAATACAAAAGTACTACAACACCCAAATTATACAACACCATCTTACAGTGAAAAATGTTTTAAGGAACTTGTACATTACATGATTCTCCAAGAAACATACAAAGCTAACACGGAACTCTACTGTTAATGGAACTTAAACAACATGCAGAGTTTGCAGTTCTCTTAAACTTCCAACCACAATTTTTTCTAAAAAACACCTAAGTACTGACAACTATGTCTGAATACTATTCGCAGTTCCAGAATTTAAAAATAAATTCTATCTTATATCAATATAAAACATTTGCAATTCATATCATACTTTACATACATATACACATTGAATACATATTATAAAAGCTCTGAAACAATGTGGCAATCCCTTACCAAAAATATGAAAAAACTACCTTCAATTCTGCACAGTATTCTTCAATAGACAGAAGTAATTTTAGATGGAACAAGTCAAAGCTTCAGCACAATCTGCTTCTTAAATTTCATGTGTTTTGCACAGAGTAAGAAAGTTTATAAGCAGTTTGCATAGCAGTATAATCTTACAATAAGTAATCCAGTCTTGCAGGTAATAATCAACAATATGTAGAGATGTTTCTTATACAAGACAGAATTGCTACAGAACAGCATGTGTACAAAATCACAAATATAAAATTCAAGAACTCATATAAAAACTCTAAAATAAAATTCATTTCAAAATAAAATCTCTAGAAAATCAACAAATAGTCAGACTAGAAACATGACTACAGAACAATTGAACATGAAAAAAAAATCATGAATAAATAGAGATAAAATAGATTATGGCTAATTTTAAATGTCTGGTCAAACACAACCAAACTACTAATATTAATACCATACAATGACATAAGGAAGAAACAATAAATACAAAACTGAATCTATATCATACAAGAAAATAAAATGTACAAAAAGAAGAAACTAAACTATTGACGCTCATCTCCAATTATTTATATTTCATTTAGCCTTAAGGCTCTCTCACTTTCATTCTATTTATACAGGTTTTACTTCTAATGGCAATGTTGGCATTTAAGGAAGTAAAACTATTATATGTATTTTAAACAAAATACACATTTTAATGAAGCCTGCCTTCACCTTTCTTATTAAATATGAATAAAAATACATCTCCTTTAAAGCAAAATGAGTTAACGTACATTAGTAGAAACTAAACCACAGAAAAATAAACTGATCAAAATTAGCTATATACATAAAATTTACTGCTTCGACACACAAATATAAGAGAAAAACATTAGCACACATATCTACAAAAAATCACATGAACAAATTATCACATTCATAAACCAAGTAATTAAATATTATCCACATGATTTTATACAATTCAAGCTTCATACACGATTCCTGTGTAGTACTCTTCCTAATGAAAATTTTAAAAATTGGACTTTTGATACTGTGAAAACTTGTAATATAGAACACAAACTTTAAGAAAAATTTTGTTTTTACAGACTATGAAATTCATGAGCTAGATTGATTTCTTAAATATTGTTTATATATTAAAAAGAGAGAGAGAGAAAAAGATCTTATTCTCAATTTTATTTTAAAATTAATGAAACCTTATATGGTGTGAAATAATAAAAATAGTGAATTACTTTTATATTGATTTTGAAAACATTTCATACAAAATGGATTGCTGTCAATTTCAATGTTGATTTGTTTTGCAGTCAATTTCATATTTCTTCTTACTAATTGTGATTCTTGTAACAACCACCGAGTCTTTTCCTATGAATTTTTCCATGTGCACAAGTCCACGAATTTCATAGATAAGAGGTTGGCGCTGGGATTGACTACTGGAAAAAAGTTTTGTTTGTCCCAACAATGTTTTCACAACACAACATCAACATCACAGCCTGTATTGAAAGTGGGCAATTGAAAAACAAGAGCACAAAAATAATTTGTAATTCATTTAAAATCAAAAATGTGTTTTCAGTTGCTGACACAACTAATTCAAGTAAAATTTTGTTGTATTGTCTCATTGATATTTTCTTTAGTGACTGATTACTGGGCAGTTGGTCTGATGCATCTATTTCTCTCTTTGCTCTCTTGCTAATAATGAACACCAAAACCTAATGATAGTCTCAACCACAGTGACTTCATAATGTATTAAACATGTCTGATTCATGGATTTGACAAAATACTTTAGTATTCATGTACATAGGAATCATATGTGATGCAGAGAGAAAACTTCACATATATGTGCAGAAAAAATCCTTTATGATCTGCAAAACAATTTAAACTTCATTAGATATATGTCATTATTGTAGTTTCTAGTTAGGGCTTCTGAGGATGTGCATTTCAGCCTTTCGAAATGTCAAGGTTCCATCAAACATTTCAATAGATTCGAGAAAATGTATGTCACAGTTTCTTTAAATCATTGTTTAGTGATCTTTCTACTTACTGTAGTGATTTTTACTGTAGCTATTTGCTCACAGATTGCAGCGTAAGTTGTTCTTGTAGCAGAAATCAGGCAGAATGTTTTGATATTAATAATTCATTTTCTTCAAAATTTGTCAGCTGAAACCTTGACCTTCCAAAGGGATGATACACAGAGTCTTAAGGTTAACTAGCAACCCAAGTCTGAGAGCACTTGTTCTTGCTTTGGCAATTTAGCAACCGCATATTTATTGCCACCTTTTAAAACAGCCGTGCTTCACACGTCAAGACAGCAGAGAAGGTGACCATCAGGTCATAAGCTGCAGCAACTTTTCTGTTTCTCTGTTTTTCCCATTCAAGAGTTTAGGTGGGCAGATACGTGGCTCACATGCAAGAAGCTTTTCGCGCTGCACACAGTGGGTGGGGTGGAGAGGGGTGACCAGAGACATGAGCAAGAAACAAAACGTCTCTTTAGGTGATTCTGTACAGTATGCTTAAGAAACAAACTGTAATATCAGTATTTGATATTGTGGAGGGAAGTTATAACTGTTTTCAATTTATTAACACCAACGCAACAATAATTATTATTTAATGAAAGTTTCTCAAAAAGAAATCAGAAAGATATCTTGTGAAATATTACTGCCCAGCTCTTCATTATTTATAACAGTAATAATAATTATTCAAAGGTATTTCAAACTTCACCAAATTGCCAAAACAAGAGGTGGTGTTTCCAGACATGGGTTGCAAGTTAAGCTAAAGACCCTGTTTTTTATAAGAGGGCAGAAGGTTTATTAATGAAAAAATATTTCAAATTCTCTAAATTAAAATTTTCAAAATAGTTGTATAATCTGAGATGAGGGGGGTGATCGACTAAGAACGTTTAGAGATGTTCTATAAAATCGTACAACTAATATTAAATAAAAATGGACAGTAGAAAATTAAGAAAGAGATGTATTCAAGAAACACCCGCTTAAAAAGGTTTTCTCTTCATGGTTCATGTGTATCTGCCAGTTCTTTATTTGCATCAATGGCCAAAGCAGGTGTGTACACATTACGCTCAGCATGAGAAGTACGCTGCAACTCTCTGGAGAAATACTTCACCGTTTTACGCAATCCCACATTGAGAGGCACCTATGCAAAAAACATAGCAAGATTTTACTTGACTGCGATATTATTATTATTATTATTATTATTATTATTATTATTATTATTATTATTATTATTATTATTATTATTATTATTATTACTATTATTATTAAGCATTTTACAGAGTTCTTCATATGGTATTAACTAATTTCAATATAAAAGTATATTATTTGTTAAAATGCCACTATTCAAATTTTTGAAGGGATTCTCATAACTTTCATTCCTGAATCACAATTATTAATTGAACAATCAGGTCCATATTTAGATATCATTACAAACAAAATTGGCTTCATAGTTATCTTATTAAACTAGAACCAGCTGTTCTAGAAAACTATTGGAATACATGGTTCTCTGAAACTTCCCCCACCTCTCTTAATGTTATTACTTAAAAACTACTCATATTTAAAAATAAAATGCATGACATTTGAAGATCTACAATTGAATAAAGTTATGCAGACAAAAACAAAGCCACAAAAATCAATATGACTGGAACGTTGGGACAGATCTTGAAATTTCAAGCAGCAAGGATCCACACTGAAAATTAGTAACGTGTGGGATGTGGATATAGAAAAATTCTACATATTCACAATAAGGAAAATAGAAAACACTAAAATCAATGTCTTATGTCATTTAGTATTTACTTTCAAATTAATGAAATGAGGAAAGTTTACAGTTCTGGAACATTACTATCACTACTAACTGTGAACACAAAGTTGAACATGTTTCTGAAAATGTAACTGAAATTTTTTTCACAAGATATATTCTTGTATGTTGTAAGCAACTATGGCAAAGAAATCCTACAGTTCATCTTAATTTAAAAACGTAATTCACTACATATAATTAAAGTGACTGAATTTTTATGAAAAGAGCCAGAGCAAAAGAGCAAATGAGCAAGAGCAAAACAAATACACTCTTTGAATTTAAGAAAATAGGTGTTTATAATTTTATGGAAATTTAGTGTTTATACCTTAAAACCAGTTAATAATCACAAGCGATAAAATATCTGGGGTCCACTACCATTCATTTAAAGCAAAGGGCCTGAAATTTGGTTGCATAGAAAGCTTAAACAGCTAAACAAAAATACTTAGTGTTTTATACATAAAGATTTTTGCAATTTTCTAAATTTCAGAGGTTTTAATAAAAAACCGAATTATGCCATTCTTATAAATGCACTTTCTTCTATTTAAGCAAAAAATTTCCAGCCTTTCTCCAGAAAACTTCGAAAATGGTACAGAGGAGTCATGTAAAGGACCCCCAAAACTTAAAATATCTTAATCATCTGCAGAACAGTAACATTAGATCTAACGTCTGAAGAATTTACATTTTAGCTCAAAAGCTTCTAATCTCACTGAGTTATGTGCGACCCATCAATCCATTCAGACATCCTCATTTTCAGGTAAAAATTCTGAGTATATCCCTCCCCACCTCTATTAACCGTCTTTGGAACAGCACACACAGACCTTAATCCTGACAAATGGGAAGTTACAGATCAAAAGAAGCTTAAACATACATTTCACAAACAAAAATTTAAGACCCTATTGTTGAAGTGATTCCAATACTTTTATTCCCTTTCCTGTAGAATTGGGAGGATAAGTAAAAATTGGGTACTAAGATAATTCTTAACATGTTAGAGAAAGAAAACATTATTGCAACTAGAAAAGAGCTTCCAAAGTGTAGAATTTTCCCAAAATTTTCTGTCTCGCAAAGTACATGGCCACTATAGAAATATTATTTAATTCTCCCCCACACTTTTGAAGAACTTCGGAAAAATGTCATGTTTGTGGTTTCACAGATTTTGTTGTTCAACTGTAGAAGAAGCTATAAAGGACAAAATTGCAAACAGTCGCCAGAGAAATTGAGAAGTTTCTTGGTTCAAAATGCATTTATACTTGGTAAACATGAATCATTGCATAAATTATTAAAAGGAAGAGGAACATTAAAGTTTAAGATGACTTGATGTATCATTGTTATCTTTTAAAACAAATTCTATGAGGTTAAAAATTGCCTCAATTGAACTTACATAATAATATTCATATACTAATTAGTAATATCAAGTACCCTTATAGAAGGCATTACTATATACGAAACTCCCTAGTCAATTTAAAAGCAAAAACTCTAAACGCACATTCAAAAATGATCTGAACACTTTCCTGTTTAACCATACATTCCACAGTTCAAAAGAATACATACATCACAAACACACATCTACATCAATATAATTAGTACTAATAACTTTGCATATTCTGATCCTTGTTTGAAACTCCCAAAATGATTGTATGACATAAAAGATGTATCAAGCCCATGTATCAAGCTTGTAGGAAAACTACTTTTTCCTTTATTTCCTTCATTTATATTATTATTAGTTTTCAATTTTAATTTTCTTACACTACTATTTACAAAATTAATTAGAATTGCATTATATGTAGTACCAAAATTGAACTGAATACCTACATTTCCCCCTTGTTCTTGTCAAATGTAGAAAAGGTTTTCCAAACTTTGCAGAATTGAATGCTGGATGTGAGCAAAAGTATAAGCATTTCAATATTCTTTGTTTAAATTAAATAATGTTAATTGTATAGATTTTCAGGAGTTCCATGGGCATGTATTGCAGACCCTTTGATCAACTGGATTCTTAGTTTTGATTCGAAATATTTTAAATAAAAATGTGTTTTGCCAACGAGCTAGAATGTACTACAGAGAGTGACTGAAGGGCCTCCATATAATTTAAATACTGATAAACGAATGGACAACTATTCAGAAATAAGATCTGCACAGAAGGCACATCTCATGTATTACTGCAAAAAACATGGCAGCGTCGAGTATCAACCAAGAGCGCTAAAACTGTAGGGTCAGCCACTCTGTGTAGTACATTCTAGCTTGTTGAATACAACAGTCATTTTACAAAAAAGGATCAATTTCCAAGTTCTAGTAATGCTTTTCTTTGGAGCTCATACTATTTGAAGCACGAGATAAGTGATACAAATAATTGAAGTGGCATATAATCTGAGCAAAACTGTACCTTAGGTTCCCAGCCAAGATTTCTTTTGGCACGTGATATGTCAGGTTTCCTGCGTTGTGGATCATCCTCCACAGCAGCCACTTGCTGAATGTGGCTAGGGCCACCCACCAACTCCTTTATTATCACAGCAAACTCTGCAAAAATACATTTCGTACAATGACTGTAAGTGGTAGATAATTAAAAATATATTTATCTTCCATTCATTTACCTTCTATAGTATGTTCAGTAGGATTTCCTAAGTTGACGGGCTGTGTATAGTTTGAAGCCATAAGTGCAATCAGTCCATCTACTAAGTCAGAAACATATTGAAAAGATCTCGTCTGCTTCCCATGACCATATACCTATATTTTAAAAAAAATCATATTAGAAGAAAATCCTGTACAAAGAGAAAATCTGATAATATATTTTAAATAGTCAACCCTTGACTTAATTTTTATTTTTATCTTATCAATACCATATGTGCATAACCTTTGTGACTTGATGAATGGAATTTTAATTCCCGTACTGTTTCAACACAAGTAACAAAATGATATTATACAACAGCATTTTATTAATTTGTTTCACTTTTGCAAAAAGCAAGTCATAGCAAATATATTTAAGGCTTTCAAAGAGGAAGATATTTTTGTCTTTTTGACGTTGCACATAATTTTTTTCCACACACACACGCACACACGCGCGCACACGCACACACGCGCGCACACACGCGCGCGCACACACACATGCGCGCGCGCGCACACACACACACACGCACGCACGCGCGCACACACACACACACACACACACACACACACACTTCGTACATACCAACTCACAAACCCTGCCAGTCAAAAGGTTTGGATGATACTAATAATATCAAATTAGTGACAAAAATAGATTGAGAGAGCAATAAAACACTTACACACTGTCATCATTGACTATTGTCCACATATTTTAAGCCTATATGCTATTGTTTGTGAGAATTGCTAAACTGTCTTTTCAAAAAAAGCCCTTGCTGGACTAATTTTCATGACTATTCTTGGCATCCTATTCATGAGTTTCTCACAAACAATAGCTTCAATGAATTATTTCACAAATTTGTTTCAGGTATTTTTCAATTCTGAACCACATTGAACCAGAAACTGTGGTGTACTTTCAGTCCAAAATCCATAGAAAATTACTGCAGTCAGTGGATTTACTAGCCACCTAACACTTTCCATCAATGAATACTCTTGAGTGGAGATATAAGGCTCCCTAGATAATTACCTATACAAGATAAATTGAGACGAAGACCTTACTTCAGTACCCTGGGTATGGGTTGCACTATCAAGAACCAATAAAGCACACCGAGAAAAAAAAAATTAATGGATGTCCAAAATGTTTCAACCAGCAATGTACATGCACACATAAACGCACACACACACACACTCGCCTTTCTTCCCCACCAACAGTGTTTTTTTATTGGTATTCCTATTTTCCATCTTTGCACTTATCCTTGCCTTCAACTAGGGATGTAACATTGAACCAAACATCTGTATTCCAAATTAAAACATCAATATTAATAACACATTTCTCCAAAATCATTCATATTTCACTGTTTTTAAAATTAGTTTAATACCTGCTTACCTATAGTGTGATGTGTTTTATTATTAATGTTGATGTGGGGAAGAATTAAATTTCACAATGGCCTTAAGTAAATAATAATAATAATAATAATAATAATAATAATAATAATAATAAATTTCCAAAAGAATTACATTGACAGTGTACAAAAACCATCACCAAAAAAACAATAAGAAAGAATACAAATTTTGTTCGACTACTTTACATACATTATACATCCTGTTTACACTTTCAGTAAAAATACTGGTCTTATCAGATTTAAATTTTAAATTTAATAATAATAATAATAATAATAATAATAATAATAATAATAATAATAATCATTATCATCATCGTCATCATCATCATCATCATCACACCTTCAGAGTCAATTAATTATCATTAGCAGTAACATTCTGAAAAACAGCCCAGTTATAGTGAAGGACACCTTGGCTATAGCTCTAGAAGAAGTGGATGCCCTAAAGAATAGGTGGGAAAACATTAAATGAGACCAAAAGGGGATGTATGAGAAAATAATCCTTCTAGAGAATGACAAAAAGGCTGAGAATACCAAACACGGGAAACAGATAAACGGGAAGTTAGTGAAAACGGCACAGTCCCAGAATAAGAAGAGACCAGCTCCAAGTCCACTACATGACAAGAGGCCTGATAAGAAAGATGAAAAGGAAGAAGTCATAGAGCGGGTTACTGAAAAACCAAACCAAAACTCCGATGAGAACTGGCAGAAAGTGGAACACAGGAAGACTGAAGAAAAAGGAAAGTTCTACTAAAGAAGGCAATCAAACCTCGTTGGCAAAGAACAGAAGACCCACCAATCAGGCCATCAAATTGACAGCCAACGAAGGGCAATCATATGCCAAAATATTAAAAATAATGAAGGAAGCGGTTGACCTGAAGCAACACAACGCTAATATCCAGATGATCAGGAGGACACGTAAAAATAAACTCCTGATAGTCCTGGAGATAGATTGTGATCCCACTTCCCTAAATGAAGCAAACACCCATGCAATAGGAAACGGTAAACATCAACACGTTTAACCCAAAAACCTTAATCAAATTAAGGAACACAGATGAATCTGTTACCCTAGATGAGGTGAGAGATGCTGCCACACGCATTATGGGGGACTTCCCCCCAGCGACATGGAGAATATACAAGGGGTACGGAGGCAGACAGGTAGTGACTGCACTGCTCCCTTCACGCCAGGCAGAAATTCCGCTCAAAGCAGAGAATTTTGAGATTAGCTGGCTTACCTGCCACGTTATAATGAAGCACCAGGTCATTAGATGCTTTAAATGTCTAGGCTTTGGCCATATCTCCAGCTCTTGCAAGGGCCCCAAAAGAAGTATGTATGCTACAAATGTGGCAAAAAGGGACACTTGGCCAAGGACTGCAGAGGACCAGTTCGATGTATTGTCTGCAAAGACAAAAACCTGGAAGACAATCATAAGCTGGGTAGCTATAAATGCCCTTCCTTCACTGCAGAAATAAGGAAAGTCAGCAGAACAAAGAATGCCTTCAAATTAATTTAGGCAAAGGGAAGACCTCCCAAGAACTACTAATTCAAACTGCAAGAGAAAGACAGGTGGATGTCTTACTGGTCAGTGAGCAACACGATATTGATGATATATCCCTCTACTAGGACACGACCAGACGGGCAGGAATTACAATACTTAACTCCAAAATAAGAGCCTCTAAATTTAAAGTTACAAACCAAGTGTTTGTATGGGTAGAAATGAACAGCCTTAGAATATACAGTTGCTATTTCTCCCCAAACGACCGAATAGAGAAATTTAAGAAGCAAATCAATGAACTGGAGGCAAGCATGAACTCAGCCCCAGGAGAAATAATATTGGCTGGAGACTTTAACAGCAAGTCCCCGGAATGGGGCAAAAGCAGAACTGATCACAGAGGCGATATTGTTTGCGAATTCCTGGCTAGGAAGGACCTGGTAGTTCTAAACACAGGGAGCTCATATGTACATTTCAAAGGGGCACTGCTCCTTAGATAATAAGACTTAACAATAGGAACCACAAGGATTGCCAAGAATGTCCTGGATTGGCAGGTTCTCGATGCTGTAACACTTAGCTATCACCGCTACATCGAATTCTCCACTTGATCCGCTGGACACAGAGCTAGAAGAAGGAATCGGTCAAACATTGGTCCATCATGGAACACCAAACAGCTAAAAGAAGCTGATGCTATAAAATTACTCAATGAAGCTAAATTTCTGGAGTCAACGGGGTGGAGTAAAAGGAAAAGTGTAGAGTCCTTCGAAGAGGTAGTACGGGAAACGTGCGAAACCGTTAAAAACACGTGTGACATCTCAATGCCCAGACGTAGGAGCCTAAAGGGGGAAAAATCAGGTGTAATGGTGGACAGCGGTTATTGCAGAGCTTCGTCAAGCATGTGTTAAAGCTTGAAGACTTACAAGAGCTAAAATGGACATTCTGCTGAGGGAAAATTACAAGACCGCCCGCAAAAGACTAAAATCGGAGATTAATAGAAGCAAAACAAAATGCTGGAATGCCGTATTAAACGATTACAACAACGACCCCAGGGGAAAAGCCTACAAAGATTGTTATGGGCAAATTTAAACCTTCAAAACCGCGGGGTTGGAATCCCGTATGGGTGAAGGCAATTATCAAAGACCTTTTCCCTAGCAGAGAATGCTGAATAAGAAGCAGACCTTCTGACTACCTCTTTGATGAAACCAACCGCTTCACGGACAAACTAGTCCAGACGATCCAACTCGATCCTGGTGATAGTTGTAAAAGAATATCCAGAATGCCTTTTGAAAGCCTTTAACCAGTGTCTTGAGCAAGGGAAATTCTATAAGGGTTCGAAACATCAGAAGCTAATTTTCATACGGTAAGGTAACAAGCCAATTGATCGGATGTCATCGTTCAGACTTTTGTGCCTGCTGAACACGACGAGCAAATTACGAGGGTTTGCTCCTTCTACGACTAGAGAGACATTAACAATTTTCAACGAGACAGTTTGGATTTAGAAAGGGACTCTCTACAATAGACGCCATCTCAGAAGCAGTCCACCATGCAGAAACAGCAAAAAGGAATAAGGGTTTTTGTGCCTTGATTGCGATTGACATCAAAAATTCATTTAATTCTGCCAGCTGGAAAGACATTATACAAACCCTAGTAGCTAGGAAGATCCCTGAATAGCTTGTCAGGATTCTGGAGGACTACCTCACTGAGAGGAAAATAATCTACACCAACGGATATAGGATTGAGGAAGACACGACGTGCGGTGTCCCACAGGGATCAAGATTGGGCCCCTTCCTGTGGAATACTCTACATGATGACCAGCTGAATATCGAACTTCCAATGAAGACCAACAAATCACTACACAGGATTAAAAGATTGTTGGACCAAAGAAATCTCCAGATGGCTGTTGCCAAGACGGAGGCCATGTTGGACCTTTTAGTCCAGGAAAGGATGACAATGTACCTGAGGACGACAGCAGATAAACAACAAACCTTGCCAAAAAGACAATTAGACAATATCAAAGCGGAATTGAGAAACCATCTCCTGCACCAGTGGCAAAACCAATTGGACCTGGAGTACAAAAGGAAGATGGACACACAGCCTCGTCCCTAACATCAAAAATTGGACCAGCAGAAACCATGGTACAATGGACTTCTACTTGACGCAAACCTTCTCAGGGCATGGGAACTTTCAAGCATATCTATACAGATTTAAAATCGCTAAAAGCCGATATTCGCACTATGCCATGAAGAAGATGATGGCGCTATGCACACCATATATAGTTGCAAAGCTTGGGAGGAAGAAAGAAGAAACAGCTACAGCAAATTGTGACGGGAATTAACGCCTTCAAACACAGCCCAGACTATGCTGCAATACAGAGACAACTGGAAAACAGTGCGATACTTCGTGGCTCATGTACTAAAACAGAAATCCACTACTAAAAGAGAGAGCTAAAATACCATAGCGACAATCTGAAGAGGAAAGCTCATGCTCTCAGCCAATCTTCTGCGTGAAGTAATGTCTCAACGATGGTCCCACGCAGAAGATATCACGGCCCATGAGAAACGAGGAGGTCAAGTTTTAGTCGGTATGCCATGCTGGAGAGCTCAACATAACCGGACTCATCGGTATGCGTACGCATTTCCCCCTCCTCGGCAAAAAAATAAATAAAATAATCATAATAATAATAATAATGATAATAATAATAAAATAATAAAATAATTCTTTATTGTTTCCATCAGTTGAGAATCCTAGTAGGTATGCAGACATCAGGTTCCTCTTCACCAATTACAATTCAACACAATACATTTCAATTACAGGACAATTACAAGAATACAGTTCAATGTCAGAATACATTTCATTTACATCTTATTAACAAATATTTTTATTAATAATGACTATTTTGTGTGTTTTAAAGTCATTACTTTATTTTTTTTTTAATTTTGAAAAGCTTACTGGTGTTTCTAAATTAAATGGAACTTTGATATAAAACTTTGGCACTAGGTACTATATTTCAAATATCATTCACTGTACTTATTATGTCAAAGGAATAATATATTTTCTTCTAACGCAGATCCTCATTTTGAAATGAGTTAATCACAGATTCCACTGACAGGATAAGGCATCCCACAGTGTGATCCAGCAAAGCTTGCAGCAATACATGAGCAAATGTTTCGGTAACTTGAATACATTTTGGGTAACAGTTCTTTCTTGCCTTTTGAACTATTTTATACGAAGGAAATTTTTCAGGAGCACTTGACCTATCAATGCTTGACAAATTAGCTTCCACTAAAAGAGATAGTGCACCTTCTACCTGTCATCAACTGCGGCGGTTCTAATGATCTTTACACTGTTTCATATTTCTGGGCCTGTGTCGGTCTTGCAGTCATTCCCTTGAGTACTTTAGAAGCCTACTTTTGCTCTTCAGCTCTAATTTTTTGATGAAAGTTAAAATACTAGTTGAAGGAGAATTTTCTGTAGGAAATTTCTGGATGAC
Organism: Gryllus longicercus; assembly: GCA_038098605.1. Lineage (NCBI taxonomy): Eukaryota > Metazoa > Arthropoda > Insecta > Orthoptera > Gryllidae > Gryllus > Gryllus longicercus. The sequence continues at coordinate 3,236,150 of JAZDUA010000156.1, forward strand.
CAGATTTCTTTTGTTACTGTGAAAATGAAAAGTAAGAATCAAGACAATCCTCATTAGGTATTTTTCCCAAATTTTTCATTTATTCTTCAAGCCTTCATCCATTGCAGTTTAAATTGTGACTTTAGATAACTTACTTTTTGATTTAATTCTCAAATATTTTTGGGACCACATTTTGTTCATTTCTTCAGTGTTTTGTTCAAGAAATCAAAATTATAGTTTGTATTTTTTGCTTTAAAGATTTTCACGATATCTAGCAGTTCTCTCCTCTTGATACGAATTGTTTTTGAACTCCGACCTGCAATAAAAAATATTCTAAGAGCATGACTACCCGTTTCAGGATATTTAACTTTTCCGTCTTTTCCTTAAAAATTCATTCAAGTGAAGAAAGTATCAAAAGAAGTAGAAAAATCAGCTGTTTAAATTTTTCTATCACAATTAAATAGGGAGAAACAAAATTGAGCTTTGATAGAGCTTGATACATGACTAAAATGACCAGTGTTTTGTAAAACAAGTCATTAGTTCTAAATATTGAACATCATTACATGGTAGTTTGTTTCTGTAAACCTGAAGGTTGTAATTCTTTTTCTTATACGCAAAACAAAATTAAATACCTGAACTTGAAGCTTGGCCAAAAATTCTTCAGATACACCATAAAGCCACATGAAATTTTCAGCAATGCTTGTGATCACATGGAGAATACTGCAAGAACTGAGGGCTCAATCAAAGAAGGATACATTCATGCACATTCTCCTTCGCAGAAAACAGTCAAAAGTCTTCAACCAAGTTAATTTTGTTTTTACAAATTTCTGACAGGTTTTGCTGCCATCTGCCCCGTAGTACATTATCGTTCAGTTTGGACCATTATTCTATACATTATTTGCTTTGTTTTAAAATTTTCTTTACAATATACATTTTTTGCTTTGTGCATTTCATTGTTCAATCTATGTATATTTCTTACCTGTAAGCATAATTTTTTGAGTTGAATTTCCATGTCCTAAAGAGCCTATTTATTTTACTTCACTAATCAGATTGTTTGTGATCCAGTCCGTTACTCCTATTCTGATGATTCTTGTTCACTTTCACATTTTGCAAGTTAGCTTCATATCATAAACATTTTTAAAATTAAAAATTACCTCTTTAGAAAACACTTCAACATTTTGATTTCTGTACGTTTCCCAATCATGAATTTTGATTACAATTACATTTTTATACAAGACCCTTACTACCCATCATACCTTAATATAAAAATTAAATAAAATCATTGAAAACTTGACATTGAAAACTTCGATATCAATGTCGTATTCCTACTACAGGTGTTCACCAGCCTGGTTGGGACTGTTTCTTTCTGACGCTGCCACCAAGATATCTACCAGTCACCACTTCCATCATTATTTAATTGGCTGTCCAGGTGACGCAGCATCCATGGCAAAGGTGCCGACGTTTCGGTCACCATTCTGTGACCTACCTCAGGGCATAATGCACCCTCAGGTAGCAAAGGCATTACTCAGGTAGCAAAGACGTAATGCCTTTACTACCTGAGGGTGCATTATGCCCTGAAGTAGGTCACAGAATGGCGGCCGAAATGTTGGCACCTTTACCATGGACGCAGCGTCACCTGGATAGCCAATTAAATACTGACTCCGGTCACGGAAGCCTACGCTCTCACTTCCATGTGGCTTGTGACGTAACTGTCATGAGGCCTGATAACAGTGGCTAATTTTTTATTCTTCATAGATGAGTTGATGCCAACCACCATTTGGCGGAGGAGAATTGAAGCGGCAGGCAACTCGCGAGAGGTCCTATCAGTATAAGCTGAATCTCAGAGAAGTTCATTAACAATCTCAGAGAAGTTCATTGAGGACTGTGCACAATATCTTACATTTCTCATCCTTGCCCCTCCTCTCCCTTACACACACACTTACTCTTACATGCACTACACTATCACACATGTTGGGATATCAGTCAGGAGCTTAACGCTTGTCCTGACTGAGGCGGTGTCCCACTACGGGAGATTTCTAGGGGAGGAAAACACCCGCAAGTCCAAGTGTACATTGGTGTAGCTTTCCACCGTATCGCATATACCAATAGGGAAGGAACACCATCACCTCTTGGGATATGACCATTAGATTTATAGAAACATAGTAGTTGACGCTGCTGGAAGCACTTAACACTCAACCAGGAATGGAAGGAAGAGGCTTGAAAGCAGAGAGAGACCCACCACAAATATTCATTCCCAAGGTGGGATTCAAATCAGGGACCCTTCAAATCAAGATATTAAGGCGTATACACCTTAATGATTCTGGTACGCTTTCATATGTATTGTTTGCTTTTTTGTGCAGACATTGTCTAGTACTTTGTAGTGTTGGGTTTAGTTCATACAGGATTTATTGACAAAAATTTTGTATGCTTTCCATTAGGATTTAAGACAGTGGATACTTAATGTGATACTAATATTAATAAGGCGTATTTGAAGGGAATGGAGCAGTAACAAGAAAAAAACGCACCAGCCACACGAGGTAACCTGATAATTATACATTCTAATAGTATCTCCACTTTGACCCAAGTTTCGCTTGTCTTTTTACTACACCAAACCTACAAACAAGACGTTCATATTAACAAAATAGACTATACTTAGAGGAAAAATCAAGTTATTGTCTTTTACAAATGGTGCGAGTCTTTGTGTGACTGGTGTGGCTTATTATGTTACTGCTCTAAGACATCATTTCTCTCACTAAGTAACTCCATTATTTTGTCTACCTTCTGTATTTACTTATGAGGTCCAACACTTACTGTTATAGTTTCATTTCGTAATGCCTGAAGAATGAAATTTGAGACAACACGACCATCATTCATGTGCATGCGAGGCCCATAAGTATTGAATATTCTTGCCACTCTCACATTCACTCGTTCTTGCTTAGCATATGCATAACTCAAAGTCTCTGCTACTCTTTTTCCTTCATCATAGCAAGCTCTTGGACCTGTTCAGAAACAAAATTGCTAATTTTAATATTCTTGCTAGTGTACACATGAGACAGTTTTTGTTTATTTATTTACGTCAAAAACAGTAAAAAATCTGTGTGTGACATGCTATGGGGAGAAGTTTGAAGTTACATTTATATGTTATAGGTCATATCCATTCCATTAGTAGAAGTGTGATTAGTAGTGTTGTGGTCGGATGATGATCTCCACACCCTTCAAATTCCTAGTTTTTGTCTTGGAGGTTCCTATTGTAGGGCATGGCACTCAAACAAGAGCATACAATATATAATAATCAAATAAGAGATACATAAAAAGGTTTGTGTTTTAATGCAAGAAATTATATTTATTCTATCTTCTTGTCATAATTCAATTTATATGCATTTAAAAATGTTTTTATCTTACTACTTACAAAATTATCTTACTTTGCCTCCATAGACCTCCAGCAAAGCAAGCTTAAAATTAAGAGTTATTTAATGTTGTATCTGAGTGCTGCAGGTTGCATTTGTCATTAATATTTGGATGCGTTTTATAAACGACTTCGTCTTATTTTTAAAGTCAAAGTGCAATTCGTCACATCTCTGTGAAATTCTCTTTCTTTAGAGACCGAATTTATAAATATCGGTTGCGTATGAGAGCCACAAAGGGTATGTATACTACTGAGACACGATTAGTCAGAACGGTGCTGGTTTGGTAGAGGAAGCATCGATGGCCATCAGGGTATAAATTGAAGAATTTTTATAATTACTCTGAGATAGAAAACGGACATGTGGTCCATGTGTAATGGGAAAATAGGAAAGAAATTTAAATGTGATTTATTGGAGAAAAGACTGTATATTCATGAGATAATTAGGTCGAGAATAAGAGTTGAAATTTATTAGCTAAAATTGAAAGTGGATGTAAGAGCTCCAGGTGGGAATTTGGAACTGACGCTGACATCAATTCCAAAGCCAAGATTCTGTAAATTTTTTAAGAGAGAAGTTTAGGCAATTAGTGACAAAAAGACATTAATGAAAACATTATAGCAAGGCCAATTAAGATAATATTAAGATTGAGAAAGAATTGTTATGTGTGTTTTGTTTGTAGAAATTCGATTGCCATCAAACAGAAACAGTAGAGAAATATAAAGATATATTGCTGAACGGTAAAATTAATTAAAATGAAATTTGAAATTAATTAATTGTGGCAGCCAACACTTACTGTCTCTGGCAATTCATAAACAAAATTAGTAAATTGTTTAATTTATCACTAACAGTAGTGACAAACATTTCCTTACAATAATTAAATTATTTACCACCCAAATACTCGTATGACGGTATTTCCAGGCCCATGTAAAGAAGTATAGTACCCTGAGAAACGTAAATATGCTGACGCCAAGAAATTAAATTAAAACCAGAGCTAGTCACTCCATTAAATTAAAAATATCGTAAAATTGTAAATATTATCAAAGGAATTAAGATTTCCTTCAATGGCAGGCCCAATATGAGGCAATTATAAGTATAGTAAAAATTTTTAAAGTAAATTATTAAAAGATATGGAGAAATTATACATTCATTTCAATAAAGGATCTCTATTGTACCTATTGCATAAAAAATAACAAGGAAAGAAACTCAAGATGAAAACTCTCATGTATAGATTGTCTTACCAATGGGATTAACATGACCCCAATATGTTTCAGGCTGAGGATGAACCTCCGGATCCCCGTAGACTTCAGATGTACTAGCAATCAAAACTTTTGCACCCACACGTTTGGCAAGACCTAAGGAAAAACAACATTATTTTAAGATAGAAATTAACACACAAGACATTGAACTTTTAAAGATATTAGTATTTTTTCCAATGTTATTATTAATGTACAAATTATTATTCGAGCCTCCTAACTACTAAAAGCACAACATATTTTTTAAAACAATTGCATTGTTTTATTGATGTGATTTCTGGAAAATGTACTTATTATCTGCAATATTTTTAAGACAAATAAGAATCAATATATAATTTGAATTTTCAACACCCAAATTTGTTATTACAGTAAAACACCTTCTTTACTCTTTTCATGGGACTAGGGGAAAAGAGTGTAAATAAGGGGAAATGGTTTTTTTCTACGTACAGTATGTATTTAGATTCATTCAATCAATAAGGATTATAATATGTTTTAATATGAAGTACTAGATAAAAATCAATATTACAAGATCAAATAGAAATCCGACCACAATTTACGACATCGGAAATAGAAGGCGTATTAACCAACGTACAGTGAATTTTAAATGTTGCAATGACACTGCCAAGAGTCCCTGCATTCCACTGATCATACCCTTTGACAATGCAACAATGCACTCATTGTTGAATCAAGGGAGAAATGGTATTTCTACTGTAAGAAAAACATGCAAAGTTAACATTTTCCCAAACTCATAAAATTTGTTTTTGTTTTTGGTAGTTCGTAATGATTTCCAAATAGTCATTTTTTAAATTTATTTATGAAATAATTGAAAGAGTGTTCATGAACCTAATTTACAGTTAAAAATGTATGGAGAATTCCATACTTTGATGTTTGAGCTTTTAAAGATTGGGAAAAAATTATGTTTATTTTAGATTGACAGTGTGTGAAATTGTGAAGGATGATGTAAAATAAACAAATGACCGTAAGGATACCTCTCTTAGGCCTGTGTCATATGAGCATTGTGTTTATGCGTGTCACCAAACGTTGATGACTGTGCACACGTCACATACGTCAAGATAGTGTGACATAGTCAAGATAGTGTCACATACTCAAGATATAGTGCGGTTTCTATCTTTCAACGACGAGCGACGAGCGTTGGGAGCAAACCCACGTCGCCAAAAGCGCTCGTGTGTAGTTTCGCGTAAGGAGTGAAAATACAAAAACAGATTGATAAAAAAAAAAAAAAAAAAAACATAAAAAACTAGGTAAAGACATTAAGGAATATGCAAGAAAATGGTTGAAACGCATGGAACAAATGGAAGTAAGCAGACTCTCTAAGCTAGAGCTGAAATATTATCCAAATGGCAGAAGAGAGTGAGGAAGACCAAAGAAGAGATGGAAACAATAGATTCACCTAGGGGACCTGGTCAATTAGTCAGGGGTCAGGACCCACCTACCTCCCTAACAGTTCATGGTGACAATATTTAATATTGATTGAAATATAATCACAAGTATCCCTTGTACTGCTAGGTTTATCTTAAATTGTTCTCTTGAAGCAAATTTTATATTGTTTATTTCATTGTACCGATTATTTGATAAACATGTTTTTCGTATATTTTTATATCATTTTGAAGTGATTTACATCCAAGAAATAAATAAATAAAACAAATTAAAAATTCTGACCTAGCATGTTAATAGTTCCAACAGTGTTTGTCTTGATTGTTTTCACAGGATTGTACATGTAATGTGGAGGTGAAGCAGGACTTGCAAGATGATAAATTTCATCCACTTCAATAAAAAGAGGGTTCACAATATCATGGTGGATGAGTTCAAAGTTCTCGTGACCTATCCAATGCTCCACATTGCGTTTACGTCCCGTGAAAAAGTTGTCAACAACTATTACTTCATGTCCTGCCAGCATTAACTGGTCTACTAGGTGAGACCCCACAAAGCCTGCTCCACCAGTCACCTGAAAATATAAATAAATAAATAAATAAATAAAATAAAGAAAGAAAGTATTTAGAAAACAAATTTCAATGTCCATAACTGGTCTTCACAGCTTGTAAATTAGAATTATCAATGAATTAGTAAAACCAGGATTGATATTATTTGGATTTTTACATTTAATTACATTTCACAAAACTGGAATTTAAATCTGGATTGTTTAAATGAAAATTCCAATTTAAAAATTGAAAATGAATATTTTGTACTTTGATAAATTCTTAAATTATTTTTCATAAAGTAGCAAGTTAATGGCACTTGAAAGTGATTTAGTGATGTAAGAATACGGATCCAAACATGAATGCTCCAAATGTAAGGGAGATGTTAGGGAAATTAGTCCAAAGGTTGGATCATATTGAAATTTTTGAATTCAATGCAGGATATTTCAAGGACATTGAAAATGAAACCAAATCAATTCAATTCAAGGAACTACAATAGCTATTAAATACTTTATGCATTGCCCTGTTATCTCTATCTATATACAAATGAAAGGGAATTTGTGCATGTGTGTCACACATAAATGCAAAAACTACTCGAGCAATTTTGCTGAAATTTTCGAACTTTATTCATATCAGTAATGGGAGTGTTTAAATTAGAGTTTGAAGTAAATTGAAGATATGGGGGGCATTGATGATAATTTATTATTTGTTTAAGATGACTCACTCGTTCCTGAACTTAACGCAACCCGACATACAGTCAAGGATTAGGCTTGCCTTCACTGCATACAAGTATTTTGCCCTTGTCATTGTGAAATATCAGCCGGAATTATTACTTGAATCTCAGACATTTAAGTAGAATTTCTCCAAGATAAATGTTGTAGCGAGTGCATGCCAAAATTTGAGGGACAACTTTTTAACAATAGGATACTTGACAACCATCTTCCAACTAGGACACAGACCACACCCATACTTGCAAAAAAGTCTTTTATCTGTTATTTTTGGACAGTGTACAGTAAAAAGCGATTAACAATCACATGTGTGTGAAGAGTAATACACTAGAATGGCAAAGCATTGTGAATCCACTGGTTGTAAATAAATCTGCCTCTGCCTCATTGAACACACTAGGAGGAAAAACAAACAAAAAAGCATTTTGAAGCAAAAAAGCAAAAACTTTTAGATAACATTTGACAAAATGAATAGTGAATACAGAAAAGAGTTTTCTTTTTTCTTTTCCTTATAGATTTGTATATGTGTGATCACATATTCTTAACTGCAAAATTACAATGATTTGTCCAAGTATTGATAAGAGTTCCAAAAATGTACAGAAGGTAGCTATAATTTTTAAGGGCAATATAACATTGTTTTTTAATTTTATCAAACATTTTAATTAAATTTAATACTTCCACTTCATTCTCCTCATACACTAACAATTGTCAACTTTTAGATTTTTAGATATATAAGGTTTTCGTTTGAAGTCAATAATTATTTTGTTTATATTTCTAGATCTGAAAATTCTCCAAACCCAGGTCCGCTTTCACATAAGACACTTGCACTTTTTAAAACTGTTCTGAATACCCAAACAGAAACATATTAGCACTAAGCAAATTTCTTTTACAAAATGTGACAAAGTGGCATATCTATGCTGCCATTTTGGAGATAGGATGTTCTTTTCTCTCCACTTAACACTCAATGACAACACATTTGTTTATTTATATAACTTTAATTTGTTTCCAGAAGATTTCAACACAGATGCTCCACACTATTTAGAATGTCATTTGAAGTGTAGCTGCAGTTCTGTTTCGGAAATTTGCAACATTGTTGGGTGGAGTCATTTGGTTGTAAAAGTGTCAGAAAAAATCCTGTCATAATACATATTTTGATGAAGGTGAGCATTAGCAATTTTTACTGAGAGGTGGAAGCCACAAAGGGACTGATGAGTGAAGCAAAGACCATCTTTGTTTATGAAGCACAGTCTGAGCACACTAATATTCAACACCATGGTAATATTTTGTTTAATAAACACATTTGTGCCACAAAAACTTACAGAAATAAATTTTCTGAAATTTAAAAAATACTAGCAGCCTTTTTCCTTAAAGACAGAATTTAGGATTATTCTAAAAGCCTCATTTCCAAATAGTTTTTGATAATAAACCCCTTTAATAATATGAAATTAAAAAATATATGTAAATATCAGAATAAGGAGGATCCTTAATTAGTTAGGGAGAAACCCTGTTTGCTTACATGTAAACAACTGACAAGTTTATGTATCTTGTGAAGGTTTTTCTCATGATTTTCAAATTGTTTGCCAACTCCAAAATCGGCACTCAATCAGATTTAAAATAATTTACAAAAACTGAACACTGTCAAAAAATTGACACTCCAATTTTCACACAATGCTCTAAGATCCTCAGAACATTTCAAATGGCTGTCAAAAGATCAACAATTTTTGTTTAGCGATATGCTTTGACGAACACCAACTTTCTTCTGACACTTTTCTAGAAATATAGGCTCATAGCCTCTTCCAAAACACATTCCACTCAAAATCTTATGTTATTTTGTCAGTATTGGTAATACACTTTCAATTATTGGTAAATAGAAGTATCCCTCCTTCATGCAAAGTGCATTAATTTTTTAAAACAAATTTTCTGATTTTCTCTAATGATTTGATGATTCAGATTTACAATAATAAAGTACAAAAGATCACTAATGAAACCAAAATAAAGTTATAAAATTATTAAGCTGACTCTAAAACTGAAGTTGACATTGCGCAAGTCAGTGGGTTCAAATGACCTGTGGTTTAGGCTACTACAGCTTCCTCTCCCAGGAAGAAGGAATTCGTATATTTCACGGAATTCATGAAGACACCAACTACTCAAGTATCTTCAACTGCATTTGAAGAACTATTAATAATAATGATAATGATAATAGTAGTAGTAGTAGTAGTAGTAGTAATAATAATAATAATAATAATAATAATAATAATAATAATAATAATAAAAATAAAAATAATAATAATAAAGTAAAGAATAATGAAATAATATGTACATACAAGAATTCTTTTCCTGGATTTATAATTGAGAAATTTGACATCAGGGAATCGTTGAGGAACTCTCAACTCCAACCGCCGTAGCTTGGCTTCCAGCTCTCGTATGCGATGCTGGGCATCTGCCAACTGTTGACTCCCTTCAGTCTTTTGTGCCCCTCCAATTGAATTTGTGACATCAGGTCCTGATTTCTGAACTTCAGAGCGATGATTTCCATCTCTAAAATCTTCACGTCTTGTTCTATCTCTGTTATAATCATAAATGTCTTCTGTTTGAGACCAATTTATCATGAAACATAATACTGGAAAAAAAGAAGTAAGAAAATGAGATAAGAATAATAAAAATTGCACTTTTCCAATTCCACGCAATATATATTACAGTCACATAATTTCTACGATAATTTAAATAAATACATGACTCACTGTAATTTAAAATGCAGATCTCTCCCAAAACAATTTTACAATACAACTACCAAAAAAGCATTCTGAATCAAAACTAATTCTCACTATATAGGGAATAAAAAAAAAAACCTTAAGAAATTTCAAATGTTAAAAAAATACAATAAACCCAGAATAGCACCATATTTTTGATAAATGACAATGAAGTACAGTTTTATTCCTATTATTTATTCCTAGTATATGGGACTCATTATATAATTGTCATAATTCTAAAAAACCTGTTTTAAAAAATATTCATGCCCCTCCTAACCTCTACACACAACTCCATTCACACAACGTATTTCCCATTATCACACCATAATATCTTAAAGTCAACCGCATGCAATACATTTAATACAGGTAGAAAACAAACATGCCAAGCTAAAAAACGGAAACAACTGAATGACGAATACTTGATAATTCCACCTGCATCCCAAAAAAACACTTTGCTTTCAAACTTACCAACAATGCATACACCTACAAACAACGTTAATTGCTTGTAATTTCTTCTTACAAAATTCATTTCCGCAAGGAGTTAGACATTTTAGTGCTATGCATAAACAAATCTTCCTTTTAAACACCCTGCAAGACCGTACCGGATCGTACCAGATAATGTCATTGAATAGGCCAAGGAAACATATTTGTGATCTGTTATCGGCCCTCAATCTGATTATCCCAATCAGAACTTCATGACATTTCAACTTTTCACCAAACCATTTTAATATTATTGTGGAAAATAAAGGACATCAATTCGTACTAATAGAAACATTGCAGAGTGAAGCTCAAATCCTCAGCCCTTGGAACTCGAAGATTACTTCCCGCAAAAAATTATGTTCCCCTAATGCTTCTTGAAACAAATTATCCAGACAACATATAGAATGTTAATTTATGGTTCTATCAACTAGTGATATTTAAAAATGTCAAAATCTGTCATGCGAAAATGAATAGTAAACACCTTTCCATGTTATGAATTTTTTGGTTCTAAACATACAGAAAGAAAGGAAGAACGCTCTCTGTTTTTTTATAGCAGTGAGGTATGAAACTTTATGAATATAAACTATAATAGTGGTTCTTACAACAGCACAAAATATCCCTCATTATTTGTATCTGCAATTTCCGACAATTCGGTGAGTTCAAAGAAAATCGGACCTTTACAAGCGTTCTTCGGACTATCCGAAAAAACAAGAGTAGCATGTACTTTCTCGCCTCACTAACGATTACTTGAAATTATAATACCACGGTTACTGTCCATATTAAACATATTTCAACAATCACTTGTAAAACTCATTGCCAATCGTAACATAAGGCGCGAACTTTAAGCTAACCCATCAACACCATAATTCGAACCACCGTTCCTTGCTCCCAGGAAAAAAAATCTCGGAAGGTATTCTGAACATTTCAAACAGTCGTCTAGTTGCCTTCCCATTGATGCAATGCAGCCTGATAACTCTATAAAGATTCCAGCAACGAATGTGCGGAAAATTCCAATTTGCAATTTCGAAAATACAAAATTACGTTACACTACTCTCGTTTTTAAAACACTGTACAAACCTTTTTTTTAAGCACTGATTTTTTAGAGCATATTTTATCTCTGTCATCAATATTGCATTTTTTAATGTTATTTTTTGTTGTAAGCAATTTTCCAGCAATGGGACCAGCACTACTTTCTTCATTGTATTCTGCTAAATATTTAATAGTTTATATTAATATTTAATATTGCATTGCAGGAAAAAATTAAAGAAAAATATTGGAGAGATTTTTGAGAAAATAATTGTTTAAAAATTGTCTATGTATCACGCAATATAATGCAAAAACAACTCATTTTCGAAAAATTGGACATGGCTGTATTTCAAGATCCATTTTTGATGAACAGATTTCATTAAAAAAAGTCTATCTTCAATAATGAAGTTGTTGGAAGACTTAGGGGGGGGGGAATGAACTTTTGCAATAGTCGACAATTCAGAGAGTTAGCCGAAAATGCGACCAGTACCAGTTTCTTAACCATTTTTGCTACATAAACTAGTGGTACTACAGAATGACACAGACTTTCCCGTATTAGTTTTCTATTTCCTTTGGTCTCGGCTAGCCACTCGAAATTGCCACACACTTACCTGCTGCCATCTATCGCCGCCCAAAGTATATATTTTTCTTAATTTTTCGGTTTTTTAAATAATAGAATGGAAATATTAATTTAAGGATATTAAAAAACAGTAAAAGCTCGTCATCAATGGCGGTTTTCTTTTCTTTTTCACAAAAAACTTTTGACATTTCGAAAAACTTCATTTGAAGCACTTTAACAAACAAATACAATGGAGTTCACAAATTGCTGAAAATGTGCATATTACTGGCGTAAGAGATCTTTCAAAAAGTACATTTGTGTAATATTTGAACCCCCCCCCCAAAAAAATACCCCGAAATTAACTTTACTTGATATTAAAGAATGCAATTAGCACTATCCCTTCGAAAAGTTTGAAGAAAAAATTTAGAGCCGTTTTCAAAAAAAATGGCGTTTGAGCGTTTCTGAAAATGCAGAATTTTGAACTAGTAAATATTAAGTACGTGAGAAATAACTGACAAATTTTTTTTGTAATTACTGAAAAAACTATAGAATAGAGTAATATGGCGTTTATGTTATCTTATAGAGTACATTTATCATAATCTCTTAAAAAAGCCAAAAAAAAAATTGAAGCCATTTTTGAGAAAATGTTATTTTTGTATTTTTTTTAAAATTGCACATGCTCTCAATATTGCGCGAAAACTACTAAACTTTTCAAACAAATGTACTTGACCTTAATGATAGAACTCACTATGTAGAACAAATTTTATTTAAATGTAACATTTTTATCTTCAATATTGTAGTTGTAGGAAGATGCCGAATAAAATTCGGTATTTTGCAATCTTCAAATATTTAGAGTTAACCGTGAAAATCGGACTTACGCCACTTTATAAGTGCATGTTACTCCATTCTTACAAGAAATTTAAAGAACAAATTTGGAGCTGTATTGAGAAAATTTTGGAAATGCCCGGATGTTTCATGTGAAGTACCCCCAATTTTAATAAAGATTTTTTTCAAAATCTCAAAGCTTCGACTCCAGCCAGATGGACAAGGGTTTTGTTCAATTTGGAAAAAATCCTATGAATGGTTTGGCCGCTTTGGTGTTCACAGTCAGAAGGACGGCCGGTCAGACACGCGCTTTGAAAGAAAAAAAAAAAAAAAGGGGGGGGGATAGGGGAAATAACTAGTGGTGCTACAACAGCACACACTTTCTGGACCCTTAGTAACGGACCCTTAGTAACCCTTAGTAATAATATTATACCGCAAAACCTTTTTGCAATTTTCGAAAAACAAACAAGTAATATCCGAAATTGAGACTAGCGCGTTATTTCTTACCGTTCCTTTTCACATATGTAGAGAAAATCGTACATGACTTTTTTTAAAGAGATTATTTTGTAAAACAGACTCTGTCTGAGACAAAAATCTCCATCTTCAATTATGAAGTTTTAAAATGATTGTTTGAAATGAGGAAAATGCTCTGAGGGAGGTCGCAGAATGACGACCGAAACGTCGGCATCTCTGCAATGGACGCGGCGTCACCCGGACAACCAATTAAATACCCGAAAATATGCCTACCACCATATTTTATAGTCTCTTATTATATAAGTGAAGAAAACTTAAAGATCAAATTTAGAGCGATTCTTGAGATTTTTTTGTACATTTCATTCGCAAAATACGCAAAAACTACTAGTATTTTCAATAAACTGAACATGACCGTTTTTGAAGAGCTAATTTTGTACAACATACTTTGTTGTCTCAGACAAAAATCTCTATCTCCAATTTTGACGTTCAGTGTTCGAAAAATTGATGTCAACGAAAATTATATCTGTACATTCTCTTAAACGTCTTTTGCCGTATTCAACAACAAATTTTTGGAGCAATTTTGGAGCAAAAATTTGGAGCAATTTTTAGAAAATTTTGAAAATGAGCCAGGGGATTCGTGCAAATTGCCCTCCTAAATTAAACTTTCGGTTTCAAATTCCAGGGTCCGCGCCATCCGCTAGAACGACTAGGGAACATCAGTTTTGGAGAATATCGGTTGAACGGTCTATACGCTAGCGTTGTGCACAGGCGGACGGACGGACGGACAGACAGACGTTTTGCTGTCGATTTTTCGGTCACAATGACCCACAAAACATGGATACTGGCTACACCATGTGTTAGACGATTTTTTCTGTATTTAGCAACTGGATTTGTCCACTTTTTTCTAACAGGGTTCGGCAATAAAGGTTTTGCGTCGAATATTTGCCGTTTTTCGGCGCCCCATTACAATAATTTCCCTTCTTATGTTAGTAAGAGCGAGAAAGTATAAATAGGGGAGGAAATAAGAAAAAATGAAGCGGTTTTCTAGAAAATAATTATTTAATAATTGCCTGTTTCACGCAAAAGTGCTCATTATTTCGAAAAATTGTATATTACCTTACTTCAAAATGTCTTTAAGCATCATATGTTATGAAGGGGGAAAAAATTAACTTCATTATTGTGATTGTAAGAAGACGCCGACAAAAATGTTGAATTTTTGTAATTTTCCAAAAATCAAGGATTTTAACACGAATTAGACCTGCGCATTTCTTTTGAGCGTCTTTTATACAATCCTAGAACGAAGTTTAATAAAAGATTTGGAACCCATTTCTTAGAAAATTGTGAAAGTGTAATTGAGGTTTCATATAAAGAATCCCCCAAAAAATAAAATATCCGTTTTATACGCGCAGAGCCTTGCGTTCCTTTAATGCGATCGAGGAATACGATTCGTATTAATTTGGAAGAGAATGGGCTGATAGATTTCAGCGCTAGCGTTGACGAGACAGACGGCCAGACAGATGTATTGCCACCAATCGATTTTTACTTTCTCGCACTTACTAACGTAAGAAGGGAAAGTATAGTAATCAAATTTTCGACATAAAAACTCTTTGCCGGGCTTTGGTAAGGAAAAATTTAATAAACCCAGTTGCTAAATATAGAAAAAATTCCTCTAACACGTGTTGTAGCCACAATCCATGTTTTCTGCGTCCTTCTTACCGAAAAATCCATTGACGGCAAAACGTCTCTCTAACCGTCCCTCTGTGCACTACGCTAGCGCATAAACCGTTCAGCCGATTTTCTCCAAAATTGATATTCCCCAATCGTTCTAGCTGATGTCGCGGACCCTGAATTTGAAACCGATATTTTAATTTTGTGGGATACTTTAAATGAAGCTCCTGGGATATTTTTCAAAATTTTCAATATAATAGCTCCAAATGTTTTGATTAAATTTTGTTGAACAGTGCAAATGACGTTTAAGAGAATGGTGTAGGTCTCATTTTCGTTGACATCCCCAATTTTTTGAAAAATGAAAAAAAAATTAAAACTTCAAAATTGGAGATAAAGATTTTGTCTCAGTCTGTTGTACAAAATTAGATCTTAAAATAAAATGTCTTTTTTTTTAGAAACGAGTAGTTTTTGCGTTATTTGTGATTGAAAGGCACATTTTGTTTTCTCAAAAGCTGCTCCAATTTTTTTCTCTACATTTTCTTAAGTAATAAGAGGTGATAAAAAATATGGTGCTAGTCATATTTTCAGGTGTTGCTCGTTTTTTTGAAAATAAAAAAAATATTTTAAAACTACAAAATTGAAATTAGAGCTTTTGTCTCGAACATGATCTGTTGTACAAACTTAGCTCTTCAAAAAAAAAATCGTGTACATTTTTTGAAAAAAAAGTACGTTTTTGCGTATTTTGCAATTCAAATTTACAAAAATATTTTTTCTCAAAAACCGCGCCAATTTTTTTCTTTAAATTTTCTCCACATATGTAATAAGTAAAAACCGGCTTCTCGGATTACTGCATCTTTTTTTTTTTGCTAACTTGAAATTGGATGAAACCTTGACAGAAATTTGAATCCTTAAACGTACGTTATTTTAGTACTTAATTTATTTTGCACTTAATTGCACGTTTTGGGAGTTACTGCACGAAATTGCACTTTCGGGTAATGTTGTATGAAAATTGCACATTTTGGGGTTTTACTTGACGATTACTGACGATATAATTCTTATATTATCAGTTTGTTTTAATTTACCATTTTTTAAGGCTTAACTTAAGAAAAACATTTTCGTGGCATTCGGGTGGTCTGTGAAACCCGAGTGCCGATTAATATTCTGCATTTCGTTGGCCTATGAATTGAGCGTCAAGTATATCTTTCATGATTGTCTATTTAAAACTTCTGAGGAATTGTAGTTGGAAGTAGGGATATGGGGTGTTGCCACGAAGTCAGTCTGCGGCCTTTCGTAGCGAACGCTCAGCCGATGCTATGACTGGGGTACGAGTATCTCTCCCCAATCGGATCATGTGTCCGTTTAGTCAGTCTTCGCTGAACTTAACAATGCGAGACTGCAAACGCGAGTCACATTTGACCTTACCTCCGGACGTGAAGCTTACTGACAAGCTGACCTAGGATTCAAATTCATCGGATTTCTTAAAACAAGTGTCGACCTGCGAAATCGAGAGAAAATGAACGAAGTTTTTGACCGCATTTATTTGCGTGCGTCAGAATGAGGTTCAGTAGGCGGACAAGTGTAAATATAGAATGAAGCTTTCCTCTTTAAAACGTATATTACATGATAGAAGATATTGTAATTTCTCAGAAAATGATTTGGAAATGCTCATGGTTGTAAATTATTATGAAAACAATGAACAACATTTCTTGTACATTTTTTCCAAAGGTATTTTTGGAAGTGGAAGATTTGCGATTTTGAAAAACATTCTTTAAAATTTGGGGATTCTTTACATAAATCCCGTGGGATATTTTCAAAATTTTCTCAAAAACAGCAAATGTTTTATTTAACTTTCCTGTAAAAATAGAGAAAAAATGCATCTATAAAAGTGGCATAGGTCCAATTTTCAGTGTTAACTCTAAATTTTCGAAGGTTTCAAAAAGTTTGATTTCTTCTGGCGTCTTTCTACAACTACTAAATTGAAGATAGAGACTTTTCCTTGAAATAAAATGCATTCTCTGTATTTAGTTCTTTCATTAAGGTCATGTACATTTTTTCCCTCAATATTGCGTGCAATATGTGCAGTATTACAAATAAGAAAATCAAGATTTTCTCGAAAACGGCTCCAATTTTTTTCTATCAACTTTTGGTAGGAATAGTGCTAAATCTACCCTACAATATGACATAAACGCTACATTGCTCTATTCTTTTGTTGTTGTTTTTTTTCAAAAATATAAAAATGCAAATTTTTTGAAATACTTCTCATGCGCTTATTACAAACATTTCCTCCAATTTATATACATAGTGGCATTTTTGAGTAGAAACGGTTTAAATAACTTCAAATAAAATTATTCGAAAACTCAATATTTTTTTCTGTAAGAAAAGAGCTTCAAATTTACACTTATAAAAACGCTTAAACTTCATTTTCTTAGAAATGGTTTCAAATTTTCCATATAGGACGAGGTTATACTCTTCTATTATATTCTAAAAATATTTTTCGTTTCTGCTATTAAGAAACCGAAAAATTGAGCAAACGAGAATAACTTGTATTGAGGTGGCGAAAGATAGCCGGCAAGATGAGGCCCGACCAAAAAAATCAGGAAAGTAACTAGTACGAGAAAGTCTGTTCCATTCTGTAGCACCACCAGTTGTAAATTGTAGAAATACATATCGTACCTAGTAAGGAGAGAAATTATAGTAATGTGAGAATGAGAAAATAATAATAACAATAATGATATTATTATTAATAATAATAAGAAGAAGAAGAGCCGATCAGATGGCCGAGATCGCTAAGGCAGTAGTGCCGGAGTGGTTTCGGACCAGAAGATCGCGGGTTCGAGTCCCGCCTCGGGCATGGATGTATTCGTGTATTTGTGTATGTCTGTATGTGTTGTCCTTTCACCCCCATTATCATCATATCATCATTTCATCTTCCATACCCCCAGGGCTAACAACCGTGGGGGATAAAAATCGGATCCAGCTAAAATACTGGTTCCCCCCCAAAAATTGTCGCAAGCACCTGCCACCGTGATAATAAATAAAAACTGAGCCACGGTAAACGCAGGATGCTTGCATGCGTGGTCCTAGTGGCCGATTAACGAAGGAAAAAAAAAACGAGAGAAGTGCGTAGCGCGCTAGATTGGCCGAGGTCCCGTTTGATCCCCCACCCTCACCGGAGTTTTTCGTGGATTTTGGTCATAAGGCTGAGATTGTTCCAAACTCCCACGAACACCTCCCACCATCACCCTTGTCTTTTCACCCCTCACTTCAATCATAATAATAATACTGTGTGTCTCTGTATGTATGTGTGTGAGTCTATTTCACCATCATTATCATTTCATCCAATCCCCAGGGCTTACAACCTTCGGGGTGTATAAAATGGAATCAGCATTAAATACTGATTCTCCTAACAGAAAAGTAACGTGCACCTATCCCGATAATCATTATTGAGCCTCCGTGGGATGCACGTATCAAGTGTCCCCATGGTGGTCGATTTGCAAAATAATAATAATAAGAAGAAGAACAACAACAACAACTTACCAAACATTCACCACACAGTCCTCATAGTTACATTCCAATTCATAATCCAATTGCTTCAATTAAAAACTATGTCATCAGCAGGATGAGAAATTTCCTTATAATTCCCTGTCAACTGAAGTGAGATGTCATGATGCAACAAATGGATAGCTCCCCTCCTTCAAGTTCAAAACAAATCCTATCATATCTGCACTTATCTTGGGTTGATTGCAGATTGACAACAAATTATGATTATGAAATAGTACTTGAGAACGCTACCCTCACGACGAAAAATGCAGTATCTATACAAAACCAAGTTTTGAGAAAAACAAAGATAACTTTGACAAGCTGTCCTGATGGTAAATGTAACAATAAGTGAGTGTGTAGATGAATTGAACTGTATGTTTAGATGAATTTAATTTTTTTTTTAATATAACAAATATTTGATTTTCATTCTAGCAACAAAATAAAGCAGTCACAACTTTTTTGGCTAAACATTACACCGAGCAACAAAAGAAAAACGAGGTTTAAGACGAGATTTTACTGTTCTTTAAAATGTGATACCAGGATGCCAAACCATCTTTAACGAACAAAAATGTCTTCTAACTACGAACTCTATCAGCTAATAATGTAACAGAAATGTCTAAGGAGTATTCTGTTGAAATATTATATCTAATGTGATAATAATTGAAAGTATATAACAATATGTAGATATGAACATTATCGTAACTGGATTTTCAAAAATAAATGAGTTGCCGCCGCAATGAAATTAGATCTATTATCATTTCAAGTACACCAGACATTACAACAAAAAGTTTGGTCATTTGATGAAATCCAATAAAGTTAAAGATAAATTAATACATAATAATTTTGATTACCACTTCTCACGAAAGGACGGAGATGGAAGAAGCTTTTATTGGAGATGTTCCCAGACAGATATTTGCAATGCAACTTGTATTACGTACTAGGTCATTCTTTCTGTACATTTAATCTTACATGGTGGCAAAACAAAATGTTTTGCCTTTATATCTGATTCATTTTTCATACTTCGACTTTCTACTCTTTCTTCTTTTTCCTTTTTCTAGGCTGTCTAGGGTTGCCACCTCTCCGGTTTTAGACCGGAGACTCCGGTTTTTGAGCTTCATCTCCGGTCTCCGGTTTTTGAAAAATTATCTCCGTTTTTTTTCGATTTCAATACATTTTCAAATTTTTTACAAAATAAATAGATTTTTCAACTTAAAATTTAAAGCTTTTTCTATTTCATCAGAAATCTGTCCTTTCCTTCTTCATTAGAAAGATAAAGAGCAGAACATGAAAATTGGTCTTGCGATTCTCGTGTTATCGCCATCCGCTGTCTCTTTCTTTCTACGCATATCAGACAGAGACAGCATCTAGCGATTATGCGAGAATCGCATCGCGCAACAGTTTCAAGAATAATCCCCCGGGAATGCTATTCGATATCTTCATTTTGAAAATGGGTGAAGGTGTTTGCATCAGGTGATAAAATATTTACAGAGTTGCCTAAACTTGTCGGAAAAATTTTATCTATCCCAGTAAGCAACGCTCCTGTTGAGAGGATTTTTTCGATAATGTTTAATGTTTGGACCGATAATCGAAACAAATTAAATCTAAGCGTCGTAAAATCTGAGTTATTTGTAAAATTGAACTACGACTTGACTTGTGATCAATTCATTGGTTTTCTTAAAAAACCTGAGCAAATATCTCTGCTAAAAAAAGCTCTGAGCAACGAAAAGTATAGCTGGAAAAAGTAGAATGTTAGCAAAGTGTAACACTATTTTGAATAAATGTTAATTATTTATAGATCACTAGAAACCAAAGATATATAAATATATTTTAAAGAAATAAATAAAAGTCTGCGTCAATTTCTTTTTAGATTTCAGTAATTCCCCCCCCCCCCGGTCGCGGCGGTCTCCGGTTTTCTGGAATTGGCAAGGTGGCAACCCTAAGGCTGTCCTTTCTTGGCCGTTCCAAGTTCAACACTTTGTAAATTATCATGTTCCGTGCTCGGCTTTCCTGCATCATTTCCTCTATTCCTCCTCCTCTGCCGCATGTTCATCTTCAAAATCAGTACTGTGTTCGTAGTTCAGAATATATTTCTAGGTCTAAATTTTCTTCTTCAGTCCTTTCTATAGGTCGATTTTCAGCAGCAGTAGCAGAAACTTGCAGCTCAATGATTACAATGTCAATCTCAGCAGAGGCGTATCTTCGGTATGGCAGACGGCATGTGCCATGGGCGTCACTCACAAGAGGTGCTATCTAAATCACTAAATCAAGTAACCCACTAAATCAAGTAACAACCCTATCTAAAGTATACCAACAGAAGATACCCCCAAATTTTGAAGAAAGTTTTTCAAAACCGCGGTGCCGCGGGTGGAGCCAGATCAATCGGAGAATATCTATTTTGGAAAATATAATCGTACGCATGGTTTAGACGCTAGTTGATGTTCAGAGTCTAACGGACGGACGTTTTGGAAAAAAACAACTTTTCCGGTCTCAAGGGTCCCAAAACGTGTATTTTCGTTGAAATCTCGAAATCGTTTTTCTGCAGCATTACATAATTCTCCCTGTAATACGTATATTACTCCGTATATACGTATGTATACGGGAAAGTAAAAATACATTCAAAACACAAGAATATACTGCCAGGACAATAGTTGACCCAGGATCTCCAGGATTACTACCGTCCGCCGCGTTTTCTGTGTGAATACGCACTTGGCATTCACTGAACTTATGGTTGCCAATAAAGTTCATGTAAAAGGGAGAACACTCGACAAGAAAGGGGTGGGGGTGGGGAATGCATCAACACATTTCTTTTTATACATACTTAATTTAGACTAATATCAGTTCTAACTCTTTCATCTCTCCATTCGCGATTCAAGTGAAAAGATTTTCACAAAACGCAGATGATGGTTTGAGCATCTCGCATGCAATATTTGCAATTTTAAAAAATTACAAAAACAAGATTTTATTAAAAAACGGCTCCTAATTGTTTTTTTTAACATTTAATAGGGATAATACTACATGTACTCTATAAAATGGCATAATCGACATATTGCTCTATTCTTTTGTCTTTCTTCTTTAATACAAAAATGTAATTTCCTTGACATGTCTCTCACGTTGTAAATTTTTTTAATATATCTCACGCCTTTAATAAGTACATTTCCAGCGATTTGTAAACAATATTGCATTTGAGACTGGAAATGTCTGAAATTATATGATGTTTTCCGGAAACTTAATAGGTTTCTGTGAACAGATATTCAAATTTCGGATTTACAGTAGGCTTAAACGCCATCTTCTTAAAAAGGGCTCCTTATTTTTCAAAGAAAATTGTCATTTAAGACGAGGTTTTACTGTACTGTCTTTAATTTTTGCAAAATAACTTTTCATATTAGGAAGGCGACATTTTTTTAAAAAAAAGTAAGAAAAAATGTACTTTGGACGGCGCTAGATGGAAGCTGGCAAGTTCGGATAGCAAGCCGATACCAAGGGAAACAGAAAACTAATACGGGCAAATCTGTGCCATTCTAGCACCACTAGTTTATAATAATTCTCTGACATGCATTTGCGGCAATCATCAGGAATAACCTTAATTAAATATTCGGCTTAATTTGTTACAGTTTTTTTACGACGGGATGCCTTAAAAATATTTGTGAAGAAAAACCAGACTCCTTTATTGAGAGGTAGCGAGGCCTCTGAGTTCGGAGGCTGCGGTGCGGTTAACGTTGCTTGTTTTCAAAACATGTACTCATGCAATGAAGCTTATCATTATAAACTAATTACATAAAGATCATTATAGTTCAATATCAGGCGATAAAAAGAAATTGACAAAACTTTAGCGATAAAATCACGATTGATAGGCACAGCAAGTTGATTGACAGAGACGGTCGACTGATAAACACAACAACCCACTTATCTCCATCTGCTTCGAGTCAATCGTTCTGATTGTCTCCGGGTTTCCGAAGAAACACGAATAGCAACCATACTGCTATTTTTGTGCTTTTTAATCATGCGCGTGAAAACGGTGATTTTTCGACACAAAACTCCTATTGTCAGGTCCGGTAACAACAAATTGGATAAATCTTGTTCCAATGTGTAGTAAATTACTTCCTCTGTCACGTTATGTAGTCAGAATCCATGTTGTGGGGGTTCTTGATACCGAAAAAACGGCAAAACATGCCTGTGGCCAAGGTTAGTACCTAAACCGTTAATACGACTTTCTCCAAAATTGATATTCCACGATCGATTTGAAGGACCTCTTGGCCCTGCGAGTTTGAAACGAATATTTGGAATTTTAGAGATATTTTCCAACTACCTGAAGTACCCCGCGTTTATGGGGATATTTATGACAATAATATATTAGACAGGATGAGGTATTCCATATATTCCCGCACCGCTGCGGACTTGCATCTATTCTATTGTATCTCCGCTCCGTCTTGCCCAACCTCTCTATGCCTTGCTCCCACTTGGAAATACCCTGTCTTCCTCACTCACTTTCTCTCTAAAAATGTTTCTTTTTTTTTCATTGGGTTTCCCGACTTCAAACTTTACTCACTAAAAATAATTTAAAGATTTTACCAAAAAACATATATTATAAACTAGTATTACTTTTGAGAAATTTTATGTATTAATCCCATACTTTCAATCAGTTCCCACATTGTAAAACTTATTCTTTTTCATTTTTTCATCTAGCATATTTATAAAGAAAAGTTTGAAATTGATCTTTGACCCCACACCGAGGCAATGAAAATATAAATAAAGTGGTTTTAATTGAATTCGAGTTCGCATATTAGGATCCTTGATAGTGGCAAACGGAAAGGTGCCATTAACCGCTTAGACAATTACAATATCTCTAAAAATCCGAGATCACACAATGGATTCTGCTTGTCCGAAGTTTTTCAGTTATCTATATCCTCTTTTGCTCTATTTTTAACAACCTTGAAAAATAGTGTTGCCACACATTCAATTTCTTCCATTTCTCACTTATTCTTTTACTTCAATACTACTTCTTCTTGCCGAACTTTCATCAATTTAAATTATTATTCCTTCATCAGCAAAAGGTACGGCTTTCTCCACTATAATAAAACACTTCCCTACAAAAGTTCATCCATCTGTCACAGTTTCAGCCTAACACGTAAATAATTTAATAAGTTTCACTTTCACTCACCCAGACCCATCCCGACCTCCTCCATTCCGCCTCGTCTCACTCGCAAATACGTAATAATCATAATTAATATACTACAACTAAAGCAATATCTATTCCGTGTAGAACATATGTCTGTATTCATAACTTTTTACGATATGAATCTAATATCAAATATCCATCAACAAAATGTCGTTTTCCAAACATTTTATAGGTGAATAAGTATATTTCTTTCTTGTACCCTAAATATATTCACGCCTAGATGCAATTAAAATCCATATCCAAGTTACTTTAATGAATAGAGAGAAGAGAAATAGAATTATTCTCAAATATAAATATTTCGCATTAAACAATTGACTGTAGAATCAACTAAGTCCTCAGCTATTCGACAGATATACACGATTCTGTAGATTGATGCACTCAATCGTAGACCTCAGTCGTCGTCCTTTGGTGGCGCCAGCCAAACTATTGCACATTGATGCCCTCATGAATTTGTGATGCAATGCTAGGCGAAGAACGTCCAGAAAAGTAATTAGTATATATATATATATGGTTGTAAATCATAGCCTATAGCACTCACGACCTTCATAGGAAGCTAGCACATAAGTTTCATTGCTATTCGTCCAGTACATTAAGAATTTATCGCGCTGTAACGCAACGCCCTTGTGTCTCCATATAGTTATAGATAGGTAAGAGAAACATTTTCAAAATTTTTTCAAACCGTTTCAAACTCACAAGGCCTGGTGTTTGTTCAGATATATCGGGGAATTCTAATAAATCGTCGGACGGTTTTGGCTCTAGTGTTGACCACAGACGGACGTTTTGACATCAATCTATTTTTTAGTATCAATAGCCTACAAAACATGGACTCAGGCTACAACGTGTTAGAGCAAGGCTTGTCAACTCAACGCTCTGTGACGTCACAAAAATCTGCTCTCCTGCTCGGAACCGAACCTCGGAGCAAAGCCAGTGTCGGACGCGGCGTCGTAACCAGTACTGTAATTCCACTTCTATTCTTCTATCACATAACATTTTTGGAGAAAATGGTTTTAACATTGTAATACAATATTTTATAAAGTTATATTATATAACAATTTTAGTTCGTCCCGAACCAATAACACAATATAAAATATTAAATAATCGCAAATACCACGCAAAATAAAAAGTTGTAAATAAGTAAAATAAAAAGGACCCAAAGACTTGACACATGTTACTGTATTTATGTCAACGCGCTGACTCCGAATTTGAAGCTAGAATTGCACCCTCACCCTCCAGTTTTTTTATTCGTGAAACATCACCGTGACATTGTATTTTTGGGATGGGGGGGTGTTGATAGACCCAAGACTTGATCCACGTTCAAAGCGCTGAATCCGAAGCCAGAATTGTCACACCATAATGCCTGACAGCTTGAACTAGTTAACATTCTGCAGTTCTTTCGAATACACTAAACACTCCGCCATTGTTACGGTATCTACAAAAGGAAACCTTTCTTCCCAAACCGAAAGAAAATGAACGGGTGTATATGGTCTCCCACTCATGTTACCTGAAACACCGGCAAAGGCCCACTGGTTTTCGTTATCGGCGACCGCCGTCTGGCCCTCCCTTCCGCCCCTTTGCTCGCCCGTCCTCACCGAGCAGGCGTCTGCGGAGGGGAACGGAGCTCCGACGTCATTTCTCGGCCAGTTGGCAAATGCTGCGTTAGAGGAAGTAATTTACTACACATACAAGAACAAGATTTGTCCACTTTTTCGTTTCAGAGCCCAGCAATAAGAATTATTGCTTTTTTATTATTTTCTGCAGCGTAACTGTTTCTATAGCAATGAGACTTTACACTGTCCATCAAAAAGAAAATAATATTTATTTTAACAATGATATAGAATGGAAAATTTCATTGGCCATTCATCCGACGACCATATTCTTGAATAAAATATTATAGTTTCGAAGTATTTTTAAAATGTTAATAAATGCTTCTTAACAACAATATTTTATTCAAGAATCTATTCGCCAGGTGAAT